>CM052886.1:30482638-30577498 GCA_028534135.1 Potos flavus
GTATTTATGAGTATCCCTTATAGGCTTTGATGTTATAAATATACCTATTGAGAGTTAGGCAAGAAAGATTTAATATCATCATTTTATAGATTAAGAAATACGTATTAGCTTTCGAATCTCTGCAATTGTTTCATTTTCTTTCTTCCTTCTTTTTTATGTATGAGTCACTGTCAGCTTCTTATTGATCGATGAAAAAAATAACAGAAGTGAGGCTGACATTAAATAGATTGCAAATTGTGAAAAGATAATAAAGGAAAAGACGAAGATGTTACAAGTGATTACTGCAGGAGAATGATTTCCATCAGGGGAACTAGGATCCCAGGTTTGCTAAGAAAGTGGAGATGAGCCTTGAAAACTGCCTAGCATGCAAAGGTCCAGGGCCAGGGGTGAGGTTTTCCCATTCTTCTAAATAGACTCTGAAATTCAGAAAGAGCTTGGTGCCCCAAAGGAATGTAAGCCAGGCTAGAAGACAGGGAATGAAGCTCCAGAACATTCTGGGAAGATAACCCAAGGTCAGATCACATAAGCTTGTGGGCCAGTAAGGACTTAATGGAAAGTGCTGTAAAAAACCCAAAGCAAAGCATGATGAAAATACACACTTGGATTTCTAATCTTTTACTTTACTATTTATCTTTCTATTCTAAGACTTTGATAAAATAAAAGCACATGTTACAACCTAGATGGGTCAGTTTATATTATGTATCAGAGTCTGTAATCCAACGGCCTTTGAATGGATAACATGACACCAAACTTCAAAAGAGCCAATTTCTAGCATGTGGTTCTTAAAATAAATACCAAGAGTCCAAACAGCATTTACATTCAACTGACTTATATATCTGGGAATGCTTGCCTCTTGTGATTCACAAGAAAATAGAGGAATTTCAAAAATGTTAATAATGCATAAAAATTAGTAAGTATTTTCATGTCTTGAGCTAGCATTGTTTTCATATTTTGAAATATAATGAGGATGATGTTCATTAATATCACTGAGTAAACAAGGAAATACCAGCATATCTATGTGTAAAATTGATAGTAGTTGATACATATTAATTTCATTTACCTCTTTTCAAACCAGGAAATCTTTTTTTCCTCTGATTAAAGAAATTTTAAATTAGGAATTATTTTAAAGCACCAGAAAAGCATACGTGACAATTATCCACTACCCATAACCTAGATGTTGAGAAATATTAACATTTCTCATGTGTGCTTCAGATATATTTTTAAAGGAATATTTAGGCACATTTGAATCTCACTTCACGCCTAGTCCCTTCCCCTTTTCTCTAGAGTTAACTACTCTTCTGAAATTAGTACATATCATATCAGTGTATTTAAAAATTTTTAATTTATATGTGTGTGTCCACACAATAAGAAGTGTTTTAGGTCTTACAATGTCACACAAATGACAGCACAATGACATTGGTTTTCCTCACCTCACCTGAAGTTTCTGAAATTTATCAATGCTTAGACATGAGGACCTATTTCATTCACTGGAACGGTTCTATCAGAATTTATGAGTGTATTGCACTTCATTTTTCTTACTGATGTATGGATATTTTGATTTTTTTCTAATTTTTATAACAATTAGGTATATGGTGAACATCTTTTCTTTGCTTCTTTCTACACAGTGTACAAGTTTCTTTAGCATGAATGTTTAGATGTGGAGTTGCTGAGTGACAGGACTTCATTATCTTAATGACACCACATACCCTACTGTCCTCCCAAGGTCGTAGTACTAATTTACCCAAATGACAGCAGCATTTCTTTCGGTTTTCACCAGGATTTGATATTATTTGCTATCTCCCCATTTAAAGTTTATCTTATGTTCTTCAATAATCTTAAAAAGTATCGCCACTTAAAAATACTTATTTCTCGGTATCATATAGTTTTCGTTGCTATTCGAAATATTTTCATTACATTTTCTAATTAGTTATCACTGACACATAGAAATGCTACTGCTTTTTATAGACAGATTCTTGCATTCTTCAAGCCAATGGGACTCTCTTCTGGTTTCAATATTCTTCTTGCTAAAGTATGTACATCATCGAGCAGTGTTTTCAATACAGTTGGACTGACAAGGGTAAACACACACAGTGATATTTCTCCTGCACATATGACATGTATTTGTCTCTAGCACATATGATATGACATATGCAATAAAAACATATCTAACACATTTAACACTTTTTTCTCTCAATCTTAACTCGTGGGCAAGTTGTCTACTAGGAGCTTAGGTGGTAGATTTCTTTTTTACCGTCTTCAAACAGAAAATGTTTAATTTTCTTTAATTCTTGACAATTCTTCTCTCCATCATTTTTGGATATTCTTTCTCATCTATTTCATCTAGTCTCTTCTTTGGCAACTCCTGCTACTTTTGTTGAATTTTATCCTTCTATGAGCCACGCCACTTAGCATCTCATATTTTCATTTCTTTACTCCCTATGTCAATTTATAGGTAATTTCCTCAGGTCTGCATTTCTAATTCTCTATTAAGCAGTTTCTAATCTTTTGCTCAGCCCCTTCACTGAATTTTAAGTTTCAACTATATACAATTTTTATTTCTAAAAGTAAGTGATATTGACTTCTTTTCCAAAGCTGCTTATTTATTTTAATATAGGGCCCTATTTTGTACTGTTTTTCTTATTCTTTTTTATTCTTTTATCTTCAAATCATATTTCATGATTATACATTTTTCATATATTTTTATGATTAATATGATAAAATATATACTTTGATGTTTATATGAATTCTTTCAGACTATCTTATTCTTCTAGTTCTTGGTGTACAAACATTCTGACTTCTGTGGCTTCTGATTTCATTTTGTAGTTATTTTCCTTTTGTGCAGTGTACTGCTTTATGGTGAGCTCATCATCAGATGAGGCGGAACTTTCTTTCTTGTGGGAATATCACTTGCCTGACATGTTGAAGAATTCTAACATAAAGGGAGAATAAAACTGACCTCGTTCCCATGTGGCGCACAGGTTTGGGTGTCTGCTTCCTCACTGCACACTAATTTTTCCCCACCTAGTGCCCCAAAGGAGGAAGTAAGTTACTGTTGCCACCGCCAGCTTGTGAGTGGAATTTTCTAGTGCCTGTTTCACTGTCAGGGGACAATTCTAGAATCTAAGCGTAAGTGAACTTAGTTTTAATTTCCCTCCTTGAGTCCAAACCTCAATGTCAAGTCCTAGAGAGGTCATTAAGACTTCCAACCTTAACTCGCATTTTTAAATTGGGACCAGCCTCCCACTCCCCCACCTCATGACCTTCATTGTTCAGCTCTGCTTGGGCTTATACTTGTTAACTTAGATTTCTCTTTTGAGTCTGACACATAGAAATTTCCCTCTCTTTCCTGAATCAACATGATTACAAATTTATTTAGTCTGTTTCATCCAGCATTCCTGTACTGGAAGTGGCAGAAGTGGTGTCCCTTTTTCTCAGTATGATATCTTGATAGAATGTTAGGCATTTAAAATTTACAATAGAAATATACTTAGACCCAAGACTTCATAACCAAGTGCTTTCTTAAAGTGTCTACATACTTCAGTAAGGACAATATTTCTTCCTAATGAAAATTATTTTAAAAAAATTACATGTTATAATGCAACCAAATAAATGTGTTTATGTGTTTACTGGTTAATATGCATTTTGGAAATGAGCATTTATGTTGATATTATTTTATTTGAATTTAAGTCTCCAGTATTTTAGCTGCTCAATGGAGTATTACTGGTTAAATGTCATTTTGATCGATCCATATTGTTTCAAATAACCAGGAGACACACCTATGTCTAATCATGTTTTCGTAAAAGAGAATGACCTACCACATTTCTCTCTACATTGATAAATGTCTGTTCAGTATTTAAATTGCATGCATATTTTGATAACACTGTTATATCTCTTTTAAACAAGAGATTATAGGTACTAATAGTATATTACATGCATGCATATTATGATATAATTCACTTGTTGTATGCATATAATTAGTGGTTTTTAAAATTATGTGGATGTCTATTGAAATCTCTTTTCTGCAAGTTTTTATCCTAAAAAGAAAAAAAAACATTTTGTTTTATCTAAGTGGTTACAGTCATCTATTTAAAATATCGCACAGTTGAAGGGCAACTCTTTTAATGATGCTACTTATTTATTCTTTTATGATTTCTTAATTGCTGTTTATTGTGTTTTAATTGTCTGTATAGAGCTTCAGGTGTCTTTGTAAGGGGGATGCTTCTTAACTAGGACTGTAATCGCTCAGTATATGACAGAGGCAGGCAGAGAGCCGGCAGGGGGCAGGCAGTGGCTCAAGGAGTTCTCCCTGGGAGTCCTGCTAGTGGCTATAGCTCTCTCCTTCTAGCCATTCTCTCTATATTTGCCAAAGAAAGGAAAAAATGAGGCTTGCATCCCTTCCTCACTTGTTACTCTTTCCTTGAAAATACCAGACATCTCCAGTGTATGAGCAGTAGGTATATAAAAACATTCCTTTTCTTTTTACCAGTTTGATGTCCTGTATTCTAGAGACTGGGGAGATTTTTCTTCAATTCCAAGCTCAGCTTTGCGTCCTTTATTTGAACGAGTGATAAAACTTAGAGATTCCGTGGAGTTTTGTAAAAGAAATAAAATTCACATAAGCTACATTTTGGTAAATATCAGAGAAGATGAACTAAGCTTGTAGGATTGTCCAAAAAGACACACAAGGTGAAGAGCAGAGGTCTCCTTAAACCTACAGACGGCAACAGTCTTGGTCTGTGCTGCGGCAATTTGTCATTTCAAATAATATTGGAATAAAATGTACTATATCTAGGAAATTTACTATGTTCCAGTACATGACTTTTACTATAGATTATGGACTTTCTGCCAGTTTACACAGACAGGAGTTGTGCAGTTTCGGTAGTCAGAAAAAAACACCTAAATGACCCATGATATAACATACGTCTGTTACATAACCATTATAATATTTAGCTTGTTATGTCAGACATTCTTGTCCCAATAAATATATACTTCACATTAATACTAATATTTACTTCTTGTGTTATACTTTAATGTTTGTATTCACATACACACGTAATGAATGGAAGCATATAATTTCATACAATTTACAGCTTCCTAGATAAGACTAATTATTTAATAAGGGTTCTTAAGGTTCCAACCATGATTGAAAACAAAGGAAAATAAATAAGTAACATTCATTTTTATATCAGTACGGCATTCTAACTTTTTCAATGGATTCTCTCAACTAATGTAGATAACACTGCTTAACCCCAGTGTTTAGGAACCAATCAGCACAGCTAAAGGAAATCAGTTCTATCATTTTAGACTTGTACATGCCTCTGTTTCCTCTATGTATACAAACTGTGGTTGTAATGTATCCCTCAGCATTAACATGATGAGCTATTAGCTGAGTACGTACAACAAATAAAGTGAAAGTACTCTTAAGAGGAAAAATTGAGGCTTTAATCAATTCCACTAGGGCTTCTTACATTTTTCATAATAAAACAGAAGAATCTCAATGTAGTATTTTCAGACAATCTGGGTCTGAACTTCAGAAGATTATTTAAAATGGCAGAACGTAACCCTCGGCAGAATTATTTTCAGAGGTAGATACAAATCTATGGTAGGTTTGAGTGTATCATTGCTCTTTGTACTGCTGTCTATTTTTCAATTCACAGACTAGCTGGGTAATGGGGGAAAGGGGTTTTTGCTATGAAATAACACCTCTTCCTAGGATGACTGGTCCTTCTTGAGTTGGAAGGTTTTTAGACAAATGGTGGATATTTGGCAGCAGCCAACCTGATTGTAAAGACACTTAGAGGAGGGCTGAGAGTAGGACACATAGTGGATATTTACAGGAGAAGCTGTACAATTGACTTAATGTCAACAGACAGAAGGGAACAGAGAAACAAGGGAAAAGGACCTTCTGTCTTGACAGCAGACTTAACCGGCATACAGAACACACCTTGCAGTGACAGGGTCCAAAACAAGGGTCCTCATTTGTGCTCCCTGCACCACTGCAGTTACACGGCTTGCAGTCTGGGTAGCCAGTGTAGCCCCGGGCACAGCGGTCACAGCTCACGCCTCTGAAGCCAGGTTTGCAATGACAAGACCCAGGTGCCAGACCTACGGGAAGATGAGTAACATATCAACAATTGAAAAACACACACCCAATTCAGTTCCTAAGGTTTTCATGATAATAACATTTAAAATTCTTTTTTGATACAAAAACTAATAAAGTAAAATTAAAACCAAAGGTATAAGGTTTAATTAGAAGCTGGCTACAAGTCGCTAATGCGGCATCTCTTACGTATCTTTACAAACATTAAGAATGAAAGAAAGATAAAATCTTGAAGCGTCTACCAAAACCAAGGCTACAGAAAAATGGTCACAATGATCAAGGACTCATTTTCATAAATGACTGATGATACTTGAAGAATAAGCAGTGACCCGTGATACCTGTTACTTCATAACTTAGGCTATCATGAGATGGAAGAAGTGCCTGGTGAGTAAAAATATACTGCTTAAGCCCAAAATTAAACGACAATCACCTAAATATGACATCACTGAGTACAAGAACAACAAAAAGACTGAGAGTTTGTGGGAATAGATATTTTGAGAACAAGACATAGAGGAAAATGAAAGTAGTTTAAATTTACTTTTTCTTTTTAAACAGAGACATTCAGAAGACAATTTTTATTCTCTTTGATTAGAAATGGAAAATGCAGATGAATAAGTACAAGTTATTGACTTTCAAAATCTGGAAAAGTGTTAAGAGCAAATCAGTAAAATATAGTCCACTCAAAAAAGGAAAGGAGAGAAGAAAGAAGGAAAGAAACATTACAAGGGAAAAGCACATAGCAGAATGGGAAGAAGACTGTCAAACCCACATGCTAATCGTATGTCAATGAGTTCACGGTCTTATTGCTTCCGTTAAAACTATGCGCGTGTAATTTCAGAAGATATACGCGAAATGTAAGACATATTTTTAAAAAAAAGAATGTAAATCTACATTAGGAGAGCATTTAGAGTTGCAATATTTGTAATGGCCAAAGTAGAATCCAATGAAACTAGATTCACTAGGGGGCACCTGGGTGGCTCAGTCGGTTAATTCCCTTCCACTGGGATCATGATCCCAGCATCCTAGGATTGAGCCCCAGGGCAGGCTCCCTGTTCAAGGGGGTGTCTGCTTCTCCTTCTCCCTCTGCCCCTCTCCTCATCAACCCTACACTAGTGATCTCTGTCTCTCTTTCTCTCAAATAAATAAAATCCTTAAAAAAAAATAGATTCATTAGGACAAGCCCTCATTTTACATTGATGACAATACAATAAAAAACATGATATTTATACTCTATAAGAACACTAATTTTAAGTACAAAAATATACAGATAGACAACAAAAGATGTGAGGGCTCAAAGAGAAAGTGGCCAAAAATCAGTGGCTGAGAATGACATTAGCCTACTCACTTCAAATATTTGTAGACGAATTAGAAAAAAAAGACATAGAAAAACATGAATCGGGGTTCCTGGTTGGCTCAGTAAGTTAAAGCCTCTGCCTTCGGCTCAGGTCATGATTTCAGGGTCCAGGGATCGAGTCCCACATCGGGCTCTCTGCTCAGCAGGGAGCCTGCTTCCCCCTCTCTCTCTGCCTGCCTTTCTGCCTACTTGTGATCTCTCTCTGTCTGTCAAAGAAATAAAAATCTTAAAAAAAAAAAAATAAATCATCTACTATTGTTGAATTACACATTATATTGTATATACCTACCTATTGTAGCTCATCATTAATCTATAAAAATGTTCAATTTCTCAAAGCAGAAATAATCTAAATCTTGTTTTCTTAATATAAATTACTACTTCTATATTTGTAACAAATGTCATAATAAATTAAGATTGAGGTAATTTGAAATATCAAACATGATAATAGAATCTTATACAAAATTCCACCACTCTAAAAATGAATAAATAAATATTTCCCCTTTTAACTCTTGGGCGAATGAGAAATCAAGACTTTAATTGTGATTAAATAGTTTTCAAAGTATATACATATAACAGCAATGAGAAAGGAACTTAATGTTTATGAGATATAGAAAAAAAAAGTAGCCAAAAGCAAACTTTCAAGCTTAAATACATAAAAAATGTAAATAAATTAAAATTTAATTCATGTAATTATTAAAAAAAAGAGAAACACCAAATGAATACTACAGGAAAGAAGGAAGATTTGAAAAATAGAAAGAAAATAAGGCAAAAGAGAACCTTAAAAATAATCAAAGATGTCAAAAGAGGACAAATGATAAAAGCTTACCATAAAATGTTTTAGTAGCAGTTAGTTTTTACAGTGTTTTCAAAGTATGAAACTCTTATGGAGTATCTAAAACACGAAGAGCTATGTAATTTAGTTTACAAAGGTAGTAAAACTTAGTATCAAAATCTAACTAAGATAACCCTAAATAAACATAATAACAGCTTACAATTACATAGCACTCATTTTATGCTAGGCATTATGCTTAGCACTACATATGACACATGGGTTAATTCAGTTAATACTCAAAACCTCAAAATGAGGTAAACACTATAATGTTTCCCATTTTACAGATAAGAAAACTAAGTCACAGAGAAATTAATTTGTTTGCCAAGATAGCACAGCTGGCAGATGTCATTGAGAAAACCAATTTAACATATGAATTCAGATGAACAAATCCTAAATAAAATAAGTACCAAACTGAATCCTAGAGTACATTAAAAGGATTTTCCATGATGACCAAGAAGATTTTATTCTGGTAATTTAAATATTGTTTCATATTAATAAATACATTTTAACATATTATATTCATAAGTCAAATGAAAAAGAAATCTGATAATTTCAATAAAGGTTGAAAAAGCGTTCCAAGAAATTAACATTTACTTCCCATATTAAAATCCCCAGAAACTGAGAGTGAGTGTAGATGTATTCCATATAATGATCATGTCTATCTTAACATTTGTTAATATCCTATATGTTGTAACATTGTACTACTGTGAACTAGATGTCCAAAGACCCCCTCTTGTTCAGAACATTTGACAACACAGAATAAAGTTAGAGACAGAAAGACAGAATGGCTGTGCTGGTTTAAAATAAGGAAACTCCTTGAAGATCAGATACTACAAAATTAAGAAAAAAAAAAGAGAAGTGATTCTAAAGAAATAAGCAAGCCCTTAACCAGTATCTTTCCTGGAGTTTACTCACCGATTAACTGAGCATGGCTTTATGGAACAAAAGACAAATTCTAGGTACTACTCAAGTTAGAAGATCGTATTAGAGATTATACACTCAAGGATCCTGAAAGGATAAACTAGGACATTTACACAAACATGCACATGTATGTGCATGGGTGCAGACTCACAAACACACACACAAAATCATGGAACACACAAGAAAATAGGGCCCCAATGAATAAATTAGCAGAAAATCAGCCCCCAGGATTAGGCTCATACAGGTAACAGAGAACGCTACTAAGAGATACAGAATATAAAATAAATACACTTAATATGTTTAATGAAAAAATTGTATTAAATATAGATCAATTTAAAAGATACTACTGGAAAAACAAAATATAGGTAGAACTCTCCTTATAAAATATACCAAATAGGGGCGCCTGGGTGGCTCAGTGCATTGAGGCCTCTACCTTCGGCTCGGGTCACGATCTTAGGGTCCTGGAATCGAGCCCCGCATCTGGCTTTCTGCTCAGCAGGGAGCCTGCTTCCCCCTCTCCCTCTGCCTGCCTCTCTGCCTACTTGTGATTTCTCTCTCTCTCTGTTAAATAAATAAATAAATAAAAATCTTAAAAAAAAAAAAAATACCAAATGAATTCCATATTAAGGAACTAAGTATCAAAAAGTAAAATAATAAAAATTAAGAAAATGAATATACTTATCTGATCTTGGGATAGATGAGAGTTTTAGAATTCTAAAGGCATATCAGAAATTCAATAAAAATATTAAAATATGATAATCTTGGCATAATGTCTTATAGCTAAAGAAGTTCTTTAAGTTGTAATAGGTGATTATATAAAAAATTTTTAAAGTTTCATATATTAAAAAATCTTAACAATAGTGAGACACAAAATCTGGAATGTTTATAACAAATTTAACATACAGTTGTTTTTCATATATAAAAGAGCTCTTACAAATGTATGGGGGGGAAACCACCTTATACTAAAAGTAATCAGTTTTCTAGTAATCAAGTTAATGCCATAAAATACCATTTCCCACCATCTGGTTCCTCATACTAAGAAGTCCAAAGCATTAGACCACAACTTAGACTCTTCCCTAAGAAATCATTAAGCTAAATATGAAGATAAAAATGTATCATGGGAATGTGTCTAATTTGGTAACCCAGGTCTATATTGAATAATATATATCTAATTATATTATAAATTTTGATTCTTGCATTTCAATTTTAAAATTAGAAGAATTTGGTCTCAAATTAAATATAACTACGATCTTTGAAAAGATAAAGATGCAATTGACAGATATTGCCAAGTGAGTGGGAAAATCAGTGGAGAGTATAGGGACTTACACATAATAGGACCTCAAAAGAGGAGTCTAAATTTAATGGATCATAAAATCATAACTTAAACTTTTTATTTAATATGATAAAGATACCATACATAAGAAAAATGTCTGAATAGTGGAGAGAAGAAAGGAATGAATGAATGAATGAAACATTTCTTTTTTAGATGGAGAGTCAGTAGGCAATATTTAGTGGTGATGAAAGTACTAAGAATATTATTTAGATATTGTCTGGAAGATAAGTTTTTCCAGAACTGAATAGAAGAAATGGCTCAATGTGGTTAAATTTGGAAACGAGATCGGGAGATAAATAAATTGAAGAGGATACTATTGCTATTTATTTTATTCTCTTCCCTATTGTTAAAATTTCATTTTACTATGTATGGTTTTTATAATAATTGAAAAATATTTACACACAAATATCTTCACTAAAACATTGGTTACAATAAACAAAATTAGAAACAATCTCAACAGCTATATAAAGTTGAGTGGGTAAATAAATTATGGTATATCCACATAATGATGTACTATTCAGGTGCTAAAACCAGATTTTCAGAGAAAACACTCAATAGTTCACTCATGTGAAGTTAACACAAACATGTTAACAAGAGTATTTATGATGAATTACCACTGCATTGTATGCTTATTTTTCTACTTTTCAATATTTTATCAGTTTTTCAAAAATAATATACTTCTTTAAAAAGTAAAAAAAAAGTACAGAATAAAGTTAAAAGACATTACTGAAAATAACATGATTTAGCTGTTACTACAAAAAGATAAGGAACCATAATATGAAAAATTACCTCAATAATTCACCATTTGAGATTTAAAATAATCAGAGTTTTAATCTTTTAAGATTTAAGACTGTAGGGCTTATGTTGGTAATCTTATCGTCTTATAAAGAAAGCAGGTAAGCTACACTGTGCCAAAGAAACATTGCCAGTATTTTAACTTGAAAGCCATTGGAGGAAAAACCCTATATTGTAGCCATGATTTATTTTAGTTTTTCCTAAGAGAAGAATCCACTTAGCGATATAAAGAAACTGTTTCAGATACATCCTAATGTTCTACTTAACTTTGGCAAGCAACTCTCCTGGAAACAGCACCTCAACATTTTACATCAAGGAGTTATTTTGGCATTTGATTCTTCAATGTTTGGACCTCATCATGAATTTCAATCCTCAAAGAAAGTATTTGGCTTAAATTTCTATCAGCCTCTTTCCCTTCATTAACTCATGACAACTACCTATTTTTATTTTCATTTAAGATTTTATTTATTTATTTGAGAGAGAGAGAGCACGGTGGGGGGAGGGTCAGAGAGAGAAGCAGACTCCCTGCAGGGCAGGGAGACCGATGCAGGACTCAATCCTGAGACTCCATCCTGGGACTCAATCCTAGGACTCGATCCTGGGACTTGATCCTGGGACTCAAGGATCATGACCTGAGCTGAAGGCAGTGGCTTAACCAACTGAGCCACCCAGGCGCCCCGACAACTACCTATTTTTAGTCCTTTATGTACACGTTTTGCTTTCTGTACTATGGACTACATCTCAGTGTGTGAAGTCTGTTCTCTCCTCCCCCTGCAGCACAGACATTCCTCAGTGAATGCTGTCTTTTCATGCTAGAAACCACAGAAACTACAAAAAACAATTCAATAAATAACAAGACATTAAAAAATTACATACATCACAGATTTCTGATTAACCAGTAGATATGCAAATATGTAAATATGAATATATAAACATATCCCTATAATGCAAAATAAATTATTCAATTCTTTTTGCTTTTAAAGCATAATTAATTAATTATAATTAATTTACAGGAAAATAATTATTAAGATGAATAAAAAACTGCTTCCTGGAGGGAACACTGATAGATATGAGAATTATTAAGTCAATGAAATTTACTATAAAATGTTACCCTAAAAATAACCATATCTGGCTTTTTGTTGTCCTTTTATCAGAAAAACAGCTCTCTGCTCCTGCTCTTACCTCGTCGAGCGTGTTTTTCATCCTTCACACAGACTTCATTTAAGGAACCAATTGGATCGCAATGGCATGGCTGGCATGGTCTTGGATAATTTGGAGATACCTACCAAGATTATTAAAAGGGTCTTAGTCAAATGTAATAAACACATCAATATTTTTCAATTTGGCAAACTTTTAAGGACAAAATTAATTTAATAATACAGAGCAATAAATTATATTGAGAAAATAGTATAGGAAATTGTCTTCAATATATATTTGCAATTTCTAAAATCCCTTTCTTCTAAATAGAGCCACAAATGTAAAGAAGATAGTACAATACACTTGAATTTATTTGCTACCTATATTCAGCAATTATCAAGATTTTGCCATATGAGTTCCATCATTGTTCATTCTTTGCTGAAGTTTAAAGAGAAATGCAGATAGAGTATTTTAATCCTTAGACATTTCAGGATGCATCTTTCCTTTATAATCATAGTATCATTATAGTAAACAAAAATAACAATATTTACTTGATAGTCTACAATATATATTCCTTAATAAAATCCTTCTGATTGTTTTTTGTGTATGTTTTTCTTTTCTTATAACATAGTTCAAAATTAGTAATTTCCCCAAATTTACTTTTTAGGAAGTTTGCTCACATCGATCATGATGTGACTAATTAACTACAAATTTATATTTGGTGCTGAAAAAAGGATAATATTAGGTAGGCAAATTAACCATTTGGCTTCCTGGAGAGGCAGCATCAGCCAAGGGCACACAAATAGTGTCTCCACAATTAGGAAAATGTGAGCTCACATCTCATCGTGGCTGCTTACTGGCTATGTGGCCTCATTTAACTTCTCCACTTCCTTGTGATATGAGGATATCAATAGAAACTACAGTAATATTATTAAATGAAAATTAAAAGGAAGAACATATAAAGGATCTGACAAGATTCCTCAGATATATTAAATATTCAATACAACTAATTTTAATGTTAAAATATTTTAATCAAACAAATCTAGACTGTGATAATACGCTGTAATTACACTTGTTTTCCAGATGCAATAGGGTAAGAAGAAAAAAAAAATTTGCCTAGAGTATACCTAAATACTGTGCACATGCTCTATCTCTCTCTACATATAAATAAGTCTATTCATATAAATATATATATTTCCCCCATAAAACATAGCCAGGCATATGTATATATCTATGCTTAATTTATAAATGGAAACGTGTTTACTAATATAAATCAAAGTGCCATAACTAGAGTTATTTACATGTCTGATAGAATATCAATCAACTTTAAAACAAATCAGTTTTAAAATCATCATTTTTAAGATACATTTATTCATTCCCCATTATTAAATAAGAGCTGTGCAAAGCCCAAATAGGTAATGCCTGGTGTCTGCTTTAAATAAGCTTATAGAAA
Source organism: Potos flavus (assembly GCA_028534135.1). Classification (NCBI taxonomy): domain Eukaryota; kingdom Metazoa; phylum Chordata; class Mammalia; order Carnivora; family Procyonidae; genus Potos; species Potos flavus. Next base: position 30,496,564 of record CM052886.1, read on the forward strand.
TAACAGACTTGAAAGACATTGATTAAATAGAATGTGCCAAGTGATAAAATAGACATACAAACAGAGCATTAGGGCACAAAAGACGTAGGAGTAATAACACAACACAGTGAAGTCAACAATGTTTCATAGCAGAAGTGACATTTAGACTGAAGCTCGAAGTATGAGTAGCTGTTTCAGAGTAGGGATGGCAGAAGGGCTCTTCCACTAGAAAAAAAACCAAAACACTAAGACATGAAAACAAAATATGAAAAAAACCAAAACCCTCTATGGATAAAAGACAAAAATTTCTTTTAAATAAGATGTTGGCTGTAATAAATATGATATATGATTCCAATGATGAGCTTGGGAAAATCAAAGTCTCCTAATTCATTACCCCTCTTTGCGGTAATTGGGGAAATCTGCCAGATTGCTGACCAGGAATCTTTTTAACATGAGATCCTATAAATATATCAACTTTGTACATGATTTTTAATTTTATTAAAATAATTTTATTAAATAATTATTTATTAAAATAACTTTATTAAAATAATTTAGATTACTCAAAATAAACATTGCATTATATTCGGTTTAACTATTAAATATATGGATTTAGTAAGTAAATCTTAAATCAAATTTCAGGACAATAATTTTTAAAATATCATAGAGATGTTATTAAGCTAAAAACCTCAGTGCAAAAAATTTTTCTTTTTTTATCTTTATAAAAATGAAATGGACTTCTGGGGATCTTGGGAGGCTCGGTCGGTTGAATGTCCAACTCTTGATTTCAGCTCAGGTCATGATCTCCAAGTCCTGTGTTGGCTCCATGCTCAGTGGGGAGTCTGCTTCTCTCCCATTCTCTCTGCCCCTCCCTCTGCTCATGCGCTCCCTCTTTCTCTCAAATAAATAAATAAATCTTTAAAAATGAAATGGACTTCTACCCAAATATTTGGCACTTGAGAGATTTGAATTTTTAACAAATAGTGTAGCATAAGTATTTTTAGAAGTATTAAAACGGCATAATCTAGGCTCCAATTCACTTAATTGACTTGTAATAAAAACACGAAGCTTCCAGGTTTGATCATGGCAGTGTCTTGTACGGTCCAATCTACTCTCAGATAACAATTATTAATTCTGGACAAAATATGAAAGAAAATATTTAAGGGCCTGGGATATTAATCAAAAGCAGGCAGGACTTAGAAGAATTTGAGTTTGAAAGAAAAAAATATACTAGCTGAGATCTATATTCAGAGATGGGGAACACCAGCACCTGCATATCAACACCCTTCAAATGCTTAACTGATCCCTTAATAGTACATTCATTCAGGAGACTCCAAGAAACCCAGCGAAAAGTAACAGCTGGAAAGCTCAATGATATGAAGAGAATTTTCAGGTCTGCATACCATAAAGTAAATAGAGATTGGAGTTGTCAATCAAGTTAGCAAGATTAGACAACAACCTTGAGCTTACCGTTAATCTGCCCTAATACAATGTAAAGCAAGCCTCTAAATAATCTAGTTCAAAGTCACTAGGACAAATAAAGGAACTTAGGTATAGGATATAACACCAATATTTGAAAATCTTGATAATAATATCAAACAATTTTAAAATTATTTTTTACAATAAATATACTGAGAATTAACAAGCCATGCAAGATCTCTGTACTGAAAACACTACTGTGAATATTTAAAGGACATACAAAAAATTGGAGAGATATATTCATTGATTACAAGACTCAGTATTAGTGTTAGTTCCTCCATATCTGTATTTAGATTCTATACAACAGTCTCAACTAATATTTCTGTCATTGACAAGTTCATTCTAAAATTTGTATGGGAATATAAAGAAATTGTGATCCAAAACAATCTTCGAAAGGAAGAATAAAGTTAGTGCACTTATGTTTCTGAATTCTAGACTTATTAAAGGTAAGCAGCAATCAAGATACCATGTTATTAATTCCAGGATGGACAAACAAACCATGGGACAGAACTAGGGCTCCAGAAATTGACCCACATGCTCAAACCACATGATTTACAACAAATGTCTCAAAGCAACTTATTTATTTATTTTTCAAAATTTTATTTATTTATTTGAGAAAGAGAGCACAGGTGCCCTGCCTCGAAGCAATTTAAAGGAGAAAAAGAAAATAAAATCTTTAAAAAAATAAATAAAAATAAATAAATAAAATCTTAAATAAAGAAATGACTGAATAAAATCTTAAAAAAAAGGGGGGGAGAGGGGAACGCCTGGGTGGCTTAGTTGGTTAAGTGTCTGCCTTCAACTCAGGTCATGATCCCAGGGTCCTGGAATTGAGTCCCGCATTGGGCTCTTTGCTCGGCAGGGAGCCTGTTTCTACCTCTGCTTGTGCTTCCCCTGCTTGTGCTCTCTCTCTCTGAGAAAAGAAAGAAAAGAAAAGAAAAGAAAAGAAAAGAAAAAAGAAAAGAAGAAAAAAGAAAAAAGAAAAGAAAAGAAAAGAAAGGAAGGAAGAAAGAAAGAAAGGAAGAAAGGAAGAAAGGGAGGGAGGAATGAAAGGAAGGAAGGAAAGAAGGAGGAAAGGAAGAAGAAAACAAAGTACTTAAAAAAATGATTCTGGAACAACAGGTTAACCATGTAGATCTCAATCATTATTTTAAACCACATCCAAAGATTTGCTTGAGATGGGTCATAGATCTAAAAGCTAAAATTATAATGTTTCTAGAATAAAAAAAAATACATTGGCTTGAAGGGAAACGTCACAAGACAAGGAATGGACAATAAGCACTTAATAGGAAAATTACATGCAAAATGGAATCAGCTGTAAATTTATAATAGAAGATCTGCAGTAGCACCAAGCATTGATGGGAGTGACTTAGTGATTGCCAAATACCCACTCGCCATACCTGCTGCACCCACTAGAATAGCTAATTCAAAGAGACAGTCAATACCAAATATTAGAAATGATATGGAAGAACTGGAACTCACATTTTTGGTGAACAGGTAAAATATTGTTACTAATTTGGCAAAACATTGGCAGTTTCTTATAAAGTCATATAAAGACATATAAATATCCTATAAAACAAGTATTCTATCAATGGATACTTATGCAAGCAAGGTAAATAAAACTTGATCGCAAAAACACATAAAATGTAAGTCTTTCTGTTGTCATGTTTTATTTAATATAAGCAGTGTTTTGTAGGAGCTAATCAAAAACTGAAAATGACACAAATACCTACCAACAGAATGGATTAAAAATTATAGTACGTTCATGCAAATGAATAATACTCAGTAATTTTTTTTTTTTAAGAATTAAGGATGCACCCACCATGGATAACTCTTTAAATGCTATATTGAGTGAAAGAGGGAAAACAAAATCGTATTCATTTTATGACTTCATTTTTATGAAATTCACTAAAAGGCAAAACTAATTTAATGTTCTAAAAATCAGTTTGCCAAGGGGTGAGGATTGACAGGAATGGGGCACAATGGAACCTTCTAGAGAGATGGGAATGTTTTATTCCACATCCTTAAAGATTTATCCAATTTCCATTCTGAAACATTCCTAGTCACCTCTCAGAATTTGCAGTCAAACTATTTAGAGAAGCTTTCAAACTTATTTTTCTATATAATACATCTCTGTAAGTAAAGGCCAAAAATAACATTTCGTGAAAGAAAAAGCATACTTTACCCCTTTGGGTCTGAAGAAACCATCAATGCATGTCTCACAGTTTATACCAGCAGTGTTTTGCGTGCAGTTAATGCACACACCCCCTCCGATGTACTTTCCATGTATATTTAAACTCAGATTTCTTCTGGCAACATTTTCATCATAGTAGCATTCTTTAGCTTTCCCATGACAATTGCATGCTGCATTAGGGAAAAATAAATTCATAAACATTAATTTCAGGTTTCAGATGTATTTAAAAATAATTTTCTGTTATATAATAGATTTTTATACTCTGTGAGAAATTATACTGCATTAACATATATATATATATATAATATCAGTACAAAAGAATCTAGAAAGTATTTGGGTTTATTGAATATATTAATACATCATACTTTTTAATAGAACTTGAAATAATCAAAACCTATAAATTAAGCTGCATCATATGAAATTGCCAATATTTGACTGATTTTATCTTACAAAACTGAAATTTCTCATGGTTCAACCCATAATTTGCTATTACGACAAACAATAAATTATTGAACTTTGGCACTGAATGATTAATATTCAGGTAATCTTCTATGGATAATTATTATATGTGAATCTCAGTGTTAGATAAAAAGGACACTTAGGACATAGTTCCTTTTTTGAGCTTCTGATAATAACTAAAACTTGGGTTTTTTTATATTCTATGTTCTGTTGTGTTTCATATTTATTGCCATAGATTTTAATTCTTAAAATAGCTTTATCAGTTAGGAACTCATATTAACCTCTTTTCATCTATCAGGGACGGAGACAGAGAGAAGCGAAGTAATTATAGAAGGTAACCAAATCAGTCTTGTCAACTTTACTCTGAATTCAGGCTCCTGAGTCTACAGGGCTAACCCTGGCAAATCCTGAGTCTACAGGGCTAACCCTGGCAAATCCCTTCAAGTTCTATCTGATAAGAGAGATGAACTGTATGGTAAGTGCCAAGGAACCAGGGCTAAACGAGAGCTGGTTTACTTAATGCCTGCGATCACACTGTTTTACACCAGTCGTGGCTATCCAGTACTTAGTAGTCATGTGATGTAGGGAACTTCTTAATTTCACTAAGGCTTAGTTTCTGTAAACATGGAGAGGTCAACAGTAATTACCAGATAGGAATATTTAAAAGCGTTCAGTGAGAAAATGCCTGTAGAATCATTAGCATAATGCCTTGTAAATAAGTTCTTAATTGATTTTTCCAACCCCTTTTCCACTTGATCCTCCTTGTCTTCCAATCCCCTTCCCTTCTTCTTCCTCCTTCTGTTTCATGTCATATTATAGGAGTATGCCTGCCACTCCACCTGCTTGTTTTTTCAATAATTTTTTCAATTTTTAAATTGAGAAGTTGAAAAAATTATTCCCCCAGAAAGAACTGGATAAGGCTTTAAAAAAATGGGTAAAATTTATTTTAGGATGGGAACTAGGGAAAAAGATATATTATGTAGAATCTCCTTCCACAGATGTTGAGTTTCTCAGATGTTCTTACATGGATTTCCACATATATGTGTGTGGGAGGGTGAGTACATGTGTGTATACGGATTCATGGGTGGGGCACGAATGGCTGGGACATACGAAATACTCTGCTGCTATACAAGACATCTATAGGCTAAATTTCTACAAGCATAATTTCCAATCAAATTTTAACTTCAATTAACTTGAAAATTTTCCCTCCAAAAATGCTATGCTATGACCGATTACTTTCCCTGCAATAGATATGATAAAACTTCAACTGTAGCCTCACCAACACTGTATATTATCAACCCTCTTTATTAGTTCCTGGACATAGTAAGCATTCAGGTATTTGTTAAGTGAATGAATGATAAGCTTTGCTAAAGTGAAGAGTATTTTCATTGTTTTAATTGGTACTTCTTTAATTATGAGTAAGTGTGGGAACCTCTTTAGATGGTTTTAAGTCTTTTCTTTTCCTGTTTTAATCTTCGCTCATTTTTAACTGGTTTATTGAATTGTTTCTTATTGTTATAGAAGACGTCTTAATATAGCAAGAATATTATCTCGTTGTCATGTTTGTAACAAATACCTTCCCCAGTCTGTTGACTTTGGTTTAGAATATAGGATTCTTGCTATACTGACGGAAAGTTTTCACATTTTATTCTAGGGAACCTATACTCATAAATATAAGTCACTAGGCATTATAAGCAGTTTTATATCTTTAGGACAATACACAAGAATTCTTACAAATCCTGTTGTAAAAATATACTGCAAGAAACAGACAAGATTTCTGCTTCCAGTGTAAGTAGAGGGAAATATAGAGAAATGCAAATGGATTCTCACATTATTTAGATTTAGTATTTATAACCATGAGCTAAGTAGGTAAAACACGGAGGCTTGGGGAGCCCTGCTTTTCACATTCCATGCCAGGGCCCTCTGCCTACAGCTCCCATGGCTCTTTTAAAGGCCCTGCACCTGCAAAATTCCCCATGTAGAGCCTCAGAGAACACGGATGGTACCCACTCACAAAGAGCAATTTTTCACTCTGCCATCAGCAGTTTACTGTTTCACAGAATGTCTAAGACATGTGATAGAAATGGTCTTTAGTACAGGCTTAGCAAGGGAAGAAATATTCTTTGCTTTTTAGAGATATATCCCGCCTTATGTAAGCCAGATTGATGAAAATCCAAATTAAACTCAAATGAATTAGTAGGTAATTATTCATTTCATAGAAGGATTTGTCATGTTACAGAAGGGTTTTTCTACACCTTAAGGTGATTGGAACACAATTCAACTTGGAAAAGAAAATTTTCATATAAGCTTTTAGGAATGCATACATTGCCAAAAGCATGATATTTATGCAAGGTTCTGTGGTTTGGATTCTTATGTCTAATTTGTGGGTAAAAAAGAAAAACACTTTTTTTAATTTGGAAATACAGCCTCCCATCTGTCCCATAAGAAAAGATAATCGTTTCGGAATTCCACTATTTAAAAAGTGTATATAGTAACAAGTGGCAATCTGCTTTTGTGTTGCTTTCTCCATCCCCGTTGCTCACAAATTTGAGCTATACTTTTTGTTTCCTTGTGTAAGCATGCATACAAAAGTGGAGAGTGCTAAAGGATTTCACAGACCCACTTTACAAAATTAGAACTGTGTGAGAGAATGTCAGGGGCAACAGGAAGAACCCCTGCCCTCAAATGCTACTCTCACTTGTGATTGCTGATATTCCACCAGAAGAAGAGAAATGTAATTAAATTTAAAGAAGTTTGAGAACATGAGGGGCATTTCACTTAAATTCACTCTTAGGAATGAATGTCTGCTCTCACTGGGAGAAGCTGTGGAGAACCTGAGGGATGGTCAGGAATGGGGTAGGGGATATTCAAAGAAAACAAAAGCTGGGACTCTCGATGCCTTTTCTTTTTTCTTTTAAAGATTTTATTTATCTATTTGACAGAGAGAGATCACAAGTAGGCAGAGAGGCAGGCAGAGAGGGAGAAGCAAGCTCCCTGCTGAGCAGAGAGCCCGATGCGGGGCTTGATCCCAGGATCCTGAGATCATGACCTGAGCCGAAGGCAGAGGCCTTAACCCACTGAGCCACCCAGGCACCCCCTGGATGCCTTTTTTACCACAGTGGGGGGTGGTGGCCCATTTCTGTAGATATAACTCAGTAACCATGGGTGATTTCTAACAAAACATCTTCATAACCAGGCAGACACAAATCAAAAGGCAAAGAAAGGGGGCACCTGGGTGGCTCAGTCGGTTAAGCGCCCACTCTTGGTTTTGGCTCAGGTCACGATCTCAAGGTTATAAAATGGAGCCCTGAATCAGGCTCAGTGCTCAGTACAAAGTCTCCTTGGAATTCTCTCTCTCCCTCTGCTCCTCCCCTCTCTAAAATAAATAAGTAAATCTTTTCTAAAAAAGGGCAAAAAAGGTGAGTACAGAAAATGGAGGGACTCAAGACATTGATAGTATATTAGCATATGCAGATTCTTAAAAATTCAAAAGAAAATATTTTATGGTTGGGGGAATTTATGATGAACGCTTGCTGTGATTCAATATTTTTAAGAACCTACTATGTCTGACACATGATACATGATAAAATTCTTTTTAATAAATATACAAATTTAGTATTAGCTTAAAATGTCTACCAAGCCTGTTTTGGGGGCTATATATACTTATGGAAGTGAAAAAAATGTAGCTAGGACTCACTAAAATGTTAATATTTGAATTCAATTGAATTGGGCTTCGTGGCAAGTTTGGATTTATAGCTCAGCACAAGTCTTTGTTTTTATGTCTTGTCTTGGCCTGAGTAGATCTCCAGAACACAGGTTTCTCTAGTATTTCCGTCATCATGTTAGGCCAGTTGACAATTTAAGGCTACAAAGTCATCTGCTACATTTCTTGAGTATTTCCCTTCTGAAAAACTGGGCATACGCAGTTGTCTTCAAAAGTGCTAACATTCAAGTATTAATGAGTGTTTGTTGACACGTGTTTGTGCAGCCAATTGTTTTACTATTTTTTATTAGCGGCTTTTTTCTTGGTTGTCACCATCCCATAATTGCTACAGCCTAGTTTATGCTAATGATTATCACTGGTGTCATTTCTAATATCAGTATCTTATTCTGTTACTAACGAGAAACCATACATTTAAAATATTTATTATTACTATGAAAATAAATATTCCTTTCCTATAAATTTGATTTTTTTTACCTTCTCTGTTACCTTTTACTCTCATATTCTTCCCAGCTACTGTGCCCAAACACCACCCTTAAATAAGTGTAACGAATGAATCAGTGTTTTTGTTTTGTTTTTTAGGTAACGATATAGCTCTAACTGGAAGGGTATAATCTCTCCCCTCTGTTCCTTTCTCCATTAGATGATTGATATACTAGCACTGTTTACTAGGGGACGAGATACAAAGGGAGAAGGCAGCAGAATCTGGAGCTCTACTGGTTTCAGAACGATTTTGCAAACATACAAATGGGTTAGAAAATTAGTCTCTATATACTGTAGGTTTTGCTGTTTATTTGCATTTCTAGTGGAGTGTGTGTATGTGTGTACATGGTTGACCCTTAAACAACATGGGTTTTTGAGCTGCGTGGATCTACTTATACACAGACTTTTGTCAATAAATATATTGGAAAAATTTTTGGAGATTTTTGACAATTTAAAAAACTTACAAATGATCCATGTAGTTTAGGAATACCAAAAAAAATAAGAAAAAGATATTATGGTAAGAATACAGTATATTATACATTATATTATACATATATAAAATACATGTTAATTGACTGTGTTATTGGTAAGGCTTTTGATCAACAGTAGACTATTAGTAATTAAGTTTCTGGAGAATCAGAAGTTATACACAGATCTGACTATGTATGGGGGCTGTCATCCCTAACCTCCACATTACTCAAGGTCAACTCCGTGTGTGTTTGTGTGTGCGAATGTGTGTGTGAGTCTTTATATAATGCTATAAGCTTGAGATTTACTGTGATGACAGTAAGTGTACTTTTGTAAAAAGTATGCTTTTATCTATTTCTTGTAATTCCCACACAGTGGTGAAGTCTAGGTGTTAAGTAATATTTATCAAATTAAAAAACAAAACAAAATGAGTAAAACAGCAGGGTAAAAAAGCCTACCAGCTATAGCCTTGGATAAAATATATAAGCTGGAAACACGCACTTACCTAAAATCACCACATGTTTATATTACCTGTGTCCCAGAAAAGGAAGAACCACATACGTTGTTGAATTCTAGGGAACATACCTTCACATTCTGTTTTAGTCAGAAAAGTCCCAGCTCGCCAAGGTTTCTGATGGAACCCCGGACAGCACTGATCACAGCTATCTCCACATGTATTATGCTCACACTCACAGCGGGATTTCTAGGCAAAAATTGGGGGAAAAGCATAATTTTAGTATTTTTGGAACCATAAACGAAGGGCTTTCCCCAGAAGGTAGAAGGAAGAGAAGAGAGAACTTTGAGACCAGGTGCCAAAATGTGGAACTCCTGTCAGTCCAGAAAGGAAGAAGTACCAGCCTAGGGAGTGCATATATTTGGTCAACACCAATCTAAGGAGGTCCAGACTAGTTCTGGAATCACTGGACTCAGGTCTGGAAGACAGCACAGGCCCAACTGAGAACTGTCTTGAAGACTGAACTCCCCTCTCTGATTCCTGAGATCTATAGGTTTTCTGGTTTGGATGCGTCCACTTTAAGGCAAAGTACTATTAACATTAAGGGTTGTGGGAAGAGGAAATTCGACTCCTAGGCACTGAAGGCCATAGGTCTAATAGAAATCTAATGTCCCAGGACTAATCTCCTGTCTGTGTGTGCTCCGAGTAGAGTCCAATTCATCGTGTGGCACGGGGCCTGTGAGGCTGCCTTGTGGGCTCTCACAGCTTGGGTAACACATGAGAGACAACACCCACGGCTTGCAGAGAGCTGCACCACAACCCACCCAGAAGAATAGGCCAGGGCATTTGAACCTTCCCTCAGAAGTAACGTTATGATGCATTAGTCAGAAAACCAGCTTTGAGAGAAATACCATTTGTATCACGTTTTTAAAGGGAAAAAAAAATCCATACATAAGTAACTATGTTTGCTGATCTTACTACTCAATATGTTTCTTCCCTATAATATACAATAGATGATTTTGTATTTCCCCAGTTTATGACTGAGAAAAACAGATATCCATTCATCTTCTTTTTAGGTGATGCTTATTTAATACATGGGCATTAATGAAAAATCCAAGCCAAAAGCATTCTAGCATTTTCTGACCTGGCAGTTTCATCACTCTCTTGAATACGCTCTTCAATTCCTCACCCTGTCATTCTGCCTTACCCCAGCCTCCTGTTCACGGCCATTCCTATTTACTTCCATGTGCAGTTTTCATTTGTTTGCATTAATTTCTTTGAGGAAAACTTTTTAAAAGAAATGGTCAGGTTGATTGATGGCAGGCATTCTCTAAAGCTAAATTATACAGCAGGCTGTCATTGCTAGAGAGGTTTCAAAATAGACCAGTTTGGGAGCCTTTTTTTGGGGGGAGGGAAAAAAAAACTAATCTGTTTTCTGATACTGTGGTTGCTGACTTCAAAGTCTATCATCCTAACTGCTGGCTCTATTTCACCCTGGCAGGGCTTTCTGTTACACTGTCTAAGTGAGGATCTGACACCCATTCACAGCATCCCTGTCGGCAAAGCGACTCATGAAGCATTTGACAGTTGAGAGTTTCATCTTGCTAAGCATCCTATAAATATACATACATTTGTCACCGGATCAAGCGGACAAGCCCTGGCATGACCATAGCAGATGCACATCCCTCCGACCGAAATATCCTTGACCGAGTAGTAATACTGCAAAAAGCAATCCAGAGAGAAATCCTGTTAAGATGACTGCAAGGTGTAAGTAACGAAAGGGAACAGTCGCTTAAAAACATTACTTTCTGCTTCCATCCTTAGTTTGAAGCATGAGGGAACAACGGAGGGCTCCCAAAAGGTATCAAGTTAACTCCTTGCACTGTGATCAGAGCCCAGAGAAAGACTGCCTCTGATTTACGTTTGGTGGGAATTTGAGAAATTTCCTTCCCATAGATGTACAAAGTCTATGCTGGAGTATTTATTATTAAGAGCAAGTTGTTATGGTGGGGTGGGGGATGGTCAGGGCAATAACTCCATAAAAGTTGTTTTATGTAGTTTTGTGAAAGAAAACTTCCTTTATCGCCGTGATAAGGAGCTCACTGTTCATTAATCATATGAGGACTGTCTTACTCGATGGATTTGAAGAAACTCAACATATTTAGAGGATATCATGATCATAACAAAATGTTTCTTCACCATATTAAGAGGAAACAAAAAGTAACGAACTGCAAGATTGATTTAACATAACGTAAGGACTAAACTACATGGGTGGGACACTTGCTATTTTTTTCATCGTTATGTTAAAATTAGTCCATGTGATTACTTTCCTATTTGAAATTAACATAGGGTTATGTTTTTAATTATTTTAATCTACCCACCTATTTTTATAATTATAGTACTGGACTATATATAAATTTTAATTAACACGCATATAACATTTTGTAGTCATGAGAGTACATTATCTTATAGAATCCAAATAACCATTTCAGTGGTAGATAGTTCTATTATTCTAATTATTCACATTACAAACCCAGCAAGAATAAGTAGGTGAATACAAATCTGAGTTCCCTAGCTACAAATTCCCTTTTTCCATTTACTTCTTTCTCTTTTCTGTTTATTTTTGTTGTTTACATAGAGTATCTTTTATAATATTTTTTGTTACTTTTCTTTCTTGATATACCTAGACCTGGAACTTGAAATGAAACTTGCCAGAAGTTTAAGTAATGTAAAAGTCTGCTTTTCACTAACTTCATCACTTAATAATATAGATACGAATAGGGATATTTGCGCAGAAAGCTGATACAGTATTTTTGTAGATGCTTTTAAAACTGGGAAATTTGTTTTAAATATAAATGCGTAATGCTTCACTTTTGAGTCATGAAGAGCTGAAATTCAATATCCTATTTTTATATATTTAAATTTATATGTAGTGTTTACTGAACTTGAGCACTTTCAAAAAGCTTATTTATATGTTACATTTTATTGCACTATTTTAAAGGCTCATGTACAATGAAGTTATAAATAATAAATGTGCATTCTAACCCCCACTCTGCCTTCTGCAAAAGATGATAAGAGGAACATATTTATTTACATTGATTTTTTTCCTCCGTTAGATATACTGTCGGAAAAGATTAAATTTCACTTCAAAATTACTCAGTCTTCTTTAGTGTATATTTTTAAGTCATGTCAAAATTATAATTAAAGGTGATTTTTAAACATGTAATGAATCTAAACATTGCAGTAAAATAATACTTCTGCATAAGATAATTTACAATATGCTGAAATGTAGTGCAAGGTAAAATTATTTCAGGTTTGGAAAATGCAGGGCACTAAAACATCCAACGTGTGTTGTATGGTAATAATCAAACTTAAAAGTTATTTTAAATATTTGATGGAGTGGTTAGGTGCAGGTAAGTTAAGTAACGAGAAGAAAATATGTATAAGGGGTATTCTTGAACTGTGAAAAGTGTTGCCCTTCGATATTCAGCCTGCTGGTTCAGCCATTTGTAGGTGGTGACAGTAAGTCAGACCTCTTAGAACTATGCATCACTCTAGAATTAAGTGCTTTGTCTCACAATCTCCATTTCTCTCTACAATCCGATTTCCGCCTTTACCTCTAGTCACAGAGTAGATCTGTTAGCATGGATTTGCTTTATGGATTTACAGCTGAATTGATAACAATGTCTTGGTTGTATAGCAGCTTCTAAGGAGTGAGACATAAACTAGTGAATGTGGTGAGGACTAGGTAGGAAAAAAGGCAATTATTACTTTACTAACCTGGACCGATCACCTATGTCATAATCCACAAATTCTAGCTTAACCCTGGAAAACACCACTTATCTTAGCTCCTGTTTTCAAAGATCTATTAAAAGGGATGCCATCACCTTTTCTCCCCCTGATATTCTATTTATAAAAGACAATAAAACCATGTACACAATTAGTTTCCCTCACAGTAGCGCTTTTTAAAACTATGCCCTGCGATTCATTAATGAAACATAAAGTTAAATAATTTGATTGGGCAAAATGGTTCACAGACAGCAACACTTACATCATCTAAAAACTTGTTAGAAGGATTGTTTTTCAATTCTGCCCTAGACCTACCAAGTCAGAATATGCATTTCCACAATATCGCCAGCTAATACTATTCCCATTAAAGCGTAAGATATATTGAGATGTGTATGTGCATGTGTGTGTACTGAGTTAGGATAGAAAATACATTTCTTAGTGTGGATTGTGGCCAAAAATGTTTCAAAGCCATGGCACCTCCCGTAGTAACTCCCCAGTGCCAATTGTGAAAGGAGTTCAGATCCCCTCAAGTGAAAACAACAAACACAGCCATCAAAAATAAGATGATGAGCTAGGCACTGTCTCTTCATTTTACGAGTGAGGGAATTAAAATTTAGAAATGTCAAAAAGTTTGATAAATGCTCCATATTGAAAAAGGGGCAGAGGTTGGCTTTGAACAAAGGAAGGTTATGTTGAATCGTAGTCTGATAACAGCCATTCCTACAAATCACTGAAAGAGACTTTTAAAAATTATTTAACAATTACCAATATTGCTTACAGGCTGCAATAGGATTCATCATAACTTACTCTTCGGGTGACAATCGGGTCAATTTCTCTTGGGTCTTTGTGAGCAAACATCATTAAATCAGCATTCAAGGTCCGGATCCTCTGAAAACGCAGGCGAATATAGCGGGCAGAGGTAAATTCTAGCAGTTCAGGAGAGGGGTCATCAGCACTTGGTCTCCCATTGATCAAAGAGATATGAATCTACACAATACGGGAAACAATTTAACAATTAAGGTTACCAAAAATGAAATATCTGGCTTTTTCTGATTTTTCTTGGGAAAATAAAGTTAAACTTCATGTCTCCCAATTAGGCAGATGCAGGTTGAGATTTACTCATTGGAATACAGTGAAGTAATTGATGACGTTTATGGACCTTCTAATAGATGTATAAGCAATTCATTTGTTTATATTTTAGGCATTCTCTATATACTGCAATTCCCCATATTCTTTTGTTCTAAGGCATGGCTGCTACTTGATTTTGCTAGGATTTCCATCTTAAGTCCATCATTCTTTTTTCTGAAAAATGTTATGCCCTAAAATTATTTAAGAATCTGGCATATAGTGGGAAACCAGAAAACTTGGTTTTTAAATAAGTTACAAAATTTCAGATAATACAGGAAATTAAAGTACTTCTAAGATTGAAAGTATCTAATTATACAGCCTTAAATATATACAGCAAAAATTGACACATTAGAAGAAAACTAGACAAATCTACAATCACAGTGAGAGATTTCAAAAGTTTTTTTTTTAATTTGGTTTTTCAGAAATTGATAGATTAAGAAGACAAAAAAACTACCAAAGATTCAACATATTCTATGAAAAATACACTCTATGAAAGTACATTGAAACCTGGATTGAATGGTAAATTTTTTAGGAGGATAATTTAGCACAATTAACACCAGAAGAAATAAAATCTAATCATGTAAAAAATGGAGAAATTAGCAAAGAACTACCCTCTAGAGGTACACAAAGCCCACATTCTCTCACAGTCATCTCATGAGAACAGAGAATTCTGATGAGGGAAAATTGATAAAACCAAAAGTATTCCTATTACAGATAGAGAAATTATTTTCCTAATACCTGTGGAGCTCCTATAGATCAACAACAACAAAAAAAGACCATCAACTAACACAAAAACACAAAAATATAAAGGGACAACTCATTAGTGGCTATTAAGCTTTCAATAAGACAGTGAACCTCACTCATAATAATAGGACTGCTCATTTAAAATTTTTTAAAGATTTTATTTTATTTATTTGATAGAGAGAGAGCGAGCATGAGTCGGGGGGGAGGGGGGGCAGAGAGAGAGGGAGAAGCAGACTCCTCATTGAGCAGGGAGCCTGATGCGGGGACGATCCCAGGACCCTGGGATCATGACCTGAGCTGAAGGCAAACATTTAACCAACTGAGCCACCAGGCACCCCACGACTGCTCATTTAAAATTCAGTGATAAACTTTTTCCATTTTTTCATGCTATCAAAACCTCAAAATACTTATAATACTCCCTCATGGCAAGACTAAGGAGATACAGGCATTCTCAGACACTCATAGGTATAAGTGGCACAAACCACTATGAAGGTGAACTCAGCAAAGCTATCAACATTACAAATGCCTAGAATTTTGACCTAGAAATTCTACTTCTGGGAAATATCCTACATATATTATATATATTCCTACGGCATTTTTTTTTCTTTGGTAATAGCAAAAGACTGGAAACAATCTAATATCCATCAATAATGTATGACTGGTTAAATAAGTTATACATCTATATAATGAATTATGTGCATGATAAAAAGGAATGAGGAAACTCTTGATACACTCAAAGGAAGAAGTATAGTATTTTTATTTTTTCTGTCCTTGGTAAATGAAGTACTCCGTATGTGATAAATTAAACCAAAATTGTTCAAAAAACTTGAAACTGGCAGGTTTTAGACAGAAAAGACGGACACACGGAGAGAGACAGAGAGACAGAGACACACACACACACACACACACACACACACACAGCCAGACACACACACTTACAGGAGGCTAAAGAGACAGGAATACAAGAAGGGAAGAATATGTGCTAGGCTGAGGGCTGTCCCAGAACACGACAGTCTGTACAGACATTGAGCAACTGAGACTTGAGGTCACCCACTGAAATTCTCATCTACTTTTTCAAGACGATAAATCATGTGTGTTGATTATGTTTTTTGACAGGAGAGGCAATGATATGTGTTTCCATTCCTAACATCCTGCATTTAGATAATCCCTGAGAGATTTTTACAAACTGACTGCCAATAAACTACTGAATCACTAGAAAAATAAATATAGCAAACTCTTAGATGAGAAACTAATTCTGATGCCACAAAGAATAAATTCAAAATGGATCAGGATAAAAATATGAAATGTCCCAGCTAATTGAGTCTACCTTGGAAATTTAGTAGAGAATAAATTCGCTTAACACATTTGAGAATGATAGAATGCAAAATATTCTAAAACACTGAATCTCAATGTACCAAATACCCTCTCTCTAATGTAGAAGTTCTACAAGATTTAAGTAGGTCTTGCATATTCCACAGTTCTGGTATCTAGCAGGTGAGCCAGAAATATGTTTAAAATTAAGTTGTCTCTATGACTTAAGAATGTATCAGTTAAATGTAAAAATAGAACAAATAGATGCATGAAGCAATTAAAATGAGTTCCCCTTAGAGATCTGGCATCCAAGAAATCACCCATGCCCTTGAATTCATGCTTAAGTTTGTATCTTATCAAGCTCTCCCTTCATTGCTCCCAAAAGTGCTATTTGAAAGAAAGGAAGACATCACCACATGTCCAGGATTCATGTTTCTGAAAATTACTAAGGTTTATTTGGTGTAAATGCTGTGGGAGTCATATCTGTACTGTACATGGAATCAGTAAGCTCCTCATTTAAACATACAGGAACTTTAAAAAATGGTGCACGTGTTCTCATTTAGGTTAATAAACCCTATGATAGCAACATAAAGGATTCAGCAAAAGAACACTTCTCCTCACAGCTTTGGTATTTTCATCAAGTTCTTCTGCCAAGAGATTTTGTGAGTAGAGTTAGTCCCAAGCTGTTTCTGGGATATAAAACCAGCTGTTTGGCCATGTTGTGTGCAGCTTTCTTCCGTCATTTTTCCCACTCTCCTTCAAAATAAATCCTAATATTAGATAGGATATGTCCACGGGCACTTTGCTGTGTCATTCCAAGTCCACTGGATAGCTTCGAATACTTCCTGATCTCCAGGGGGTGCGGGGTGGGGTAACAACTTCAAACATCTTCAAAAAGATGAAAATTGTCAGTCCTTAAGACCACCACTGCCTTGCTGAGAGGCCGTGGGAAGTCTGTGGCGGTCTGGTGTCTTCTGAAATGATTTCCCTTACAGACATGTTGGAGAATATAAGTTCATGCTGTCAAAGGAATTCATTCCAGCTGAAAATATCAGCCTGATTAACAGCCGGCTTTTTAGATTTTAAAATTATACTCTTCTTTCAAATCAGTTTTCACAGATAAATAAAAAGAAAATAAAAACTCATGAGAAATATCTTTTTTTATGACCAAATGTCTAAATCGATATTATACTCTACCCATCCAAATAATTCTGTTTTTATTAGTTGTAAGCGTACTATTTAAATCACATCTCCTTTGTAGATGGATAAGACCTCTGTGCCTCTATGGTGTTTTTACTTTTATGATTAGAATATGACTTAAAAATAGTTTTCACAGCAAATAATCAATTTTCTAGTATGGATAATTGTTCCTTATTGTTATGTGCCTCTATCTATAATACTACATCTGCTTTAGATTGCTGGAAGAGCTATAGCCCTAATACGTTCCCCAATGATACAAGTTTATTGAGTGAAAGGATGGGTGTGAGAATGATCATTAAGGGTCATTAATAATCATCAGAAACTTGGAAATGAATAGTGGAAGAGGATGGCATTGACAACTTGCTGTGTAGTATTCTCTTCATACATTTTTAAAACCCATTTTTATTATTAGTCTTTAAGTGTGTCAGTGACGTAAGTACAACAAGCTGAAAGTGAAGTGATCCCAGAAGATACAACAAGAACATCCATGTGTGTAGAATGAAATTAGCTGTTTATAGGCCAGGCCAAAGGATCTGTATAAAAATGAGTGGCTGAAACTTGTGGGAACCCCTTTAACCCAGTCATGCTTAATATAAAGTTTCAGAATCATCATTAGCCATCAGGGAAATTCAAATTAAAACCACACTGAGATACCACCGTACACTGGTTAGAATGGCAAAAATCGACAAGGCAAGAAACAACAAATGTTGGAGAAGTTGTAGAGAAAGGAGAACCCTCTTACACTGTTGGTGGGAATGCAGATTGATATAGCCACTTTGGAAAACAGTGTAGAGGTTCCTCAAAAACTTAAAAATAGAACTACCCTGTGATCTAGCAATTGCACTACTGGGTATTTATCCCAAAGATACAGATGTGGTGAAAAGAAGGGCCCAATGTTCATAGCAGCAATGTCCACAATAGCCAAAATGCAGAAAGAGCCAAGATGCCCTTCAACAGATGAATGGATAAAGAAGATGTGGTCCATATACACAATGGAATATTACTCAGCCATCAGAAAGGATGAAAACCCAACTTTTGCATCAACTTGGATGGGACTGGAGGAGATCATGATAAGTGAAATAAGTCAAACAGAGAAAGTCAACTATCATATGGTTTCACTTATTTGTGGAACATAAGGAATAGCATGGAGAATATTAGGAGAAGGGAAAAATGAAGGAGGAGAAATCGGAGTGGGAGATGAACCATGAGAGACTATGGACACTGGGAAACAGAGAGTTTTAGAAGGGAGGGGGGTGAAGGGGATGGGTGAGCCCAGTGATGAGTATTAAGGAGAGCATGGATTGCATGGAGCACTGGGTGTTATAAGCAAACAGTGAATCAAGTAACACTACATCAAAAACTAATGATGTATTGTATGATGACTAATATAATGTAATAAAAAATAAACAAATAAAATAAATTAATAAAAACATCAAAGTATCTCGCTGCAGAATTCTCAATCATTCAATATGATTATTGTTCAAAAAACTAATAAAAGAAAAACCTCCAGGGGCACGTGGGTGGTTCAGTCGGTTAGGTGGCTGCCTTTGGCTCAGGTCATGATCCCAGGGTGCTGGGATCGAGTCCCGCATTGGGTTCACTGATCCTCGGGGAGCTTACTTCTACCTCTCCCTCTGCCTGCAGCTCCCTCTGCTTGTACTTTCTCTCTCTGTCAAATAAATACATAAAATCTTTTAAAAAAAGAAAGAAAAAGAAAAACCTCCAGAATTTATATATATATATAAATATTTCAGAGATGGAGAGTGATTATAATAACTTTGAAAATGGAGCCTAATCACTTTTATTTTATCCTATGAGAAAAAAAAAAAAAAGCATATTTGGAGAAAGGGGGTGAGCTGTGTTCAGCTTAGGAAAAGATCGTGCAATAATTTGTGACTGTGTTTCCAGCACAGAGCAAAGGCTCTGGTTCTAGCTCTGGGTGGTCAACAGAAACCTCCAAGTGATCGATTTTCAGTCCTCACCATACTCGATCTGTTTGTAGCATTTAAAACAACAGGTTACTCCCATGACTTCCAGGACACCACGCTGTCCTGGTCTTCCTACCTCTCTGGATACCTTTCTTACTCTCCCTCACTGCTTACTACTTTCCTCCTTTCCTCTACAACTGTCTAATATTGGAGCACCATGGTATCGTGGTTTTGGCCTTTTTTTCTTTTCTATCCACACTTATTCACTTAGTGATCCCATCAAAGCTCACCAATGTAAATACCATCTGTAACTGTTTATGATTAATGAAAGTAAAATACACCCCGTCGTCAAAATACATATATATACATACATACATATATACCATCTATACTGATGTCTCCCCCACCTGTAACTCCAGTCCTAACCTCTCCCCTGAAGGTCAGGATGCAGAATCCAACTGCCTTCTGCATATACTGACGTGGCTGCCAAATAGGTATCACAAACTTGTATCTCAAACAGTTCCTAATCTCCATCCCCACAATCTTCACAACCTCGCTGAATATAAGAAACACCACAGAGGATCATAGGGGAAAGGAGGGAAAACTGAATGGGAAGTCTTCAGAGAGGGAGACAAACCATAAGAGACTCTTTTAACTATAGGAAACAACCTGAGGGTTGCTGGAGGGGAGGTGTGTGGGGGATGGGGTAACTGGGTGATGGGTATTAAGGAGGGCATGTGATGTGATGAGCACTGGGTGTTATACATAACTGACGAATTATTGAATTCTACATCTGAGACTAATGATATACTGTATGTTGGCTAATTGAATTTAAATTAAAAAGAAAAGATAAGGAATAGCACAGAGGATCATAGGGGAAGGGAGGGAAAACTGAATGGGAAGAAATCAGAGAGGAAGACAAACCATGAGAGACTCTTGACTCTGGGAAACAAATTGAAGGTTGCGGAAAGGGAGGTGGGTGGGGGGATGGGGTAACTGGGTGATGGGCATTAAGAAGGGCAGGTGATATGATGAGCACTGGGTGTTGTATGCAACTAATGAATCACTGAACACTACACCAAAAACTAATGATGTACTGTACGTTGGCTAATTAAATCTAAATTAAAAAAAAAAAAAGAAAAGAAAAAAAATTTCATCCTTTCACCTACTCAGGACTCCAAGTTGGAGTCCTGCTTGACTGCTTTCGTTTTCTGTCTTTGGGCATCCAATTTGTCTACAAATCCTCTTGGCTTTACCCTCAAAATAGACCCAGCATCCAAATGCTTCTTACCACCTCCCCTAAAACCATATGAGTACAAACATTCATCATCTACCCCCTGTCCCTGCCACCCCAGGCACCACAATCACTTCCTAGCAGTTTTCCCTTCTACGACTTTTATTTCTGTACAGTGTATTTGCAACCATAGCAGCTGTTTTTATTTTAAGTCTTTAGTATATATTTCCATCGACTTATTCTCTGTATTTTCTAAAGACAAAAATCACAAGTTTAATATTAATGATGTAGAAAACTGTGCACCAAAGCCAGCTAGCGCTATGCTGCAAGTTGGTCCGTGTTCTCTTCACTTCTGTTTGCCAGATGATCTCTAGTAATTTCGGCAAAGACTCCCCTTCAACAAATTATATGCTAGAAGCAAATGCTAGCCAGCAACTGACTGAAAATAGTGTGAACCACCGCAAAAGGGGTCCATTCCCAAATCAAGCCTCATGCCATAACCACATTCATCATTAGCAGACTGCACAAAAGTCATCATTTCCTCAACGGGAGCAAAAGCTTTTAGTTACTCCTCTTCACTTGGTGCCTCAACAACTGTCTTGCAGATTCTCGAGGTCAGCATCCGTTTCAGGGAGCTCTCTGAAAATTCCTTTGAAAATATAATTCTGCTCATGTCATTCTTTTCCTTAAAACTTTCCAATGCCTTTCTATTTCATGACCAATAAAAGTCAACATTTTTGCAATGAACTACGAGATCCTAAATTATCTCAATGCTATTTCCACCCTGAAACACTGCCCAAGAAAACATTAATTTCGAGAGCTCTTTTCCTACTCTTTCTCTATTCACATTGCTCTGGCCAGACTGCCATCTTTGCTAGAACATGCCAGACAGGATTTTATCTCAAGGGGTTCCCTTGCCTGGAATGTTCTCTTCCCCAATACTGCAATGCTCAGTTTCTCATCTCTTTCCAACCTTGCTTAAATGAAGGCTTCTTGGTGAGTCTTTCTAATCTAATCTATCTAATTACAGTGCAAACTTCATCCTGGCATTTACTAGTCCCTCTACCTGCTTCAATGTTCTCCTTAGAACTTTTCTTCTAACACACCATGAGTATGCTTTGCCTATTTGTCATAATGATTATTTCTCTCCACTCTTTGGCTCCTAAATCCCAAGATTTAAGGAACTTTGTTAACTGATATAATCCCCAGCATAGAGGAGAGTATCTAGCAAAAATTAAGTGCTAAGTAAAAATTTCTGAATTCATGAAACTTATGTAAATCCTAAATATTTAGCATATTCAGCTAGCTTTCTACCTAAAATGCAATTTTATAAAATAATTAATCAGATTTTTCTGATATTAGATGAATAAATCTTTGAGTATGCTATTTCCACAAAAATGAAATTAAAGTCAGTAATCCTTTGTATCATGTTCCACCGAAGCATTTTGAGTAAGTTGATTTAGAGAAAATTAGGAAATTAACAGCTTTGATCCATGATTTCCTTATATCTAAGTCTACTACATTTTTTAATATTAGTTAAACATTAGTTAACTTCATTCTCTATTACACTGAAATTTCATTTTGACAGGTTATTCTCATGTGAGAAAAACACTTAAGTGCTTTATGCTTCCAAGTCATAAGACAACGTATTTAAATGTATTTAAACTTAAGATCTACTCAACTTAATTTTGTTAGCCAGAACAAGGTAGACCTTACACACTGGTTTGTGCAAATTATATCTGGCTCTCTCAGTGTCCAACCTATAAAGTTGATGTACTATTATTTACAAAGAGTAGATGAAAAAACAATAAACTATATTAAAATTATAAATTCCTTAAACACTATAGACATGCAGTAACAATCAATAAGAATTAAAAGTTACCCAGTAACTTGTTTCTAGTAGAGATATTTTTACTAAACTGTATAATTATCTTTACAGATTGTTTGGTTTTATTATACATAACTGAATAGATATTTAAAAATACCCTTCCCTATCTTTCCTTAAGTTTTTACTTAAACTCTAGTTAATTGGGGCACCTGGGTGGCTCAGTGGGTTAAAGCCTCTGCCTTCGGCTCAGGTCATGATCTCAGGGTCCTGGGATAGAGCCCCGCATCGGGCTCTCTGCTCAGCCGGGAGCCTGCCTGCTTTCCCTCTCTCTCTGCCTGCCTCTCTGCCTACTTGTGATCTCTCTCTCTGTCAAATAAATAAATAAAATCTTAAAAATAAAATAAAATAAACTCTAGTTAGTTGACATATGGTAAAATTGGTTTCAGGTGTAGAATTTAATGATTTATCACTTACATATTATCTCCCTTACCTTATCAAAAAGTTTCACTGCAATTATTTAAAGCCTTTTCAAATCAATGCATTATTTTTAAAGTCTTAAAAATATGAAAATGTATGAATATATCAAAATTAAGGCCTGGGTAATACAGATACATTGGGTATATAAGGCATAATATGTCATTTATAATATGTTAATAAAATATTTAACCATTTCAGACTAGAGACTTTCCTATCAAGAATCTTTAGGGCCTTAATGAGGAAATGGGGCATTATGGAATCAATGTTTTTCCAGTCCATTTTTTCTAGTTATATCAGACACAGTTTATTAAAGTCCTCTTTCCAGTTTCCTTTACCCCATATTTTGTTATTTGCTCCAACTAAGAGCTGGCACTTTTATGATTATTTTTATTAATTCAAACATTGCTCATTTGTGCATCCAGCAAATGAAGTACTTTGAAGGTTTATAACACATGCTTACAAAGCTTTATCTCTGGTCTGCCTCTTCACACTTGAATATTTTTCATTCATTCACTTAGTCATTTATTCAAAAATACTTATTGGCTACTTACTATATTCCAAGTCACTGAGTCATTTTCACTTCCTCTTTTGTGCCATGGTCTATCTCATCTCTGGGCTCCTTTTTCAAATTCCTTTTCTCTCTCCCCATTACTCCCTGTTTACGCAGATATAACTTTATACATCTTTCGGGTTTCAGCTGAGATTCCAATTCTTTCCTTCTACCAACACCTCCATGTCCTGTCTAGGAGCCCCTCCTGTGAGTTCTCTGGGCTCCCGTGACTCTCCCCTATTATCGCTGACTTTTTACTTGCTTGTGTCTGCTACTAGACCATAAGTTAAATGAGAATGGGAACTCCGTCATATTTCCAATGTAGGCTCAGTGTTGAACATAGTGAATAGTACACAGTAGATTCTCAATAATTACTTATTGAATGAATAAATCAATAACAGAGCCCAAATATTAGACTATGATAGAATTTCCAATGAGTTAACTCTTTCCTCAAACATTCACAAACTGTGTTATGTATGCCATTTAGAAATTGATTTTGCATGTGTTTTACCTATATTTTAAAATCCATTTATTGGATATACATCAAGAATTTAGCATGAATTTTGCTTACCATAATTGAATAAACCTCACTAGAGCTGCTGTAGTCCAAGTACCTAAAAAGATATATGAGTATCTCTGTAGCCCTAATATTTGGGTAAGTCAACAAAAAATTATTTAAGATACTAGTAGAGCCATTGCTGAGGAGACAAATAATAGGATATACTTGTATAAAGGTGTACATCCCTTCAGGTATCTCAGTATTCTTACTTAAAAGAACTACAAAGACTTTTTCCATGCATAGTACAAAGCAGTGACTTCATTTGGAAGGTCTTTAATAAGTATCCCACTACCATTAGAAGTTACAAGTTTTACAAACCTAAGCAAAACGACTCTCCATGGTTGATGACCACTGAGCTACTTGAAAAGTAATATTCTAATATATAAAATGTCAAGGACTGTGTGTGACTTTAACTTCCTTAACTAACTGATTTCAATACAGGGAAATGTCAGCTTAATGAACCATTTAACAAATATGACTGTATCGTTGACTACCCTACCCTTGAGTTAATCTTAACAGGTCTTTTACTCTCCTGTAAGACGGTATTTTGCTTTTGATACCTACTTGGTTCCAAATGCCCCTGAAACTTAGATTGTTTTTTTCTTTTTTTTTTTCCCTTCTTCTTCTCCTTCTTAGAATTACGTTTCTTGCATTTGTCATTTCTAGATAAAAGCTTTCATATTTCCATGAAACATTTAAACAGACTCTTCACTATTAAAACAATAGTCATTAATAAATTACAGCATAATAATAAAATCAATTCTCTTCAAAGAGTATTTGTCATGTTTTTATTTTTCTTCTCTACTAGTGAAACTATTTAAAATATTTTACTCCAAAGGTTTGCATAGTTTCTCTACTGGTCTCTCCATCTCTTTTCTCTCTCCCTCTCTTTGTATCAGTTACTTTTTCTTTCTACCAACAGCACGTCTTATGTGGCAGCACCGTCTGACTCTTATGGACATAGAAGGGCGAAGCTTTTTAGAAAAATAAAAAATAGGGGCGCCTGGGTGGCTCAGTGGGTTAAGCCTCTGCCTTCGGCTCAGGTCAGGATCTCAGAGTCCTGGGATCGAGCCCCACATCGGGCTCTCTGCTCAGCCGGGAGCCTGCTTCCCCCTCCCTCTCTGCCTGCCTCTCTGCCTACTTGTGGTCTCTTTCTCTCTGTCAAATAAATAAATAAAATCTTAAAAAAAAAAAAAAGAAAAAGAAAAAATAGAAGCAAAGTCTCAGCTGCTTTAGGAGTTTCAATTTTCTCAAAGTCTCAAAACTGGTGTGGTCCTTTTTAAAGAAAGTTTCTGGTGGTCTTCTTGCTTTGTACAACTCAAAGCAATTCAGCAAAACATTTATTTCTAATCCACTTTCTCAAAAGGAGCTTAGGTTACCTTCATCCGAAACATACCCAGATGGGTGAACTATAATCCACCATAACTGAATGAGAGATCCTGATATCCTTCCCACTGGTCATGATGTATAAAAGGAACAATGACAACTAAGTCACTAAAATTATCAAAGAGGGAAAACTATACTAAATACAAATATAACTCCCCCCACCCTTTTATATTTGCTTTGAAGGAACCTTGACATGCAGGTGCTCATTGTACGCTTATTTTAAAATTTATAATTCTTTTCAAATAATAATTTTTAAAACTACTCCAAGTGAAAAATTTTTTATTACTTGTGTTTTTCTCTTTCTAGTTAAAGTATTTAATATTTGCAAGGATAAAAGAAGAGCTGTCAAAATAGGTTTTCTCAATCTCTTTTGAGAGCTTCTCATTTAAATTTTATCAAATGCACATGCTATTACTAAATCTTTGTGCTGTCAAGCTAAGATTATATAGGGACACAGACATCATCTGAAATTCATAGCCAGGAAAGAATGTAAGAGGAGTCACTTCAGAGCAGGCCATGAGGGAAAGTCACCAGAAGGAAAGTTCTCTCACTTTCCTCTAACATTTGTTTTGCTCCAAATTTTGTTTGGGGTGTGCCTCAACCAGAGAGAGACTAAGAGAATAGTTTCATTAGTCATCTGTTCCAAGTTAATAGCTATTTCAGAAATGCCTTTGCAATACATAGTACCTTGAACATAAAAACAATAGTTCTTACTGTGTCCTTACTGAATACAGACACTCTTGCCTGTGATCTGTGTATACCAACTCATAGAGTAGTAAGTCACTTGAAGCTTGCGATGACCGTTTTTGAGGTTGATGTTATTATTATCTCTTTAAGAAGAGAAAACAGATATGGACCTTCTAACGAGTAGGGCTAAGTTCATATAGCTAGGATTTGTTCCAGTTCTAGTCTGACACTGTTGGCTGAACTCCTCAGCTCAAACACAGCACAGAGTAGAGGCAGTGTGAGCATTTGTTGAAGAAATAAGCCAGTCATCGAGGCACTATTTGTAGACTTCTAGCAACAAGAAACTCACCACTGCAGAGAGAACTTTTCCATGCACCCTCCCTCCGTTCTCTTATTTGCTTTACTTCCATTCTGGTCCCATCTGTGACTGACACCAGGATTCTAATTCCATTTTCTCTTTTTTGTCCTCTTCGTCCTCTGGAATTATCTCTATTGTTTGATTTCCCCAGCTCTTGGCTTTTCCTTATAAATTTGGGTCAAATTTATCCTACTAGTTTTATCCACTCTGGACTTCCTGAGGTAGACTGTGTACTGTGCTCCAGAGCCCCACTCAGGACCCACCACCAGATCAGACCCACCACCAGATCGGATGCCCGGCCTCCTGAGGTCGACTAAAGAGCAAAGGGTCACTAAGCTAAGGCCAGTCTTAGACGTGGCTAACACCTCCTGGCATTGATCCAAGCAGGAGAGATCCTCCTGGTAAACACATGCAAAGCTCAAAACCAGAACCAGAACGTGTCCGAGAGTTGAAGTCTAAAGCATCAATTATCTAGAAAAGAACTAACAATCCCCAAGGTCTTACTAACATCATAATAAATGAAATTGGTTACGACAGGTTTAGTGTTTAAGTATTTGAGTAAGTAAAAACCATTCACTGGTGTGCAAAAGAATTAGTTTACAGTTTATAGTAAAATCTACTAAGTAGAGGACTAAAACCTCAGATTATAGGAAGAAAGGGAAAATAATATGTCAATAACAAAAACAAATATCTGTGAAACTAACAAGCTTTTCTTTACTGTGGAGAGCTCTCAGAGAAAGTCCCAGACAGAAAAAAAGCAACCAAGAGTATGGTGACCCACATCGGGAGGACAGAACAATCAGTACACTTGAAAGACATATAATAAGAGCACAAAGGAAAACTTAAGCAACATTTTCCTGTTTTGTTCTCAGCCCTCGTGTGGGAACACTTGTTTAAAATTAAAATAAAATCTTGGACCAGGAAGTCTAAATACTGCGCCAGATCCTGTGTCATTAAACTGGAACAAAACCTAGATGCGTGCTTGACAAAGAAATTCAGTCTCTCTCCTCCATTCTTATTCTCTGACTCAAGGGTTCCTCAGAGAGCAATTGTGTGTGTGTGTGTGTGTTTGTGTGTGTTTGTGTGTGTGTGTGTGTGGCAAGCATATAAATGAAAAGCTGTATAAATACATTATTTTTATTTTTTTCTCCCATTTCTATAAAGGCAGCGTTTTGGAGTGGCTATTGATGACCTCGACTAGTTTATTGTTCTAAAAGGTGCGACCTCAAACAAGATAGAAGTGACGTTAGATTATGGAGTCATACTAATACTTAGAGAAGAGTTTGAACATAGACACAAGATTCTCAGGATTGAGCATGTCCCCTAGGTTACCTGTATTTCTAACTTCCCTAACATATATGTCTGCAAACTGCACTCCCTGTGGTGAATGCCCACGTGCCTTCACCCTCGGACACCTGCCTATCCACTCCTTACTCTCACCAACATAGGGACAGGTTCATTCTCTAACTGCTCCCTTCTTTGCCACCTTCCTCTCTCATCTTCCTTTTGCTTTCATGTTATTAATTTTTTGTCATCTTCCTCCATATCTATATCTTTACTTCTCTGTTTCTTTCCTTTCCTCCCTCTCCCTCTCTCACTCCTCCTCTGTCTCTCTCTTAAACTCTTGTCCTGCTTCATTTCATTTTACCTTTAGAGTGACATTGTACATCCACGGTTGGTCAAGTTTCTATGCTTTCAAGTGAAATCATGTGTTCTATTATCTAATACGGCCTCTAGCTTAGCTTTGTAAGAGGACACAACAGGTTTCCCCTCCCCAATCTAAGATTTTTCATGGCACAAAGAATAAAATAATAAACAAAAACATGAAGATTTTTTTTTTGCAGAACAAAATTTCATCTTTCCATAACCGAGGGATTTTTATTTCAGAGGGTTTCTAAATCTGAGTACCAATGAGTCTGTGTACAAAATGGTAAGGACGTCCGTACATGTATGCTTTCCTAATTTTGGCTAAGCTTGTGCCTGACACTTGGTACAATTGTGTCTGTGTATATGTGTGTCTATGTGTGTTTTCAGATAGATAATCACAGTTTAAGACCTTAACATTGGGGACAGACCACGTGGATTCAAATTCTGGCTCTGTCACTGACGGCTTTTATGAATTTAGGCACCATAATCTCCGTATCTCAGTTTCCTATGTAGAAGGCAAACACAAACTTATCATGCTGTTTGGTGAATTAAGAGATAATCCATACAACCTGAACAGAAAAATGCCTAGCACATAGGAAAAACCATTAAGCGCCAATTGTTGTTACTCTTGAGAAAGCAAGAAAAATAATACAGATGGTTATGTGTATCTCTGCTAAGCAGGATGAGTTGCACCCTTTACAGAAGTTACCTATTACCCACCTGGACAGCCTCAGACAGTGTAAGCAGTGGTGGCAACGTTCCCTACCACAATGGAAAGGTGATTCTGAAAACGCTAAGAAGGATACTCATACATGGGAGACTAGGCATCAAGAAGAGTAGGACATGTGCCTGAATTGTGCCTTCTTACTCGTAACCAATTTCACACCAGGGACAAAGACAAAGAAAGATCAGAGGGCTGCCTGGTCACATCCCCTCCAGCTCTGTGACAGGCTGTGGCTCTGGGGATGGCCTGAATTTCCATCTGCTGACACGATGGCCGCTGTGATGACACAGTAGGTGACCAAGTACCAACACAAGGGTTCAGGAAGAGAAGGCTGTGGAACCCCTGACATGGGGGCAGTCGTTGGTAAGAAGACAAAGATGAAGAAGAAAAGGATGGGACGTGGAAAGGGACACTCTGTAAATCTGACCTCATACTGAAGATCTCGTGGGAGACACCGGGCTCGCAGCACACACTACAATATGCACAGAACATTCAAAAATATCAAGGTTTTCAAAAAGGGCTTCATCCAGGAGGCTCAGTGTAAACGTTGCATGCTTTCTGGAGCAACAGCTCCACAAACACCATCCGTGTCAACAGCCTTCGGAGTTCGGCTTCCTCCCATTAGTCTTTACGGAGTTGGATCGTAATCATTTATTTACTGGGTTTGTAGGATACTGGCTCTGCATAACCCTGACATCTGTACGGCACCCACGGATCTCCAGTCCCTTCAAAGAAACAGAGTGCACCAAGGGACCTCTCCTCCCACACAACCAGGGGATGAAGTTTTCTGTAGATTTACTGAGTACACAGTGTTCTTGTTCCTTTGCTGGACTCACACTAATAACTGACCACAGGAAGCCGCAGGGCCATGGCCTCAAAGAAGCTCAGATCCAGCTCGTGATGCCGGCTAGCTGGCAGGGGGTGGAGACGTGCTGAAAGCCAGGGCCTCATTTTCTGCAGGAATTCATAAAGACTCGTGAATATTAGAAACATTAAAGCTGGAGAAAAATGAATAAACAGCTGATACGAGGTCATTGATCATTATTGTAAGTTATTTGTCTAAAATGGATTTTGGTTCACAACATTCCTTTTTTCTTTCCTCTTGACAAACACAGTGTGAATGAAACGTAAAAGGAATCAAACATTTAATCAATCATCCAGGGGCCAGGGCTGAATTGCTTTCTGTTATACATTTGCTGCCAAGTTCACAGAATCAGGTTTGTTTTCAATTATTTGTAATATGCTTTCCCAGAAGAATTTATAATAGGCTGTTTAGGCACTGTTCCCTTTGCTATTAATGACAAAAATACAACTGTTTCTCCTTAGCAAAAAGAAAAGGAGTTAAATTAGGAAAATTGTTATAAATGTTGCTGCTGGGCTTAAGAGTGTTTGGGTTTGTTTTCATTCTTAGCTGGCTCCAATGAGTAATGGCAAGAAGATGGTTTCATTTCTTCTTCCCTCTTGTTGTGTTTATTTCCACAATAAGAAGCTAACAATCTCTTTTGGAGATAGTTTACAATAATGACATCTATACAATGTTAACAATAAGTGTATGTCATGACTGTCCATGTTGCCTTTGTGGTTGTAACACTGTGAATGTGGTTCCTTGGAAAAGAAGGAACAGTGTAACTCCAGTGAATATTCATGGATCAGAACACAAGGCTTCCAATCTCTCCACTTCTCACTTATCTCAGGCTTCCCTGCTCTGCATCTTCTCCCTAGGCCTCCCATATCCCACCACTATCAGCATCCCACCCATTTTTCAGTATCTTTAAGTCTGATAAGTTGTGAATTAAAGCCATAGACACCTTAATAGGAGATGCCATTCCTTATTAGAGGTCTGGGTATGGCGGTATCCTGAGAAACACAAGTAAGAAGATCTAAATTCCCATTTATATGCATTCACAAGGGGCTGATTACTTCATGGAAAGAAGATGTATAGGCTTTTCTATTTCCAATCATCTCACTCTGTAGCGCAGGGCCAGAGACCACAACGGCCATGAGCCAAAGCCCACCTGTATTCACAATGTACTAGAGTACATCCCTAGAAAGCTGGTTTTGAAAAATCTTGGACCTATGACTAGTGTTAGTATGGAATGGGCTTCTTTGTAGGTTCTTCTGAAAATCTGATAAATATTCTGTCCCTTTTCTAACTTCATTTCTGATAATTCACCTTCTTTTTTATTTTTCACCCTTTCTTCTTTATTGTAATTATATATGATTTAATATATCTCATGACCCTCTATGCTCCAGTAATGTGCTTCGAATTAAATAATCCTTCATTTTAGTGCTACATCTATATCCCTGTTTCTTTAAAATTCCTTTACTGAGTCTCTAAAGTATGTTGTTTTTTTTTTTAAAGTAAAAATTTAACTTATTCTCAATTCTAATTCACCACATTGTATATACCTGGCTTTCTTCTCCCATTTATTAATTCCTATTTCCTTCTAGTGGTATATTTAACAAACAACATGATGATACTGACAAAGCGAAAGGAAAACATTCTCTTAAGACATAAACATCATATCGAGTTATACAATTTATAGAGAAGTACATATATGCCACCAAAAATCTTGTTTCTTTTTCAAGGAAAAATGCAAATACATATGTGGGTCAACAAACTAGTTAACAATACAAAAATAAGCATACCAGAATTTATATCTCCGAGTATTGTCCTTTCTCAAATGATTACTCTGAGGTGCACTACTTATAACAATATTGTTTTATCTCTAACCATTTTAATACTCCTCAGATTTTTCATTATTCCTGAGAATTGCCTAAAGTGGTAAGAGGAAGACTATTTCAAAAACAAAGATCACGGGGCGCCTGGGTGGCTCAGTGGGTTAAAGCCTCTGCCTTCAGCTCAGGTCATGATCTCAGGGTCCTGGGATCGAGCCCCACATCGGGCTCTCTACTCAGCGGGGAGCCTGCTTCCCCCCCTCTCTCTGCCTGCCTCTCTGCCTAACTTGTGATCTCTCTCCTCTCTGTCAAATAAATAAATAAATTAAAATCTTAAAAAAAAAACAACAACAACACAAAGATCACTGAGGGAAAGGAAAATAGGTCACAGAAATTAAAAGAATAAAAATAGAAAATGCAAGCTGGAAATAGAATAAGGTACAGCTACAGCGCCTGCCCGCATACTTCCTCTACCGCCCAGAATTCCAGAGCTCCTGTCAGGCGCAATATATCTTAGGAATCAACCACAGGGAAGTATTGGGAAATATTAAAGATTTGCGAAAGGAACTGGGGACCAGAGATAATTTACTTGAGAAATCTTTCCACTCATAAAATCAAATCCTTGCAGCCCACTGAAGACAAATAATCATTCACCATGGACAGGATTTTACTATGTCAATGTCACTTATAAAAAAAGATTTAGAGTTAAAACACAAACAAACAAACCTGGTGAAAATATGCAAATGCTTGAAACCTAAGTGTGATTTATAATTCTGCCTGCTGCTGTTTTCAGTCATTAATAGCATTAAAACACAACTGGGGAAATCAATTTCAACACATTATCATTTCAGTGCAAAATCTCAAATTTATAAAGTAACACACCCTATCTTTATATATCATTGAATGGATTATGTTAATAAATTGTGTTTCTCTTTAACTTTGAGAAGCAGAAGAACAATTATGGGTCACCTAAAATGTCCTTCCCACTTGCAGAATAGGTTGTGTTTGTATTTCAATGAACATCTGTTTGACAAATTGAAATGCTAATTATGATTTATCATTTTCATGACATCAAATATTCAGTTAGTAATAAACATTGATGACCGACTTTTTTTTTTTTTTCAGTTTCACCCAGATGTTTGGCATCCCATAAGACACCACCTTAGTTTTACATAAAAATAAAGTATTTCTGGAGTTCTGGCACGTATAGTAGGAGGCAACGAATATGAATGAAGTGGTGGGTACTTCATTTTCTTTTCAATATGTAAAATTCAACTGGCAAGGCTTTTATAATATCATAAATGAAGTTAAATGTCCATTAAGATATAAAACAGTGTACACTCCTTTGTTTGCTTTTGCTTGATATATACCAGAGCTTGGCCTTCTCTACACCCTGCCTGGAAAACCCTGGTCAATGAGTCTGAAGGCCCTTCTCTTAAAATTGTTTATCGTCTATTTTTTCTTTCTCTTAGGAAGCAAATGGAATTAGCAAATAGTCAGTTGCCTATTATATAAACCACAGCAAAGTCTGAGTGCATATTTCCCAAAAGATTATTTCCACATCCGGCAACAAAGAGAATATGTAACACTTGCAATGTTCTTGCAAGAAACCTCTGTCCAAAACTGTGTGTTTGCTCTTTGATGTTACTAATTTTACCTCATCTGTCTGACCTCTCCAGGGTGAGGTGCCCCCCGGCTCAGTCCTAGGACTGTTTCTCTTCTTGTACTTCCTGGGTGATCTCATATAGTCTCATGGCTCTAAATTCCCAAATTCATATCTTTAAGCAGTATTTCTCATCTGAATTCTAGAATATTTATATTGTCTCTCTCACCTCACTATAATGTCTAACGGACAGTTTCAGCTTAACCTCATTTAAGTGTAACTCTTGT
This sequence comes from Potos flavus, assembly GCA_028534135.1. Taxonomy (NCBI): domain Eukaryota; kingdom Metazoa; phylum Chordata; class Mammalia; order Carnivora; family Procyonidae; genus Potos; species Potos flavus. The sequence goes on from CM052886.1 coordinate 30,529,917, forward strand.
TCCTCCCCGTCAAAACTTGCTACACCCACAATCTTCCCCAATTCATTGCATGGCAACTTAATCCTTCCAGCTGCTGAGGCCAAAAATGGCCAACTCATCCTTTACTCATTCGCTCACATGGCATGAAAAATCCATCAGCAAATCCTTCTGGCAGATGCAATTGGTCAGGAAATCCTATTGGCTCTACTTCTAAAATAGATCTTCTCTACAGACACCTCTCGCCTTCGCTAAGTGCTACAAAGCCCTCTTACCCATGTTCCTGCTTCCACCCTCCCCTCCTACGCTCGAACATCAGCCCAAGGCAGCTGGGAGAGGGAGGGAAGGAAGGGAATGGGAAATGACTATTGATGCATATGGGGTTTCTTTTGGGGGTGTTGAAAAAGTTCTAAAATTAGATCATATTGATGGTTGCACAATTCTGTGAATATACTAAAAGCTACTGAACCACATACTTTAGATTTTTGAATTTTGTGGTATATGAAATATGTCTTAATAAAGCTATTTTTCAAGGTTTTATTTATTTATTTGAGAGAGAGAGAGTAGTCAAGAGAGAGTAAGAGTGAGGGTGAGGGGAGGGCAGATGGAGAGAGAGAAGCAGACTCACCCTGAGCAAGGAGCCTCATGTGGGGCTCGATCCCAGGACCCTGGGATCATGACCGAGCTGAATGAAGGCAGACATTTAATTGACTGAGCCACCTAGGTGCCCCAAAGCTATTTTTTTTTAAAAGACTATGAAGGGTCCGAAATGTTATCTGATTTGCAAGATAACGAGTTAGCCTGACATAATATCATGGCTACTGGCAAAACATATGACACTCTTACAAGAGGGTCAAACAACGGTATTCCTCATATCACAGGGTTCGTATATTTGGCGCAGGAGGTTCAGAGACTCCTTCCTGTGGAGACATAAACCGAGGATCCAGGATCTGTGGATATGTGCACTCCAGAGGGTTCTGTTACAGATGAGGAACCTCAAGTGTAAAGAAACCAAATCTTTTACTTCCGGCAGAAAGCACACTTGCCCTTGGAGGGAGACACCATCTGTATCTTCCAAGGCTGTATGCAAATCTGTGCTTTGATTCACAGGGAGACACTAACTTTACTTGCTAAGGCTGTTCACTCGATAAATAGCCTTGACACGATAGTTTAGAACAAAGATGATCAGTGTCTCTGGTTTCAGAATTCATAACCATTGGCCGAGCTTTGTCATGTGACAATGAGGTTTGCCACCTGACGATTCGGGCCTAAGCTTTTGGATCTCGACCAGTAACCAAAGTATAACTATTATTTCAAGAAACATCACATGAATCAGATGGCTTTAAGCTGCAATATTTTTTAAATATGGCACTTACATGCTGATTTTATCATTTAGGTTTATCTCATTTAATTGTAAGTATTAGGAACATATTACTATTCTTCATGTTTGCAGATTGGGAAACAGGCTCAGAGAGGTTAGTGAACTTGCCCACGAGCAAACAGGTACAAAGTGATAGAGCCCAGGATTCAAGACCCACAATAAATGCATGTGGTGGGGCTATGCGGGTGAGCTGGAGTATGCCAACCGGGGGGGTAGGGGTGGTGGGACATACGTAAGCTGCCACAGACACCAGCTCTGCACAACCAGCAAACCCGGAGAACATTCAATCCTCATAAAAATACAAGTTACAAGTGCTCACATAAGCACCATTTGGAAGAAATCTGGTGGTAAACTTTATATATAATCCTATTTCCCAATGTTCTGTCTAGTGCTATAGAGCCTCCCACAGACTTCCAAAGGCGTGAAGCAAAGAATAGTATGAAGGCATTCTGGGTTCTATTTCCCTGAATTTTCACTTTGGACCACAAGAATTAATAAGGCTGTGTTTGGGATAATGAGCACATTTACACACTGAAGCTCCCCAGAAGGAAATCCAAAAACTCAGACGTCTATGCTGGTGCCATTTCAGGCAGGAACATTTGACAAATGGAATAAATTCTGATATAAGATTTTTTCAAAACTCCTATTTTGAATGTTGGTTGCACAAGTGTGATTAGGAAAAAAAATGATTTCCTTCAATATTCTATTAATCATTTATAAATCATCAGTTGATATGATGAAAGATCTACATTGAGTGAAGCCTAAAGCTTCTATAGGATATTTACCTACATATTCAGGTAGAGCTTAATTGGTTTAGGGAAGTTGTAAGTTTTGCTAATTTTAAGTTTTAGGGTAAGACTAAAACAACATTAGTGATCTTTTTTCACATAATTTTAAGGGCTACCCATATTTTGCAATAAACATCCTCATAATGAGTAATCATCACAAACTTGTTTTTTTCATGTTGGTTTAAGCAGTGAAGCAGCAAATAAGATACTTTTCCTTTATGTCCACTGAAGTGATTACCTCAGGAAAGATTTGAGATTTTAGGCAACTCATAAATCTTTAATAGCTCAATGCCTCAGAAAATTGACTCTGGTTAATTTTAATTATAATTTCAAAATATATTATTTACAATTTGCTACTGCCTTATAATTTCTTTGATACACAGCCTTTTCCAAAGTTTGCAGAGGCTCCAATATAATTTTCTTAAAACCCATTTACGATGGTATTAGAGGTTCTTATTTAATCTTGAGATTCACTAACAAGATGGTTTTATTTTTTCTAAAGCATACAATTTCTGGCTTTGAGATTACTTGTTAGCATCTCCTTCCAGAGATTCCAGCTTTTAACTCCAGGTATCATGGGGTTCTGCTAGTTCTCACGGGCAAAATTCAGGGAAATCTTTGGAGCGGCAAGCAGACCACTGAAAACCCAATGATATTACTAGATATAACTGAAAGAGAAAGTTGTTAACCTATAGGAGTGACTCATGCTAAATTAAATTATTCAAAATAAAAATGCATTGTAAATAATAGTATCAAGGGGGTTTGTAATAAAAATTGAGAGCATATTTGCAAAAGATTCTGAGGGCTTCAAAAAAGTAGTAAATATTTTTCTTACTAGATTGGTAAATCTCCCAATTTAACAGCCTACTAGACAAACTTCCCCAAAAGGGAACAAGCACAGTGAAGAGGGTGATTCATGTGTTTTTATAAGTGCTCTGCAAGTAATTATTTCTGAAAAAACATCCCAGGCCCACCATCATCGGTGAGGGACAATGGGGAAGGAGGTCTTTGTCTTGCACTCAGCGGGGGCCTCTAGACCATTATCTACTCCCACCCACTATTGCCAAACCACACTTTGTGCAATTTTGCTTCCGATATTGTTAATCGTTTCAGCATTCAAAAAGTCTCCTTGAAAAGTCCAGCTGAAGGAGCATACTGATTTGTGTGGCTTAAAAAAAAATCCTTGCAATTTAGAAACAATTTTTTATTAAAGGCAATAAGGAAGTGGCATGGGAAGACATTAGGCACCTTTATATTCTAGAGTGCTCACTTCTACATTTTCCTGTATAGTTTGCCTTTGTTCTAAGTCACAGCAAATGCAATAGCAAAAGACTGTGTAGACTTGGGAGGATAATAATTTCCTTAAAGATTTCCCAACCCAATTTGAAGAGATATACTGAAAAGCTTTAGAAGGATCACTTGATGGAGGATAAATAAGCTTTTAAACAAAGTAGCTCTGAAGACAAAAGTGAAGTCGCCTATAAAGAAGGTTCTGACTTCTAAGCCCAAATAAATCATATCTAAAGTCAAGATGCTTTATGACATACTAATTATTATCTATTAGTAAACACTGTAAAACTATTTCAATTTTTAGATTTTTTAATCTAGAATCCCATACATTTTTTAACAAAATAATTACACATTTTACTCACTTTGATTCTCCTAAAATCCTGCAGGTTCAAAAATGTATTAGTCCAATTGTGTCAATTTTTATGTATGGCAATGTTCCGTGGAGCAAAGCTTATTTGTTTTATTTCATTTGAATTTGATTTTTCCTTTTTTTGAGTAATAAACTATTAAAACTTTACAAATGATTACATTATGGATCCTCGCTGTGTGCAGAAATCCTCAAACATTTAAAAAAAGCTCAATTTTCAATCTAACCTTACTGTATCAATGATGACTCTTGTATAGAGACTCTGGAGGATAGAGAGGTAGACAGAATGGGATTTTGGATATTTATATAATTTCTATTTATATATTTATATTTATATATTAATAAATAGATTTTAATTTATTTTAATTTTTTTGGAAATTATATAATTTCTTTTGATTTTTTTTTCTTGAATGCACCAAAGTATGTATCTGAGGGACTGAGGCTGGAACATCCTGAAATCTGCTCTGACAACTTTAAAAAATGTTCTCAACATATTTGTTTTTCTTATGAATGTGACAGTTTCTGGTTATAAATAAAACTTTATGACATTAGTATATAGATACTGGAAATTATATTTTAAATGTGTATATGTCCTTTGACCTACTGATTCATCTTACCAGACTTAGTTACAGAAATATTCATGGGAGAACATAAACATGTTTATACAAGATGTCCATTATAGAATTGCCTACAATCATGAAAAGCTGGAAATAGCTTAAGAGGCCATCACTGAGGATATGATTAAATATATTGTAGAATACCTACATTTCAGTGAAGTAGCACATGACAATCAAAATAAAAACAATGTAAATCTACTAACACTGAAGTGGGAAAAAAACACAATATCATAAACACTATGTAGAGGATAATTCTGTTTGTGAGAAAAATCAGACTACATAATACACTTTTATACACTTTCTCATACATGCATTAAAAATGATATCTAGAAGAAAAGATACACACCAAACTATTAGTAGTTGTTAGGAGTGGAAAGAACAGAGGGAGAAAAAGGACTCTGTCTTCCATCTTGGCTTACTGATCATGGTGCAATTCTCCTCATATAATTACTTTATATAATTTTATACCATATATTTCTTAAGTGTTATTCAAAAATGTTAAAACAAAACTTTAAGTGTTTATAAGACTTTTGTTCCCTTAAGGAATTTCAGACTGGGTCACTCACTCTTACGCATTGCCCATAAGGAGCAATGACCCATCAGCATTACTACTGCTCCTGGCTTCACTTCCATTCTTGAGGGACATGGTTAAAAACGATAAGGTACTTCTCATGGGTTTCAAAAGTTTCTCCTTAGCTTTTTATTCTTAGAGAGATTCTGACCCTATATACTCTTGAATATATTCCAGTCTATTAAAGTTTCCTCAAAGACTGAATAAGAGTAGTTAAGAACAGATTTATAACAGGCAAAATTCCAACTTGAAATGCCATGAAATTGGCCTATAGATAAGTTACTTGTCTTTTTAATTGAACTAAAATAACTTGGTACAGCTTGTACATTAATTGGATGCATGTCTTTCACCCACTGCAAGTATGTGTGAATACTGGGCATCTGTAGATTGCTTTAGAATCTACAAGGGTATGCACTTACAGTATTTTATTTGGCATCACAACAAAGCTGGGAGTGGGAGATAGAGAAAGCAAGAATTTTAAACCAAGTTACAGGTTAAAAACTGAGCCTCTAAGAAGGCACATTGAAAGTAGAACCTAGGAGGTTGCAAAGAATATGAGAGGTAGAGCTGGGAATTAAACCCTGATTTTATCCATTCATCTGTTCCAATGCACTCCCCCGTAGACCACAACCACTTCCATAAGATGAGCTCTATTTTCCCCTCTGATACCATGTGAAAGGTTAATCCATTCATTCACCTCCTTCAAAGGATTTATTACTGTCTTCACTTTAGCCTGCTGATCACAATACAATTTCTTCACAATCAGATACTAGGCAGGAAATCACACTGATGTTCTTTAATGGTTAAAGCAAGCAGATTTTAGTTACTGCTCCTGTTACCATTGTTCATGTCCTTCTGTATTCCATGAAACGATCTAAAGTATTCATTCTGCAGAGTCCACATGCTGATATAAATTCATAGGCAAGTTGAGGGTAAGTTCATGCCTGTGGCTAAACCCTCAGGTTGTACTTTTAAGATTTTGGCTCTGCCATTTATAACTATATAATCTTGAGCGAAGTAATATTGCTCATCAGTTTCCTCATTCATAAAACAGGAACACTGATAATGTCTCCTACATGTATTTATTGTGAAAGTTTGATGGGCTAAGAGAATCAAAGCACTTAGAATGGTATCAGGCATGTGGCAAGTGATCAGTAAATGTTAACTATTACTACTTAAAATGAATGTTGGGTAAATATATTGGTTCTAACCACAGGTCTCCTGACAATGCACTTCGGCATGGTGGTGAGTTGGCACTTCATTTGGTTAGAAATACATTCTCTGTGGTAATCACCCAGAAGACTAACCAGCAATAAGGAATATTAATGCTTAAGTCCCTGTAAGAAATTCAGTCCTGTGGATTTACCTTTGCATTTGACACTTAAGAGGGACATCAAGATGGACAAACTACCCATTCATCCTCCAGTCTCCTTCCTGGGTTGAGTTATATTATCACAAAATTATGGAATTAAATCATATTATCTTAGTTGCTCAGGGACTCATAGATCATCATTGAGTGAAAATTTTAATTTTATATCCTTAGTTTTCTTATGTGGTAGAAATAAACAAATGATATCATCCTCTGTGCTAGTTTTATGCTTGAAAATCTTGTACATTTTGCTATCTGAAGTCTTTACATATGGATTGCATTAAAATTTTCTCTGAGAATTTTCTGCCAAGAAAATGTTTGTTCTGCAAATTTGGATGCTCTCTTTTGTTAGACAAGGAAACTACATAATTTAACATTTTCCTTTTTTTGCCTTAATTGTCTAAAAATTCCAAATTAAGAGTTCAACTTCAATAACTCAATCCAGATGAGCAGTAAATATGCATTTCTCTTTAATTTGTTGTTCAGTTAAATTTTCATTTTTGTCAGTTTTAAGTGTTTTGTTATGTATGCCACCTTGATACTTTTCCTGGGAATAAATGGAGACAAAAGGGATATCTCTTAGATAAATAACAGTAATAAATTCATTTATTTTAACATCTCTTCACTCATTCACTCACCTAGTATTATCTAGTATTATTGAGTACTAACTCTGCTAAGTATTGGGGAAAGAGCAAAGAATGAGATAATCTACAAACCTTCAATTTCTTTAAGGTAGCATAAGAACACAGGAAAGTGTATACTTTAGAAAATTATTGGGTTTTCAGATTCAATATGTGAAACCCATGTTATTAAAATCATTTCTCTGAAACTGTTAACTCATGTTGCCTTGAAAAATGCCTTTTAATCTGTGAATGTAAAATGAAGCTAATTTTTTAACAAAAATATCAAAAGCTGTAAAACCAAATAAATGAAAAACCCTTTGTACTAATTGCATTGGTTCTACACCTATTCCAGTAACACTCAAGAGATTTTGGAACTGTTCAGAGCTATATTCAGAACCTTCAGTGCAATTCCTCTAATATTACAAATTTTATTCTTAAAGGTGAATTACTGGGGGGCAGGGGATAAAAACAAATCATTTAGCTTCTTCCGAGAAGAGTTTCACAACATTTGGAACAACATTTCACTGATGGCAATGAACTCTTTTATCCCCGCCACCATAAGAGCTGAAACTTATAGATTTTATTTTAGTTTGTGAATTCCGGAGGCTTGAACAGTCAAGTTTCTTCGCACACACACTTCACAGTCTTTGCTACAGAAGCTCAGAAACGAAGCTTTCTCTGGCTTCCGCTACAATGTCTTTAGCCAGCTTGAGTCCTTCGTCTCCTTCCACTCAAAGAACAAGTTTTTAAAAGACAAGATTCAGCTGCAGCTCTGAAAAACCTTGTACAAATCACCAAACTGCCAGTCACATACGTAAAAGCCTTAGAAAGTCAGGAAAAGAAGTTGCATTCTGTACGTGATACATAAAAATAAATGATAGTAACAGTTGCCATTTACTGAGTCCCCACCTTGAGCCATATATTTGATATAAATCATTTCATTTAGTATGACCTATGTTGGAAGGCATGTATTTATAATTCTCCATTTTGAGATCAAGAAACTGAATTTCAAAGATTTTGCCCAAGGTTACGCAGCCACTGACTGACAGACCAATGTTCCAAATTGGACCAATGTTCCAAATCAGGCCTGATTTCCAAGGTCGAAGCACTCAACACCACCACCTGTTACCATTCAAAATTCTTCCTTTCATGCAGATCTCCACCACTTCTGGGAAAAGCTGGTAGGAGAGAGAAGAGACTGGCAGGACTTTGTATTAAACATGCTTTGTGTTTCCTTAGGAATTTTAGAGGCTGTTACATTCACTTAACCATGTCTCTTTGAAATGAATAAACAGCAGCTGGGGAAAATACATTTCTTACAGAAGTATTCTACATGCATCAGACAAATAAAAAAAAAAATCTCAATTCCAGATGTTAACATAAAATTATCCAGATGCTACCAAATGATCCTCTAGGACACCAGAGGCAAAAGAAAATCAAACTGGAGATTAATTTCAAAAGAGAAATCAAAGTGGAGACAACAATTTGGTTTCGTGTGTTGTTATAGGACACTGGTTCTCTCACTGTTTTTTACAAAGTGCTCTCTTAACTGATGGACTAGGAATGCAAAATTGTTTCCTGATGTGAGTAATTAATGCAGTCTTTAAGATAAGATTTTGTGGCTCCTGGAGCATTTTGCTTATGTTATTTTTGAATTGAAAAAGTATATATCTTTTAGGTACCCCAAGAGATGAGAGGAACTAAATAAAAATTATCGTGGTGCATATACATTTTGCCCATTCATGTTTTTACATGGATAGTTACTTCTGAATCCAAAATAATCAACTGCCTTTTTGTCCTCGATTTTCCTGGGAGTTTGGTGTTGCCCCAGCACGTGCATGAATGACACATGAAATTACCTACAAAACTCTAAGGTGTTACCTTCCTGTCACAAATTTGAAAGCTAGCTGGTTGATTCATCGGGACAGTCATACTGGGTAATTCAAGTCCCACTTTCTACTCCCAGGAAAGAATGATATGATTTGGCTGTTGGCATGGAAGACTTTACACACTTGATTATGTGATGGAAGCTGAGGAGTAGAAAAATGCCAAAAGAAGTAAGTCACGATCCCCTCCCTCAAGGAACTCAATAGCTAGCTTTTAGCAATGTCTAGTAAACAGTAGCATCCTTCAGACACACAAAAATCTATGAAAAGGCAGTGGGAAAAATTCTATGTTAAATGACTGCATATAGGATATAGAAATTTGCTTTTAAAAAGCAAATACAGACAATCTCCTTTACCTAATCTTCATTCTTGTTATCTGATTTTAAAACACACGAGCAAATGGTATTTGTATTCCTATCTCTAGAAACATCCTTATGTAGTTTTCCCTTAGGGAATTATATGAGCTATAATCATGTCACTGGGAAGCAACAAGAATGCCACTGAGTTTTCCGTCTTTGCTTGTTCTTTAACCTTGCAGTCTTCCAACGGGATGACTTGTTTACATCTCTTTCTGCAGCTGGGAGTTCTGGACGGAGTCGTAGTGATGTGATTTTTCAAAATAACCCCAAATCCTTGTTCCACAACAGAATATCAAAGTATTGTTTAGTTTGGCATAGATTTTACTGATTGCTCTTGACCTAATTGTTTTATATCTTTTCAACCTTGATTTGCATTTACCTTATGCTTTACAGTTCCTTCTCTCATATATATATATATATATATATATATATATATATATATACACACATACATATAAATGTGTATAAATATATATAATGACAAATAGGATATATATATGCATACATGCTTATATGTATGTGTATATATATCCTATTTGTCATTATTTGATCTGTTTCCAATTTTGGAACCTCAAGTACCTGGAGATACTATTTCTTTTATTATCGTAAAGGAAATTTTAGTATCATCAGAGGCACTGACATTAGCTCCTCTCCACAGTCTACCTTTGTTTCCTCTTTTAATAAAAATTTCATTGGGCTGAAAAATTATCTGTGCTATTTTCAGAAATGAAAGTTAGGCACCAACTGTGCAATTTTTCCAGAGTTCAGGATAAAATGCCCTGAACCATCTCTCCTCTCAGTCCTAATATAGGGCCTTAACCAGGGCAGGGCTGAGGGCGACTATGATCCGGGGCTCCCCTCCCTGGGGTGCCTGAAAGATACTAGTGAGCCTTGGCAAATTTCAGCTACATGGCTCTGTGGGTAAGAAGATGGGTCTACACACATTATGTTGCCCAGGACACCATTTGCCCTCATTTTGCTGCTGTCCTAATAATTTGGCTTCCAGAGAACATCATTTGCAATCCACTGTCCAACCTGAGATACTCTTTCTGTGGTCACAGAGAGGTGCTTTTATTTGTTGCTTGCCTATTTTTAACATCATCCATGTAAGTAGTTCAGCCTTGTTAGCAAGCATCAGATATCTAATGGAATGGGCTAATTGAGACTACGTCATAGCACCCAGACAACATAATGTAAGTGCTGACAAATGGATTACTTTGCTCTTGGCTTTTCTCTCTACAGTTCTATCCCTTCTCTCTTTCCGTCAGTTCTCTGATGCTTTCATCTAGTCATTGTCTGAAGGAAAATGTGTATGCTTTCTTTAGCATGGAACATATATTCTACCAGGTAGCCCACTCCATCTGTGACAGTAATATAGAGACAAATATTACCCCGTGCTTGTCCTGGGGAATTATTACAAAGCTACCTCTCAATAGAAAGACTGACCGAAACACTGGGAAAAAATGAATGACTGCACATTGCAACTCTAATAACAGGTTCCTCATGCTACAGCCTGAATCTCCCATGACATGAGACTTGTCAGAAAAGAATATTACAAAACAAGATACGTCTTACAAACTAAAGCAAAGACAAAAACAAACCAAAAAACCTAAATGCTTTCATTCCTTATGCTGATAAACATCCTTATTTATTTTTTATTTTAACAAGCACTTAGTCATAAATATCGTACAGGGAAGGAATTCTGTTCACCTAAAAGCTGTTGCTGTGACATGTTTCTGCAAGGCAGGTGTTTGGGTCTTTTCCTAACTGTAGTTTAAAACTGAATTTTCTCAGGGCTCCTGGGTGGCTCAGTTGGTTAAGCATTGGACTCTCGATTTCAGCTCAGGTCATGATCCATGGATCCTGCTTGAGATTCTCTCTCTCTTCCCTCTCCTTCTGCCCCTTCCCCCCAAAATAAATAAAATAAAATTGAATTTTCTCATTCTGAAATTGTTTTATAGCTCTGTGAATTTAGCCTCTCTACTCAATTTATTCACATATGCAGTAACTAAAATAATCATGGTGAGTCAAGAAATTGTTTTGAACACAATGGTTATCCCATCACTTGCTTCCACATTTCCTGTGTGGCAACCTTGCAGTTCGCCAACCAGGTCCCTGCCATTTTCTTGCTTTCTCAGTCTCTGTCTCTGTCTCTTCCTTCCTCTTTCCCCTAACTCCACCTCCAGTAACCAAGACTTCTCTGTGCTACACATGCCTTTACAGCCTTGTCCAAGACTTCAAGATGTTTTCCCTGATTCATTAATCTATCTTATCCCCTCAAAATATAATGTCCTTTGTCCCCTGCATCTAAGACAGAGTTTGTTACGCAGGTGGTGCTTAGTGTTTGTTAATGAAAAAAAAATAGCTAAATGCTAAGCACTACTCATTGGCTATACAAACTCGTAACATTTCTTTGTAATATCAAGTCATTTGGTGGTTGAGCTGAACCTGTACTCCAGCCATATTTTTGATGTCCTATCTTTTTAGTAATGCATTTGCTCAGGAGTGATTAATGTGTGAGCTGCTGTATCACAGCTAATTCAACGCCTGAGTTTATCTTGTTATAAGATAAATGCAATGAGCATAACAAATCATAGGAAGGAAGAACACAAAGTTTTTCATCCATGGATAAAAAGAACAAATGTAAAGATAAGAAATAGCAAAATCAAATCATTACTATGATTTTTCTCTTCAAAAAACAATAAAAGGGTTTTTTTCCCCTTAACATCATTTTCAAAACTTTTCACCAATAGTCTTGCAATAAGGTAATTAATCCTGAAGAAAATAGTGAATAACTGCTATAAACTGGATGGCAGGTTTAAAAATATTTGAAATGTGGTTTCGCTCATATGTGGAATATAAGAAACAGTGCAAAGAATCATACAGGAAGGGGGGGAAAACTGAATGGGAAGAAATCAGAGAGGGAGACAAACCATGAGAGACTCTTAACCATAGGAAACAAACTGAGGGTTGCTGGAGGAGAGGGGAGTGAGGGGATGGGGTAACTGGGTGATGGGCATTAGGGAGGGCACGTGATGTGACGAGGACTGGGTGTTATATGCAACTTATAAATTATTGAACACTACATCGAAAACTAACGATGTACTGTATGTTGGTTAATTGAATTTAAATTAAAAAAATATTTGAAATGCCTCTAAGAAAGTGGCAGCTAGCACTCCCAAGACAACTGCTATCTACCCATGTGATTATGCTGCACATATAAAGGGTACTGGAATGTACAGATGTAAAAACACAGACGTGTGCATACATGCTGTACACTCTAGGAGCCAAAACAACTCAGTTCCCAAACTTCTTACTTGTAACTAATATACCTTCAACTTCCACATAGTTCTCCATGGCTCCTAAGTAATGCCTGATTATTCATATGAAAATGCTATTTGCTATTCTCCCCTCCACCAAAAATTAAGAAACAAACACAGTGTGACTCATTTTTAGCTTAATATTCATCATATCACTAACAAAGTAAGGAAAAACCTTCACAAAATAACTGGTATAAATTATTATACTTATCAACTTTAATTTCCCTGAAGAGACTTGATTTCCCCTTAATGCTTTCGCTAAAATAATGTGTACAGGTGAGGTTATGCTGAGGACAATTTAAACTTCTGCAAATATTTCTATTCATGCTTTGGCATATATTAGTTTAAGCCATATGAAACTGCATATTTATTGACTAAAAATAGTCAAATATTGGCAATTCCATATGGCTCAACCTAATAGTAGGCTTGGTTTTAGAAGGCACTTATCTGTTGAATAAGAAAATAAATAATTCTTACTGAATGAAGCTGAAGAGCAAATTTACACAAGGGGAATATAATTTTCTAACTTGTGATCTTGCCAAGGTTGCCATTCTCCTTTGCAAAATGAATATGATAGGACTTTTGCTACCCATGATTAGAATTTAAATTGTATGTCTTATGTGATTCTCAGGTAGCAAAATTCAGCAAAGTTATTCATTTACATATTTTCAATGAAAATACATATTTGGCTGCAGTCGGTCTGCCATGATACAAAATAGTACACATCCTCAGGCTAGAATGCTTTGTAGGACAGTTTTCTCCTTTTTTTGTTTCATAGCAGGGGACCTGGTAAAGCAGCTCCTGATATCTTTTTAGGTTTGCTTGTAAAGTGCAATCATAACCATTCCACTCCTGGGTTACTTGTCTCAAGGACTTTTGATGATGGCTCTAGTGTAGAAATAGTTTCCCTAGGGATCAGGAGCTTACTCTATTAGTTTCAAGATCCTTCATCGGATTTTCAAGTATACTTCTGCAATAAAGATAATAGTACATTATCTTTCCCACGTGAGACTGATTTTCTGATATACCCTTAGGTTCTTCTCAGTAAAGATGGTGGATGGCACTTAATTATCCACAGTGTCACAAAGCCCTTGTGACCAATGGCAAATACATATTCAGACGATGGCTTATTGGACCCCAGGGTTCAGTTTAGGAAATGAAATGATTATGAGATTTGCCATCAGAAGATTTGAACTTGACCTGGACCAGAGATTAATGTTGAACATTCACCACTATGTTACCATAAACAAGTTATTTAACCTTCATCTGCAAAATGAGAATAAAAAAATACTTCAGCTTCGAGCGTCTTCAAGGCTTTGGTGAAGGTGAGATGGCAGAGTGTATGACACGTGCTTTGTAATCAATGAAGTACCATATACAAAATTATTACTGTCAACGTTGTTTATAACAATAACAATAGTTAACCCACTAATCCTCTTCCTCTACATGGAGGTTACGTTTTAATCGAAAGGCTAAGCCCCTATGAGATCATCAAATCGAGCATGACCTGCTATTCTATCATGGAATGTTTGCTTGGGACGTCACTCCTGATTTTAAAAGCCACAGATGAGTTTCAGTGGTCTCATGTGCTTCTTATAAAGTCCAGCACATATAATAGTTATTTTTCTCTCTTTTGGTATACAATAAAGATCATTCCTACTTCATAATTTTGTAATCTCAATATGCTTTAGAATTGAGACCCAAATGACTGACAACACTTTATAATTCTCAGTTCTGAGAACTTTAACATAGGTGTTTTCTATGACAAGTTGCAATTAATATAACAAGTGTAACTTGGTTTATCCAGCTTTTCTGAAATTCTTCTATAATGTGCTGCCATAATTAAATACTCACGTACTTATGTCTCTATAACATTTACATGGAAGAAAATAATTAGTGGATGTATAAGCTAAAAGTTCTGTATAATATTAAATCTTATTCCATCCTTTGCAAATTGCCTTACATGATAGTGATTTTAGCACTGGCCAAAAGTGGAGTGTATGAAAATAATGTTTTTCATACCAAAAATACGACTTGTCTAAAAAATAAAGTTTGAAATTTACTGTGATCAAAACTGACAAAGTTTTGAAATGTCCAAAGACTAAGAGGTTAGTTAATTTAGGGGTATAGGTGGCTGTTTTTTCTAACAATGAGATACATAATGTCAATTAAGTCCAGATAGGATTTTACCCACTGATAATAAAAGTAACAGTTTTAAAGAATTAGCGTGAACCATAATAAAAGAAGAATACAAATTTTAAAAGTTCTGATAAATCAAAAAAATAATTCACCTGGTCTTTTACTTAATATTTTTAATATAATTACCTGTATGATGAGGAATTGCTGTATCTCTGCCACATGTAATATTTGATATAATTGTCTATACTTTGATGAAATGAACCACTTCAAAGTTATTTAAAACCCTGTTTTCTATTACCTCTTTTATAATGTGGATGAAATTGGTAACTATTTTCAAAAAATATAATTTTATTATTGATGTTAATAGCCAATTTTAAAAAAGGCTTCAGAAAAGGATTACTGTATTAGGGTATTTGAGAATTTTATTTTAAAAAGTAATTATGTTATTATGATGGATCTCAAGTCTGTCTAACATAGCATTGTGTATTTTCTTATGAAAATGGAAAAATAAGTAAGTTTCTTATATTCAGAGGGCTTTTGATGGGGCATTAAAGCATGTGATTGAAAACAAACACCTGTATGATGCTTGAAATATATTCTGGACATCTAAGTACACTTATACAACAGAAGTTCTGTTGTTGTTTATGAGAGTAACCCACTGTTATGGACTGTATATTAGTGTCCCACCCAAATTCATATGGTAAAACCCTAATCCTAATGTGATGGCATATGGAGATAGGACCTTTGGAGGATAATTAGGTCATCAGGGGCAGAGCTCTCATAATGGGATTAGTGCCTTTATAAGAAGAGACACTAAAAAGCTTCTCTGCCTTCTCTAGTGTGTGAGGAAATAGGAGGGGAGTTCTCAGCAGGACCCAACCATCCTGGCATCTAGAACTTCTTATCCCCAGAACTGAGAAATGTTTGCTGTTTAAGCCACCTGGTCTATGGTGTTTTTGTTACAGCAGCCCGAACTAAGACACCCATGTAGAATCAATGAATTATGTCCCTAAGATGCTCTGGTGAGAAATCTTACCTTACCCTATTTGTCACTGACCTATTTAATAAGGGGTAGTCTCTAGGACACCCACAGTCTAGGACACTCAGTCTATAACCATGCCTGGAAGCAAGTTATACAGAATAGCTAATGCCATAATGGATACAAACTATAATTAAAATTTTTTTTTCTAAAACCATCTTAATATAGCTTCTATTAGGTCTCCTGAAATGTGATTCTTATTTAAAATCAAACCAGATATGATTTGAGGATTCTTCTCTTAGTAAAACCCATACCATCTTCCTTATGTGTTTATTCATTTACTATTTAACCATTTCATATAGTAAAATTTTAGACTAACTTGTCTTAAGATCCTAGAGAATGTTCACAGTTGTGTGTATAAATTTATAGTATTATCTTGAGACGTTCTATTGCTCAGTGGATCTTCTGCATTGCTATTAGTTTTTTGAGATTCGGCTTTGAAGGCAAACTCTAAGTTCTAGAGGAACTCCTTTCAGAATAGTTAAAAGGGGTACTGATGATCTAACCAGGGGGAAAAGAGATGCAAGGCCTTTCTTAGTGTGGTTGCTCTTATTGTGGTCTGTAAGATCGCATTTCCTATTGGTCACGTGAATACAATGTACCAAAACAACTAGACGCAGACACGCAGAATAGTGTTTAAATAATAAAAGTACAAAATAAGCTCAAAATAAAATGATCAAAAAGAAAGTAAAATACTTTAAATTGTATAAGTTACAGGAACGCCTGGGTGGCTCAGTCAGTTAAGTATCTGCCTTTGGGTGAGGTCATGATCCCACAGTCCTGGGATTGAGTCCTACATCAGGCTCCCTGCTGAGGGAGGCTGCTTTTCCCTTTGCCTGTGCTCCCCAAGTTTGTGCTCTCTCTCTCTCTGTGAAATAAACTCTTTTAAAAAATTTAAAAATTAAAAATAAAATATAAACTACAATATAACTGATGAAATTATAAAAAAAAGTTACTTGAGATATAAAAGCCAGATTTAAAAAAAAATGAAAGACAAGAAAAAATTTCTGACAAGTATATGATACAATTGGAACCCATCAAATTCTTTTTTTTTAAGATTTTATTTATTTATTTGACACAGAGAGAGAGAGAGAGAGTGAGAGAGAGAGAAGCAGGCAGAGGGAGAGAGAGAAACAGGCTCTCTACAGAGCAGGGAGTCCTATGTGGGGCTCGATCCCAGGACCTCAGGATCATGACCTGAAGGCAGCTGCTTAATCAACTGAGCCACCTAGGTGCCCCGGAACCCATCAAATTCTAAAAACAATAATTACAAGGGTGTGTGTGTGTGTGAGTGTCTGTGTGTGTGTGTATAAGAGACAATATAAAAGAAATTTTACTGGAATAAAGTTTAAAAAAGAAAAACAATATATGATAAATGTAAATATACCAAGATAAAACTCTTTAAACTAGAAATTAAAAATTATTAAAATGATAAAAAAAATTATGCAAGATAAATAAAAAGATTACAAAACTAAGAATGCAAATTAAAAAAAATGCTACTCTGTATTTTGAAAGCAACTTACTATCAAAAAGAAAAAAAGGAGGGTAGAAAATTTTTTCATAACATAAAACATTAAAAGATTAAATCCCTCCTAGCTAAAAACAAGGCAGCAGCCCAATCCCAGGTCTGTGCAAGCTCATATAGAGAGAAGCAGAGTCTGCTAAGAGGTGAGGCCTCTTGGGTTTGCAGTGCCCAGAAGATTTGCCAAGAAAACCCCAAACACAGAAGAAAATTTTTGCTCTTGTGCCTCTCTGGTGCTCAGAGGATACACTGGATTCAAATCATAGCTCCAAAAATTACTAGCTTAGAACCCTAGGCAAATTATTTGACCTCTCTATACCATATTTCCCTCAACTATAAAATGAGACAAATATTAGTACATATGAGTCTGCACTTATAAAACCTTGGAGTAGTGCCTGCCATAAAACAAGTGTGTGTATATGTTAGCTATTATTATTATAAGTTTCCAGGTCCCTGACTAAGCCATGTCAGTACTTGAGACCTTCATCTATTTCTTCTGTCTCCAGCAAGCTCATGGCTTATTGCACTGCTTATTCTTTCATTCCTGTTTAGTCGCCCCCCCCCCCCCCCGTGCTGATCATGCAAAACAGCACAGCAGGGCTCTGCCACTTCCATGAACCCTAGTCTCAATCCAGGCTAAGCCAGCACAGTGACATCTCAACTAGGGAGGAGCTTAGGCCAATATTAACTGTTGACCTAGAGAACTTGGGCTCATATTCTGTAAACAAAGGAGGCAGTACCATAAATGACCTACTTTGATCTTTACTATATTCAGATGAACTGCCTGGGACACACATTGGACCGTTTACTCATCTGTCTGAGCGCCATGTTTAATCAATGGCAAAGCTATATCTGAAAGCCAAATCTAGTGAACACCCTAAAACACAGCAAGCTGTACTTTTGTGCCCTCTACTACAACCCTGTGCTACCTTATCTACCTTAACAGAAGCATAAGTGTTTATTCTATTTATTCATTTTAATACATCTTGGTAGATTCTCTTCCATAACATTGAGATAACCAGCCCGAAGTTTTGATATTATCTCCTCAAGATTCCATTCTTGCTTGCTTTCTCTGGCCTTTATGATTTTTCAATAATACTGTATTAATTTGACAAGGATTTACTGATACTTTCTAAGCACAATATTGCTAGGGGGAGACTATTAACTGATCAACAGAAAGGTAGAAGACAATCTTCTCAATTTTATCTTTATTATAAAGGTCTGTTTTTTAAAATGAATTATGAACTTTATGTGTGTGTAATTCCAAAATATTTCAAGTGCTCTGTGTATTCTAATTAGAGTTGAAACTTGCTGTTTTGGAAGATGCCAGGTAAACCTCACTGTAATAAGGTCCTTTCTCATGTTGTTGTTCAAGGTATTAACTGGCACCATTTTGGTCAATATAAGAATTATTTTTAGAGAAAGGAAGTCTGAAACCCTAAGTAAGTACTTCCCTAAATTTCTATTCATAACAAATTAGTGATACCTGGGTGTTCTTTCATAGAGGAACAACTCCAACGATAATTGTGAAAGGCTCGTTCCTCATTTCCACACAAACTGATTCAGGCAATCATGATATACCCTCAACAATATCACATCAAAGAAAGATCTCAGAAACAGTTTTAAATACATGACTGGGTTTGTTTCTTTATCCTCCAGTATTTGCAGTTCTAAGAACCACCATAATGTCAGGTGATGAAAAGAGGAAGAAAAATATTCTGTCTGTGTATATAAAATTCTGTCACATAGGAAATCAAAATTATATCAAAGCTCTACATATAGCTTACAGGGGGAAAAAAGTGTCTTCAAGAATTAATGATGGTTTCTCAGGGATTTTTTATATAACCCTGCCATGTTTCAAAAGCAGAATCAAAGTGAATCTAAGTTCCATTTGAGTTTCAGTCCAGAAGAGTGGTAAGGAGAGGAAATCATATGTAAATAACTTTTCCTCTGTATGAGGAAATTGAAGCAAAAATTACTATGGTAACCATGCATATTTAGTTAGCAGTCTACTGACAACCCAAAGAAATTAAAAGGAATAATCCCAGCCAGAGAAAGGGGAGACTATCACATAAAAGAAAATCATTTATGACAATTTTAATTCTAGGGCTTCTAAAGTAGTGCCCCATCTATACATCCGCATTCTTGTCAATAGTAGGTATGTGATTCTCCTCTTTCAGCCACTACTTCAGCCATCCACAACCTAGTTACAGCTCAAATTTTACTCAACTCAAACCCACCCAGAGATTCAGTCAGCCAAAGTCAATCATGTTTCCTGACAGAAAAACGTAAGTCTCTTTAGTTAGAAGTATTGCAGCCAGAATGATTGATACTCTTTCCTTAAACAGGTGATGATCAGTTCTTCGCCAGGGTTTGGGAAGGCTGGAAATAGCTGAACAATAAGTTAGGAAGAGGGACATCAAACTCATCAGGACTACTTGTTTAAAATATACCTGCAGCTTCCTAAACCCTTCCCAAATCTACTGAATTATAAAGCCTGAACCAAAAAATAGCTCTTTCGAATGCCCCCAGCGATGGTGTCCAAGTAAAGCCAAGCTTGGGGGGAATCAGTGCTGCAAGCACAGTCTGCAGTGGTGGCTCTAAGTGGAGGTTCTTGTTAGCAGGTCTCAAAAGCAACTTGGGGCAAATGCTTCCAGCAGAGGCAACACTTGAGCTGATAGCTCTTGATGGAATTGACTCCCTGTTGCACTCCTGGAGAGGTATACCTATGTAGCTGTTCCCACCAAAGCTTTTCTCTTCGACTGGCCTCAAAGTCATGGAGGGCCCCCCTGGAGTCTGTTGCTTCATACCCTACAACTCCTATTAGGAAGCTCAGGATCATTCTCCAAGCAAGACAAGGCACGTTGCCTGCTAAGCCCTCTCTTCACATTACTGATACACAATTTTCCTAAAATGAAAATCCTTGAAGGTTTTTGCTCAAAGCCTTCTGTTTACAGTTTGGGTAACAACATACTGGGTCAAATTATACCTCCATTGTCCTCTATCATCTCTCTTTTGCCAGGCCCTGACACTTGATCATCTCATAGCTCAGAGTGAACTCTTTTCCCTCTGGGTGCAAGCCCAGGATGCTAGACAGCAGGACTAATCTCTTTCTTGGAAGTATTTGAATCTAGTTGTCTAGGGGACTGGATATGTGCCCTAAAGTATTCTTCTGGTGAATCCACATGATCAACATTTGTTGATCTCTTTCAGGAAATGTGAGGTGGAGGGCAGAGAAGGAGCCAAGCCAGCGAGTGGAGGGAAAAGAATAGGGGTGGCTGGAGCAACAAATCAAGTAGAAGAAATAAGCAGAGATGCTGCTGCTAAAATTCAAGAGGCCAGAAGGAAAAGCCAAATGGTTTCTAGTAATGACATGGACAAAGGGCAGTATTAAAGTGGAGATACAGAAGAAGCTGAAGTTGAGGGCTATAATACTGAAGGATATTATTAAAGGATTTTAATAGACCAATGAGGAATTTACCTAAAGTAGCCATCAGGTCTCAGATGATGGACTTTTCATCTGTAGTATAATATTCTAGAATTTTCTAAACATTTTGACATATCCCCCAAATTCTCCAGACAAGTAACAATGTAATGAATCTTAGACTCCATAGATTTGATATTTGTCACAGAAAACTATTTTCTATAAATATTCTATACCTATAACATAAACATTATTTCTTAATTAGTGTGTTAAAATCGAGACATGTTTATTTTATAATGCCTTGTTTCATGGGTGGGCCTTAAAAATACTTTTTTCTTATTTCTCTGACTTAAATTTATATTTAAAGGGTATTGTGAAGGACTGGAAACAAATGATCATCAATGCTTAGTCAAAAATATATATTTCCAGTCATAGTGAATATTTAGACACTGTTGTCCAAAATAAAAATCTACCTAGAAGCACAGTAAGACTGGGGCACCTGGGTGGCTCAGTCAGTTAAGCGTCTAACTCTTGATTTTGGCTCAGGTCATGATTTCAGGGTCCTGAGACTAAGCCCTGCATCAGGCTCCTCGCTGGACATGGAGACTGCTTAAGATTCTCTCTCTCCCTCTGCCCCTCCCCACCTTTCTCTCTTTAAAAAACAAAAACAAAAACAAAACAAAACAAAAAAAACACAATAAGACTTTAAGCCAATAAAAAGGAAATAGACAAATGATGTACAAATACAAAGAAAGAGGAGAGATGCAGTGAAAAAGCTGTTTCACCTCTGTGGTATTCTTCCCAGAAACCCTGAAGCCCAGATTAATCATGAGAAAACATCAGAGAATGCAAAATGAGTAATATGCCACAAAACACTTGACCAGTGCTCTTAAAAGTGATCGGGAAAAATAAGGGAAGATCAGGAAATTTTCATATACCAGAGGAGACTAAGAAGACACAATGACTAAATGCAATTGGATATCCCAAATTGGATCCCAGAAAACAAAAAAAGCATTAATGATAACATGAATGAAATCATGTATCAGTGTATCAAAGTAATGTATCAATGTTAATTTCTTAGTTTTGACAGATGCACGGTAGCTTTGTAAGGTATTAACATTTATGGAGCTGGGTAAAGTAGACATGGATTTTCTCTACACTCTTCTTACATTTATGTAAATCTAAAATGATTCCAAAATATTTTTTTAAAAATGCATATGAGACTATGTTTCTTTTTATGGTAGAGTCTGTAATTAGTGTTAATGCACTCAATGATAACAGCTAGACCAAGTAGAGAAACATGTCAAAATGTTTACTTAAAGTCATTAGAGAGTTATCAAGAGGGTAAAAAATCACCTTCTCAATATCAAGGAGAAGAAAGATGTCTAAAGAGGTAATTGGCATATTGTGACAGCTTCTGTCTGGTGGGCATTTCCCTGTCCAGAAGGCATGGTTGAGATAGTAAGCAGAGCTTTGATGGCCTTAGTGTACTAGGAAGATAGTACTTGTATGGGTGGGACTTTGGTAAATCCCACATACTTTAGACTCCAAAACCAGGAAGCCTAAAGTAAACTGGGATTAAAGCAGCTGTTACAGGGTTACAGCACAGCTTCGAATCATCTATGTCCTAGGAATTTTACTCCCTAAAACTGTATTTTTTAAAATTTTTAATTTAAATTCAATTTAATTAACATATACTGTATTAGTAGTTTCAGAAGTAGAATTTAGTGATTCATTAGCTGCATATAATACCCAGTGCTCATTATATCGAGTCCATCCTTAATGTCCATCACCCACTTATACCATCCCCCATTCACCCTCCACCCATCCCCCACTCATCCCCTCCAGCAACCCTCAGTGTGTTCCCTAGAGTTAAAAGTCTCTTATAGTTTGTCTCCCTCTCTGATTCCGACTTACTTTATTTTTTTCCTTCCCTTCCCCTATGTTCATCTGTTGTGTCTCTTAAATTCCATATATGAGTAAAATCATCTGATATTTATTAAGGTCATCCCTATTGTCATCGTCCGGAAGAAGCATCAGAAAATCCTCACAATATCTTAGGCCTCAAATTATTTCTACATACACATTTTAAAATATAACTTCCGTTGTGCAAAAATAATCAGAAACTTGAGGATATAAGACATTATAAAAAAGAATCAGCAGATCAGATAATATACATTCACAAAGGCCAGATATTGGAATTATCAAATAAAAACTCTTAAATAATTGTTACTTTATGCTCAATGAGGTAAAGATAGAATACTAAAAATGTAAATATAATCTTGTTAAATATACATGTAAATATACACCATTTCAATATAAAACTAGATGTTAAACTATTTGAAAATGAAACAAAGATAAATTCTATGGGACGCCTGGGTGGTTCAGTCATTAAGCATCTGCCTTCAGCTCAGGTCATGATCCTGGAGTCCTGGGATCAAGCCCTGCATTGGACTCCCAGCAGGAAACCTGCTTCTCCCTCTCCCACTCCCCCTACTTGTGTTCCCTCTGTTGCTGTCTCTCTTTCTGTCAAATAAAGAAATAAATAAAAATCTAAAAAAAAAAAAAAAAAGATAAATTCTAGAACTAATAAATGCAATAAATGAAATTAAGAATCTTATTAATAGTTTTAATAGCAGATTTTACATAGCTAAAGAGAGAATTAGTGAACAGGAAGTAAGCCAGAAGAAAATATCTAAAATGAAGAATGAAGGCCAAAAGGATGAGTGTATATAAAAGAGAGTATAAGATATACAGTGAAAAGTTCCAAATTATTAACTGTATTTATAGAGGGGACAGAAAGGAAAGGAAAAGTATTTGGAGAGCTAATGGTCAAATTATTTTCTGAACTGATGAAAGATGTAACTTTGCAAATATACCAACCAAATAAATCTTTATGCAGATATAAAAAGGTATCATCTATAGCAGTGCTGCTCAAAACTTTGTGCAATGATGGAAAGGTTCTATTCTGCATAATTCAGTGTGGTAGCTGTTAGTCACATCAGGCCACTGAGCATCTGACATGTGGTTGTGCAACTGAAGACCGGAATTTTCATTCTATTTGAGTTAGTGAAATCTAAATTAAATAACCCCTATGGCTAGTGACTATTGTATTGGGGAGTGCATATCTGGAGCATTAGAATAAAACTACTGAAAAATAAAAACAAAGATAAAAATCTTTAAAGAAAACAGACAATAGATAATTATGCAATAGCTAACATTTTTAATATTAACAATGGAAACCAGAAGACAACCAAATGTGCCAAAAGAGAAAAAGCCACAACCCTACAATTCTATATCTAATAAAAATATCCATCAACATTGGAGGTAAATTCTGTTATATGCCTACTTTAACCCAAACTTCATTTTGGAAATAAATTTGCATACTGGCCTTGAAATTGTGAGATACCAAGAGTTGTTTCTGGTTTACTTGTATTCTGAGAAGTGATCTTCTCAGTGTGACTCCTTTGGCTCACCTGGGGGAGTTTGTCACTCTCTGTAAACATTTCTGTTGTAGGATTCATACCTTTTTTTTTTTTTTGCATTTACTGGTTTATATGTTTGTTTTTCTTACTTGAGTATGACTTCACTTCTCTGGGAAGTTTTGAACATAAGCACTAATAATTATGTTTCAGGTGGTATTTAAAAAGCATTATTTTGTAAGGAAAAGTTAATAAGAGTAAGATTTATTTCACAGTCACTGGTCTGGGAAATATTGGAGGCAAGCATCCAAAAAATTTAGAATATTTCTACATGTTATATTGTAGATGATATCCAAAATTGTATTACTTTAGAACACGAAGATGTCCTAGGACAATTTACATATTAAACTAATTCATGTATTAAAGAAATTCAGTCTCAGAAAGATTAAATGACCAGCCCAAGATCCCACAAAAACTAGAGGCAAGACCAGAACCCAGTTTTCTAATCTCACATACATTCTTCCATAGTTTGACACCTCAGAATTAGGACTCTTTCTACTTGTCCTGGATCCAGCTTCTCTATTCCCTCTAAACTCGTGAGTTTATCAATTACCGACTTTAAAAAAAGAAAAAAAAAAATCAACCTCAAGTCTTACTAGAGTATGTAAGAAACATCAGTCTGTAAGGTCAGGGCACCTGGATACCTGGATTCTTATCTCAGTTTTGTTACCAGTGAGCTGGAAGTCTTGGAGAATATATCTCACCTACCTTCCCTGGATCCATTTATTCCAAAAAATAACATGTTTCACAGAGTAAGCTATATATAGAGAGACAAGTATTTTAGGAGAGGTCTGAATTTAATTCTTACTCTTAAATACTACCCCTCATTTTAAATATTTTGAATTACTTTCTTTTCCTAACATCCACTTTCCTATGAGAAAGAAATAGACTTAAATGTCATAAAGAAATTTGAGTAAGATGTTCCTAATAAACACCATTGCCAAGTGGTTTCTAGTGAGTGTCTAGGAATGAAAACAATATAGCCAGTTAAGGAAAGAAACAATGTATCTGTTCGATGTTGGCAGGCTGACATGGTCTAAAGGATGGAGAACCACCATCAATGTAGGGAGAGCGACCTTTGGGGATATGCATGCAAACTTGTAGGTTACATATCCATGTAGGTACATTTTATACTGTTTAACCAACTTTTGAATTGGACCATTTTTTCAAGGTAAAAAATAGCTTTATTAATATTAGATAATTATTAGTTCTGGTAAGCACTAGATCCAGGGGAAAAATAATAAAAATTCAACTCAAATATATTATCGCTGCATTTCCTCCTTACTCCCATATCCTCAGGCCAGTCTGGCCAGGAATTGGATGCCTCTGGGCACAAAGCAGGTAGAACAGCTGTTTGACTCACTGCATTTGACTCCTTGTCATTTGGCAGATTGAAATCTCTGCTGAGAGCACCATTCGGAATTCTTCTTTCCCAAAACTGATATTTTTGAACATGGAATTTGAAATAGAGTGAGGCACTAGTATACATTCATAGAATAGTGCCAAAAGGGATTGTGATCGATTTATGTCAAAAATCTAACTTTCCTGAAAAGTGTTGAAAAGGATAACCCTTGACTGGCTGAGGTAGGCCTGATAGAATATGAATATGGGTTTACTGGAAATGTGAATATAAAAAATGATACTAGCTTCAGATATATGGGTACGTGAGGAACAACAATCAGATTTGAGCATAAATTGAGAGGTATATAAGCACATAGGACAAAAGTAGCCAGGCCACACTATTGAAGGGAGACAGATTAGGGAAATACTAGAGAATCTAAGAGAATCACTAAATCAAGGTTTGGGTATTTGAGAGGAGTACTGACTCCTACTACTACTACTAACAATAATGGTTATTATTATTATTGTTTATTTAACTATAAAAAGAGTTAATGCTTACAGAACATTTAGTATAGGTCTGTCAACATTGCTGTACTGCTTCAAATGTAATAATTCATTTAATTTTCTTAATGATCCTATGAAATAAGAGCTATTATCATTTTTCCCAATTTATAGGAGATGAAACTGAAGCACAGAGAATTTCAGTCCCTGGCTCGAGATCACACAGATGGTAACAGGTGAAGCCATGGTTTGAATAAATGTAAAATCTTAACTGAAGGGTCAAAGACACTACAGAGAAGCTGAACACTTTTGAATTAAGCATATAAGAAGTCTGAGCACAAAGAAACAAACAAACAAGAACCAAACTCTAGCCCTACGTGGTGGAAACTGAGAAACATGCAAAACCCAACAGAATTCCCTTTTATTAAGTCCTTCATATCAACTCTATTTCTCCCTAAATTTCACCTCTTTTGTCCTCATCTTGAGACCAGAATACACACAGATCTAAGGCTTCTGTGAAGGTCTCAGTCTTTCTCCAATTATTAGCAATCTCATTGTCAAAAAAGTCTCTTTTTTTTTTTTTTTTAAAGATTTTATTTATTTATTTGACAGAGAGAGATTACAAGGAAGCATTGAGGCAGACAGAGAGAGAGGGGGAAGCAGGCTCCCTGCTGAGCAGAGAGCCCGATGCGGGGCTCGATCCCAGGACCCTGAGATCATGACCTGAGCCGAAGGCAGAGGCTTTAACCCACTGAGCCACCCAGGCGCCCCAAAAAAGTCCCTTTATGTGAAATTAATCGTTGACTTTCTGACTTAAACCTATTTCCACTTTTCTGATCTTTATTGGGTTTGGGAGACACATACTGGCTGAAGGTAGTTAAAATTCTAATCACTTTGGGTTTTTCCTTTTTATTTAATAACTCATTTAAATGTACTTCTGCTAAATCCTATTTTAAAATCTCCCTGACATTAATTACTAATATATTCACATCTTTCTGACAGGCCTACTGAAATGTACTTATGGTAAGTTTTCTCCTCTTACCTCTCCATTTTCCAAAGGGTGTATCTTGGAATAAAAGGAAGTGCAGATGACCTCATCGTCTTTGGCATAGGATGGTGGTCCGGTGCGGGGATAAATACTGTAGAGAGTTAGACACTCAGTGTCTGTCACAGCATGATACTGCCAGGGCTTGTATTCAACATTATCAAGCGAGCGTTCCAAAATCCAGTTTCCAGGCCGAGGGGAGTTCGCTGCTTTCACAATCACATATGCAATCTGGAACACCTGGGGAAGAGGGACAACAACAACGGGCAACTCTGAATTCCAAAGTATTCTCACCATTTTTTTAGCAAATATAAAGCTTAATGCTACAGTAGATTTTATTTCAGATTTTATTCCGTAACCCTATTATGTTCTCTGAAATGATTTTACTGTTACATGTTCATGTTTAATATCTTTTGCTAAAATGAGATGTTTCATCTTGACAGCCATGGCTTTAAAGGAAATGGGTGAAGATTAGATTTTAGGTCTCTAACAAATCATTGACATCATTTCATCTGATTTTTAAAATTCCATTATAATCATGATCACCTAAAGCATTCATTACACATCAATTTATTCACCTTACTGTGTTAGAAAGCATAAAGTATGAGTTAGAAATTCTGTGTGTGGATAAGTGCTTGAAATTTAGAAAATACACTCACTTATATCCTCAGAAAAGTACCATGGAGGTGGAATTAGGTGCTCTTATGAAGAACAAAAACAACATAGAGCTTTAGAGGCACGGTCCTGTGTTCAAATTGTGGTCTCAGCATTTATGTGACCTTGGACAGATGATTTTACTTTTCCAACATTAGATTCCTTTTCTACAAATTAAGATAAGTAATAAGTACAGTACTAAGCGAGATAATATACGCAAAGTACCTGGCAAAGGATTTGTAAATACTCAGTAAATGCCAATTAGTCTACAACCCCCAAATGGAAAATAATGGAGAAGAAATTCTAAGATCTGCAGACAACTGATTGAAACTGGAACATATTAAGTGAAGGGTGATTATACTTTCTGTACAAGAAGTAAACATGTATTTTTAAAAAAGGAAAATAAAGAGATAGACATGAAGTTACTGTATATCGACAGAGTGACAATTGAATAGAATGTGGCAAAATCCTTTATTTTGAAATCTACATAAAATATGAAGGCATAAAAAGTAAACATTCTAGATGTTTTGTGATAGTACATAACCAATGTAGTCCAAAGGAATAATGCACAAACATTATTGAGTGACATTTATATGCAATGCCCTGTGTTGATAGATATAAACTAGTTTAAATTATAGTCCTACCATCCATGTGTTGATAATATATTGTAATAAAGAGACACATTAAAAGCACACTAATAATAAAGCAACATGATATGTTTTTGTTTATTAAATACTATGACATATGAGGAGCCTGAAAACACTAAGCTCTGCATAATTAGAATCACTGGAATGATGTGAGTGGGAGGATTGACCCACTAAAATTTGACTAACAGACCCACTGGACAATGGAGGGAATTGTGAAAGGAATGTTCTAGAAATAAATTTCGACTGCTTCATAGTTTTGACATGAGATCTTCATGAATGCATGTAGTGTCCATGGTCCACTCCAAGGGACCAAACTTAAAAATATGAAAACTTGGTATAGAAGGGGCAACACAAATAACTCTGATGCTGGGCTTTTGTGGTCTTTACAAGGACATGGGCACAGGTGCACTGTGAGGGGAAACAGGAGCCATCAAATGATTGAAAGTAGGGCTGGTATTGGCCTTTTAGGCACAGTTGTGGAAAAACTAAATTCTGAAATAACTTCTGTACTTGTTGGTAAATCACTGTTGCCCAAGCCTCCCAAATGCCTCCTCTCCTCTGAGACCATCTTACTAACCTCAGTATAGCAAGGAACGGCCTAGACATCTGCTTGGATTGGTCCAGGCTTTGACGGTTGTTTTATTGACCATCAGTCCAGGTGGAAAATATTATGAATTTATATTTACAAAAGGACACAGGTAAGTATAAGTGCAAACAGACACATACCTATGTACGTGTGTATGTGCTTTGATATTTTGGGGAAGAATATGCATGTACGTATTAAAGTTATTACTACCTCTGAGGTTTGAGAATAAGGACTCGAGGAGGAGGAGAGATTTGACTTTCCATCCAATATCCAGCTATATTAATGTATTAACATAAATCTCTTAGTTTTCTATAAAGTTATTTTTAAAATAAAGATTAAAGCCAAATTCTCTATCAGAGAAAGAACAAAAGTAGGAGTAACATGGAACATAGTCTATGCATCCTTATCCAAAATATTTGTTGTTTCTGCATTTTTGGTGTTATTCATAAGGAATTATTTCTCTTAGACACTCCATAATCAATAACTGAAGTGCATGGAATTTTTTTATAAATAAATTCACTGAGGAACATATCAATTGGTTAATCTGATATAACATGGAGATAGTTCTTTCTACCATAGACATAAAGCTCTGATCTCAATTTCTGGTAATCCTAAAGTATTTGTGCCAAGGTTTGTAAAATGATAAAAAAAAAAGTACAACTATATTGTGAGCTCCTGAAGAGCAGATACTGTAACTTTTATATCTTTGAAGATGTTACAATCCTCACTATAACTCTTTTGAAATAGTGGGCATTCAATATTAATTACATTTAATTGCATAACCAGTCTCTGCAACATATTACCATGCTACTTCTGGTAGCTTAACACCTTTTTTCTTGTTATATCTTGATTCCCAGTCAACACTAGCATCTTTTTTCACTTGCAGGAACCAAGACATTGGGTGTTCGTCATGTTATATGTCTTTATGAGCCCAGAAAATTACTTAAACTCTTTTATCCTTTGTTTCACAATGTTTATTTTCCAACATCAAAACCATGGAAGACATAATAAGATGATGAAAACAAGACATTGCATGTTCTTCAGAAAAGAATCTATATAAATACTTTAAATTAACGTGTTTCCATTCAGAAAAAAATTGCACAAAGGTATTTTTTATAGAAAACAAAAAGAGAAGTAACAAAGCATATTTAGGGATCATAGGTACCCAATAATAAAAATAAATACACACTGAGGTAACTGATAAAGAACTTTGTTCAGAAAGCAGATCAACGAGCAAATATAGGAAGAGGCCAAATTTTCTTTGAGCTACATGTGGATTTATGACTTTGGAACTTCTGTGGTGGCTCTGGAATAACAGATGAAATCTACGAAACAAAGTTATACTAGAAACCCCACAGATTCTTTCTATAATTCAATATAATAGCCAGCATTAAGTGACATGGAAAAGCAGGCACTGCCTTAGAGAATTAGAGAGGAGCCCCATTTCAAAACAATATTCCTCTTTCACTTATTTTCTATGGATTCTTTCACATTTCATGCAAAATTAATTAAATCAGTTGGCATGTAGTATTTTGAATAAACTTTTTAAAATGTGGCAGACAGCATTATTGAAAAACACAATGAATAGAAGTATTCTTTGAAGGCATCAGAGAATGCTGCATAAAATTTTAACAGTGATGTTCTAAGTTCAACAAAATTTTAATGACCCTCATAGAATAATTCTCTCATTTACCTATGCTACTTGTATTAATTATGTCTTGCGTTTTCATATAAAGACTCGTCAAAACTCAGTAATTATAAAATCTTTTTTTTCCAGATGAACAAAACTCTAATCTGTGCTGTACAAGGACAGCAAATGCCTCATTATAAGAAGTACAAAAATGCTACGATAGCTAGGCTTCGATGAACCTTATATTGCAACACACAATACCACAACTTTTTTTTTTGTCTGTTAGTGGGCATTTTTTAAAAACTTCATGCCTTAAAAAAATCCAAATAACTTTTGAAATAATATCAAATGTTTGACATTTTACTGTAACAAAAATAACCACTTTTTATTTCATATTCCATTCGTATGTCACCTAGCAAAATATCATGTAATTACTTCACTGATGCAGCATTAAATTAGATATTCCTTTTATCATGTGCAGAATATTAAGAACTCGATCTCATATATGGCAGAATTGGTGGACAAAATCTTTCTGAAGAATCCTTCAGTCCCAAACTAACAGGTAATATGTGACCACCATATATAGCAATGCTTTTTACCATCATGGCTGAGATAAAATGATATTGGAAAAGCACTGGGGTGAAAGAGGAAACCTCACAGACTAAAGTGAGCAACCTAGTAACTCTGGCAATTATGCTGAATATCTCAGCTCACCTATAACCCATATGGATAAGTCTGAAATCTACAACCAATCTCTAACACATGAACTGTTAGGGCTGGATTTTTATTTTGAATATTCTCTGCAATGACTCTCAGGAATCCACTGTATCCCAGTCGCTTTGTGTTCAGAAGAATCACAGATCTAGGAAAATGCTGCCAAAGAGTACTACATTTTGTGAATTTTATTGAGACTTTTGAATGTCACTGGTATGCAGTTAAGAGAGAGCTAGGTCAAAGTATGGTTCTTTAGTGATGTAACAAGGCCATAGAATCTCAGTTTCCTAGAGGCCTGATCCCCATGAAAGCCATAAAAATATTAATAAAGGTCACTCTCTATGGAGGATGACGCTTCATCCTTCTCATAGGACTTGACCTAAATTACTCTCCTCCATTTTTTCTTTCCTAATCTCTCAAGAGAACGTGTGGTTATCTAATATCAGCTCACTGTTGCCCCTTGCCTCCCTCCCACATTGTTGTCTGTGTACTTCCTATAGCAAACAGTTGTTCACCTAACAAAATTGCTTAATTTTGAGGAGGTCTTGCCATATTCTAGCACCTGCTCTTGCCAATGTTATGGATTTTAACATTTCTGTATGCCGTGATGTCAACTTTAATATATTTTAAAAACTCATCTGTATTCTTAGTTCTACTAATGAGTTTGTCAAATTCTCTCATTTATCTATACAGGTATATTGGCTTTCAGGAAGCATTGAGAGCTACACATTTTCAGAACCAGAAAGGATTCTAGGAATCAGGTGTTTCCAGGCTTAGTATCCATTAGAATAATCTGGGAAGCTTTATAGATAGGTATACATGCCTCTGTGTTTAAGTTGATAAATGCAGTTCATGTGATAATCCACTCTTTGACCTGAGACCTCAAAAGAGGGAGTATACAAATAAAATAGAAACCAATAAGAGCAAAAATATGAGGGCGAGAAGCATTCAGCTTTTTTTCTGGAAGGTGCATGAGAGTTAGCTGATGAGGGAGAGCAGAGGTCATGGCCTTAAGCACTCAGAGTTGATGTAGCCCTGGAGAAGACCAGGAGAACCTCACAGAGATTGGTCTGAACAGAAGAGGTAAAAATTTAGGGTTGAATCCAGGGAATTCATCAGAAGTTTGAGTATAATATAGGATTCACTCAAAAGACCCACTGATATCATACCTCGGGTAACCAAGTTCTTACTCCCCAGCAAAAACTTTTAGGCAATCACAGAGAAGTAGCTTATTATAATCTTAAAAATGATCTGAAGAGATTATTCTACAGATTTTGATAATACTATTACTAGACCTTGTTTAAATCAAATTCCAACAATCAAAGCTTTTAAATGATGCTCTAAACTTAAAAAAAAAAAATTAACCTATAAATACCAGTAATTATTACTTTCTGGGTAAGTTTATGTCTCTTATAAATTTGCACAAACTTCACTAAATCTAGAGTAATGTGATGAAGTCCAGAAGGATGTCCCCTTGCCTGCTTATACTTTCTTTCAGACACATTCATTCATAGTAATTTTACATTCTAAAATGATTGTAATTGTCACTCAGTGGTCCTATAGAGCCTATTTATTCCACTCACCCTCCCACCAAGTGTATGCTACAATTACTGAGTGTCAACTTAATGAATTATAGGTAAGCGAATGTGTGATTTCAACTCGAGGTACCTGCTTCCTGCGTCATGACAGAAACAGAAACACTGTGTCCTCAAATGAAACATGCTTTTTTATACTAACATTAAACTCACATGAAATTTATACATTTGAAAATTAATTATACTACCACTACAAATTTCTAAGAAATAATAATCTAACTAAATGACTAATGGTAATCCGCTGAAGATAAAATGTTCAATTACATGTTGAAATTGTTTTTAAAGGGATTTTAATCAATGCCTAACCATTCATGGGAAACTACTTGAAAGACTTCTCTTCCTCTTTCTCCAAAAAGGGAAATCTCAACTTTTAGCTCTGGAAAATAACAAGAGTTACTTTTCAGCTCATACTAAATTTATATAAATATTAAGAAATTTATTTTTTTTTCATTAAAAACGCTAGTTTTTTCTTTTCTCCCTAGAACTGGACAAGTTGATTATAAAGTTGACTTGGAAGAATTAACAAGCAAGAAAAGCCAAGAAAACCTGAGATGTAAGAGTACTAAATGGGGGGATATATTATTAAATGAAAAAAGCAACATGCAGAAAATTGCAGTTATATAGGATACTGCTATTTACTATGAAAGGACGACAAAAACAAATGGAAAGACGTTCTATGTTCATGGATTAGAAGAACAAATATTGTTAAAATGTCTATACTATCCAAAGCAATCTACAGATTTAATGCAATCCCTACCCAAATATCAACAGTATTTTTCACAGAACTAGAATGAATAATCCTAAAATTTTCATGGAACCACAAAAGACCCAGAGCCAAAGTAATCTTTAGAAAGAACAAAACTGGAGGTATCATAATCCCAGATTTCAAGATATACTATAAAGCTATAGTAATTGAAACAGTATGGTAACAGAACGAAAATAGGCACATAGATCAATAGATTAAAATAGAGAGCCCAAAATAAACCCACACGTATATGGCCAATTAAATTGGGACAAAGAAGGCAAGAACATACAAAGGGGAAAAGAGTCTCTTCAATAAATGGTGCTGGGAAAACTGGAGAGCTACATGCAAAAGAATGAAACGGAACCACTTTCTTATACTACACACAAAATAAACAAAAAATGGATTAAAGACCTAAATCTGAGACCCAAACCATAAAACTGTAGAAGAAAACATAGGTAGTGATTTGTGACATCAGCTGTAGAAACATTTTTCTAGATATGTCTCCCCAAGCAAGGAAAAGAAAAGCAAAATTAAACGGTTGTGATTTCACCAAAAAAAAAAAAAAAAAAGCTTTTGATCAGCAAAGAAACTATGAACAAAATAAAAAAGCAACCTACTGAATGGGAGAAGATATTTGTAAATGACATATTTGATAAGGGTTAATATCCAAAATATATAAATAACTTCTACAATTCAACACTAACAATAATAATAATAATACAATTAAAAATGGGCTGAAGACCTGAATAGACATTTTTCCAGACATGCAGATGGCCAACGAGCACTTGCAAAGATGCTCAACATCACTAATAATCAGGGAAATGTAAGCCAAAACCATAATGAAATATTCCCTCACACCTGTCAAAATGGCTAAAATCAAAAACATGGGAAATAATAAATGGGGAGAATGTAGAGAAAAATCCTTGTGCACTGGTGGTGAAAATGCAAATTAGTATAGTCACTGTAGAAAACAGTATGGAAATTCCTAAAAAATTAAAAATAGAATTACCATACAATCCAGTAATATCACTACTGAGCATTTACCCAAAGAAAATGAAAACACTAATTCACTAATTCACTAATTCAAAAAGATCACTTGAAAATGAAAACACCATGTTTACTGCAGCTTTGTTTACAATAGCCAAGATATAAAAGCAACTCAAGTATCCATCCATTGATGAATGGATAAAGAAGTTCTCTCTCTCTCTCTCTCTCTCACACACACACACATACACATGCACACTGAAATATTATTCAGCCACAAAAAGGAATGAGATCTTGCCATTTCCGACAACATGGATGGAACTAGAGAGTATAATACTAAGTGAAATAAGTCAGTCAAAGAAAAAGAAATGCCACATGATTTGATGCATATGTGGAAGTTAAGAAACAAAACAAAATGAGACAAACAAAAGAAACAGACTCTTAACAGAGAACAAACTGGTAGTTGCTAGAGGAGAGGTAAGAGGGAGATAAATAAAACAAAGAAAGGAGATCAAGAGTACACTTATCTTGATGAGCACTGAGTAACGTGCAGAATTGCTGAATCACTACATTGTACACCTGGAACTAACATAACACCGGATGTTAATTGTACTTCAGTTTAAAAAAGAAGAAAGAAATTGCAAGGAAATAAAAACTAATGAGGTTGTAGATTAAGAGAGCCTCTAGAGATGTACTGAATGCAGTATGTGACTTCAGGTGCACCCTGATTCAACCAAACAGCTGTTAAAACAAACTTGGAAGTAACTGTGATGAATCTGAACACTGAATGGGTATTTGTCAGTATTAAAGTAGTAGTAATAGTGCTAAATTTTAGATGTGACAATGGTTTTATTTACAGAAGAGTTGTATCCTTCAGAGATACATATTAAAATATTTATAGAGAGAGTGATATATATGGAATTTGCTTCTAAAGAATCTGGAGGGCAGAATAGGGTATGGAGAAGTGTAGAACTGCCACAAGAAAGGCCATGAGTTAATTCTTACAGGTGGGGGTTGGGTACACCTGGGTCTATGATATTCCTTCTTCTACAATGTTTTGGGGGTATGTTGGGAAATTTTTATAATCGGAATTTAAAATGTTACTATATCGCATCTTATTTTAATAAACACATGATTATCTCTTACACAGTGGTTTTACCACTACTGGTAATTTAGTGCTTGTTCTTACTGAGCAAATCTTTAATGTGCTTTCTTTATTATCTTGATAAATGTGAACTCTGCTTCATACTGTGACTACACTGCATCCTAAGCTCCATAAATATATCTTAATAATTCTTTCAAATTAATTATCAACTCTAAAGGGCATTGGTGGCCTAGAAGGAATCAAAATTTTAGTTCAGTCTTAAGAAAACTAGTAACACGAGTGGATGGAATCCAAATTGGAATGAATAAGGTCCTCCCCAGCTTATTAATGCCTTTAGTACTTCATGCTTCATTAAGTTGCTATCATTTTTAACAATGTTAGCTGCAGGTAAAACTCAGACAAGCATTTTCTTTCTCTTTAGCACTGCCCTTGACATCTCTTCTCTCCTCACTTATTTTTCTCTTATCTGAAACAATCTATGGTTTAAAAGATTGACCTGCCTCCTGTGAACAAGCCATTGGCACAGCATAGATTTCACACCAGCCACTGGTAAAAGAGCAGGTAGGCTGGGTCCCCCATAGAACATGACAGTCCTTTCAATGAAGCCATCACAGAGCACAATATTGGTGTGAATCACACACAATCAGAAATGTGACAGTTTAAAGCTTGCCTTCTAAAAATTATTCACCCTTGAGAAATACCCAGCATTGCCTTTGTTTTTGTGCTTCTATAGTTACCAGGGTGAGAAGAATCTACACATTCTCCAATTTATGACATTGCAGACATGAATGAATCACTCTAGTTCAAAGCATTTGGGGAATAATAGCAAAGATTTGTAGTGATGAGAAGAGTTAGAAATATAATGTTAACAGTGTAGAATAACAAATCAAAGACAGAATAAAACTTTCTGATCTTGGTTCATGAATTCTTTCAACAGATCAGAGTCACTTAACACATTCAATTTTAGTTATTACCAATGAAATAGAAAGAATTATTTTCATGTTGATATACTGTCCCACTTCCTTGATTTTCTTTAGAGACTTTCTTAAGAGTAGTCTGTACCCTCTGTTGTTTATAACTTTACTATCCATTCTCTAGTTAACCCCTGGCAGCCACCTACTTTAATCACTATCAGAAGAGTTACCAGAAGCCTGGTTGAAAAACTCATATTTTTTCCCTCATCTTCATCTTCTTTTGAAGTCTTTACAGCTTTTGACTGCTGTTCTTCCCCTTTTGGGAACTCTCTTTATCTTTGGGGAAAAAAAAAGTATTGACACTATTTATAATTTAGAGATAAAAAAAAAATGTGTTCCTAATACAGCTTTTCACCTAAAATGGAAAGTAAACAATAGGAGAGGAGGGAGTGAAGACAGAGAGTGTTTTCAGAAGATAGCATGTCCTCAATTTCTCTTCAAACCCTGTATGGGTCCACCTGCTGTGGTTCTTTTTAATTCAAGTTTACTTAAAGGGATGCACCAATGTTCTACATCCTAAAAATCTTTTCCTTGGGGAAAGTTACATTTTATTTAAAGCCTGGCATTTGCCAAGCTTTTTAATTCTTTAATTCTTTTTAATTCAAGTTTCCTTAACAAAGGGATGCACCAATGTTCTACTTCCTAAAAATCTTTTACTTGGGGAAAGTTACATTTTATTTAAAGCCTGGCATTTGCCAAGCAATTTAGCATGCAGAAGTTTGTTTCTGTGACCAAGAACCATACAAGATAAGTAGGAACTGATTAGAAAATTAAAATGAGAGGGTGTATAAATGTCTGGGTGGCTCAATCAGTTAAGCATCTGCCTTTGGCTCAGGTCATGATCCTGGAATCCCAGGATGGAGCCCCATATTGGGCTCCTTGCTCAGCAGGGAGTCTGCTTCTTCCTCTCCCTCTCCTCCCCACTTGTATTTTCTCTCTTGAGCTCACTCTTTCTCTAAATAAATAAAGTCTTAAAAAAAAATGAGAGGGTGTATGTATGGTAGAAAGAATAATGACCTCTCAAAGATGTCCATATCTTAATTCCTACTGTGGAAAGAAAATACTGCAAATATGATGTAGTTAAAGACCTTGAGATGGCAATATAATGTGGATAATCTGAATGGGCCAATTGTAATCACAAGGGTCCTTAAAAATAGAAAAAGAAAGCAAAAGAGGTCAGAGTAATTGAACACAAGAAGGACTCAACCCATTCTTGGCTCTGATAATGGAGGAAAGGACCATGAGTCAAGGAATTGTACGTGGCCCGTGGAAGCTGGAAAAAAATCAAGGAAATGGGTTCTTCTCAGGAGCCTCCAGAAATCAATGCAACCTTGCCCACACCTCGATTTTAACCCAGCAAGGGTTATCTCAGACTTCTAACCTATTAAATTATAAGATAATAAATTTGTATTGTTTTAAGCCACTAAATCTGCGGTAGTCTGTTATGGCAGCAATGGGAAACCAATACACTAAGTAACTTGCTCCACTTCACATGACTAGCACATTATAAAGCAAGTTTATAAATCCAGTTTGCCTAATTTGCTTCCTGCATAATACTCTCTATGTCTAAGAATATTTCAAGTAACTCATTTAATACAAATATTACCCACAGCTCAACTTCTAATCTAGCCACATTCTCAAGTCCCATTTAAAAATATTTCAAAATAACAACTCAATATTTCTTATAACAATTTAATCTTGCTTTGTAAAGAAGCAATCTTGCCCTTGTTTTAAAATTAAGTTATAAGTTGCTAATAGTAGAAACTACAGAACAGTTTATAAATGTCTTTTAATGCCTTATATGTAATAGATTCTCAGTTATTTCTTTTGAATCAGTTGAACAGGTGATCAAAAATAGAATGCCAATTCTGACATAATTCCAGGGTCATTTAACATTTAACATAACTCCGAGGTCATTTCTACAAGTACCTACAGGGTAAGCGTACCTAACCATTATATGACATTAATATGTACAGATGACACACCCCTCATCATTGACAGAGAGGTATGACTATATTGACAAGAAAACAATCTGAAATATTTTTGAATCACATATTCTCCCTCTGAAATGAGAATTTGCAAAAAAGAGCATTTTGCCAAAGTTTGTCAAGCTGGCCTTTACCCCAAATTTTAAAGAGGTGACCTCACTTGCCAGTGAAGTGTGAAGAGTGTAAATGAAATGAAAAATGAGAAAGCTGCAGAACCTGATGTCATTCTGGCTGCGATTTAAAACTAAGGGTAGGAGATGACACTCATATAACTATGTAGACATTTTCTAAAGACTGAGTGCCAAAAAGTTATGATAAATATGTCTGAAAGGCTACCATTTTAAGAGGACATATGATAAAATCCTTATAACAACCATACTGCAAATTCTTCATTTTTTCTATTCTGCCTAGATTTATCCTGATTCTTTCTGAGTGAGAAATGCACCCAAATCATGGTATAACTTTGCTGATGTCAAGTAAAATATGATTTATGAAGTGCTGAGAGCTGGATTTCTGAAGCTCCAAGAAGATCCACAGCACACACAAACAGTGTATAGAGGTTTTTATTGTCTTCTCTATGCTGCCTTCACAAATAAATGTTTTGCCCTGTATCAAGTTTGACTGCTTATGGACTTTCCAAAGTTCTCCATGTAGAAGTAATTAATTGGTTGCACCAAAATAAAAAGCTCTTTTATTTTTTTTTATTTTGTTTTTAGATTTTTTATTTATTTATTTGACAGAGAGAGACACAGCGAGAGAGGGAACACAAACAGGGTGAGTGGGAGAGAGAGAAGCAGGCTCCTCACAGAGCAGGGAGCCCGATGCGGGGCTCAACCCCAGGACCCCGGGGTCATGACCTGAGCTGAAGGCAGACACTTAATGACTGAGCCACTTAGGTGCCCCTAAAAAGCTCTTTTAAAAAGAAAACAA
This sequence comes from Potos flavus, assembly GCA_028534135.1. Classification (NCBI taxonomy): domain Eukaryota; kingdom Metazoa; phylum Chordata; class Mammalia; order Carnivora; family Procyonidae; genus Potos; species Potos flavus. The sequence goes on from CM052886.1 coordinate 30,569,509, forward strand.
AACCCTTAAACCAGAAAAAATCAAGACTAATCAAATTAGGACTCATAGTACAAAAAACGAAAAAGAATGCTTAAAAAGTGACATAGGATAATTTTTTAACATTGAAATCCTTCCAACTAAGCAGGTTATGAACATCACAAAAAGTCATGGTCAAGCTGTCCAGGAAAAAGAGCAAATAATTTCAGATACTCTATAGAACTAATGTCCTGCTGTGAGCAGCCTATTAGCTCTTAACAAGTTTAATTTATATACGATCCTTCACTAGAAAAAACCCACACACATTTCCATTTAAAGTATAACAAAGCGTTGTCATTCTATTCTGTTTTGAAATCACTGTCCAATAGAATATTCAATCACAATATCTAGAAACAAATCATAAAGAACGATACACCTGGGGAAACATAGTATTTCGCCAACATGGAATCAAGCTCTATCTCATATGTGATACGCAAGTCATACAACATAACCCATGGGGCTTCTTGAACAGTTTGATTGACTATCACTACTCAGCATCAATTGGTAAAGCTGCAAGGTCATCAGTAGTAAAATCTAACACTATAAATTGAATCCATCTACACAGCATAGAATGATGACAGCAGAACATCTATACAATTCCACCATAAGCAAATATGGAGGAATAACTGTAAAAAGAGACACTATAAACAACAGTTTAATGAAGTGTTTCATTATGAAACCAAGATTCTATTAAGCCTAAACATGCTGTGGATTGTTGCAAAGTAACTGCAGCTGTTAGCAAAGCACTACAAGAGGTATGAAGAATGAGGCCTCCTTCCTTATCCCAGTGAGTATAAGAATGGTCTTGCAATTAGGTGGCCATTAACAGCAGGTAGTAAATACAGTCACTCTTTGGAAGCAGACTTTACACACATTTTGTGTGGAGAAGACCCTTCTTCCATTGTTTGCCCCCGTCAGCACAATACACTATCAAGTATCATCTCTGATAGAAGTGAAGAATAGTCCTATGACTACTAAAATTCTTGAACCTAATTTTTTGTGTGTCTAGGTCACTTTAAAATTATAACGCAAACCAAAACAAGGTCATAATTTAAATTGTAGATATTCTTGATATGAACAACAGTTTAGACATGCATCAAATGCTTAAGGTACACAACATACTGGAAAAACTTCAGATCAATTTTTGCAGACTAAACATAAATGCAATTATTTAAATAGAAACAGAATACATTTAAATGTCTACATTCTCAGTAATCTCTTTAGAAAGGTTTGAGAGAGAATATTCAAATGGGGGGGGGGCGTTCCTTGATTAAGAAGGATAGGAAGGACAATTATACCTGCAGTCAAATTTGCTTCGGCTAGCATTACTCTCATCTTTTCCCCCAAGATTCCTATTATAGATTCTACAATTCTGTACATCCATACATATTTTAAAGGCCCACAAAGTGTTATGTTAATTAGTTCATTGATTCATATATTCTACATATCTTATTGAGTAACACACTACTTATTCTGCCAGCCTTTAAACTAAGTGTTGAAATATAGAGGTTAATATAACAACATTGCTCTCTCATGGGGATTATATTCTGAAAAGCAGGCAATACACCAATGATGTGCTGAAGCCAGCCTGCACTGGCTTTCAAAAGTCAATTGTTGGCGAGGATGTGGAGAAAAGGGAACACTTGTATACTACTGGTGGGAATGTAAATTGGTTCAGCTACAATGAAAAATAGTATGGAGGTTCCTGAGAAAATTAAAATAGATCTACCATGTGACCCAGCAATTCCACTTCTGGGAATGTACCCAAAGGAACCGAAAATAAGATATTCAAGAAATATCTGCACCCCCATGTTTACTGTAGGCTTATTTACAACAACCAAGATATGGAAACAACCTAAGAGCCTGTCAATTGATGAATGCATATACACAATTGTATGTTATTCAGCCATGAGAAATAAGAATGTCCTGTCATTTGCAACAATATGGATGAACATTGAGCAGATTATGCTGAAATAAGTCATAAAAATAAAAATAACACAAGTTATGATATCACTTATATATAGAATCTAAAAAGGCCAAACTCCTAAAAACAGAGAATAAAATGATAGTTACCAGGGGATGGAGGTGGGGTGGATAGGACAGATGTCTTAAGGTACAAACCTGAAATGAGTGGTAAATAAATCCTAGAGATCTAATGAACAGTATGGTAAAGTCAGATAATAATATTGCATTATAATTATCAAACTTGCTAAGAGACTGAATTATTCCAGCCACTAAAAAGAGATGATAATTATATAATGTGATAGAGGTGCTAATTATCACTAAAGTGGCAATTATATTACAATATATAAATGTGTCAACTTAACATGTTGTATACCTTAAATTTACACAATGTTATATGTCAAATACATTTCAATTTTTAAAAAGCCAATTGTATGGATTTCTTCCCAATTCCTTGTTCAATATGACATCATATTGGAAGCTTGAAATCAGTCCTGATGGGGGTTTTTATACCATGGAAATTAGCTAACACCACAAATCATGGCTGTTTACCTTCTGGAGAGCCAATTGTTAATCACTTGCCAGGACCCCACTGTACATAACAAGGTAAGTGAATAAATAATACCATTTCAGGTAGAGGTTTCTATAATAGATGGTGATCAGGGAAGGGTTTTCTAAGAGGGTGACCTTTCAGAGACCTTGGTGACATGAAAGATGAAACTATGTCAAGATCTTGGGAAAGGGCATTGAAGGCAGAAGAAATGGCAAGAGCCTGGCATAAGGATGAATTTGGTTCATCTCAAGAAGGACAATGTGGCTAGAATGAAATAGGATCAACAGATTGAGACTAGCTACGATGTTGGAGAAATACAAAAGAACCAGGTCACGCAAGCTTTGCAGGGTGTGGCATGAAGTATGTACATTAGTCTATGTATGTCAGGAAGCCACGGAAGGAATTTGAGCAGAGGGATGAAAAAATCCAATGTATATTTTAAAAAGATTATTGTAGCTTCTGTTTGGTACTTAGAGGAGATGTGAAAGTAAAGAGAGTATTCAGGGGGCTATTCTAGTCTCAGTAAGAGATGATGGTGGCTTAGAATAGCGTGCGAAAGGTGCAGATAGTAAATGGTCAAATCCAAGATATATTTTGTAGGTCAGGTTTGCAGAACTTGATTAAGGGGTATAAAGGGAAAATAATCCAAGATAATTCCCAGAGCTTTTGTTTATTTTTATTTTATTTATTTATTTATTATTTATTTCAATAACTGGATTAAGAATAGTGCTTCACTGAGAAAGTGCATGTTAAGGGCTGAGAAATCATCAATACTGCTGTTCTGAGCTATACAATACGGGATACCTCATTAGATGTTCAAGTGGAATTGCTGATTGAAAGACAGACTCAGTATGGCAATAAATGGGCTCTGGCAACTTGTGAAAGTTTCTTAACCTTCCCATGCCTCATTTTTTTTTCCCACCTGGACAAAGGAAATAATAATATACCCCATCACAAAGTTGTGAGGATTACAAAACATGGTATCCGTGAAGTGCTAGAGCAATGTCTAGCTCATGTTAAGCACTCATTAAATAGTAGTTATTATAATCAGTAGCAACATTTTCATCTAGTTCCTAGCTGACACATAAGATATAAGTTGTTAGTTTCTGTATAATCTTGAAAGGGAAAGAACATTGCATATCAAGAGGCAAGAGGATCTATTTTGAAAATTTTAACTGAAAGAGACAGAAAAAAAAATAGATTAGACAATAAATATCTTCTAATTGAGGGTAAAGTCCTCACTCACATTTATCCTTATGATTACCATCCAACAGCATATTTGATTTTGGATTTTTTGGTTTGGTTTGGTTTTATTATTATAATGAATAGAGAATGAAGAAAAGGGATAGTTAATAATGCAATAATTGAACACATATTTAAATTTATTTAATTATTGATTTATACCTTGTTTTGAATTGTCACATTACTTGTTCCTACGATATATGCAAGTACTATAAAGTTGATGGTATTTCCTGAGATCTTGCTAGGCGTTCTGTCTCCCTTATATTACCTTTGCATTTTAGGGAACCCACAACTCCAAGGAGGACTGGAAGGAATGTGATCTATGAGACCAGATGTCTGAGATTTAATTTTTAAATAATTAAATTTCAAAGACCATATAATTACATGAGGAAGATGTCCATAATATAATATCCAGTTAACAAAACACAGTTGAAAAGGACACACAACTTTATCTACAGTATGTTACCAATTTAAAATGCATGTGTATTATCCAGAATATATAAAGAACTTATAAAATCCAATACCTCAAAAAAACCTCAAATAATCCAATTACAAAATGGACAGAACACATGAACAGATATTTTTCCAAAGAAGACATACAGATGGCCAACCGACACATGAAAATATATTCAACATCACTCATCATCAGGGAAATACAAATCAAAACCACAATGAGATATCACCTTGCACCTATCAGAATGGCTAAAATCAACAACACAAGAAACATTAAGTGTTGGTGAGGATGTGGAGGAAGGGGAATGCTCCTGCACTGTTGGTGGAAATGCAAACTGGTGCTACCACTCTATAAAACAGTATAGAGGTTCTTTGAAAAGTTAAAAATAGAACTACCTTACAACCCAGAAATTGTACGAATAGGTATTTAACCAAAGAATAAAAAAATACTAATTCAAAGAGATACATGTACCTCAATATTTACAGCAGCATCATCAACAATAGCCAATCTATAGAAAGAGCCCAAATGTCCAATGACTGATGAATGGATAAAGGAGATGTGGCATATATATAAACTAGAATATTACTCAGCCACAAAAAGAATGAAATCTTGCCATTTGCAACAACATGGATGGAGCTAGAGAGGATAATGCTAAGCGAAATAAGTCAGAGAAGGACAAATACCATATGATTTCACTTATATGTAGAATTTAAGAAACAAAACAAATGAGCAAAGAGGGGAAAAAAAAAAAAAGAGAGAGAGGTAAACCGAGAAACAGACTCTTAACTACACAGGACAAACTGATGGTTGCCAGAATGGAGGTGGGTGGGGAGGTGGGGGAAATAGGTGATGGGGATTAAGGAGTGTACTTGTGATGAGCAACGGGTGTTATATGGAAGTGCTGAATCACTATGTTGTACATCTGAAACTAATATTACATTGTATGTTAACTGGAATATAAATAAAAACTTAAAAAAATGCATGTCTATTTGTATGTGTGCTTAGATGTTGGTCGGGGGGGCAGAAAGAAATGAAAGGAAATAAACCCAAATATCAATGCTATCAACAAACTTTTATAAGATAATAAAGCATAATCTATATCAAAAAGTTAGTTCATGAGAAAAGAATAGATAAATATAGCTACACTTGTATGAAATCTAGATAAAAATTCCACGATGTGTATAAAAAAATTAATAGGAAAGTTCAATGGAAAAGCCAAATGTTTTAAGAATTAAATTTAAAAAACTCATTTTTAATCACACTGGAAGTAGTAAAATGTGATGATTTTAAGAGATAAAGAGAAAGATATTCGATGAATTACACTTTTATAGCAGAATGTTGTTCACGAATTATTTTGAAACTGGATTTTTTAATGAAAATCAAGGGAATTAAAGCTAGCCAATATCAATATTCTGATAGGTACAAAGATTATTCTCAGGAAACTGACAATACAGCTAAATTTAGGATTTTACATAAGAGTCTTATTTTTACAATTTACAATATTATTTGCTGTATCATCTGCATATCATTCTTAAAAAAGAATCCCCATATCATGTAATCAATAGATACAAGTGTTTTTTTTTTTTTAATTAGTTTTAGTGGTAGAATTTAGTGACTCATCAGTTGCATATAACAGCCAGTGCTCATTCCATCAAGTGCCCTCCTTAATTCCCATCACCCAATTAACCCCTCCTCCCACCTACCTCCCCTTCAGCAAACCTCGGTTTGTTTCCTAGAGTTCAGTGTCTCTTATGGCAAGAGAGACAAAAGCAAAAATGAACTATCGGGACTTCGTCAAGATAAAAAGCTTTTGCATAGCAAGGGAAACCGTCAACAAAACCAAGAGACAACCTGATGGAATGGGAGAAGATATTTCTTATCAGATAAGGGCTAGTATCCAAAATAAAAAAAAAACTTCTCAAATTCAGCACCTAAGTTACAAGTGTTTTTTACTGAAACTGAACCTTTTACAAAGTAGTCTCCTACTGGAAAAGTAACACATTCCACCCTAATTTTATTGAATATTTATAAAATTTAGATTAATGAAAAGTTAAGTCTAGGAGGTTGGATTAGCCATTTATGCTATTCCTGAGTGAGAAATAATTTACATAATGATATTATAGAGGAAGGAAATAATAAAATTAAGAAAGTAATATCATAGCAACACAAAGAAGAAAGCTCAGAAACAGGCAGATTCGAAAGAAAAAAAAAAAGAAAGAAAGAAAGAAAGAAAGAAAGAAAGAAAGAAAGAAAGAAAGAAAGAAAGAAAGAAAGAGGCAGATTCAGCAAAGCTGTCCATCAATTCAACAGCTATTTATTTGGCACCTATTGTATGCCAGTCACCACGCAAATGTTCAAAAAGTAATGAAAATGTGTAAAGGAATTACCATGGACTCTTATATATTTCTAGACTTAAATAGTATGATACAAAATGATGTCTTTTAATCCAACCATCCAGTATGAATTTCATTTCAAGCATAAAATGTCATTTTGTCAAGGTTCTATGTTTTTAAGAATATTTTGATTGAAATATGAGACTTTGAAAAACCCCAGATATTTGACATATAGAGTAAGCAAGTTAGTAATAATTCATTTTTTCCAACAAGTTGTTTTAGCACCTTAACTTTCATTTTCTACATTTGAGAGCAATATAAAAACATGTAATTTCTTGTTTAAAATGTTGTATTTATTTTCTATGTCTTCAGAAATGTTTCTTTTATAAAAGTTAGAGTATGGAATTCTATTTAATGTCTTTATATAATAAGTACTTTAAAAGTTATATGGAAAATTGGACAGCTATGTATAGAAGAATGAAACTTGACCACTCTCTTACACCATACACAAAGATAAACTCAAAATGGATGAAAGACCTCAAAATGAGACAGGAATCCATCAAAATCCTAGAGGAGACATAGGCAGTAACCTCTTCGACATCGGCCACAGCAACTTCTTTCAAGAAATGTCTCCAAAGGCAAGGGAAACAAAAGTGAAAATGAACTTTTGGGACTTCATCAAGATAACTTTCCTTCTGCACAGCAGAAGGAAACAGTCAACAAAACAAAGAGGCAACTCATGGAATGGGAGAAGATATTCGCAAATGACACTACAGACAAAGGTCTGATATCCAAGATCTATAAAGAACTTCTCAAACTCAACACCCCAAAAACAGATAATCACATCAAAAAATGGGCAGAAGAGATGAACAGACACTTCTCCAAAGAAGACATACAAATGGCTAGCAGACACATGAAAAGATGTTCATCATCATTAGCCATCAGGGAAATACAAATCAAAACCACACTGAAATACTACCTTACACCAGTTAGAATGGTCAAAATTAACAGGACAGGAAACAAGTGTTGGAGAGGATGTGCAGAAAGGGGAACGCTCTTACACTGTTGGTGGGAATGCAAGTTGGTCCAGTCATTTTGGAAAACAGTGTGGAGATCCCTCAAAAAATTAAAAATAGAGCTACCCTATGACCCTGCAATGGCACTACTGGGTATTTACCCCAAAGATACAGATGTAGTGAAAAGAAGGGCCATATGTACCTCAATGTTCATAGCAGCAATGGCCACAATTGCCAAACTGTGGAAAGAGCCAAGATGCCCTTCAACAGATGAATAGATAAAGAAGATATGGTCCATATATACAATGGAATATTACACAGCTATCAGAAAGGATGAATACCCAACTTTTGTATCAACATGGACAGGACTGGAGGAGATTATGCTGAGTGAAATAAGTCAAACAGAGAAAGTCAA
>CM052886.1:30577998-30620816 GCA_028534135.1 Potos flavus
AGACAAAAGTACCTGTGTTGTATTTCCAGACACAAGTGTTCTACATATTTATGTGATTTATATTATAAAAACCATAATTTATACAAATAATAAATAAAACTGTTTATTTCCTGACTCTTTAAGTTATCACTGGCTTTTTGTTGATGAGTCATTTTAGCAAGCTGAGCAAAATTATTCAGGATTTACCTCCCTTTAATGTAATTCTTGTACCTGTCATGTTTCTAGATTCTCAAATTTTACATCGGCACTCATTACCGCTATTCTTTCTGACAGCATATGGTCTAAGTTATTATAAAAGAAAATCTGAACCATTACCACTTCACACCCATTAGGATGTCATCTATCTAAAAAAAAAAAAAAGGGGGGGGACATAAAATAACAAATCTTGGTGAGAGTACATAAAAATTGAATATGCACTGTTGGCGGGAATGTAAAATGGTGAGCTGCTATGGAAAACTATAGTAGTTCCTCAAAAAATTACAAACTGAATTTGTGTATGATATAGCAATTCCAATCTGGGTATATACCCCAAAAGACACAAAAGTGGAGATTCAAATAGATTTTCATACACCTATGTTCATAGCAGCATTATTTGCAATACCCAAAATGTGGAAGCAACCCATGTGTCTATGGATGGATGAATGGATAAGAAAATGTGGTATATACAACAAGAAAATATTATTCAGCCCTAAAAAGGAAGGGCATTCTGACACTTGCTACAACATGAATGGACCTTGAGGATGTTATGCTATATGAAAAAGCCAGTCACAAAAAGACAAATATTGTATGATACCAATTATAGGAACATACGTAGTCAAATTCATAGAGACCGAAAGTAGGACGGTGGTTGCAGGGGCTGGGAGGAGTGGCAAATGGGAAGCTCTTGTTTAATAGGTCAGAGTTTCAGTTACATAAGATGAAAAAAGTCCTGGAGCTGGATGGTGGTGATGAACTGTAAAAAAAATGGTCAAGATGATAAATTTCATGTTATGTGGATTTTACTGAAATTTAAGAGAAATAAACCATAGCATACTCTGAGAGGTTGACCATAAATGAAAATATGTCCAAAGTGTTAAATACTACTTGAGCTTAAGAAAAAAAAAAAAGATAATCTTTAATTAAATGTAACTCAGGAACATAGTCTCTTCTTAAAGAAAGTGAAAAAAGTTATGTTGATTGTCAAATACAATGATGTAAATGAAAACAACAGCTTTCAGAAAGAGAATTTTTCTAACATATCAAAACACAGTGTAAAAAATGGTAATTTCTTCAGGGATGAATTAGGAAGTCCCAGGAGGTTCTCTTAAAAGAAAGATGTATAAGGTACTATGTATTACAGTGGGTATTCTATATCCCATAATCCAATAGAGTAACACACTGCTGTAGTCTGTTTGTGTCCATACCTCTCCACCAAATTCATACACTGAAATCCTAATTCCCACGGTGATAGCATTATGAAATGGAGGGTTTGGATGTGATTAGTTCATGAAGTCAGAACCCACATGATTAGAATTGGTGCCCTAGAAAAGAGACTCCATAGAGCTCCCTAGTCCCTTCTACCACATGAGGCTACAACGAGAAGTCTCGGACTTCCAGCCACCAGAACTGTGAGAAATAAATTTCTGTTGTTTATAAGCAATCCAGTCTGAGACCTTTTGTTATAGCAGCCCAAATGGACTAAGACACACACCTACTTAATATCTTCTCCTTTGTTTCTGGTACATAGACATATTTATCTAGTTATGTATATAAAATGGTGGCAGGGCTACTTGAAGTCCCCTAATGGCAGGTGGAGGCATGTTAATCATGACATCAGGATGTCATATAATTTATGAGAAAAAAATTGTGTGAAGCCTCAGTTATACATACTATAATAAAATAAAGTAAATGGTAATTTTAGGTTAGAACTGACTTTGTGGCTAGTTTAATTATCTTGAGTGTATTCTAAAATCAGTGGAAAATATCTTTTTACTTCCTTACTCCATTTCTTGATTTTTCTATTTCATTTTATAAAGATTGCCACAGTTTCAGAACCATTAATTAAATAAATTATTCTCAACATTGATGAATGGAAAAGCTTATCATGTAAAATGAATTAATTGAGGATACGTAGCAGTGAGGAGGAGGATAAAACAAAACTGGAAATTGTATTTAAATAATATTGCAGAGAAAATCACATATTCCAGCCCACTACTATAAGATTTTAGGACAGGAAGAGTGAAATCTATGAAGGCAGGCAGCCAAATTAAGTATTTACTCTGTATTTTGAAGATTATTCATCTTTGCTTCCCAAACTGACTTATTAAATTAATATAATCATAATAACCCAATGCAGAGAGGCAACTGCTCATTAGTGTTTTGGACTGATTTCCTTGACTGTAGTACATTATGAGGCCGATTTTTCTTCAGTTGAGTTTATTGTTTCAGCTAATTTGAGATTAATCTACCATAACCTTCTGACAACACGCTTGGCTAAAAAGCCACATTAAAATACTTGTAAAAGCAAATAAAACTGAGGTATTTTGACAGGGCATATATTACTTTTAATATTTAGGCACAACCTGACTAATAAGTAAAGGATGCTACATTTTTTTTCTGTACAGTTTTATTAGCTGTCACCTTAATTCAAAAATTACAATATCAATATGTGTTTATTTAAATAAATATACTGAACACTAATAGATGTTGCTGTGGTGGGAGTTTCCAAATTAAATCTGTGTTTGGAGCCATTCACCTTTTATTAAGAATCTCTTAAAAGACTGTCATTCATTGAAATTTAATGTTTTTTTCTATATTTGATATTTCTAATATCCGCATTCTTAAACTCATCTGTCTCAGCAGTACACCACCACAGCTGATCACTCCCTTTCTTGAGAGATTTTATCTTGGCTTCTCTGACTTTACCTTCCTCTCTTCTCTATTCCAGTCACCTCTATATCTGAAGTGTCCATGATTCAATTTTAGCACATTCTTTTAACTCTACACTTTCTTTCTGGTGATCTTAAACAAAGCCTTAGTGTTGTGTTTAATTTCTTTGCCAGTGATATCCAAATTCATATCACTACTTCTGGTCTCTCCACTAAACTCTAGACTTATAAATCCAATTGTCTCTTTAATGTTTCCACTTTGAGGGATGATGTACATTTCAAACAAAGCATGTTGAAGAGCCCTTATTTACTACATAGCATCCCCATCTTGCTCCTCCTTCTGTCCATACAGTCTTCGTTAAATATATTTCTTCAGGCCAAAGTCCTAGGAGTCAACATCACTGCCCCACTCTCTACACCATCAACTCTGGCCATATCAACCTCTACTGTAAATCTCAACCTACGACTCTCTCCATCTCTGCTAACAGCACCAGAGTCCAAGTCTCCTTCGTCTCTTGGCTAGAGTACTTCAGTGCTTTCCTAACTGCCACATCGGTTCCCACTTGTTTCAGTGCAATCATCCTCCATTTACCAGGCACAATAATATTTCTATCAAAATAAATGAACTCATATTACTCCTGACTTAAATCTCATTGTAGGTCTCCTATTATACTCAGAATTAAATCTAACTCATTATTAGGACTTTCTGCTCCCTACAGGAACTAACTAGATCTGGATACCTTGGGGACATCATCTCATAACTTTTGCTCTTGTTCACTACGTTCCAGCCATACAGGCCTTCTTTCCATTCCTCACCATACCAAGTTTATTCCTGCCTGATATAAACCTCAGCTTTTTCCATGACTGGCACTTTTTGTTATTCAATTCTCAGCTCAAATATCACTTTCTGAAAAATGCATAGACAGAACACACAAATAAAGTAGCTACTTTTATCACTTTCTGTTGTATTATCCTGTTCTGCTTTTTCCATAACACTTTTCGCTATTGTAATTATATACCTAATTTTCCATGTCTCTCCGCTCACCGCAGGAAACCATCAGAGCCCCCCCCAAATTAGCATGTAAAATCCTGAAAAAGAAGGTTTTCTGTCTCCTTCATTGCCAGATGTCTTGGCTAAAAACACTGAGTGTCAAGTAGCAATCGTTCAATTAACATTTTTCACATGCATCGTTAAATTATTTTATTTATATATTTTTCAGGATAGATTCCATAAAGGGCATGGTGCTTCTCGCTTGGGATTGTACCTACTTTGTTTAGGACTACATTAGTTAACAAATTCATGCATCCCAGGTTTTCCAAGATGATCCAATCTTAAATATTCTTTCTTACTTTTTTCATAATCCATCAAAATATCCCAAAATTAGTATATTTTAATATTAAAGCAACAATTGAAACTGTTCCTTAAATTCACATACAAAAAAGAATTCTTATTAGATAATAGACTCTTATTTTTGTTTTTAAAATTATGAATAAGATGGAGACAAATTTTCTATTTTCTCTCAACGAGAAGCACTATAAATGCTAAGTAAAATACCAAAAACAGTTTTTGAAGGCATCAGAGAGCAACAAAAGCAGTTAGACTTGATTAAAAAGATACACATCAGAATGAGCTGGCCATTTTCCTTTCATGGTATTCACTGATTTACAGAAAGGTGAATAGAAACTCATAGACAAAGCTACCACTGTAGGGTTTTCATCAATCTCACAGGCTGAGAAGATCAACACTGGAGTTCAGAGCTATGAATTCATGAGCCATAGAAAAATGTGAAGCTAGGATGTAAAGGGTCATGAGCCTAGAAAAATGATTCCTACTTTCTGCTCAGCTTTTGCCTTACCAAATTAAGTGGTCAAGGAGCCAGAAGATAAATACCATGCAAAGATGAATTCATAAGAAGTGAAATGCTAAGCAGATCTTTGGGAAATCTCATAGAGCTGAAAAGACAAAATTTGGAGTTCAGAGTCAGTCAAGAAGACTGTCTGTTGGGACCCCTTAAGGTCTACCTGTAGAAATAAGGTTAAACCAGAAACAGCCATCAGAATCCCTGATCAAAGCACAAAGCATTAATAGCTGATTGAATCAAGGCAAGATGGCTCTATTCTAACTCCTGCCAGAATAAAAATAAATCCATTGAAGAGAACTTTTACAGATTTTCAGACACAATGTTCATTATTTAATTATAAAAAAAAAACTAGCAAGTTTTCCAAGAGCCAATAAACCAAGAAGAAAAAGACAATAGCAACAAACTCACAGATGTTTCACATGTAGTTATCACACATATAACTAAAAATAATTGTGATTAATGTCTTCCTGATGAATAAATGAAGAAATTGTTTGAAGTCTATTTTTTAAATGTATCAAATGGAAATTCCAAGACTGAAAAATAGAATTACTGAAATTAAGAATTTAGCAAATTTAGGGTTTCGTGTTTAAGAGAAGATTAGATCTAACAGAAGAAAGAACAAGTATAGTGAAAAAAAGTTACCAGAAAATGTATCAAGAAGCCTTAAGAGAAGAGGAAGAAAAAAGGGAAAAAAAAACCAAAAAACTTAAAGCATAGAATACATAATAGACATGATGTAAAGCTTAACATTTACAATTGGAGTTTCAGAAATAGAAGAGGGAAAGTAGATAGTAAAAACATGTGAAGAAATATTGGCTGGGAATTTTCCAAAACCAGTGAAAGGCATCAACCCACAGAACTCAAAAAAGTTTTTGAATCCCAACCAGTATTCATATCCGTAGACATTGTGGTCAATTCCTGAACATCAGAGTCAAAGAAATGAAATCTTCAAAGGAGACAAAGGAAAAAGATACCTTTCTTTGAAAGACGAAGTAATAAGAATTTAACTGACTTCACAACAAAAATTACAAAAGCCCAGCAATAATGGAATGAAGTTTTTCAAGTGCTAAAAGAAAATAACTTTCAAATAAAAATTTTATTTTTAAAAAAGAATAGGAATAGGGGTGTCTGGGTAGCTCAGTCGGTTAAGCGTCTGCCTTCGGCTCGTGTCCTGATCCCAGGGTCCTGGGATTGAGCCCCACATCGGAGCCTGTTTCTCTTTCTCCCCTTCCCTCTGCTCTCTCTCTCTTTCAAATAAATAATTAAAATCTTAAACACACACACACACAGAATAGGAATCAAAAATAAAGGAAAAATAAAAGCTTTCAGGGAAAAAAAAAAAACCTGAGACAATTTGTCACCAGCAAACTCTTCCATTAAAAAAAAAAAAGCAGAAGAGAAATGATCTCAGAGGTAAGTACATTAAGAGTAAATGGAGAAACGGAGAAACTTAATCATGTTCAAAATGAAATGAAAACTGCCTGTTATGACAGTAACTTTTATTTCTTATGGAGCTTAATACATACATAGAGTTAACACAACAGTACAAAATCTGCCTTGATAAGGGATCGGGTAGTAGGGTGGACAATATGGAGGTAAAGTGTTACAAAGTCTTGCCCTGTCAGGGAAGTGATGAACATATCAATTTACAGCAAGTTCTAATGTATCAAGGATGAATGCTATAATATTTATGGTAATCAGTAATAAAGATTACACAGAATACAAGTTAATGAAAGGAGAAATAGGATGATTAAATGGGGGAAATCTTTAATATTCAAAAGAAGAGAAGGCAGAAAAAAGCTAACAAAAGACAACTAGAAAAAAATGGGAATATGGCACTTTGAACCCAAATATCAGTAGTAACATGAAATGTAAATAAATTAAATATCCAATTTAAAGACAATGATGGCCTAACTGGTTAAATAAAAATTAAACTACATCATGCTCACAAAAGATATTCCTTAAATATAAAGATGTCAAGAGGGATGGAAATAACTATATTATGCTAACACTAACAGAACAAAAGCTACTGAAGCTACAAAAGTAAACCTTAAGGATAGAATTATTGCTAGCAATAATATGGGAAACGATCAACACAGCGCCAATCCTAAGTTTGTATGCTCCTAACAAAACAGTCTCAATATATATTTTCAAAGACATACATAACTCACTGATGTATTTATAACACCGCAGCCAACAACTACAGAATCCACATTCTTCCCAACTGTGCAAAACTACTGACCATATATGCTAGATGAAAAAAGGCTCAAAAAACTGAGTCTCAAATAATTGAAAATATAATAACCACAGTAAAATTAAGTGAGAAAAAAAAGACACAAAAACAATAAAATGAGAAAACCATTCAATAGTTAGAAATGAAGCACTTTACTTCTATATAACCCATAAGTGACAGAAGAAGTGACAATGGAAATTGAAAATATTTTTAAATCCATGATAATGAAAAATGCAACATAATGAATCTTATACAACTAAAATCATGTGCATGGGCAAATATGTACCCTTAAATAAAAATATTTGGAAAAAAGAAAGGCTAAAATATTGATAATTTAGAAACTTACTCAAGAAGATAGAAAAAGTTATCTAAAAAAATGAGAAGTAAAAAGAGATATATTAAAGCAGAATTTGAATTCAATGCAATATTCAATGCAATGATCAAAAACTGACTGACTCCTTGAAAAGACTAATAAAATTACAAAAATCTATTAAAGCTGTCAAGGACAAAAATGTTTGCAAAAAAAATATCTCAAATTAAGAAAAAGGGCATCACTACAGAACATTTATACGTTGAAAAGGTAATAACAGTATATCGTTCACAACTTCATGCCAATACATTTGAAAATATAGGGAAAACAGATGAATTTATTGAAAAGTTCAACTCAACTAAACAGAGAAAATAAGAAAACTCTGAAAAGGCTTTTGATGTATTAAAGCTATTGATCTGTAACTAACACCCTATCCACAGAGAAAACTCCTGGGGTCAAACGGCATCACTGTTGAATAGAGTTAGAACACTCATCATCTTTACAGGGAGAAGGGAAAGGAGGACTTACAGAAAGCATGAGGGTAGTTTCTAGGTTGCTGGTTATCTTGATCTAGGCAGTACTTAGGTAGATTCACTTTGTGAAAATACACCAAGCTTTTCACTTAGGATTTGTCAACTTTTTTGTGTACATGCTTCACTTTGATAAACATGTTAGACACATACATATACATGGAAAATAAATGTTTTTAAAAAGACACTGTCAGACCAGATAAAATGTCAAAACTCATCTACATGTTGTTTATAAGAAAATTGTATCTAAAATGGCAGGTGGCAGCAAAGTTGGAATGAATCAAAAGATTTTTTTTATTATTTTAATAAACAGATTTTTTAAAATCGCACAAATAACAAATTGAAGTTGATATAAGTAAAATAATATCAGACAGAAAAAGCTTTTAAGTAAAGAGCATACTAGTAATGAATAAGATGACTTCTTAATGATTAAATATTCAAGTAACAAAGAGGATATAATCAGACAACAAAATAGTACTGAAAGTGTCATAAAAGAGTTTCAAAGTCCAAGTGACACTTTTTAGGATTTCTCTACCTAAATATTAATTTTCATAAATTAGTGTATAAATACAATAATTTTCTTAAGTTATATGCCAAGTGAAACTTTAAATATCTTAGTAATTAAACTGCTTTTGAGCTTAAACTAGCTTTCATTTTACTTTCTTACATCATTCCCATTATAACTCCAGCCCATTTGTTCTCTGCTTAATATTACTTCTTTTTTTTTAGATTTTATTTATTTATTTATTTATTTATTTGTTTGTTTGTTTATTTACTTATTTATTTATTTGACAGAGAGACAGAGAGAGAGACAGTGTGAACAAGCAGGGAGAGTGGCAGAAGGAGAGGGAGAAACAGGCTTCCTGCTGAGCAGAGAGCCCGAAGTGGGGCACCATCCCAGGACCCTGAGATCATGACCTGAGCTGAAGACAGATGTTTAACTGACTGAGCCATGCAGGCATCCCCTAGCATTACTTTCAGTAGATATCTTGGATCTAATATCTACTGAGTATCAAGTAATGTAATGTGCACCATGTGCTAGACTATTTGCCTACATTACATCACTTTATCCTTATAACACTCTTCTTCAGAAAGAAGCGGTACTCTTAGCTCAATTCTACATGTGACCAAATTGAGGAGCATAAATATGGGGCAATTTACCAAAGGCAAATTAACTGTTAAGTGGTATGTCAGGAAATGGAGCTTGAGCACAATTATATCTCCTCCTTTCTCCTTAGCCCCATCTCATCCTCCTGCCACTTTTGTATTTTAGAGATTTGGGGTCATATTGAGAACGTGTATTATCTATGAACTAAAATACACATGCTATCATATAACTTAAATAGGTAGCCAATCTCTAAAAAAATACAACACATGTGCATATAATATGTAAACATATATAGGGATAATGATATATATATATATTTTTAACATATATTTATATATAAAGTATATGTATGTAAAGTACATCAAATAGACTCCATATATGTACATACATATATATATACACATGTGTGTGTGTGTGTATATATATATATATATATATATAAAGTAAAAACTTAGACTCTGAGAATAAAATGAGAGAATACACAATATAGACCAAGATGATGAAATGCACTTGTGTTCTATGTGTGGAAGCTATCAGACAGCTATGAAAAACTGCCCAAATTCAGTCTATTTTAGGCAGTTCTGTTCAGACTTTCAATAACAGAATTAGTATGATTTTAAAATTTTAACATATCTTTTCCCACAGATTTTTAACAGATACATTCCTTATGTATTATTATTTCTGTTTTTATTTTTATTTTTTTTATTTTTTTAATGAAATTTTTTTTTTAAGATTTTATTTATTTGACAGGGAGAGAGATCACAAGTAGGCAGAGAGACAGGCAGAGAGAGGGGGGGGAAGCTGGCTCCCTGCTGAGCAGAGAGCCCGATGCGGGGCTTGATCCCAGGACCCTGAGATCATGACCTGAGCCGAAGGCAGAGGCTTTAACCCACTGAGCCACCCAGGCGCCCCATTTCTGTTTTTAAATAAACAAGTCTCTTATTCCCTAGTTTCAAGAACCATTTTCCAGGGCAGTCAACTTAAGACTATCTCAAATAGGATCTGTTTCTCCAAAAAGTTCCCATTATCATGTTGTTGCTAGAATTTACTTTGTCAGCATTTTATATCAAAATACATATATCCTATGCCTATACTCTTATTTACATAGCATCATGGTAGATTTGTTTCCCCCTTTTTACATCTACTTTTTTTTCACTAAGAAATAATAAATATGAATTTAAAGAATTATAGTACTAGACTTTCCTGTTACAACAGAAGAGTTAAATAGATTAAAACCTGCTTTTCCTACATAAGATTATAAACATGGTAGTCATACAGGATGAGAAATATGACTGAAGTTTAGAATATGGGAAAAGGATTAGTGAGAAAATTTACTTGGTGTTTTCAGCCTGAGACTTAAAGAAAAATTCACACTAAAAAATATACAGCATATTTTATCATAACATCACAGTGAGATTACCTCACCCTTTGTTTAATTTTAAGCTTTAATAAGATTCTTACCTCATGGGTTGTTTTGCACTGTTCATTCAATTAATCATTTATTCATTGAACATAAAATTTACTGAGTGCTTCATATGCTAGGAACTATTCTAAGTGCTTAGAATGTGGCAATTAAAAAAAGACAAATATATCCATTCCCATGAAAACTGCATTTAGGAAGGTGAGGTAAACAACATTAAACATAAATAGTAACATATACATAGTAAGTTAGGCTGCAATATATTTTACAGAGAAAAAAATATAGCAAGGAAGTGGGTTAGGAAGTGGAGAGGAGTTTGCAATTTTAAATAGTATTATCAGGGAAGTTCTCACTAAGAAGGTGGTACCTGAATAATAACCCAAAGAAAGTGAGGAAAAAGGTTAAATGTAAATTGGGCAAAATTAATCCAGATAGAGGAAGAGTAAGTGCAAAGGCCCTGAGGCAGGAACAACAAGTACAAAGAGACCCTTAAGATCTGATAGGACACCAGCAGGGCAACTGAAGAGGGGAGATGAGTCCAGAGATGAAATGGGGTAAAGTAAAGATCCCATAAATCCTATGAGTCATTATGCTTTTCCCACCGGGTGGGATGGAAAGCCATTAGAGGCTTTAGTGGAAGGAGTAATATAATCTGATTTTGCACTAATAAGATCAATGTGACTGCAGTGCTGAATGTAGACTAAAGGAGAGACAATTATAACTAATGTTCTACACAATATAGACACTAAAGCTGGTTGTCACCTTCATTAATGATTAAAAGGTCAGCATAATTTATTTAGAGGAAGAATACATTTTCTAATTCACGATAGGTCCTACTTGTGACATTGAATCAATGATCTTAAAAGAAAAAAAAAACTGAAGTAGGTAAAGAACAGTGATTTTAATTATAGTTATTCTAAACAGGATGTATCTATGTAGGACATCTTGAATGTGTAGATTATAATCTCTTCTACAGTTAGTTTTGTATTCATCCATTTAGCAGTGACCCAAACACTACTAAGAAAAAACTTCAGAGATTTGAAGAGCAGCCGTGGACAATTATTTCATCAAATCTCCTGAGTTCTTGCTAAATGCCAAGCTCCACGAAGGAATAAACAGAAACCTCTGCCTTCAAGGACTCAAAATGGAGTGGGATTGTACAGTGGGAAATAAACATCTGATGACCACTCCATGGGCTAATGCCTTTGTAGAGATCTGTCTCCAGGAGGAAACGCTTACATCAAATAGACTGTGTTAAACAGAAGCTATTTCAACCAATACTATTTAAATCTTGTATATTTTTTAAAAGATATTATATGTGTATGTTTCCTTTGCTTATTTAGATAATGAGATATTAAATATATATCATTTACACTCCTTTCAACCTCCTGAATAATGAATTATGAACTGTATCTATTTCACTTTTTCTTTTTTGCATACTTTAATAGGCAGAGCTAATGTTCTCAAAGCTACAGAACAACAGATTCTTTTAACAGGAATGAGAAAGAAGAGTGTCAAGAAAGAATATGCAATGAAAGAATAACAATCTTCCCTCGAGATTGAAAATCTGATCATCTTTATTATGTCTTTTTTTAAAGATTTATTTTTATTTTATTTTAGAGAGAGAGAGAGAGAGAGAGAAATAGCATGAGCAGGGGAGGAGCAGAATCCTCGAGCAAACTCCCTACTAAGCAGGGAGCCTGATACAGGGCTCAATCCCAGAACCCTGAGATCATGACCTGAGCCAAAATCAAGAGTTGGCCACTTAACTGACTGAGCCATCCAGGGCCCCCATCCTTCTTATGTTTAAACAACAAATACTGAATATATGAAAAAATTGAAAGCATTGAAATACTTCAATATATTTCATGCTTTATTATTATTACAAAAGTGTTCAATCATTTCATTAACAGTTTAGAGAAAATGCTTCTATGCTACTCACATGGATTCTAAAAGTACAGTATTTGCATAGAAATGCTAATTCAACCTCCTTCCAAGCCTCATTTAACATTGTTAATCTAACTCACTAAATATGTCTCTACAAAATAAATGATTAAAATATTTAGGTCAAGATCTCTGTAGCTGTAAGACAATCTTTTTTAACAAATGCATTTTTAGTTTTGGGGGATAGATCAGGAAGAGAAGTGAATTGTTTTTTAAAGTGAAGGAGATTCCTACACATGGGCATAACTAATTTCATGACATACCTGGATTACCCAGGAATGAAAATGACCTTGATTTACATTAACAAAGTCTATTAAAAAGTACCCCTCTGTGTCTGATCCCACTTGCCACCAATCAGCTTTCTTCCTAAATAAATCAAAGGGAGAGAAAATGGCCAATTTTTTTTTAAGTCAAACTGAGATCAGATATAACACATATTGTGGTAAAAATCTGGTTGGAAAGGAGCTAAAAGGGAATATTTTGGATATCCTATTAAACTTCAAATCCCCATTATTGTCTCCTAAATTATTACATGCTTTTCTTTGCCATCATGTGGATTTTTGCATACAAATCGGTGAAGTTAAGTTTCTCTTCAAGTTTATGCTACCAGGACCGCACAATACACAAAACCGCTATTTTGCTGCTATCATCACTTCAAATTTCTTGCCATGGTATTGTAATATTTATTATGCTAATCTAGAAATTGGGGCACAGCATGATTAAATCATTTTCTCAAGATAGGCTGTGAGTAAATAACAGAATTGGGAAAAGTTAATAATGCCTCAGTAATAAAAATCTGAAAACTATGTATAAAATAGCCACTGTTTTCTCAATAAATTATTATTTTTTCTTTTTTAGTGCTCATCTAGAATGTTAAAATGTAAAAGGAATTTCCCAGTGTAATCTATAAAGATTTGATCAAGGAAATCCAATGGTGGCCATTTATTTTTAAAATAGTAATTTTATTAAGAAGTACTTTCGGTCAGGGGCACCTGGGTGGCTCAGTGGGTTAAAGCCTCTGCCTTCGGCTCAGGTCATGATCTCAGGGTCCTGGGATCGAGCCCCCGAGTCAGGCTCTCTGCTCAGCGGGGAGCCTGCTTCCCCCTCTCTCTGTCTCCCTCTCTGCCTACTTGTGATCTCTCTCTCTGTCAAATAAATAAATAAAATCTTTGAAGGAAAAAAAAAAAAGAAGTGTTTTCAGTCAGCTTCAGACAGTGTAGTCGCAGGCGGATCCTGGGCTTGCCTCGTCCTCCAAAACCAGACAAATCAGTATCAAATCATTTTGAACAGCTAGAAAACTGATCTGAAGATTAAGAACACAGTGTGCACAACTAGAGGGAGAGAATGTGGCAAATGTGAGGTTCAGGGATGTGAGCTGGGGAAGAGAAAAGCTGCGCTGCTGTGAGGGTGAGGAGGGAACCATTTTCTTGGAGAGAAGTCAGGGATAGAGGGAGAAAGTGGGAGAGAGCAGCACATAGGGATCCTGTAAGACACCATGGTGTGGGGATCCCCTGGGTCACACTGGGAAAGAATGTTTCCCTTCTTGGAGTACATTTGGAAGAGGGTATTTTTCCTCTCCAAGGACAAAAGACCTGCCAGGTGGCACTGAGTGACAGTTCTACAGCAAGGGACAGAGGCACGCGCAAAAGGCAGATAACCTAGTTGCAGCTTTTTGCTGTGCATCACCATAGATCAGGCACCTGGGTGACCATGCAACAGAACAGTGGGACAGAACAGTGCCTGGTGCACTGCTGGGGGAGGGGAGTGTGTCCGCACCTTATTAGGTCCTTTAAGATTTGTTGTTTGGAATCCCAGGCACCATTCAGAGAGAAAACACAGGAGAACTGTGGCACTGGGTGAGCCAATAACCTGGGCACAGACCGTTTGAGGGCAGGGTTCTGACAAAAGCTTGGGACATGGGAGGGAAGATTGTTTGCTTTTCTGTGAGGGTCTACTGAGCACTGGTCATTGCAAGTGCTCCTCCCTGGCCACAAGTTCCTCTCCCTGGCAATGAGAGGGTAGGGTGATACCATCTTCCACCACCGCAACTACCCCTCAGCCCACCAGCATGGCTGGAATTCAGAGAAAAACATAGCACCTCCAGGGGAGGCTGGAGTCATTTGTACCAAACCCCATCCCCTATTCCCACCAAGGGCATATTTACCAAGGCAGGTCTGACTATGAGCCACTTCAGAAGGCCTCATCCTCAGAAGACAAACACAGGCACACCCAAATGTACCAAGTCTACTGATGTTCCAAAGCATCAACTTCAGTTTTGGTGGAAATACGACCAGCTTGCTTGCTTGCTTGCTTTCTCTCTTCCTTTCTTTATTTTTATTGGTATTTTGCATTTTATTCTCTTTAAATATATATATATTTTTTCCCTTTGGAAGCAGGCTTATAGTTTCTGGCTCATTTGTTGCTTTGTTTCATTTTCTCATTTTTTGTATCATGCTTTTTTTAATTTTATTTTTTCCTTCTTTCTTTTTCTTTGGAATCAGACTTACAGTTTTTTTGCTTGTCTGTTTGTTCACTTTTTTGTTCTTTTTCCTTTTCTCAGATCAGGCTTTTTTTTTTTTTTTTTTTTTTTTTTTAAACCCGGCTTATCCTAACAAACAAATCAAAGCACACCTAGTTAAAGATCTAAACACTCCCCACTGCAAGGCAGGAGGCATTCTGTAGAGGACCGACTGTGGGAAAGAGCAACCAAAACACAACAGGAGAATGTACACAGCATACATCAGAAACACTTCCTGAAGTGCCAGGCCCTGGACAGTGTAGGACCCCTTCTTAAAATAGTATTACTATAGGAGCAGGAAACATAACAAGATTTCATAGCACACACAACCCAGAAACCTAGACATAATGATAAGATGGAGGAATTCTCCCCAAAAGAAATATCGAGAAGAAATCACAGCCAGGGATTTGCTCAAAAGAGACGTAAGCAATATATCTGAACAAGGATTTAGTATAATAGTCATAAGAATATTAGCTGGGCTTGAAAGAAGCATAGAAAACCCTGGAGTAACCCTGGCTGCAGAGATAAAAGACCTAAAAACTAGTCAGCCTGAAATAAAAAATGCTATAAGTGAGGTGCAAAATCAACTGGATGTAATCACAATGAGGATGGAAGGAGCAGAGGAACAAATAGTGATATAAGAGAGAAGATTATGGAAAATAATGAAGCTTAAAAGAAGAAGGAAAGTAAACTATTAGATCATGAATACAGACTTAGGGAACTCAGCAATTCCACAAAGTGCAATATCTGTATCATAGGAGTTCCAGAAGATGAAGAGTGGGAGGAAAAGAAGCAGAAGGTCTATTTGCACAAATTATAGCTGAGAACATCCCTAATCTGGGGAAGGAAACAGACACTCATGTCCAAGAGGCACAGAGAACTCCCCTCAAAAATCAGCAAAAACAGGCCAACACCAAGACATACCATAGTGAAACTTGCAAAATACAAAGATAAAGGGATAATTCTGAAAGCAGGTAGGGACAAAAGGTCCTTAACCTACAAGGGTAGAAACATAAGGTTAGCAGCAGATTTGTCCACAGAAAAATGGCAGGCCAAAAGGATGTGTCATGATATATTCAATGTGCTAAATGAGAAAAATATGCAGCCAAAAATGCTTCATCCAGCAAGGCTGTCATCCAGAATGGAAGGAGAGATAAAGAGTTTCCAAAACAAAAAAAACTAAAGGAGTTTGTGAACACTTAACCAGGTCTGCAAGAAATATTAGAAGGGACTCTTTGAGGAAAGAGAAGCCCAAAACAACAAAGAATAGAAAGGAACAGAGACAATTACAGGAACAGCAACCTCACAGGTAATACAGTGGCACTAAATTAATATCTATCAATATTACTCTGAATGTAAATGAACTAAATGCTCTAATTAAAAGACATAGGGTATCAGAATGGATTAAACACACAAGACCCATTGATATACTGCTTACAAGAGACACATTTTAGACCCAAAGGCACATCCAATTCAAAGTGAGGGGGTAGAAGACCGTCTATCACACTAATGGACATTAAAAAAAAAAAAAAAAAAAAGCTGGAGTATCCATACTTATATTAGACAAACTAGATTTTAAACCAAAGACTGTAATAAGAGATGAAGAAGGGTACTGTATCATAATAAAGGGGAAGATCCCACAAGAAGATCTAATAATTGTAAATATTTATGCTCCCAACTTGGGAGCTGAAAAGTATATAAATCAATTAATAACAAAGAAACCCATTAAAGAAACCCATTGATAATACTATAATAATAGTAGGGACTTTAACATCCCATTCACAGCAATGGGAAATCATCTAAGCAAAACATCAATAAGGAAACAATGGCTTTGAATGACACACTACACCAGATGGACTTAACAGATAAAATCAGAGCACTTTATCCTAAACCAGCAAAATACATGTTCTATTTGAGTACACATGGAACATTCTCCAGAAAAATCACGTACTGGGTCACAAATCAAGTCTCGACCAATACGAAAAGACTCTGATCATACCGTGGATATTTTCAGACCACAGTGCCATGAAACTTGATGTCAACTACAAGAAAAAATTTGGAAAGACCACAGATACATGGAGGCTAAATAATGCCCTACTAAAGAATGAATGGGTCAACCAGGAAAGTAAACAAGAAATTTAAAAAATATATGGAAGCAAATGAAAATGAAAACAGGACAGCCCAAAACCTCTGAGATGCAGAAAAGGGGTGGTAGGAGGGACATATATAGCAATACAGGCCTTCCTCAAGAAGAAAGAAAAGTCTCAAATACACAACCTAACCTTACACCTAAAGGTGCTGGAAAAAGAACAGCAAATAAAGCCTAAAACTAGCAGAAGAAGGGAAATAATTAAGATTAGAGCAGAAATAAATGATATAGAAATAAAAAAACAACAACAACAGTAGAACAGATCAACAAAACTAGGAACTGGTTCTTTGAAAGAATTAACAAAATTGATAAATCCCTGCCAGACTTATCAAGAAGAAAAGAGAAAGGGCCCAAATAAAATCATGAATGAAAGAGGAGAGAGCACAACCAACACCACAGAAATACAAACAATTATTTTGAAAATATTATGAACAATTATATTCCAACAAACGGGGCAATCTAGAAGAAATGGATAAATTCCTAGAACATATAAACTACTAAAACAGGATGGAATAGAAAATCTGAACAGACGCATAACCAGCAAAGAAATTGAATCAGTAATCAAAAATCCCCCAACCAACAAGAGTCCAGGGCTGGATGGTTTCCCAGGGAAATTCTAATAATGTTTAAAGAAGAATTAATACCTATTCTTCTGACACTGTTCCAAAAAGTAGAAATGGAAGGAAAAGTCTCAAACTCATTCTATGAGGCTAGCATTACCTTGATTCTAAAACTAAAGACCCCACTAAAAAGGAGAATTACAGATCAATATCCCTGATGAACACCAATGAAAAATTTCTCAAGATACTAGCTAATCAATTTCAACAGTATATTAAAAGTATTATTCACCATGATCAAGTGGGTTATTCCTGGGCTGCAGAGGTGTTTCAATATCTGTAAATCAATCAGTGTGATACACCACATTAATAAAAGAAAGGATAAGAACCATCCTCTCAGTAGATGCAGAAAAAATATTTGACAGAATACAACACACTTTCTTAATAAAAACCCTCCAGAAAGTAAGGATAGAAGAAACATACCTCACCATCATAAAGACCATATACAAAAGACCTACAGCAAATATCATCCTCAATGGGGAAAACTGAGAGCTCTTCCCCTAAGGTCAGGAACATGACAGAGATTTCTGCTTTCACCACTGTTGTTCAACATAGTACTGGAAGTCCTAGCCTCAGCAATCAGACAGCAAAAAGAAATAAAAAGCATCCAAACCAGCAAGGAAGAAGTCAAACTTTCACTTTTTGCAAACAACATGATACTCTATGTAGAAAACCTGAGAGACTCTACCAAAACTATAACCGATATATTAATTCAGCAAAGTTGCAGGATATAAAATTAATGTACAGAAATCTGTTGCATTTCTATACATCAATAATAAAGCAGCAGAAACAGAAATGAAGCAATTGATCTCATTTACAGTTGCACCAAAAACCTTAAGATACCTAGAATAAACCTAACCAAAGAGGTAAAAGATTTGTACTCTGAAAACTATAGAACACTTATGAAAGTAATTGAAGAGGACACAAAGAAATAGAAAAGTATTCCATGCTCATGGAATGGAAGAACAAATATTGTTAAAATGTCTATACTACCCAAAGCAATCTATACATTCAATGCAATCCCAATCAAAATAACACCAGCATTTTTCACAGAACTAGAATAAACAATCCTTAAATTTGTATGGAACCACAAAAGACCCCAAATATCCAAACAATCTTGAAAAAGAAAAGCAAAGTGAGAGATATTGCAATCCCAGATTTCGAGCTGTATTACAAAGCTGTATTCATCAAGACAGTATGGTACTGGCACAAAAACAGACACATAGATTAGTGAAACAGAATAAATAACCCAGAAAGGGACCTATGGTCCATTTCAAAACTCTATGGTCAACTAATCTTCAAAAAAGCAGGAAAGAATATCCAAATGAAAAAAGACAGTCTCTTCAACAAATGGTTTTGGGAAAACAGAACAGCCACATGCAGAAGAATGAAACTTGACCACTTTCTTACACCATACCCAAAAATAAATTTGAAATGGATGAAATACCTAAATGTGAGACAGAAAACCATCAAAATCCTAGAGGAGAACATAGGCAGCAACCTCTATGACCTCAGCTGCAGCAACTTCTCACTAGATACATCTCTGGGGGCAAGGGAAATAAAAGCAAAAATCAACTATCAGGACTTCATCAAGATAAAAATCTTCTGCACAGCAGAAGAAACAATCAGTAGAACTAAAAGGCAACCTATGAAATGGGAGACGATATTTGAAGATGATGTATCACATAAGGGGTGGTATCCAGAATCTATAAAGAACTCATCAAAATAAACTTCCCAAAAATAAATAATCCAGTGAAGAAATGGGCAGAAGACACAAACAGACATTTCTCCAAGGAGGACATACAAATGACTAAGAGACACATGAAAAAGTGCTCACCGTCACTCATCATCAGGGAAATACAAATCAAAACCACAATGAGATACTACCTCACCTGATAGTCAGATGGCTAAAATCAAAAACTCAGAAAACAACAGTTGTTGGCAAGGATGTGGGGAAAGGGGAACCCTCTTGCACTGTTGGTGGGAAGGCAAAGTGGTTCAGAAACTCAAAAAAAACAGTATGGAGTTTCCTCAAAAAGTTAAAAATAGAGCTATCCCATGCCCCAGCAACTGTACTACTGGGTATATATCCAAATGATATAAAAATGCTGATTTGAAGGGGTACATGCCCCCCAGTGTTTATAGAAGCACAATCAACAATAGCCAAATTATAGAAAAAGCCCAAATGTCCATGACTGATGAATGGATAAAGTTTATGTGCTATAAATATACAATGGGATATTACTGGGCCATCAAAAGGAATGAAATCTTCACATTTGCAACAACATGGTTGGAACTGGAGTGTATTATGCTAAGGGAAATAAGTCACTCAGAGAAATACAAGTATCATATGATTTCATTCATATGTAGAATTTAAGAAACAAAACAGATGAACATGGGGAAGAGAAGGAAAAATAAAATGAGATAAAAACAGAGAGGGAGGCAAACAATAAGAGATGTTTAACTACAGAGAACAAAGTGAGGGTTTTTGGAGGGGAGGAGGATGGGGGGTATGCATTAATGGATGATGGGCATTAAGGAGGGCACTTGGTGGGATGAGCACTGGCTGTTATATGTAAGTGATGAATCACTTAATTTTCCTCTGAGATCGGGACTATACTATATGTTAACTAACTTGAATTTAAATGAATGAATGAATGAATGAATATTAAAAATTAAATAAAATAAAAGTATTTCACAGAGGAGCCAAGTATATATCAACAACAAAAAATTAAACTGGCACTGGCTGAAATTATACAGTTCAAAATGAAAAGGAGAACTAAGGAGTGGCCAAAACTCTTGCTGAATCAATGACAAACAAATATCTAGTGATATTTACCTATTCATTATAAAACTGCTGTACTTGACTCCCGGTAGAGTAATAGCTCATTTTATGCTGAATAACCTATTAATCCTTCATGCTGTAGGTAGAAAAGACAGAAGTTATGCCATTTTAGAGGCATACTAAAATATACTAGAAAATGAAAACTCTAGTCTCCTGTTTTACAACAAAACAAATGTCGGTTGTACTCATAGAAGCCAAGAGATCATAGTGTGTTATTTCTAGAATCCAAACAATGTATAGACCTCTTAACATTAAATATCAAAAGTTCTCTTTAGCTCCCTAAGCTAGTCTTCAGATCCCAGTTCAGGAAAATCTGGTATAGTTCAGGGTCTGGATTCAGACTCCCTAGGTTGAACTCTCAGCCCCACCCAAAACTGGCTTTGTAAAGAAAGCCAAGTCGCTTGACTTTTCTAAGCCTAAGTGTTCTTTAACTATTAAATAAGGATCATAATTCCAGCTGCCCTTTTAAGATTTTTGTGAGAAGTAAATAAATAATAAGGATGTCAACATTTTCTCTATGCCAATGCTGAAATATGCCTGCCTGCAGCTTTGTCCTTAGCTAAATAAGTTCTAGGAACACATTTCAGTTTGTTACTCCAAAGCCTAAGACCAAATAAGAGGCTTAAAGCCCCTGCTTCCTTGAGGAATTCCATTATAAAAACATCACAAAACCTACTTAATGTTTTACATCATCAAAGCACTGACTAAATTAAAATATTGAGTTGAGTAGAAATAAAGATTTATCGAGTTTTGCAAATTGGGCTGCCTTTCTCTTGAACACACAGTAGTTTTATTTGCAGGAAGTAGGCAGGGGCCAAAGTAAAGGAGGAGATTTGGGGGTAGGGTGCCATCCTGAGATATAGGAGGAGATGTACCACTTACACAGGTATATTCAAAACTCCAGAGTTAGATAGTCCTGTCTTATAAAAGAAACCTACAACTTGCTATGAAGACTGAACTATAAAAGATATCTTGGAGTATTCACTCATCTTAAGGCTATTAAACTAAATAGGAAGAAGAGTGAGCAGGAAAAAAAATCCACATAACTCTTTAGTTATCATTTGAGAATGCATGAGTGAGGAATACAAAGTGAACCTAGGAAAATATAAATGGCTTCAGTGTAAAATGGGCTATCAGGTGGACTCTGATCTGTTGAATTAATAATGATAGCTATGAAACACTGAAAGAAGAATTAATACCTATTCTCCTGAAACTATTTCAGAAAATAGAGATGGAAGGAAAACTTCCAAACTCATTCTATGAGGTCAGCATTACCTTCGTTCCGAAACCAAAGACTCCACTAAAAAGGAAAATTATAGACCAATATCCCTAATGAACAAAGATTCTCACCAAAATATTAGTTAATAGGAATCAACAGTACATTAAAAGGATTATTCACCACAACCAAGTGGGATTTACTCCTGGGCTGCAAGGGTGGTACGACATCTGTAAATTGATTGATGTAATACATTACATGAATAAAAGAAAGGACAAGAACCATATGATACTCTCAATAGATGCAGAAAAAGTATTTGACAGAATACAGCATCTTTCTTGATAAAAACTCTTTGCCATGTAGGGATAAAGGAACATACCTCAATATCATAAAAGCCATACACAAAAAATCCACAGCAAATATCATCCTCAATGAGGAAAAACTAGAACTTTTCTCCTAAGGTCATGAATAGAACAGGGATGTCCACTCTCACTGTTGTTCAACATAGTACTAGAAGTCCTGGGCTCAACAATTAGACAACAAAAAGAAATTAAAGGCATCCAAACCAGCAAGGAAGAAGTCAAACTTTCGTTCTTTGCAGATGATATGATACTCTATGCAGAAAACCTGAAAGTTTCCACCAGCATTTCTACACACTAGCAATGAGACAGTAGAAAGAGACATAAGGGAATCAATTCCATTTACAATTGCACCAAAAATAATAAGATACCTAGGAATAAACCTAATCAAACAAGTCAAAAACATCTATACTCTGAAAACTATAGAACACTTATGAAAGAAATTGAGGAAGATACAAAGAAATGGAAAAGCATTCCATGCTCAAGGATTGGAAGAATAAATATTATTAAAATGTTTAAACTACCCAAAGCAATCTACACATTCAGTGCAATCCCTATCAAAATACCATCAACGTTTTTCACAGAGCTGGAACAAACAATCCCAAAATTTGTATGGAACCAGAATAGACCCCAAATAGCCAAAGCAATGTTGAAAAAGAAAATCAAAGCTGGAGGAATCACCATTCCAGACTTTAAGCTGTATTACAACTTTTGCATTAACTTGGATGGGACTGGAGGAAATAATTGAAATAATTCAAACAGAGAAAGTCAATTATCGTATGGTTTCACTTATTTATGAAACATAAGGAATAGCATGGAGGACATTAAAAGAAGGGGAAAATGAAGGGGGAGAAATCGGAGTGGGAAATGAACCATAAGAGACTATGGACCCTGGGAAACAAATGGAGAGTTTTAGAAGGGAGGGGTTTGGGGAGGATGGGTGAGCCTGGTGATGGGTATTAAGGAGGGTGTGGATTGCATGGAGCACTGGGTGTTATATGCAAACAATGAATCATGGAACACTACATCAAAAACTAATGATGTACTGTATGGTGACTAACATAACACAATAAAAAAATTTAAAAAAACACTAAAAATCAATCAATCAATAAATAAATTGGATAGCCAATGGGGAAAAAAAAAAACAAAAAACAACCCCCCCTAAAAAAAACAAAGCTGTAATCATCAAGACAGTATGGTACTGACACAAAAACAGACACATAGATCAATGCAACAGAATAGAGAAGCCAGAAATGGACCCTCAATTCTATGGTCAACTCATCTTCAACAAAGCCAGAAAGAATATCCAATTGAAAAAAGACAGTCACTTCAACAAATGGTGTTAGGAAAATTGGACAGTCACATGCAGAAGAATGAAACTGGACTATTTCCTTACACCATACACTGAAACAGACTCAAAATGGATGAAAGACCTAAACGTGAGACAGGAAACCATCAAAACTGTAGAGGAGAACACAGGCAGCAACCTCTGTGACCTTGGCAGAAGCAACTTCTTTCTAGACACATCTCCAAAGGTAAGAGAAACAAGAGCAAAAATTAACTATTGGGACTTCAGCAAGATAAAAAGCCCCTGTACAGCAAAGGAAACAGTCAACAAAACTGAAAGGCGACCTATGGAATGGGAGAAGATATTTCCAAATATCTTATCAGATAAAGGGCTAGTGTCCAAAATCTATAATGAACTTAGCAAACTCAATACCCAAAACAACAACAACAACAAAAATCCAGCCAAGAAATGGGCAGAAGACATTAACAGACAGTTCTCCAAAGACGACATACAAATGGACAACAGACATATGAAAATATGCTTGACATCACTCATCATCAGGGAAATACAAATCAAAACCACAATGAGATATCACCTCACATCTGTCAGAATGGCTAAAATTAACAAATTAGGAAACAACAGATGTTGGCAAGGATGTGGAGAAAGGGGAACCCTCTTGCACTGTTGATGGGAATGCAAACTGGTGTAGCCACTCTAGAAAACAGTATAGAGGTTCCTCAAAAGGTTAAAATTAGAGCTACCCTATGACCCAGCAATTATACTAATGGGTATATATCCAAAGGATACAAACATAATGATTTGAAGGGGCACATGCACCCCAATATTATAGCAGCATTATCCACAATAGTAAAAATATGACAAGAGCCCAGATGTCCATCAACAGATGACTGGGGAGATATACACACACACACACACACACACACACACACATATACATGTGTGTATATATATACATATATACATACATACACACACATATATACATAGACACACATATACATACAATGGAATATTACTCAACCATCAAAAAGAATGATATCTTGCTATTTGCAATGACATGGATTGAACTAGAGGGTATTATGCTAAGTGAAATAAGTCAGTCAAAGAAAAACAAGCACCATATGATTTCACTCATGTGGAATTTAAGAAATAAAACAGATGAATATAGGGGAAGGGAAAGAAAAATAGATAAGGTGAAAACAGAGAAGGAGGCAAATCATGAGACTCTTAATTATAGGAAACAAGCTGAGGGTTGCTAGGTGGGGGGATGGAGTAATTGCGTGATGGGCATTAAGAAGGGCACTTGAAGTAATGAGCAATGTGTGTTGTACGCAACTTATGAATCACGAAATTCTATGTCTGAAACTAATATTACAGGTTATGTTAATGAAATTAAATTTAAATAAGAAATTTTAAAAAAAAGAAAAAATGCTAAAAAATTATAGATATGTGGATAGAAATGATTTAACAAAACTTCTAATTAGACTACCCAGTTTTAAATTAGAAGAAAAAATGCTATTATGTTTAATAAATATATACTACTGTGGTTGAGATCAAAGAGTAATATAAGTGATTGGAGTAAATTATATTAATGGTTGACTCTTGCTCCATGTGCAATTTAAAGAATAAGTAGAGAGTTAACTAGAGAAATTGACCACCAGTGTTTATTAATTCCCTATCCCAGAACATGACACAAAGCAACAGACAGCAGACTTCTGATTGGGAAGGCTAACTTTCAATAACCACACGAACAAGAAGCATGGTGACTGATAGGGCCAAGTTGTCTTTATCAGAAGAGGGATGAAGTGCATTTTGAGGGTAGGATCCTGAGGGTATTCATGCACGAGTCTTCACTGACCTAATGCACGATTGATCAGTGTTGTAGTTTGCCCTGTTATTCCCTGAGAGTATTCAGACTTCCTGAGAAATGCCATTAACTCAAGGCTGCCATTCAACTGTTAGAATGAGTAGACGTGAATCCATGCCAGCTGGCAATTTAGCTTCAGCCCTAAGCTCCTGCTGTCATTTGCTAAGGTCCTCAGTTGTCCTAGATGGGTGAGAGGAGGGTCTCCTGTGAGACTCACCAGCCAGCAATTTGTAGTTCCTGAGTGTGTCTACCCTGGCAAAAAAAAATGGGCCCAAACTCTGGGGGGGGGGGGGGGCAGAGGGAGATTGTACTCCTGTTGATGACAAATAGCATCCACATGTGAAATGGTTGGTGCCTATCTGATCCCCTGGGAATGTGACTAAGCCCATTGGCTGGCACCTCCCTCCACTATGACCAGCAGTGGAATCTCGATATCTACAATGTATACACAGTGTCTACCGCTAACTATATTGGACATTCCGCCTTCACAAACCCCCAATGCCTTGCTCCTCTGACTCCACTGGGCATGGGAGGAGTGGCTGAGAGCCTTTCCTACACTGATTACAGGGAAGGAGAAACAGACTAAGTTACAGAAGTCATCCAAGTTAAACGCCTCCAGTCTCAGGCTTCGGTCAATTAAATTAGCTTTCGTATTTGGAATAACAGCAAAATATGGGAACATTTTACCAGATTCCATCCAATTTTCAAGCCTAAATAATTTGGGGTGATGGTAATTCTTGATTAATAACTTCAGCCTGACCTGAATATTGTGAACGGAAAGAAGAAAGAAATTAAGTGTAGAAGGCACCCAGGCCTCTGCCACACAAACTCAAATAACTTCAACATCAATTTTGTACAACTACAAGGCTTGTTACCTCGTTTAGTGGCCCAAGTTTAATTTAAGAATCAACTGTCACAGCTTGTTCAACTCTCAGTAATGAGAGGCAATTTACTCAAGAGCCCTGTTATCCAAGAACCTTTCAGTGCACACACCATGAGCAGAGCAGGAGGTCTGTGTTATTTTAAAAGTTAAAAATGGCACCAATATATTTTCTTTATGTAAAATTTTGATCTATATTTTCACCATTCACTCTCATTAGTCAAAACAGAATCAGCTCCTAATTCAGTTCTACACTCTTCATGAGAACTCATTTTCGTTGTGCTTTAGAAATAAATGCCAACTATTTCTAAAAGACAATATCCTAAAGGAAGAGGCCCCTTTGTTCCTCGTATTAATAACAGAGGGCAATAAGAAAAGTATCCTTTCCCCCAAGAACTACTAACTAAACAAATAGTAAATCCAAGAAACAACTTTAAAAGTGGAAAATGATTTAAAAACAACAACAGAAAAAGAGGCACTATACC
Source organism: Potos flavus (assembly GCA_028534135.1). Lineage (NCBI taxonomy): Eukaryota > Metazoa > Chordata > Mammalia > Carnivora > Procyonidae > Potos > Potos flavus. The sequence goes on from CM052886.1 coordinate 30,604,518, forward strand.
TGCTGTAAATCCAGTGTAATTGTCACATAATGGTATTCAATTCCATTCTTAATACTGGGACTCTGCCACCAAGTGTTCTTTCCATCAATAGCATTTGTAATCGGGTGTCTCTCTTTTGAATCAGCAGCGATATGTGAAAGGACAAAAAAAAAAAAATCATATAATGAATTTATAGCTATTCTTTAAAGAAAAAAGTAAAACTAAGTTCAAAGCATCATCATGTGAATATCAAACATCAAAATAATATAAAGAGAGAAATTCATATCTTCAACAGAATTAATTTAATGCCAACTTTTTCACAGCACTCTATAAGGTAGTATGAAAAGCCTCAATAGTTAGGCTGTAAGAGGAGAAGTACTCAACAGTCTGGTCATCAATTCAAATAGGCAACTTTAAAGATTAGTACAGAAATTAGTGTGAAGAAATAATATTGAGATCTAATGGATGTGTCAGTCATTCAAAGAAGCAAAAACTCTACTGTCTGAGGCAGCTCTAGTATGCCTTCCACTTCGTGAACAAAAACAAAATCCTGAATTGTGGTTGAAAGGTACTTGAAGATTTACCCTTCTGACACATTCATTATTACCGAGACTTGGGCAGTCCAGGTTTATCTGGGTTTAATATAAAATGCTGTCAAATCCATCCTATGAGACTTTTTGTAGTCAGTCCTTAACTGGCCAACTTCCAACCACTATTTAAAAATATAATGAAAGATGGGGTGCCTGGTGTGGGTCCAACTCTTGGTTTTGGCTCAGGTCATAATCTCAGGGCTGTGAGATCAAGCCCCACATGGCGCTCCATGTTCAGCCAGGAGCCTGCTTGAGTCCTCTCTCTCCTTCTTCCTTGGCCCCTGCTCACATTTGTGTGCTCTCTCTCATAAATAAGTAAATCTTTAAATATATATTTATTTAAAATGAAAGATACTCCAAACCTCCCATCTAGCATTTGCCCATCCCCAACATCACTAACTCAATGTAGGAGTCTGGACAATAATGGCAAGCAGAGAGAGAATAGTGCATGAAACTCTGTCCTACCAACAAAACGTGGATCTTCCCTCACCTTTACTTCAGGTAGATGAGAACAGAACTCAGTGTGGAAATTAAAAGGAAGACAGGAGATAGACAACAGGAGGGTAGACAATCACCCCACCCCACCCCACTCCTGCAGTCTTTTCTTGACATCCCTTTCCTTCTTACACTCCTCAAACCTTACATTTCCTCCAACTTAGCCCTGTGCATCTCACAGCAGCAACCATTTCCCCTAAGGTGCCAAAGCCCTCATTCTGTTTTGGTTCTTTGTCATGGGTTCTTGTCTGAAATCTGTTCTCATTTTCCAAGTAACACAAATTCCTTTTTTTTTTTTCCTTCTGTTCTAAACAGGCCCAGCTCATTCACAGGTGAGGATGGCAGGAGGGGAGGTAGATGGAGATGTTCCTATTTCTATCCCAAGGGCTGCACTAAAGTACTTAACTTCTAAATTCTCACTTGAAAGTCAATATATTTAACCAGAGAAATGTAAACAAACTGGAGGCTAGCTTCCCTGCTACATTTCTGTACACTATGGATTATGTATGACTTGGGGTGTCAGTCTTGAGAACTTCTTAACACTACTTCTCTGGGGAGATGTTTCAAATAAATGGCCTAAGAGTAGCCTTTTAGATTAGGACACAATCTTTCTTGTGAATGGAAGGAATACTTCAAATAATGAGCAAACCATGTCACTACAAGGAGTAATCGTGGACCCTCCATTTGCCTACACGACGTAGTAATATAGACATGTACTCTGATGACAATGATGATGAAAAAAGCATGAGATCTGGAATATGAAGAGTTGGAGTATGAGGAACTAGATATTTCCCTGGCTCCACCATTTGGTATTTAACCATGGCAACTCATTTAAATTGTGTGTGCAATTTTTGAAATACGGATAACAAACTCCACTCCACAGCAGTGATTAACAGAATAATTTACAGAAAAAAATAAATTAAAAAAAATCTATGTGAGAGAGATTTGTGGAGCTGATATGAGTTCTGGCTCTTCATTGCTGCAAGTCACAGTAACCTCCAGTCTACTTTACTGTCACTTAATACACCATCACTATTATTTCATCAAATAACAAACAATTGAAACCAATGACAGTTTTAAAGAACCATAATTTGAAAATGAAGAACAGTTCTTTAAAATATGTTCATTTTGTTGTCATTAAAAATTCAGAATTTCTCACTTTCTCATTTTTCCATGGACCAGTAAACATACCTTGGATGAGAACTCTGAACTAACACGGTTACCAGAGGAACATTACAGCTATTAATATTCTAACCATTACACATATATATAAAATAAATCATACATCTGTTCAAAATGCACACTGTTCTGAATCTTAATTAGAGCTGAAATGCATTTAATAAAAAATTTGAAAAGAACAACAAAACCAAGCAAAACGAAGTTCTCAATGCAATAGGAATTTCATAATAAAGTGAAATCATCTTCAAAAGAAAAATTTTTATTCAAAACTGAGTATTCACTAAATCTGTCATTTTTAGAGCAAATGCTTTGACTATATTAGTTTTATTACAATAGCTTGTTATGACTTGTTTAATTAAAAACATAGAGGCTTATGTCCTTCAGTTACTTATGGGAATATGAGAGCATAGGACAAGACAAAAATATTCTATTTTTATCGATAAATTATTTAGTTCAGCTAAGCAACTGGATAGATTTTGTTTTGTATCAAGTCTCCCATTCGCAGTCCACTGAGATGAGGCATCCTATCTCATTACTGAAAAGTAAAACTGCTGAATGTATTTAATAATTGACACTAGTTCTGTTGAAGCTAGGAAAGGTCTCAGGTCTTTATAACGACAGCAAATACCATAAGCAAAACCAAATATCAAATAAATGCCCTTGTGGTATCAGTGGGTGCTGAAATTGGCACATTAGAAATCAGAACCATAAGTGAAATATTTCTGGTATTCCTTCTGAAGAAAAACAAATTTCACAGCAAACATTTTCCAAACATCTTCAGGAATCTTCTTTACAGACTGTGGGTTTAATATATGATCAAAAAACACACACAAAACCACATTTCCAAATCAAATTTGTGGCTCTTAGGTAATTCTGAGAGAAGCTATCTAATGGGATATTTTGATATCTGCAACCTCAGGTCAAATTGATATGAGAATTAGTCACGAAAATGAGGACTGGGAGATGAATCAACAATTAACCATAATCCCCATTATGAAAGTTTAATCATAATTAATTTGCAAATACTGATTAATTGTTGGCATACTTCCCTTATTTAGAATGAGATAGAAACTTATGACATCCTCAACAGGGATAGCTACACAAGTCACTCTAAGGGCTAACTGCATCAGAAAATTGGCGAGGGAATCATTGATGAGGTAAATCTTTCAAACTGCTAGTTTTTAATTGGGAAGCACAATCTATTAACAGGAAGTTCAAGTTTCCTTTTCTTTTTATGGTAATTGAGTATAGGCCTGCCAGATTTATTCTAGCTGTTCAATGAATTTGTAAAACTTTATCATCTGTTGCTCCAACTTTTCCTAAAATATATTCATGTAGTTTATTGCTAGTCGTTTATTCTTTAGGGTATTGTTCTTTCTAAATTTCAAGTTCCAAAACAGGACTTTGAAATGTAATAAAGTTGGTAGCTTAAAATTAATCATACAAAGTATAAATCCAGACTATGATAAGTTTAAAGAACACTTCAGGTAAATAAAAATGAGGAAATACAAAGAATACCTCCTTAGCAACTTGCTTAGTTACTAAAATATTCTGTTCACCTTTGTCCCAATATAAAGCTATGGGATGGGCTTGCCTAAATACAGATGTCTTCCACTGAGACACAAGAGACTGAAGGGGGAAGTGACAGGGTCACTCTTGGACTCAGTTTGGCAAATGCATCTCTATTCATTTTTCTAACCAAGAGTCTCCATTCGATTATTTTTCACCCCAATCGTTGCATCTTCCTTTTATTCTGTCTCGTGACTGTACATAGTTTCTTGTTTTTCTTCTTTCCTGGAATACCTTTCCCTCTAATCTCAGGCAATTAGGCTTTTTAATGCCTAACTAAGTCTGACCACCTTCTTGGAAACTTCTCTTGATACTTCAGTTCCCACTAATGTTTTCCTTCTCAGAAATTCCACATCACTTATAATATGTACCACTAGGTATATAAGCCCTGAGTTTATATTTGTTTAATATTTGTATAATTGCTTTTATAGCCAAACCTTATCTAACATTGTACTTATAGGCAGGAATTATAAATATATGTATATATGTTTACACATATATATATATGTATACATGTATATATATACACGCACACACACACATAATTTTACATACTTTTATATACATATATACATGTATACACACACATAATTTTACATACTTTAACTCTCCCTCTCTGCCCAGCCCATCCTAAACACACACTCACACACTCCCAATCACCTGCCCACCACTCCCTACTCCATCCCGACCATTTCCATGCCTCCAGGCTTTCTCACATTCCACATGAAATCATCAAGGCTACCAGTCTAAACCAACGGCAATTTCTCCCCATCAGGCTTCATTTTCTTCCCTAATGAACCTAAATCTCATAATCCTTCAATTCACTTATCTTCTGGCCTTTACTTCACTTTTCTTGCCACCTTATCCTTCCATTCCACTTTCTCTGTAAAACTCCATGAGGCTCAGTACAAACATTTGATTCTTCCATTTTACCCCATATGGAATTCTTACGTTATTCTCATTATGGCTCGGCAATTCTCCTATTCCCTGAAAGCAGTTAATAAAAATTTTACTTCTTTCCTTAACAGAAGACCCAGACACATATCTTAATGAGAAAATCAAGAGCATTAAATAAGAATTCCCTCCTAAATACTTCCTTCTATCTTCCTCTATTCATCCTCCCTCTTTCTGATTTGATCAGTTAAAAGGTATGTGTCTAATTTAACGCTTTCCACTTGTTTAGTGACTCATCTGTTTTTACCTCTAGAGAACTACCACCCCCACCTTTATCCTCAACTTTATACTCAACTTTCCTGGCCTCTCCTTTCGGCACTGAAACTTGCTCAAATGCCTCTTGACGCTGAAAACCTTCTGTATACCACATGTTACTCTGTCGAAGTTCTCCATTCTCTTTCACATCGAGGATATTTGATGGGATATTCCTATAATCTTTTCTTTCCTCTTTACCACTCATTTATCAACTCTTTTGCCACCATCAATCCACTGACTGCTTTAACAAGGTTACCAATGGATCCCATATTGTCAAAATCAAGGAAAATCTATTTTACACTTTTCTTACTCAATTTCTTGGAAGCAGCTAACATTGAGGATTACTCATTCTTCCTGATAATTCTTTCCTTCCTTACATGCATGGTACCTGAATCTTCTGATTTCCTTCCTTGGATTCTGTTTCTCTTTATTGCCTTTCTAGATTCCACTTAACCTACCTCCCTTAGCTTTTGATATTTCCACAGGGCTTTGACCTAGGTCCTTTGTCCTTATGGTTCTATACAAAAACAAGCAGACAGGTAAGACGTGTTCCATCACTCCCCACTCCTATGCCCATATCATAATAATCTACATCATAGAAATAACCAGAGCTGTTAAAAGGCAAGGAAGTTTTCTGATGGTCACCATCTTTTTCTTAACCTTTTTTTTGTTAACATTCTGTGATAAACAAGAACACCAATTTTAATCACGAAAGTCCCAATTCTCCAAATAAAATAATATTTTCAGCATCCCTAAATTATACAATAGAGAGGTGACTATGCTTTCTTCCCTTTAACCAGTTCCAATAAAGAATGCACAATGCCTTCCAACTTTCTTTTGAGATTAAAAAAAATGTAGATCGTGAGAGAAAACTTTCTTCATTTTATAAGTTTTGCAACTTAAAAAGAGAAGGAAACTAAGCAAATTTTAAAACAATATACTTGTGAAGTTTTATCCCCATTATAACTCACCTCATTGACATTACGTATTTACATTATTAACCTCCCCAAATATATATTTGATAATTTCCCAATGTGTATCTCTAAATCAACCTCTATCTCTAGAATTCTTGCACACTATCCTCCCCTTCTCCATGTAAATTCTTTACCTGTTAAATCAAATTACTCATAATTAACTGAATGTATCCTGCTGTTCCATACCTCCAAGACTTGCACATGTTTTTTTTTTTTTTTTAATACTTTTCATCTTACTTTTATTTTTTCAGTACATGGGTCACTTTCTCCTAGGAATAAATAACCTCTCTCATGTTCCCTTAACACTCAGTTTACTTTTCTGCTTCTCCTATTTCTCCTCTAAGTCTCTTAAGTCAAGGGCTATATATGATTTATCATGATGCTTCAATACAATGCATTGCTAGTAGCAGGTGTTCAAATGCTTGCCGAATAAATACATAAATGAATCTGAGATATTCGTGTAGTTCACAGAAGCCAGCAAGAGGGCTTTGTATGACACCTGTCCTTAAAACACTCCTCTTGTGGTGTTTAAGAACCTCCATTATCTGGTTCCAGCCTCTGCACAACAACTTATCTCTACATTCTGCCTTTTGATGCTTTTAGTTCTAGCCATTCCTAACTACTTGTAGTTCCCTGAGCAAGTAAGTTTTTCTGTTCTATTCTGAACTCTCTTCTTGGCATTTCTTCTTCTCTTCCCACTCTCTCTTCTTTACCTGCTCGGCTAATACTTGTCCTTGGATCTCAGCTTAGATATCCCTTCTTTTGGCAAGCCTTCATTTGTACCAGGCTGAATTTGTGACACTTCTCTCTCTCCTTTAGGCCCCTATACTGATTGTTTACTTTGTACCTTTTGCCCATTTCTTCATAGTTGAAGGGAGGGACCACACCTTATTCCTGTTAGATCTTCACGGGAGTACCTGGTACATAAGTGACCAATGAATGACTAAAGCCTGCATTAATAACTACATCCTCAGGTACTATTCTGGAGGTAGTAAACTTAATGACTGACAAGAAAACTTTCCTCAAGCAATGTATCTGGTACATATAAAGAACTCCAACGATGTTTGTCAGATGATAGAGAAGGGGTATTAAAGCAGTTCCTAATGGAAGAAAAGTTCTAGGAATTCAGGAGACCACAAACCCTCTGACTTTAATGCTACTTCAACTCAAAATCTCTCAATTACAGATCCTAGCCAGTGTCAGGCAAATATATATTAAAATACATACGGTATGGATTGCTGCTGTTTTGATTGCAGATTCGACATTGGGGGTTCCTCACAGGCTGCCCAGGGACATGCTCTACCAATTTGCAATACATTTCAGGTCCTTTTTCGCCACATGTTGCATTTGTGGTGATCAGTGCATTAGAAGCAAGATTCAGGACAGCAGGGAATAAACCTGGAAAAGAAGGACAAATGATTTGTGGGCCAAAAACAACATAGCATGATTTTGCTGCATTTTAAGATGAAATTAAGATAAGATTTTTTTCAGAGCAGTAAATTAATCAAAAATTAAATAATTAGTGATAATTGAATATCTGACTTAATTAAGTACTCTATATAAATAGCATATGTTCTCAAATGAACATTTCTTTTTGGGTCTTAAGTATAAAATCTAAACCTATCTTCTTAATTTTAACCCTCTAATACCTAATTAGGAAGAAAGTCCCATCTCTAACACACACTTAAAAAAAAAAAACTTTGTTCATGTTATTGGCAAAAGATCCACCTTCCATTTCAACTATTTTATATCTAGTAGTAAACTATCATCATATGTAAAGATTTTGCACAAGTTTGCATTAATGTTTTTGTGGTCATTTTTATGCTCCAATTATTATTTAGCATTAAGTGGTTGTTATAATTCCTTTATATCCAAACTGGAGAAAATAGCAAATGATGAAAAGATTTTGGAAAACCATTCTTTACTGCCTTCCGTGCTATAAGGCCATATTATATAGCAATATATTATCAGAAACAATAAGTATAGTAGTCCATGATCATACCAGCAATAATTTCTTAGATACAATAGAAGTTTAAGCTCACTCAGATAAAATCACAGAGATCCATCTCAGTGTAGAGTTGAGAAGTCCCTTCATTCCATATGAACTCAGGTCTTCACTTTCTACAACTTAATGGCAATTTTGCTTCATACATGTCTAGTATTTATATTTTATGGATCTCTTTTCAATGACAATATATTAAAGTCATTTACCAGAAGCCCCTCTAACTGAAAAACTTATCTTGGAGAAAGTACATTTGAGATTAAAAACAATTTGACTCAATTTATACAAGGAACATGCTAACCATCTAGGGGGTCTCTTCTCTATACACATGCCAAGTAGGTCTACATTAATTTAACCTCTGATAGTTATTTATTGACTAAATCTTATGTCCTGGTGTTTTACTGAGATCCCTAGAGTTTTGAGTTCCTAAGTGTTTTCTTCCCTATCTTCAAACCTTAGCACATGCTAGGTACAGAGTAAATACCCAATATTATTTGTAAAATAAATGGATTATAGGGGCGCCTGGGTGGCTCAGCAGGTTAAAGCCTCTGCCTTTGGCTCAGGTCATGATCTCAGGGTCCTGGGATCAAGCCCCCGCATCGATCGGAAGCCCGCTTCCCCCTCTCTCTCTGCCTACTTGTGATCTCTCTCTCTCTCTCTCTGTCAAATAAATAAATAAAATCTTTTAAAAAAATAAAAAAAATAAATGGATTATAAATACTGGCCATATAAATGTTCTTTGCTTTATCTGTAATCTTGTCCTCATCCTCACCACAGGCATTATTGAATGTTTATAATGTTCCAGGAACTATTCTGCAGGCACTGTTCTAGCACTCTATCTTCCTGGACTAATTTGCTACAAATGATACCCTTATGAGCTACATGCTATTATTACCCTTATTTTATTGAGATGTTCAGTAACTTGCCCAGGATTGCAGCTAGCAAATAGCAGAGCTGTGATTTGAGCCCAAGAAATCTTGCTCCAGAGTCCATCCTCTTAATCACTATACTGCATGTTCTCTACTATATCATATGAAACTACATAAATCTAGTGCTAACTTGTGGTCCTGGTTGATCTTAGAGTTGCATTGAAAGAAATAACAGCACAGCAAATAAAAAAGATTTTTAAATAATTTTGATCTCTTTTGTAATCACTTTCAACAATTTCGAAGAGGTAAGTGAATTCAAAACACCAGGCAAGACCACAATTATCATCTCAGTCACTCTCAGAGTGTCCCAAAAAGTTGACTCCAATCTCTCTCTTCCCTCCCTCACCACAGTTTACCAGTCTCTAAAATCCATCTGATTCTGCTGTTCCAATCTAGCCATGCCCCACCCTCCCGGCTCTCCTGACTTGTGCTTTTCTCTTGCTAATAGTTACTTGGGGTTTCCAATTTTTCCTTGTTTGCTAGATGTTTAGAACTTACTATTTTTTTTTTAGAAATTTTTTTATTAAGTTCAATTAGCCAACATAGAGTATATCATTAATTTTTGATGTAGTGTTCAATGATTCATTAATTGCATATAACACCCAGTGCTCATCAGATCATGTGCCCTGTTTAATGCCCATCACCCAGTTACCCCAACCCCCCACTCCCCTCTCTTCTGCAACCCTCGATTTGTTTCCTGGAGTCCAGAGTCTCTTATGGTTTGTCTCTAACTCTGATTTCTTCCCATTCAGTTTTCCCTCCCTTCCCCTATGGTCTTCTGCATTATTCCTTATATTCCACATATTAGTGAAACCATATAATAATTGTCTTTCTCTGCTTGACTTATTTCATTTAGCATAATCCCCTCCACTTCCATCCATGTCAATACAAATGGTGGGTATTCATCCTTTCTGAGTGCTGAGTAATATTCCATTGTATATATGGACCACATCTTTTTTATCCATTCATCTGTTGAAAGACATCTTGGCTCCTTCCACAGTTTAGCTATTGTGGACAGTGCTGCTATCAACATTGGGGTGCATGTGTCCCTTCTTTTCACTACATCTGTATCTTTGGGATAAGTACTCAGTAGTGAAATTGCTGGATCATAGGGCAGCTCAATTATTAATGTCTTGAGGAACCCCCATACTGTTTTCCAGAGAGGCTGTACCAGCTTGCATTCCCACCAACAGTGTAAGAGTGTTCCCCTTTCTCCACATCCTTGTCAACTTTTGTTGTTCCTCGTCTTATTAATTTTGGCCATTCTAATTGGTATAAGGTAATATCTCTGTGGTTTTCATTTGCACTTCCCTGATGGCAAGTGATGTGGAGCATTTTTTCGTATGTCTCTTAGTCATTTGTATGTCTTTTTTGTAGAAGTGTCTTTTGATGTCTTCTGCCCATTTCTTGACTGGATTATTTGTTTTTTGGGCGTGAGTTTGAGGAGTTCTTTATAGATCTTGGATACTAGCCCTTTATCTGTTATGTCATTTGCAAATTGCTTCTCCCATTCTGTAAGTTGTTTTTAATTTTGTTGACTATTTCCTTTGCTGTGCCGAAGTCTCAATAGTTCATTTTTACTTTTATTTCTCTTTCCTTTAGAGACAGAGCTTACTTTTTTACTCAATTGCAGTCACTATCTTGTTCATTCTTCACAATAAGTTTATTTCTCCAACCCCCTCATTTCCCTCATCTGTATGCTCTGACCCCACTCAATGAGACATTCTACCAATGTGACATGAGTACACCTAATATGATCATATGGTCACAGGTTAGAAAAATATTAGCCATTCATAAAGCTACTATTACATATTTCATGAGGAAATGTAGAGTGTTTCCTAAATGGTAAAGTGTTGTAAGTACAAATGTTATTTATTATCTTTATTTTTTAGTTTTAGTTATATAGCAGGCTTATTGGAAACTACCTCAATTTTGTGAGGTTCACCACATTACAAATTTTAAAATAATTTGATCGTTCCCAAAGCATTATTTTATTCTCCAGATTGGTAAGTGATGTAAATTAAATAAAGTTTGTCTGTCTTTCTCTTCTGTCATTCATCACTTTTATTTTGCATTTAACTGCACATACTACTTTACCAAATATGCATTGAGCACCATATACCAGATACCATAAAAGATTTGAGAATGAAAACACTATTAAGATAGGCTTACTGTGACAAGTAATCTGAGCTGAATCCTCGAAGGAGAAAGAGTAGTTTATCTGATAGAGAATAGGAAGAAGGGAAGAGCAAACACAGCAGAGGGAGGGAACAGCATATGAGTATGGACTTGTTTCTGAAAGCTTATGTGAATTTTTGAGTGACTAATGGAGTCGTTGACTTTGTAGTCATTTTAACCTGTTAGATTAGGTGACTGTTTAGACACAGATACAGAACCTGATATATACATATACAGATACGGCTACAGATCTAGACGCATATAGATTACACAGAGTATACATAACGGTTCACATATACCTCAAAACAAACCACTGCCTATTTGTCACTGTTAGTAATTTGTTTTAGTGGGATTTTTTCCAGGTTTTTATAATTTTAGCATATAGTGTAGAACAAAATAGATAATTAGAAGGAAGACATATGCCGGGAATCCTGTTTTCAGGACAAAACTCTACCTCTGGTCTTGCTGGCCTGCAGAATAAGTTTAGGTAGTTAAACCCCTTCTAAGCCCTCCAAACAAAGCCAGTTTATTTATACAAAAGCCATCTCGGCCAGTGTCCATTCAACTCTAAAACTACCCCCAGGACACTGTCCGTTTTGTTTCCTTTCTCAACTCTGACTAGTTCCGACTTTGACCCTGACCTTGAGTCTGTTTCACAGGTATGGGTAAGACTCCCCATGCCCTGCTTTGCTGCAGCCCTGTGTGGGTCCTGAATTGAGTTGGCTCAACCTGCACGTTTTCAGGTCTGAGTAATCATGGGAGGGAGCCAAAAAGGAAAGATGGCTGGTGAAAATTTTTTACTATATATTGTGATTGTGATATCTGAAAATATAGAATTGGATTACATCTCAATTCCCCCACAGAATTAAATGAATAAAATGTGCGCAAAAAGACATGGTTATAAAAGAATCACAGGTAGAGAAGTAACACTGATTCAGAAGCTATTTCATATTCATTAAGTGATAGGACTTAATCACTCAGTCACCCCATGTGTAGATTTTATCAGTCTCATTTTACAAATGAAGAAAGTGCAGCTCAGAGAAGATAAACAATTCACAAAAATATGAATTAGTAAGATTGATAACTAACATTTGAACTCAGCCCTTTAACATAGAAGACTTATTCTTCTCAGGGCGTGAAGAAGAGCCAAAACCTGGTCCTCAGCTTATCAGCTTACATATTTAATAGAAGAAACAACTTGCCCAGTTGCCACCCCTCTGTTGCTTCATAGACTTTTCTACTCATAAACTGAGATATTAATAAAATTTACATTTATTATCTTTTAGTTCTTTCCATTGATTTGTTTGTTAAACTTATTGACCACATGCTCAAATTAACTTTTTCAATTTAATTGCCCTGCTTTGTGGCCAAGGAACAGTTGCCTTTTGAAATTTTATCAGCTATTTTGCTGTTTATTTTTTTAAAAAATCAGTAATATATATTGGTCAGGGAAGGTCTCCAATTAGTTGCTAACAACCAATTTGAAGAGTCAGTCAATATCTGAGCTTTTATTGAATCTTCAGCAGGTTGTATTATAGATTGCAGCCCATTTTCATTATATGTTGAATCTATCAAGCTGTAGCTATTTATTCCCATTCAAAAGTGGCAGAGCAATATTTATTGCTATATTCAATGTGAGTTGCTTGGTTAAGATTATGTAAACACTGTGAGTGTAAATGAACTACAAGTAGCTAGTGAACCTTTATAGAATATTGACTTACAGCCTCCTAATTCAATTTGAGGTCATGTAATGTTAATGACATAAAAGCCAGTCATCATTACCCACATCATTATGACTGACATTTTCTTTCTGAATAGTATCTAAACTAAATAAATTTAGTTGGGTTTGTGGCATAAAGAAAAAAGTCTGAACAAATAATATTTATTCTCCCTATATTAAATATTTTATTAGAAATTAGAATATGATCACTATATAGAAAATAATATATATTCTGTTATATAATGTATACATTTAATAAATAATCTAGAAAAAGCTAAGTTATAGCAATGTGAAAATATAAATTTTTTACAATATGGCAAACATTTAGAAAATTCACCACATTTTCACTTGGATGTTTTTATACTATATTTGCTAGTCCAAATACTGTGGTGTGTTCATACACATTTGCATGATTGTGCTGATTTATAACCTTAAAATCCCACACTCTGGTTTCAAAGGGCAGAAGCATTTTTAAAACCTACATATAGAGGTTCTACTTTTAATAATTGTGGAGTGGCTCCCAGTGAATCAACCCCTCACAGATTATAGCTATGAATCCTGAACAAAATATATCTTTTAAAAAACCCCAAATACCTGAAAACAATGGAGAACCACCCAAAACAGGTAAGGTGGGAGGGATAGGTATGCTTAGAAAAAGGAAGATAGTGGATGTGTTTCAGACTGCACCAGGCACAGTGGCGAAAACTCAAATAGAATTCCACAGTTCCCCTCATTTGTCTATCTGTCTGTTTCTAAACAATCTTGAAAAACCAGAGAATAGAACTAAGAACAACAATAGCTGCAATAAACTGAGGAAAAAAATGCTGGAAAAGAGAAAACCATATAAAGGAACCAAAAATATGTGTATACACTCTTCCCAAATCCTTCACTGATGCCAGAACCAAATATGGTCCAGCCTGTACTCCAAGTGGGGCTAAAAGAACAAAACAGAGATCTACAGTAGCTGCAATCCACAGGGAAGACTACAGTTTAGCATTTGAGTTCACACAAGTTAGCCAACTGATATAACACAAAAATAAAAAATGGAGGACTATTCTTCAGAAAAACATAACAGAATCCTGGGTTTCTACAATATATCATTCACAATGTCCAGACTGCATTTTTTAAAAAAATATTATACAAAGAAACAATAAAATACTACCCATATTTAAAGAAAAACAATGAATAAAGACCAACACTGATATCAACTCAATGTTGAAGTTAGCATACAAATATTTTTAAGCACCTTTATGAACCTATGATCAAGGGCACACACAAAAATACTTATAATGAAAAGACAAATAGGAAATCCCAGTAGAGCAATAGAAACCACACACACACACTATATATATATATATAAAATATATAATATATAAGATATAATATATATATTATATATATAATATATAAAAATATATATATATTTTATATATATATATATATTCTAGAACTGAAAAATGTAGTATCTAGAATATAAAAAATAATAGCATGAGATTAATAGAAAATGGGAGAGAAAAAAATGTAAACAAACTTGAATATAAAGTGACAAACTTTTTTCCTAAGTCTTTAAATACATTTTAATGTTTAAAGAAAAAATTATAATATTGCAGGGGGCAGCAAGGGCTACAATGTGTGTTAATGTAATACAGATGACATTTATAATAAAGATATGGTGGGTGGAGAGATCATGGTAAGTAGACCTATATATTTCCAAGGTTCTTATGTTTTACAGTAAGTGGCAGATTATTAAAAAGACTGACAATTTCAAATATTTGAAAGTTTGTGGAGCAACTGGAATTCCTGCTGTTCAGGAATTCATTGCTGTTGAGAGTGTAAATTAGTATAATTACATTAGAAAAGAGGTGGGGTTTTTTGTTTGTTTGTTTTTTAATAAATTTAAACCTAGACCTACTTCGTGACCCCTACATTCCACCCTTAGGTAAAATCCTAGGAGAAATAACAGTACATGTCCATGAAAAAACCTATGCAAAAATGTTCACAGAAGCTCTTATCATAATAACCAAATCTGGAAACAGCTTAGGTTTTTATCAGTGGGAGAACTGATACAGAAACTGTAGTTTATTCACACAATGGGATATTATTCAGCATTAAAGTGGAGCAAACTACTGATACGTGAAAAAACACGATAACGTGATGACTCTCAAAAGCATTATGCTAAATAAAAGAAGCTTTACCAAAAAAGAGTGCATATTCTATTGTTCTTTTATTTGACATTTTAGAACAGACAAACCTAATCCGTTGGGAAAATAAAACAGAAAAACCTGGTTGATTTGAGGGGTAGAGACTGACTAGAAAAAAGCATAAGGCCATTTCTGGGGTGATGGTAATATTCCTGAGAGGAGTTTGTATTATATACGTGTGTACATCTGTTAAAGCTTATTGAATGTTACTCTCAACAAGTGCATGCTACACCCAGCGAGGACTTGTGCATTTCACTGTAGGTAAGTTTTATCTTAAAAAAGAAAGTAAACCAATATTGAATTCTAATTAATGATATTCATGATGAGGAGTTGAGGCACAAAGTTTGCAAGGGATCAAAATATAAGATGGACAGTTATATACAGATGGATAAATGTATAATAAAGCAAATATAGAGAGATACTAATTTTAGAACCTAGATGCTGAGTATATGATGCTTACTATATGATTCTTTCAACTTCTCTGTGAGGAAATTTTAATAAAATTTGGCAAAGAATATGTAGGAGTATTATACATGCGTATATATATGTATACATAAATATCTATATAGAACCATCTATACATATAGACAAATATGTAGATGCACATATGTATATATATATATATATATGATTTATATTGTTTTTTGGTTTTTATAAATTGTCAATACCAGTAATAATAACATTTTAAGTTGACATTTCTTAAATCAAATGTGGCAATGTTTTTTGGATACCACAGAGGAAGACTGTCTTTTCAATCCCCATCAGAATCAGTGGAAATAAGCAAGAGCAAAGCATAGTATCAGCCAAACAGCTGAAAGCCTCTCCAAGACCCCAGCAAGCCAGCAGTCAGCAGGTGACTCTGTTTTCCTTGTACAGCTTTCCAATCCTTCTAGCTTTTAGTTCATAAAAATGAAGAACTTTGACTTCAAATCATATTTAATACATAGTGTTGTCTTTTGAAGAACTACAAGTAAGTTGGAGAGAAATGCAGTCAACGTGCTAGTAAGCGATCTGCTGTGTGGCACAGTTCAGACTGTTTTCTTTGGCTTTTGGTGATATTTCGCTAGTGACGAACTAGAAGGCTGTTATCTGGTAGCAAAGAGAATTCAGTTCAAAGAAACCCTGTAAGAATTTAAATTTTACAAATGAAGAAAATAATTCCCAGAACCTAAACAGCACTGCTCATTTTCAAACCCAGTTACTGTAATCCTAAATGGATTAGAATTAGTGAGACCCGCCGGCCTCACTCCCCGCCCTGCTCTAAAGGAAAATTC
>CM052886.1:30621316-30653836 GCA_028534135.1 Potos flavus
GTTTTTCCTTATGCTCCACATGTAAGTGAGACCATATGATAATTGACTTTCTCCGCTTGACATATCTTCCTTTTTAAAAAGTTCAAATCAGGGGCGCCTGGGTGGCTCAGTGGGTTAAAGCCTCTGCCTTCCGCTCAGGTCATGATCTCAGGGTCCTGGGATCGAGCCCCGCATCAGGCTCTCTGCTCAGCAGGGAGTCTGCTTCCCCCTCTCTGTCTGCCTCTCTGCCTACTTGTGATCTCTCGCTCTGTCAAATAAATAAATAAAATCTTAAAAAAATAAAATAAATAAATAAAAATAAATAAAAAGTTCAAATCAGGGGTGCCTGGGTGGCTCAGTCATTTAAGCATCCGTCTGCATCCGTCTTTGGTTCAGGTCATGATCCTAGGGTGCTGGGATCAAGCCCCACATTGAGCTCCCCACTCAGCGGAAAGCCTGCTTCTCTCTCTCCCTCTGCCTGCCGCTCCCCCTGCTGTGCTCTCATTCTCCCTCTCTGTCAAATAAATAAATAAAATCTTAAAAAAAAAAATTTCAAATCCACCCATTTCACATGCTCATCTCCATTACTGGCTGACTTCAGGAAGCCAGATCACAAAAATATTGCTAACTGATTTGGTTATCTTTATCCCCTAGTTTTCCGCCATTCACATTCAAAAGGTGAACATAAACCAGCCTTAATGTTATTCCAAAGAAACCAGAAAATGTTAAAAGGTACTTTGAGAACAAATATGTCTTACTTCTCACTGTGCTAAGATTTCTGCTTCCAATTTATTTTTTAATTTTTTTTTGTCTCTGGTTTAACATTCTCTCTCATCTGTCTATACTTCTGTATAAGGATATCCTATCCAATCTTACCTCTACTACAATGGCCCCCTAACTAGTCTTTCTGCATAACTCCACTTCTGTTTATCTTCCATGGTGTCATAAAAATTATCTTCCTAAAAGTTAAGTTTGATCACATCACTTTTTTTTTTCAACCTCTATGTTGCCTAGAGTAGAGCAGCCACTACTCAGTCCTCCAGATATTTATAATCGAGCCCCTACCTACCTCTCTAAACTTATCTGTACATGTCAAGTGTACTGACACCTTACCCTTTACAACTATACCAGGTGCTTTGAAAATTCTTTTTCGTGCATCAACTTATCCATTATTTCATCCATTCTACATCTTTCTTTTTCCCTGACATTGGTCACCCACTCACCATTCATGACCCAGCTCAAATGTCCCTACTCTATGAAAGTGTTTCCTGACTTTGCCACACAGAATTTGTTTCCTTCTTGGTGTCTACACAGTACTTAGTTGATATTTTATTATAACCCTCATCACACTGAAACTTTAATATCCTTTACAATGGATTTCTACTCTATAATATCATTGAGTATAGAGAGAACACTGGACTGTAACAACACTCAAATTTAAATTTATAAAATGAGAAGAAACATATGCACTTGTGTAATCTTTCTAGAGAGAAATTTGGCAAACCAAAGCCATTAAGCTGATCAGCCCCTTGATTTGATAGAAATGTAAGACTCTGTTTTGGCACTCCAGCTCAGCGAAATAATGCAAATAACCCAAGCGATTTGAAAACATGGTGGATCTTTATCATTTCTTGCGTGTGCAACATCCAGCCTCTATTTCTATTTCTAGGTAATTGTCATTGTATTTAGTACAGAGGGTATGCAGTACCCTCCTGATAAGGAAGTGGAAGTTGGGGAGATCTTTCTTCTTCCCTTCCTTTAGCAGCAGGGGCATGTGCACATGACTTCAGCCTAGGGCTCTGCATCTTGAGTCCTTGAAGAACAGAGTTGGGGAATAAGAAAAACAAGAAGACAGTGACCGAGATAAAAGTACAAGTGGTGGTGGGGAAGGAAGGCATTAAGGGCAACATCTGGATTACTTAGGCAATGAAACCTGGAAATGGCCTTGATGAGCACTATCTCCCAAGCCTTGTGTTCAGAACTTTCTAACAATTCTGCAAGTTATGTGATAAATACATTTCAGCTTAAGTTAAACAGTATTGGTGATTTCTCCTGCTTCTGGTCAAGAAGCCACGTGGATACAAAGACCCTATATTCTGTTTATACATTCCCCTACACCCACACATGCTCATAAACACACACACACACACACACACACACACACAGGTGTGCACGCGTGTGCACATATACAAAGATCAAGAGGGTAATTTTATTGTAACTAACTAAATAGATACATAGGTAGTTGCTTCACTTAAACATCTTTAGGACAAAATGTGAAGGAACAGTAGTAGTGACAACCATCACAATTATTTACACAGAGACCCAATGTTTATACAATGATCATGATCTGAAGTGGTCACTTTAAAAATTCTGCTTCACAATGGAAGTTTTTTTTCTTCTTCTTTTTCTTCTTCATGTGCTCCTTTTTGATTACCTTGACCTGTGTGAAGTTTGGTAAACCATCACTTTAAAATGCTGATAACCTACCTCATGTCTTTAAAGAAAAGCTTTCTAATGTAGTCTGGCAAAAATAATTTCTAAATTATATTTCTTGTTTTCATCAGTCTAAATGTTAAACTAAGTGAATATTGTGCAGTAGTTGTCTTCATTGTCTGTGTCTAGCATATTACAATTTGTTATTACTACTCAGAGATATTGATATATTTTTATATATTGGCATATATTGTATATGTATTTTAACTTCTCAAATCATGCTTCTTGTTAACATCTATAGTCCAGCAGGCAAAGACCCTCACTAACATAATTGATAACATATGGTACGTAGAGATTTGCTATGGAAAAGTCATCCAGTCAATGACTTTTCTTCAATATAATATAGTCAATTTCTTAATAACTTTAAAAAATCATCACATATTGTTTACAATACATTATGTATCTCTCTTTCCTTCTCCCCCTTTTAATTATCCTAGTCTTGGTACGTGATATTTCTCCTGCTTATTCATGCCAAGCACCTATCACCTCTCAAAGAATAAGAGGACGATTTGAATGTCTCTAACTTTCCATTTAAGTCTTTCAGGTCTGTGGAGCTTTGTTAAAAATATTCATGCAAGCAAACAGAGCTGTTTGCAAGTGGTTCAGTATTTGAAAGACAAAAGAGAACCTGCCAATTTAAAATGTTCTAAGACGCATCAAGGAAGAAAAGGAGATACTTGTCTGTTGAAATTCTGAGCTACGTGGGTGTTTGGGAACACACTGGTATAAAACAAAAATGGGATAAAACAAAATGTTGCCGAAGAGAATGATTTCCAGCTGTGCACTGCGGGGGGGGGGGGGGAGTAACTCAATGCTCCTGATACATGATGCAGATGAAGAGTTTCGGAGAACTAGAAAATCAGTCCAATTTGAACTAATAGCCATCCAGACACAACAATGCTTGTAAGCTGGAAAAAAATAATGCTAAATCCAGTGGTTCAGAGGGGAAATAAAAGAAAAAGAAGAAACAAGGAAAGCATGTATTCTAGTTCTGACTCGCATTTACAGGCCTTTCAAATTTGTCTTGTACTGTTGCGTAGTTCTGCCCTTTCCAGCTTCCAAAATAAAAGGATATTTTTGGAGACTTCTGAGTTGGTTTGGTTTCCTTTCTTCTTTTTAAATAAGAAAAGAGTACATGGCCCTCTGTGGAAGGAATTTTAAAAATTATTTACTCACTTCCTTCTAAAGAGATTAAGAAGAAAATGTAAGTATTTTCATTATCGTCAGAAATAAAATAAACCAAATGTAACCATATGTACTTCAATGGCTCTTAAGCCTGTTTTGCTTATAGAGTATCAATATCACTCTAGGTAGCAAATATTCTTACTAGAAAAAGGACTATGAGGGCCATTATGAACTTGGCCCCGACAAGCACTATAAGATTTTATTAAATTCCTCACAAGAGTATCATTTATCTTATTTAAACAGGATCACATCATGAATTTGCCGTAACCTAAAGCTTATGCATACACAAGATAATAACTGCCATTGTAACCCAGATCTCTGGTAAGAACACTAACAGAGACCCCAGGAAGGGACATAAAAATGCGTCTCCATGACAATGACTTCAAGTAAGGCATCCGTACCCAAACTTCTTCAAACTCCTCCAAATAGTTTTTTTCAAAGCCAACTCTTCCTATCCTATGCCTAGTAAATTAAAGTTGAACACACTACTTCTGATCAGTAAAGACTTCTTGAAATACAGAACAACAACAACAAAAAATCACATTTAGCAAACTATCATTCTTGGGCTAGATTGAATAGATTATTTATCTCACTTCAAATTCACTTCGCCAAAATACAGGTTCCTGCTATTCCCATTTCCATCCTTATTGAGTATCAAGTGGGCTGTTTTGATCCCAAAATTCCCAGTCCTTTCACTTTGCATGGAAATCTAATCCACTATCCATGTAAAATTAGAATCTACAAACTACTTTGTTTTGTTTTTTAGTGTTCTACTTGTAGAACAATCCTGATTCATCTTAAAGGTTTTCGAAAATCCTATGATGAAAAATAATTATTATAGCTGGGACACTTATTTAGAATGTTCTACCATAAGGGTACCCAAAATATTCCTTGCGGGGGTGGCAGTTGGGGAGAAATAGACTGCTTCCAACTTCTTCCAACCTCACTTCATCAATATCAGCAGAACATATGTTCAGTATCTGCTCTCTTCTGCCTGGCTTACAAAACCAAACCTATAAACTAGATGTCTCTTTGGCAGGTCTGCCTGCAAACTCAAAATGAGAAGTAAAAAAGGCAAAAAAAAGGAAATGCAAAAACACTTTTAAGTCACTGAAAATGAAATGGAGAGCCTTAAATTGGCAATTACCCCGTAATGGAGGTGTTTGTACTATTGAAAACAAATCGAAAACTTTGTGCCTATCCGTGGTTAACCATCCAAAATGTAAAAATAAAAGTATGATAAATCTCGAAGCTAATTGCTATGCAAGGAGCATAAGCTTGCATTTGCATCCCTCAAACAAAAATATCAGAAGAGGCTCATGTAAGCTTTGATGCACACAATGGCAGCAGGAAAGATGCTGTTCCCCATGGGCCCTGCTCTTTAAGGACTGCTAGACAATTTCTTATCTCTAATGATGAAACAGATATTTTAAAGATACTGCTCTATGCTGTGTTCCCCCTGGCTTAAAAGACTTCGGGGAAAAAAAAGAAAAAAAAGAAAAGTTACATTCATTTGCTCTGTTCTTTTTATTTGTTTTTATTAGTAAGTATTAAAAGTTCCTCAGGGCTTGATCCTGTATCCTTTTCTCATTTGTTTTCCTCCCCAAATAATCTCATCCACTTGGAAGCCATTTACATGGCTGCAGAGTCAACAACTCCCAAGTTGTATCTCCAGGCCAGATACCTTTTTGAAGCTCCAGGCCTCCTTATCCAAATGCTGGGTTGATACCTTCACTTAGATGTCTCACAAACATCTCGAAGTTTACCCAAAGCAGAGCTCATGATTATGATTTCCTATGCTCCAGCACTACCAGGATCCCCACAGCCCACCCCTCCCCCACTCCCCTCCCCCCCACCCCCAACTGGCTACTCCTAAATTCTCTCTAGCTCAACACATTCTACCTACCCAGTGTCTCATACAGAAAGCTAGGAGCCACTGTTGCTGCCACTCCACCACTAAATAGTACTGTAACTCCAAAGTTAATTTCAGATTTATCTGCTCTCTAGCACCACTACCAACACTTGGGGCCATGTTATAACATATTTAACATCTGGACTTCAGCAGGAGCCTCTCAAATGGACTCCTGTTTATCCTCTGCCTTTTTTTGACCCATTTTTAACAAACTGGATTTTCTTAAGGTGCAAATGTGATCAAGTCACTGTTCTTAAAAATCTTTTAATGGATTATAACTTAGGTTTAAAATTAATGTTATCCTGGTTTACAATATCCTCTTATTACATTCAAGGACTACTGTCATTAGTCAGTTTCTAGACAAGTTTCTGCTTTTTCCTCCCTAAGGACTTTGGCTAGATATCCCTGCTCCTTAACTTTCCTCTACTCTTCATACCTCCTATCTTTCACGAGTCTTTCATCCTCATAGCTTACTTCCTCTGAGATCTTTGCTAACTCTTTCCAAGCAGTGCCCCATTACAATCCCTGATTATGCCTTACTTTTCCTCTGTAGCATTGATCACAATGTGTAATGTTATATAATGATTATTTATCGGAAGTCTATCTCTCTTGCTGGAACAGAAGCTCCCTGATAGAAGAAGCTATGTTTACTTCGTTTACTTTGTTTACGATCATATTCTCAGAGCCTAGACAGGGCCAGACACACAAAGGTGCTCCGAAGTACTCCCCAAGGAAAAATTCACCTTAGAATTTAGGGCATATGTGGTGTGCCTCTTCTGAAGTGAAAAACTTCCTTTTGTCAAAATATAAAAAGAATAAATCATGAAAAAAGCAAAACAAACAACATACAAACAAACAAAAAACTACAAACAAAAAATACACCCACACAGATTTAGTTCTTTCATCGTTTTGGTGATTTGACAACACAGAAATAACGTTAGCATCAGGGGCTAAAACCAATATTCCTTTAAAGTTTATTTTATTAATTGTCCTCCTAAACTCAAATCCCTACCTCTGGGTAGTTTCTCAGCTTCTGTCTTAGAAAATAAAGAAAACCGTCTTCTGTGTTTTCTTGTAAGTCACTTTGAATTCTCACTGAGATTAGGTTGGTTCGGCTGATAAGTTTTTTGGTTTAGGAGTTACATTGATTGATTGATGTATTTCCCAAAAACCCTATCTATCTCCACCCCCCTTCCCAATACTTTCCTACTAAAACAACAACAACAAAAACAAAACAAAATTTTGGAGGTCATGAATATACCGTTCTAATAAATACAATGTTAAAGTTATGCCCACCACTGGATTGCCTCTGTAAGTTCATTATCACTTTCAGATTGCGCCAGGTCTCAGCCTGCTCCGTAGGGTAAAGAATTAGAATGAGAGTTGCGTGAAAAAATACTTCACAGCTGACTCAAGCATCTAATTCTGTTTTATGCTTTAAAAGCAAATTCTATGCAGCTTCAGTATATCTATGGAAATACTTGTTTTATAGACAAATTTTTTTTGAAGTGAGATTTGACAGTGTTTATGGCCAAACACTTTGTTCTCTAGCAGCTGTTTGAACACACACATAAATATGCAGGAAAACTCACAAATATTCTGTTTGCTCTTGTAAATACTTGAAGTGAAAAATCAGCATTTTACAGTCATTTAGCATAGTGTTGCTAATAATACTTTTCATTTACCAAGCACATATAAACTCTCAGATATAAGGTTTTTGTCAATTTTTTTACTATTTTATCAACATTCAATGACCACTAAATGCTAAGTTCCTTGAAGACAAAGACTATAATTTATTAATCTTTTTATTCTCAGAGACAAGTAGAATCATTGACATCAAATGGGTGCTCAGTTGATATTCCTAAAATTAATGAGTCTCACTAATGAATGAGATTCTGTGAATTGATTTAGTCATACCAATTCTAACTTCTTTCTTAGAAATTCTGCATGGAGTTAGTATATTTGTTCTAGTTCATCTGATCTAAAACAAAAACAAAAACAAAAACCATGTGCCTTTGTCACGGAGCGTGTACCATTAAAGTTTGTTTGAGCCATGCAATTCATTGATCATAGTAAGTGTGTAGCACTGTTCATTGCAAAATATTTTCACTTATCTCTTTATTCTCAAGAAACTCTAAGATATGGGATAGGCAATATCAGCTCAGTTTTATAGATAAAATAATGGAAGATCAGAAATGATAATTCCCTAGGTAAGGAAGATGTGTCTTCCAAACTCAATTCCAGTTCTTTAACTATACGTAACACATATTCATTGAATCCCTCCAACTGCTGAGGCACTCAGCCAGGCAGTAATTCTACAAGAATAAACAACACAGGCATGACCCCTCTCTTCACAGAGCTTCAAACCACTGCAAGAGAATTATATGATAGAATTTCTGCATGAAATTTATTAGAAACATTTCTGTATTGGATATGGTAAATAAAAAACCAGAAGCAGGGGGTGACAGCAGTCAGCAAGAAGAAAATTTCAAAGATATTCAAAGTCAGTCTGGCCAGAAGTCAAGTAAGTCGGAGAAGAAGCTAAGAGAATGGTGGATGTGAGTCCAGAGAAATCAGATTAAGCTAATCTTTACCTAGCGTACCTAGATAAGGACCTGGAATCTGGGTTTGGAGATGATGAAATTAAAGATAAGGGTCTTAGAGAAAGGATCTGATTCTGAGTCAACAGCTTGCAGAAAGAAAAACTCTGTATTCTAGCCTAGAGTCAGAGGTCATCCTTAGCAAGCACATCTGAGTCAATGGGTAGAGGCAAGAAGACACTACAATTGGTTGGTCTAAGGAAAAAGTGACCATGCCATTCCTAAAAATCAGCTTGAGATTTTCAAAAATTCAAAAATTTCTGAAAAACTGCTTTCAACATGTGACCAAAAATAGCTTTCTACTGCTCACTAAAGATTTCCAAAAATTTCCCTTGGTTGTTTGGGGTCTTCCCCCCCAACCCCAGTTTTTCTCACAACTCATGTATTTGGGAGCATGTCTCTTTTTTCCAATTATTAACAGGCAGTAAGGAAACAGCTCATCATCATCATCAAGTTTATGTTCTTTAATAAGTTTAGTCACCTTTAAAGTTTCTAATTTTCAATAGAGTTCCCCCCAGAATAAATACCATTGCAACTATTTCCAGATCTTTAAAAAGCGTTTTGTCTTTACTGGAATAGTGAGTTGGGGACACAAATAGAGAAGAGAGGTATTAATATGACTTTTTATAGCTTGCAGTGGTTACTAGTGGTCTATATCAAAACTTATTCAGTTCTCAAACCTGATTGGCAGTCAAATTGACAGAGGGAAATTGATGGACTCTGGAATATAGATTGCTGGGGTTGAAGGAGAACATCCCTATAAGCATCCGGGGTTGACTGGTCTTTGGAGTATCAATCTTACTATAATATCCAAAATGAGATATTCTTTTATAATAATCTTTTTTTTTTAAAGATTTTATTTTTATTTATTTATTTGACAGAGAGAGAGAGATCACGAGTAGGCAGAGAAGCAGGCAGAGTGAGAGGGGGAAGCAGGCTCCCTGCTGAGCAGAGAGCCCTATGCGGGGCTCGATCCCAGGACCCTGAGACCATGACCTGAGCCGAAGGCAGAGGCTTAACCCACTGAGCCACCCAGGCGCCCCGAAAATGAGATATTCTTGTTTAAAAGATATTACAGAAGGTGGCTGTATAACTGTACTCTAATTAAATATGCCTAATCAGTTTCCTTTTTCAAGAGGAACACTCTACTAAAATTCCATCCACTTCTGAGTTTTATATGCCACCACACATGATACACTCTTATTTATACTCTAGTATTTTAATTGCATGGTAGTTAGCACTCTTCATTGCTGATGTATAATGAGCTCTCGATCACTACAGTATCACAAGCTATTTTTTCTCCACACTTGCACAGTGTAATTTTTTCGTCATCTCATTTTAGTGTCATGAGATTTTTGCTTTCAAAGTAAATTGCTCTTCAGTTTTATCGATGAAACTTCTGATTGGTGTCTGCTCATTTCTCTAAGTTACTGTTCTCTCCTTTAATCTAACAATATTTTACCCATTTTTTACTACTGGTAAATGTAACAACATACTGTATCATCTAAAATCATATCTAGATAATATATCCTGGATTATTTGGGGAGTGAAATATATATTTGGTGGATTCAGTCATGTCAAGACAGCCAAAGGTTGGTCATTTTTCATTATTAATATTGAATCTCAAGATTGTCGCCAGATTGGGTGATGGCTAGAAGTTACTGGGCAGAGTAGAATATTCCAAAGGTAATTCATTTACTCAAAATATGACAATAATAATAAAGAGTTAATAATACTGGGCACTTAAACTTAGATACACATAGAAGATTAAATTTAAGGACCATATTGCTTCCCTCGGGCTCCAAAATTTATTCAAAACTCAAAAGGATCAACTTATTGAATGAAATGTTTTCAGTATATAGATTTATTCACTCACAAAACTGTAAACATTAACTGGCCCCCAACATGCTGAAACAAGAAATTTAAACAACATTTTCAGAATGTTATATATTTTCTTGGCTACTGCAAGCATGCCCGGTAAAGTGTTATTCTTTAGCGATACATATTTTGTCTACCCTGTCAGTAATGAAGCAGGCTTGTAAATCATGCTTATGAAACTGATAGATGGATTTGGGGCCTTAGGATTTCTAGACACTCATAATAATATTTGTTTATTGTCTGTCTCTAAATTAAATTGAAAGTTTGTTTAATAATATATCTGCTTAATGTAATGACGGACTCAAGAAAGTGTTCAAGAAATATTTGATAAATACATCAATTAATGCATGAATACAACATAAAAGTCTGGTTTTCAATACGAATCAGAAAAAATTACACTGCAAAGAGCAATAGAAATAGTTTGTCATTTAAAAATGTGAGTAAAATATGGTATTGTGTGTGTGTGTGTGCGTTCCTATTGTTTTAGAGGTAGCTGAGATTAATCCTCTTTTAACTTCTAATTATCAGGTTTAATCCTTGTTTTTCAAAACTGCTTTAAATTCATATTATCTTTGATCAGTATTGATGTGTTTTAAAGCCCCATTTTTATTCAAAGCAGAAATGATCATTATTTGTTAGATTCCTGTGCATTATGGTCAGATGGAGGTCTACAAATACTGTAGACCTTAATCTACACTGAGCTGCCAATAAGAGATTCAAGTCCGCTTTCTTTACGTTCTTGCCCCTCTCTGGATCCTCTGATAACTCTCACTTGATTCTTCAATTAAATAAAAATGTTTCATCTAGGTATTCTAAATATTCCATAATTTGTCTCTAACCCCCTTCCCTACCCAAATCTATTCCGAGTTTGTCTCATTATTCTCAGTTAAAATTCCATGCTCTAATCAAATGATTTCATTATCTTAACCTGAAAACACTACCTAAGATTAGATTAGTACTAAGGATGAGGACTATAGTTAACACTACTACATGGTGTATGTGAAAGCTGTTAACAGAGTAAATCCTAAGAGTTCTCATCATAAGGAAAAAAAGTCATATTTTTTCTTTTTTTTTTTTTTTTTTTGGTATCTACTAAACTTATTGTGGTAATCAATTCACAATATGTATAAGTCAAATCATCATCCCAGACACCAGAAACATAGAGTACGATATATCAATTAATCTCAGTAAAACTGGGGGAGAAAACACTATCTCACTACCCACCTCACCCAGGTTATGTTAATTTCCTTATCCGATTTATTATCCATAGTTCTCATTTTAATATTTCCTTCAAAATCAGTTAAAAATCCATCCTCTTGATAAAAAAATTCCCCTATCCTTCCCTACTTATCAATTAATTTATATCATAAAATTCACCATTTCAAGGAATTTTTTTATTTTATTAGTTTTATGTAGATATACTCATGACGTTAGAACAAAATATTACATACTAGTTTTGGAAATCCAGAATGTCTAGCATATGGTTTTCAAAGGTACACAGTCAGTGCTCAAAAGCTCTCATCAAACTCTTGATTCACTTGCACTATATAAACATACATATCAAAAAAAATAAAAAATAAACATACATATCACACACACATCTGTGTGTGTATGTACAAGTCCACATATTAAAACCTATTAGCTGTTGGTAAAAATTTCTACAAACTATTATATATGGATTCTAACATATTAATTTATCATTCATTCAGCAAATATTTACAGAGTTCTTGTTATGTACAAGATGAGGCCAGCCTTGGGTTAATCACTCCGGAGTTACTCATTTCTGTAACTCCGTTGGTGTCTAGCTAGAGCCTTGTACAAAATTAAAATAAACTCTATTGATAAGAACTAGGGTATCTGTTTCCAAAGTGTTTATTTTTGCACAGCTGTAACACATTCTCTTTCAATACAGGAGTTATTACTAAGCAAAAGATATATACCGCTTTTTTATTTTTAATAGTGAATACTAGCTTTCTGTTCTCTTATAATCAAAATTACCTGGAATTTTCCACTTTGAAAAATGTTCAATTTTAGCTATGGCTGAATAGAGAAAGTAAGGCCTAAGCAGATGGCTGTCAAAATACCAATGACTACATACTATGGCTGAGAACTTGAACACGAAAATATGCAACGTGGTACAGAGTAGACTTCTTCCATGTAAATGCCAAGGGACATCTGGCTTGAAAACTCTGAAAAATCAATTTGATGCTATTCTATATTTGCTCTGTCTTCCACGAATATTAAATTATATCAGCATCTGCTAGAATCCCTGACAGGAAAGGCTGTGTCCCCAGAACCATTTCAAACCCTAGTGTTTCACTTTCCAACATCAGAAAACATCTGGAAGCTAAAAACTGACTTAAAGTGCTGTCAACATGAATGGAGCTTCTTGGGAAATAGAATCCTTATGTCTGAAAGAGTTAATGCATCCCCACTCACAATAAATTCTCCTTCCTCTAACAAAACACACATATACTAATTGCGTGTAAACAGCTCTACTCTTGGAGTTGGTGACTAAATGTGTGTCTGCTACATTCATCCTTGCTGTTAGACTCAGTTTTAGTGCACATCTATGCAAGTGTCTTAAGGCAAACTATCACTGTACTACTTGCAACTTGACAGTGTCTTTGGGTTAATTAAAATGTTATGTAACTTAACAAGGAAATCGATATTCAACCAATTTAGTTGATATTATATGAATGTATTTAATTACCATAAATACTTTTTCTATCTGCTCAAAGCCCCTATTTCATTCTTCACCACAGAAAGATCATTGATATTGTGATCTCATTTTCACATAACCTATCGTTCTATTCCGCATAATATCAAATATGAAACCCTGAACACATATACAGTGAGAGTGAATGAAGGGCATTTTATCAATGACGTAAATATTCAAATTAAAGCACAAATTCTAGTTGATGGGTAAGTGTGACACACACAAAGAAGTACATAAGTATTAGTAAAATTTTGCATGTGTGCGTGTGTGTGCACAGCAAATACCTTTCTATGACTGGATCTGCACCTCCTGTTAAGTGTAGCAAGACTGGAAAATGATTCTGAGCTGAAAAAGAGCAAGTACTTTGTTCCACTAAAAGGAAATCACTGTAAAGTTTCTTGTGGCTCTATAATGTAGTCAGAATGTTTCGAATGTAATTTCCTTAAATGAGCAAAAGCTGTCACAGGTATATTGTACCTGCGTCCACCCTGCCCACAGAGCACACATCACTGCTGTTCAGCAGCTATGAAATTTCCTATTTCCCATTTAAAATGCATGAATTTGCACATCATACCAAAAAGGAGCAAAAATGGTTTCCTTGATTTAAATTTTTTCAATTTAATTTCAATTCTGATATGGTTAGTCTCTTTTCTCCATGGACTCTTCTTGTTAGGGATGATTTCTCCTTGACCTACTAACGAAGTTATTGATGAAAAAGGTAATCGTAGCTATATCATAGCAAAATGTTTCTCTCCAGCTTTATGAAAGAACAATAATATTTTCAGATCACTGTTTTTTAAAAAATCCTTAATAAAAACAAAATTCATGATTTAAGCTTCTATTTTTTATGTAGTAGAAACTCTGAATACACTCTTTCCAATGTAAAGACAACGTACATGAATATTTGTACTTTTCTTAGAAATTTACTTAATATAGATAAACAAGCAATCCAGGAGTGAGAAAAAAATGACTTTTTTGTAAGTAGAAGGGAAAGGTCTATTTTATGTAAAAATAGCAGAGGTACACATTTCATTTCTTTTTCACAATTTATAACACCTCAGTTCTCCCTTTTCCCAATGATTCAAACTAGACTCCTTGACAGATTCACTCAGATACGAACCCTCACTATGTGTAGTGGGGAATTGCTGTCATTGCAATACCTATTTCTATACATTTTGAATCCCAAAACTATTTAGCACTAAATTAGTTTTTAAATTTTCACAAGTCAGAAGAAAGTATTCTGCATGGCCCTGGACTTCATTTTGATGGACTTTAAGCAGATTTGTGCCTAATAAAAAATGGAAAGATGTTTGGCTATCTCATTTCTATCAAGACATAACATGAATTTATTTAGACAAATCTATAACTATACACTAATTTAGTTGACTCTATGCCTTAGGCATACTATGTTGCCTCTAGAAACTAATAATTTATCATGCTTCCTAAATGTTTTTACACATCATTTAACTTATTTATCTCATGCACTCAGTATATAATATAGTTCTTTAGTAGATCCAACACTGAGGTTGTATTTAAATTCTGTATTAAATTTCTGAATCACCCTGCTTTTAATACAGATCAACCTTACAAATGCAAGGACGAGATGGAGAACTTCTCCCAGGCTGTTGCTAAAGTAGCTGCTAAAAAACTCCTCCAAACTGAATGTGTAGGTCTCATCCATTCCCCACTACTCATTTGGTCATTATCATCTGGCTTTGGAACAGCTGGACTGTATTTATTCATGTACCTGGTCACCAAAATATATATATACATATGTCTATGTATATATATATTTAAGCATTTATAACAAGTACTCTGATATGAAGTGAATGACAAGGACAAAAATAATACTGATATAGAATTGATACCTAATGAGCTAATAATGAAGTACATGACTTATAAGCGAATAAGCAAAATCAAATACATAATACAAACTAATATAAATACAACAATACGATAAATGTTAAAAGGCAGGGAGAGTAAAGGAATGACTGAATGAGGTTGGCAAAACTAGGGACAACAGAGCAAACCTGAGTGCTAGTCTAACAATGCAGGCAAGATATAACCATGACTAAAGAGTACTCCAACAGGTATTGAGAAAAAAGGAACAATTTAAGAAATATGAGAAGGTAAAATCAATGAGATTTAGAACTTATTATATGTGGGGGTAAAAGAGAGGGAAGACTCAACGATGGTCTCCGGGTTTCTTTACTGGCACTCAGGTATGGAATGCAGAAAGCGCAACAAATCAGGTTGAAGGTCTACGCCTGAGAATCTCCCACGTACACTTGGAACGGATGCCAAGGGAATGTTTGCAGATGCACAGAGAAAGTCTATGGAACTGAAAAGGAGCCAAAGTTTGGAATTCAGAAGAACTTCAGTATGGAAGAATTACCCAGGGGAACCTATAAAGGTTACCCAGAAGGACTGACCTAAGAGGACAGAAGAGAATTCAGAGTAAATGTCATCTCAGAAGTCAATGGGAAAGAGTCCTCAAAAAAAAGAGGGAGTGCTCTGACATGACAAATGCCACAAAGAATTCAGGGAAGATGGAGAAAAATCTTCACTGGGTTCAGAAATTAAGGGTGAACTTAATGAGAAGAGCTTTAAAGCGAGATGGAAACTGAAGGCAGACTGTCACCAGTTGAGAAGAGAATGGATACGAGGCAGCAGGTGTGGACATGGATGCAAAGGAGGGTAGCGTATAAATTTTTGTTTGTTTATCTTTAAAAAGAGAAAGAATTAAGCAAAGTGAAATTCTGAAAGGAAAGAGCTGATAGGGTGTATGTTAAAAATATAACTACGAGAGAAGAAAGAAAGTGGATGGAGAGGACTCTAATTATAGGGAATATTCAAATTCAAAGTGCCAATTTGATATTGGCATTGGATGCAAACAGTGTTCCCACATATCTAAACTAAAAGCACTAAATAACTTTAGGACCCACATTACCTTTAAGTACAACAGAGTTTTAAAGTTAGTGATACATTTATTTTGTTATTATTTTGCCTCCGGCAAAGAGGTCTTCATTGAATAAAAAGTGGGGTTGATGTTTTCAAGTTATCAAACCTGTTTTCTGTTATCATTCAAAGGAAAAGTCTACAGCTGTGAGTTATGTTAAGAAAAGCTTCTGAAGTATGATTATTTTTATTTGGACACTCCTCTTGTATCTATCTATTGATTTTGCCCACATTTATCAAAATCTAAGAACATGCTGACAATGTATGTCAAAGTACTATTTTTGCAAACTCTGGCTAAGTGATTAAATTTCAATTTCTTAGGCACCAAGAAAATTTTGCAACTGAGAATGAATTTATAACATGCATATCATTGAACACTTAATTTTAGAGTAAATGAGGGTTTAGTATGGTGATGAATACACAATGAGAGCTTGTCAATGGACAGAATTTCTTCTGAGTTTCATGAATAAGCAAAATGTAGAATAAGCAAAAAAAAGTGCAACATTATAACATTCCTGTTAAGTAAAACAAAATAGAATCTTAGCTTTAAAAACCTCAAAAATGTATGATGCTATCTTACAGCCTCCTGAAAGCTTACTTTATTTTCTTTTGTCAGTCTTGCAAAATTTTATTTATATACTAAAAATCAAGAAGAAAATAGCCAGAGCAAACCATCCAGACAAGAAAACAACAGCAGAACTACTTAGGCTCTCCCATCCAGTCATTTCTTGCAGAAGAGATTTCTACTAGCATGGTTAATTTTTACTGCTGTTTCCTTTCTAAAACTGTTTAAAGCACTGAGGAACTCTCCAATAGGTGAAATTTCCTAGAACCTCGAAGTTCATAAAGTTGCCTGGCATGCCTTATGGCCTATTTTTGGTCCGTGGCCTACTTATAACCACAGTCTCGAGGAAAGTTTTTCTTTTGGAAATACAGGTAAGTAGCATCCCAAATTAGTCCTCATCTCTTTGTAAAACCTGCAGTCCCTAGAAAAATGATATATATTTA
The DNA here is from genome assembly GCA_028534135.1 of Potos flavus. Classification (NCBI taxonomy): domain Eukaryota; kingdom Metazoa; phylum Chordata; class Mammalia; order Carnivora; family Procyonidae; genus Potos; species Potos flavus. Next base: position 30,638,049 of record CM052886.1, read on the forward strand.
AATGGAGGAACACAGCAAGCTTTTCTTTCTTCCCTTTGGCTATTTACTGGTCTCTCGTTTCTTTATCCACAAGTTCTTATCAGGGCAGGACACACTTCCAATTACAAAAAAGTCACTTACAGTTTCCTCCTGGGATAATAACACTTGTTCTTGCCTGAGCTAGTCAAAGAGATGCTCAGGGCATTCGTCCTCTTACCTTTTCTCTCCAAAGCTGTTGCTAATTCTTCTGGGTACAGAACTAACTACACTATATATACATACATGTGTATTTGTAGCAAAACGAGGAAAAAAAAAATAAGTGCTTCTCAGAACTTAAACATTTTTATTTCCAGAATTTTATGTACTCTCTATATAATTTTAAGAAATAAGCTGTGTTACATAAAGCATATATCCAATTCTACCGGCCTATAATCTACTTGAAATCAATGACAATGCAATTTCGGCATCTGAATAATTTGCCTTTCCAAAATTATTCAAAATTTTGTACAAAGAAAAGTCAACATAGAAGAGTAATCAATTCAAAGATGAAATATTTTGGAATAAATAATATAACGTGCTCAGTAATTCAACATTTTGCTCAGCGCATGCGATACTGCAGTTTAGCAACCAGGTGTCTACATAATCAAATGGACTATAATTTTAAAATTATTATTCCCAAATCCTGGGATTTAAGCCTACTATCCATTGAAATATAATCATCCAAAAAGGCAAAACTTCAGAGAGTTACCATGGGAATTAAAATTGTGAAGTTTTCTTCAATGGATCACTTACGTGAAATTAAAGTTATTCATAAAATGTGATTCTATTAAGAGACAAAATTTGAGAAAAAGAATGAAAAATTTTCTACATAGGTGAATACTTCTTCCATTTGTAGTCAAGAACAGCTGTGGCCCCAAATACTTGTGACCATCTCTCCCCCATGGAAAGGTATGGAGGTTACCTCTCTCAAGAAACCACACGATCCCAGAGGGTGAAAAAAAAAATCTACACATTCTTGCTTTTGACACTGCCCTAGCAAAAACAGCTGGCTCTGTACCTAATCAACCTGTTGTCCTTCCTCACACCCCTCTCAGTCACCTCAGTCAGCTCCTCAATCATCTCAATCAGCTCCTTAATCACATCATTTTAGGCCCACAGTGAAATATTAACAGAGAATAAAGATATGCAGGAGCACCTGGGTGACTCAGTTGGCTGAGCATCTGCCTTCTGCTCAGGTCACGATCCCAGGGTCCTGGGATCGAGCCCTGAGTCAGGCTCCTTGCTGAGCCTGCTACTCCCTTCCCCTCTGTACTCCCCCTGCTCTCTTGCTCGCTTTCTCCTCTCTCTCAAATAAATAAAATCTTAAAAAGAGAGAGAGAATAAAGATATACAGTTTCTTTTTAATAGTGAAAAGTATCTCATAGAAAAGAAAAATCAAGATTAAAGAGGAGAAAAATTTGGAAGACAAAAGATTATACAAATAACATAATGATAACATTTTTTTTAAAGGAAGAAATCTCTAATTACTATTCTTGGAAAATTAAAAAGGAGAAGAAGAATAGAGTAATATAAAAATGGAATTTTACAAATATTTCTAAAATAAAGTTTTAATACGACTTTTGGTAGACAGAGTTGAGATACTGCCTAGAAAAGAGAAACAAAAGAAAAATAGGGTAAAATTAGAATGGGGAAAGATGACATAGATCAACAATATAAGAAGGCCAAATTTGATAAATACGAACTTCAAAAAATAGAATGGAGATAGAAGAATTTATATTAAAATGCAGACACACAGAAAAATTATCCAAACTTGAAGGAATAAGTATATAAACCAAAAGTGACTATCATTTTACACAATTATTCAAACTTAAAAAAAACTCAGAAAGTTTATTGCCCATGCAACATTTCTTAAGAAACTACTTGAGGATGTGCTCCAGCAAAATGAAAAAATAAACCAAAAAAGAGGAAGGTGTGCATTAAATGTAGGAAAACACTACAGTAAGTCTAGGGAACAATTATTCCAGATTCAGCAAAACACAGAGGACTTTGGGCAGAGAGATCTAAAAAAAAAGTGGGGCTATTTAGAATAACATACTGAAATATGTTTGAAGGAGGAGAAACAATATAACAGTACAAGAAGAATTAGAAACTGAGGAAACATAAACAAATGAAAAATAAGCTCTCATGATAGGACATAGATAGCTCTCAAGACAAGAATAGCAGGTATTTTAATACTGAATAATACATCAAAAGACACAAATACTGATGATGGGGCACCTGGTTGACTGAGTCAGTTAAGCATCATACTCTTGGTTTCAGCTCAGGACACGATCTCAGGGTCCTGAGATAGAACCCTGTGTTAGGCATAGAGCCATACTGAGCATGGAGCCTGCTTGGGATTCTCTCTCTCCTTCCCCCTCTGCCCCTCCTGCTTGCTTGCACTCCCTTTCTTTCAAATAAGTAAATAAATAAATAAATGAAATCCTTAAAAAAATAAAAATAAAATTGTGATGTAACTATATTAGAAGAATAGTCAAGGAAGCTTGGATGTAAGAAAACTAAATTGTAATTTAGAAAACAGAATGTTAACTGATGGTATCTAAAATTAACAAATTGAGAAATATGAATAAAAGCCTATCATTAAAATATCAGAGGAAAGAGTAAAAAAATATTAACATTAGACACATGACTGGGAGGAACATGACTGGGAGGGATTTAGGAATGGGTGCTTAAAAGGGTTTTGTTTTATTCCAAGCTTGTTAATATTGTTTAACTTTCCTGTTTAATTTTAATTTAAGATTAATATCCTGACATTTTCAACCCCCTGAGAGTTACTGCATATGCTTCTTAAAGCAATGTAAAAGATCATCATTACTAGGATAAATAATGGTTTCATCCATTTTAAGGCAGAAAAAAAATTCTTGTTTAAATTAACTCTTTCTAGAAATATAGGTAGCAAATATATTATCAACTATGGCATCACGTGCCCAGCATACAGCATATGCCTAGTAAGTGGCAGCTCTTGGTATCACCTTTATCATCCTCCCTGATGATGCATCCCAAGAGATTATGAAAAATAGTTTTTAAAAAGTAATATATTGTGCATTTGAATATTAACATTTTGCTAGACTTTATATTACCAAGTTCAGTTGTCAGTTGCCAGGCACATTTATACCCGTCTTCTACCTTTAATAATGTACTTTTTGAGTGGTAGGTAAGTAATGTATATACTTACATACATACTCACTAGTTAGAATCAATAGTACTCTGATGTCCAAAATTTTCTAACTGGAAGGCCATATTAGAAACATTTATTATATAAAAACCATAGTGTGTCACAGAGAGGAAGAGCAAAATAAAATAGTTTAACTTAAAGGTGAAATGTTGAACTCAAGGAAAACCAAGAAAAATTCAACAGACTTGAGTTATAAAATCCTCAAAATAATGTTAAATTATGTTAAATTTGCTTACAGTTAATATACCTGAAGACTGTTCAGGAAAAGACAATAAGTTTCCATTTTAATTCCTAAAGGGACTAAAATGTAACTAAGTTCTGTTTTGTGATCCATTAAGAAAATCTAAATGGAATGTAGTTTATTTTAACATATACATAAATTCTCCATGCATGACTTGTACATAATTGATTTATTTATCTCTAATGAAGAGAAAATGGACTCTTTTTTTATTTCCTGAGATTTTTTCTTCCTCTTAAAATATTTAAAAATAAGTATGTTTAAATACTGACATAGTCCATATGTTACATATATAATAGGTAAGTTATGTATATTAAAGATGGCATGTGGGGCACCTGGGTGGCTCAGTGGCTTAAAGCCTCTGCCTTTGGCTCAGGTCATGATCTCAGGGTCCTGGGATCGAGCCCCGCATTGGGCTCTCTGCTCAGCAGGGAGCCTGCTTCCCTCCTCTCTCTCTGCCTGCCTCTCTGCCTACTTGTGATCTCTCTCTGTTAAGTAAATAAACAAAATCTTAAAAAAAAAAAAAAGGATGGCATGTATTTTGTATGTATAATACACAGAGAAAAATGCACGCATTGATCTTCATATACTTTTGCTTATCACAAATAGAAATACTAATGTATTATCATATAATGTAATATCATAATATTATCATGTACTATCAAATAAAAGCCTTTTTAACCATTATCCAGGTCAAGAGAGCGTACTTCCCATACCCAAGAATCCATCCTCTCAATTCCTATCTTCACCCTCCCCAAAGATAACCATTATCCTAACTTGTAACATGATAAATTATATCTTTTTTAAGTTATATACAGAATCATGCAGTATGTACTCTTCCATGTCAAATTTCTTTTGCTCAATAACATATTTGAGGAGTTACTCATTCTGTCGGGTATAATAGCTGTTTGTTCTTTTTTATTGCTTTATGGTATTCCTTATATGACTATACCACAAAATATTTTACCATGCCATTATTGATGTCATTGGTTAGTTTCATGCTTTAGATTTAATTGTACTGCTATGGGCATTTTTGGATGTGTATTTGGTGCAGAGGAGAATACATTTCTCTTGAGTATATGCCTCCAGGCTGAACTGCAGCATCAAATAGTATGCATATATTCACTTCAGTAGCTAATGCCAAAGAGTTTTCCAGAGTGGTTTATATTATATACCTGTTTTTAAAATGATTTTCTGTATAGTCTGAATCATAGAGACTTTTCTCGGCTCTCTTTGGCATTCAGATAATGGTTATTAGCCTAGCATGTATAATAATTTAAAATTGTATTTAGTTTTACTGTTATCATTGTCACAGATAATACTTTAAACTGTTCTTCAGCTAGACAGAAGTTTTGTGGCATTCAGCATTCAAGCTACAAAGGGCAAAAGAAAATTTTTCTGTCAAATATTGTACGCCATGCAAATGACAGGATCTGGTTCTTCTAAACAAACGGGAAGAAAAACCTCCTGCTGACTGAAGCATACACAAGAGTGGTGGCTTTTCTCCATTGGATGCAGGGTTATATATTGCACATCACAGTTCTCATTGTCTCCAACCCAAATCTCCACTCTAGGCAAAAGCTAGACTACAAAACACAAATGGTGATTTTTAAATAAACATGATCGCAAAAATAAGCAGGCTCAAGATGCATAAACAACCTTGCAAGTTAAAAAGCTGTATTTTTATGCATCAGTTCCAATTCTTTGTGCAGACTACATAAAAAGAAGTGATTTACTTAGGAACAATAAGTAATACTATGTTTATTAAAAGTAATACCATCCTTCAACGACATACTAAATTTTTTTTAAAAGAACATTTCAAATTCCAGAGTGTTAGGGTATTAAATTTCATAATCGAATTAGAGTTAGCAAGAATATGGTGAATAAAAATAATTATCAAATATGGTATATTTCATACTACATATTTAAAATGTTTAATGATTTCCATGGTGAAAAACTTAGGAATATCATTACATTGAGCAATATATTTTTAAAAAATACATTCACAATCTGTAACACAGAGAAACTATAGGAAGAAGCAAATATTGATTTAGGTGGCATTTATTTCCTTTTCTTGGGGTACATAAGTAAGCTCCATTTTCTGGCTCTCTTATGCTCCCATTTGTCACCAGTGATTCTTAGACTGGACACATGCTGATGAACCCAGGGCAAAGACACTGACAATTCTGATCAGCCTAAACTTACGTATGTTTTTAAGGCGGAAGAATGGGAACCCTGGAGATTTGATATGATCAAAATAACTTCTTAACATTTGTGTTCTTGTTTGTACTTTCAAATATTATCACCTACACTTTTAACCTCTAAATTGGTATGTATGTATCCCTTACTTAATATGTTTACATTTTTACTGATAAATGATCTATATTGAATTCAATATAGTTGTTCTCAGTTATTTTAAAAAGGGTTAATTGGTTACTTTGGAATAAATTTTATTTAATTTTTTATTTGAATAGATTCCTGAGTTATATTTCAAAGAATTATGGCTTCATAATTCTCCCCAACAGATTATAACACCTGATATATTTGGATAGAGTCTAATGACAATATTGAATGCTTATTATTTCATAAGCCTTACATCCTTACTTTTTCATAGTTGTGTGACCCACTCTATCAGATTTTTGTATTCCTTCTTTTAAAGATGGGAGGTTAAATAACTCCTCCATGGTCAACTATGTAGTAAGTGTGCACAGGACTAAGGGCACTTTTTTCTGCTTTATACTCCAAAAATATAACTTTAGAGAATCTCAGTATCCCTAATGGGCCATCTCATTGCCAGGTAGCACTTATACACGGACTCTTCTGATGTAACTGAAATCTAGATGATGGAATGATGAAAAACTCAAGGTCAGAATGATTATGTGCAGTTTCTGCTACTCAAGAAGTTGACGCAGCAAATATTGGTGCATGCATGAATAATGAACCATAAATGGCAGAACCTAGAACTAGACCTGCCCACTGAAATGGTAAAAGTGCGGAGGGGATAAACACAGTTCCAGCTTCTGCTAGGTTGGCCAGGCTGGGGTACAAAGCACACAGTGTAAGATAGCCAAATGTAAGATGGCCAAATGTAAGATAACTGAAAAAGGCATAGATGAGGTATCCATATTTTCTTGTTCTTCAAATGCGTAAGATACCCCTCTCCCCTACCTTACTTTCCACTGTTGGCCTTGCCTCATACTCTTTCAGGAAACTAGAAGCAATGAGACAGAAACCCTCTCATCTTCACAACACTAATCTACCAAACTACCAGCATCTGTCCCAGACACTACTTTCCCTCCAGTTGCTAGGGATGAAACCATGCTCTTCCTATCAAAGACCAAGTTCTCCACATGTGGTCTGTAAAGTCTGTATCACAACCTCTCCCACCTTCTCAAGGACTTTGCCCTACTTAGAAGCCTAAAATATACCTCAAATTCAATATAGCTAAAGCAGAATTCTTTATTCCCTGGCCTTTCCTCTCTAAAAATCTTACTCTCCTCCCAATCTATTCTAGCACATTCGATGATATCACCAGCTACATAACTGTTCAAGACCAAAATCTAGAATCTATCCTTAGTTCTCCTTCCCTAACTACCTTAACTTTCTCCTTTTTCTCTCATCAACTCTATTCAATTCACCAGTAAGTACAATGATTCCACCTGCCAAAATATCCCATAACATGTCTGCTTTTCCTCATTTCCTTGAACCCCACCCTATGTGAACCATCATCACACCTGGATTCCTACAGCTTGTTCTCCCTAGTTCAGATTTTGCACCCCAATAATAAATTATCCATATGGCAGCCAAAGAAATTTTTCAAAGATATAAGTCAAAAGTATGCCACATCTCTACTTAAACCCTATTTAGAAGAAAATGCAAATGTCTCTCCTGATTTCCTAAGCCCTACATGGTCAGGCACCTGTCCACATTTTTGACAATTTGTTGTCTAGAATAGGGACATTCTATTCCTCTAACCCATATCTTCTATGCTCCAGCCATACTAGCATTCTTCTGACTCCTGCAACATGCAATTCTGGGTTCTTCCACTGAATCTTCCCTGACTACCTTAAGAGCTACCTAGTCATTTGCTATCACATTTTGCTTATTAAAATCTTTTTTAATAAAATGCCAATCATAGAGAAAAGTTGAAAGATCAGAGACAATTGGCCATATTTGCTTTAACTTTAAAAGTGAATTTTATACCATAGCCCAATCGCTCTAAGTAATACTTCAAGAAGAAATGGGAATTTGCCAGTCTTTAAAGAATGAGTGTGCTCTGTTTACATTGAAGAGGAAAGGGGCATTACAATACTTTCCTATTTAAGGGAAACATTTAATATTGTATCGTACAAAAACAGCATGTGTATCACTGATTCCAAATAAATTCTCCAAAATCTATATCCCATAGGCAAAAACATAGTTAGTGAGGGCTAAGCACAGCAGGTTTGAAAACAACTTTCTTTCACTGTCATTTATTTCATTTAATAAGCTAAAATGCATAACTTTGTCAATGGAATATTTACTTTTTCTTTATGAACCATCATGTTGATGAAAGAAAAAAATCAACCAAACAAACAAATAAACAAAAATACAGTATATTCTTGTCCTTCAGTGGGCAAACATTATTTCCATTGTATCTTTCTGCTAGGAAAAAAATCCATTGTCTCTAATGAAACTGTAGTAACTTAGAGACACACAAAAATGATAACTGGCCATTTCCAGTAGATAGTCAAGAAACAGGAAGTATTCCCAAAACAAACAAAGTCTCCTTAATGTCTAAAATAAATGTGTATTTTATCCATTGAAGGATCCTTTTTTTCATAAATAATCATATCAACTTTAATTATTTTAATTCCAAATTAAAGCAGTTTTGAAGAAACAAATTAAGGGTGATGACAGTACAGGAGTTTAGGATTATGTGTAGATATAGGCAAACCATTCTAAATAAACCAATAGTGTGCAATGTGATCATTGTATTCAAATCAGAACTATAATAGTGAATGAGGTACAGAGACAGGTAAACTTATTACCTATATCCTGTGTTTAGGAATGCAAGGAAGCGCAAAATATAGCTAAACAAATTTTAAGTGTTCTTACTGAAAAATAATAAAAGCATATTCCCTAAGGGCTCTGGAAAGCTGAGTTTTGAACCACAGTATTATCTTTGCTCTGCAGAAAGACAAGGTACAGTACAGAATTGCATGAAATGACTAAAATTAATCTTGAGAGTTTACAAGTAGGTTCTAGGTAGGAGGGAGCCAAAGACTAAAGAAAATAAGCAATATAGAGGAATCTAGTGCCTTATTTGTCTCCTTTTAATAAATTTTCTGTACTCAATAATATTAAACCTGTTCTTTCTAAAAAAAAATATATTTATTTATTTATTTATTTATTTAGAGAGAGAGAGAGAGAGAGAGCACACACAAGTGGGGAGAGGGGCAGAGGGAGATAGAGAATCTCAAGGATACTTCCCGCTGAGCATGGAGCTGGACTCCCGGCTCTATATCACCGCCCTGAGATCACTCACGACCAGAGCCAAAATCAAGAGTTAGATGCTTAACTGACTGAGCCACCCAGGCGCCCCAAACCTACTCTGGTTTTTATAATTTTTGTATGTTATCAAATAAAATTTATGAAAAAAAAAAAAAAAGAATGGTAAAAGAGCCTTAACACACTTAGAATTCTGTCTACTCATCATCTTTCTCCCTTCACCACTTAAATTGCCAGGCACATGTAACAAATATACCAAAAATACATTTTTTTTAAGATTTTACTTATTTGTCAGAGAGAGAGAGCATAAAGCAGGGGAAGCAGCAGTTAGAGGGAGAGCAGGCTCCCTGCTGAGCAAGGAGCCCTATGTGGGACTCAATCCCAAAACCCTGGAATTATGACCTGAGCAGAAGGCAGATGCTTAACTGCGTGAGCCACCCAGGCGTTCCTATCAAAAATATTTTTAAAAAGGAACCAGATTTGGGGCACCTGGGTGGCTCAGTCGATAAAGTGATTGCTCTTAATTTAGGCTCAGGTGGTGATCTCAGGTCAGGATGGAGTCCTGTCTTTGGTCCGGAGGTGGGGATGGGGGACATGGGGTGGGGGGTGGAGTTTTCTACACTCATCAGGGAGTCTGCTTCTCTCCCTCTCGCCTTCCCCCTGCTCATGCTCTCTGTCTCTCTCTCTTGCAAATAAATCTTAAAAAAAAAAAAAGGAAACATTTGTTGAAAAGCATTCCTACTGACCCTAAAAGTCCTGGAGTAAGCAGCTGTAGGAGAAACAGGTGATCTTAGAATCCGAGATTTTAAGAATAATCTCTGAATGTCTTTTCTTTGCTCAGTCTTGACATCAAGCACAGTAGAGACACTCTCGATGCTTGGAAAGACTCAAGATGGAAAAGCCAGGGGTGCACAGAATGCAACTCCTCTCAATTAGATGGAGCCTAAACTAACTCTATGAATACTTGGGAAGACATAAAAGACAAGTCACAGTAATTTCATGTGGCAAGGGGATGGTGGTGACTTCAAGGTTCCCAAACTGAAAGGCTTCTCCTCATGAAGACCTTGTGTAGCATTTCTTATTCCCCTTACCAAAAGACCAGGGACTGGATGTTGCAAATGACCAGTGCCTACCAAGTTGCCACCAAAGTGATGTACGTGGTTAATTTAAGTTACTCTTCTGAAATCAGGCCAATATGCCTTAATAGCTGAAGGCTCTATTAGTGAAGGATAAAAAGAGTAGGAGGGAGGTAAAAAGAATAGCAAGGAGGTTTGCAAAGTAAAAATGAGCAAGGTGGGCCACTCCCTAGTTAGATAAAGAAGATTAAGAATATATCTACTTTTCTCATAAATAAAATTTGAATATCAAAAATGAACACTTGAATATATAGGGATATGGATGTACATGTATGTATAGGTAAAGATATAGGAAGTAAATACACTAAATAAAAAGTCCTATAATGCTTCCTTGAAATCTAGATCATTCACTTCCCCAATAGAACCCTGAAACACCTTCTGAATTTTTTGAGATTTTACTTCAGGGAAAACACATATTTAGACAACCAGGAATGATGGATTGCATAAAGTATGTATTACCATGAAAATAATAAAGTAAAAAACTACATTTCTCCTCCTCCCTCTTCATCCATGAATGTTTCTACCTAGTTTGCCTTAATGTGAAATATCATAATATGTTAGGAAGAGAGGAATCAATTCCACATTATGACCTCAGAGTGACTTTCCCTATTCAAAAACAAAAGAAAGACACATTGAATTTAAATATATCATGAAAGTTTTTAAATCTCTTCTCTCTTGAGAAGAGAATTTTCTAGATTAGTGAAAATTGATTTCCTCAAATCCACCATGTATGTGAACATTTGCTATATGAAATTCTAATTACCAGAGCTGTATCCTCCGTTTTACCTGAACCAAAGAGAAAAAAAAAAAAAAAAATAAAGAAACATCGTAACCCTTCCCATCTTTTCAACCCTGTTTGGCAGGGAGACTTTCGATGTTGCTGTATTTCGATGTTGCTGTATTTCTGTATAACTGTGCTGGCTTCAGTGCATGTGTGATCACTATCCAGATTTAGAAATAAGTTGGTACCAAGATATATGTGGGTTCATTCCGGTTCACCACTTAGAATTAACATCTTTGGCTATAAAAAGACTTTTAAATCTTTTAAACAAACCCCTTCAGTAACCAGTTAAAACCTGATTTATTATTGTCGCCACACTGTTTCTGACAAGGAAACCTGCAATAATCTCCAACAGCTGCCGGTCAACAGGTGCTGCTGAATGACTTTGAAACACGGAGCCATAAACTAGAATCAATTTTGTCTCCTCCACTGTTACAATCGGGCAAGCAGAACAACTGGAACATTTTTAATCTTACCTTTAATATCCTTCAAAAACAGAAGTAGGAAACAGGACCCCACCGTATAATCAAGAAAGCACACTCCCCGTCAGGATAATTGTTCTCTAGAGCCGTGCATTTTATGAGTTACATATAAAACTTATAGGGAAGGTCATCTTCTGAAATCAGAACACAGCTGGTAGGCAGTCAGAATTGCATTGTATATATAAAGACTCACTCTGCGCCTAGATATCATATTCAAGGGTTTAAATTCTAAGAAGTACTCATTTGCAATCTATGAACATATATCAAGGCAATTTAAATTACTTTTCTCCTCTTGCCCCGAATCTACATTCATATCTTTTCCTTCTAACTGCTTCTATCTTTTTGAAAATGGACACTTGAGAAGCCACAAAAGGTCAAATATTTAATTAATGACTTCACACTTTTTCAAAAAAATTATTTCTTCATTTTTCTGAAGACTCGCTCAAATGTCTATTTTCAACCTAGATTTTTGAATTAAGCACATTTTGACTTTTTAAAATAGCTATTTTTAATTAGAAGAGAATGTGGAATATTTGTCAAAATTCTGAGGTTTTTGGAAAACTAAACACAATAGTCAGTTTTTAAAGCGTCTGAGCCTTAATTCCAAAGTGATTGGAAGAACAAAAAGAGAGAGAATTACTAACTGCCTGAGAGACTGTCGTCTGGGTAGGAAGATAGTTAACTTTGGATTTTGTATGCTAAAAGAAAAATCATAGACCACACTGTAATAAGCACACTACATCCTGGGTACAATATGTGTTTGTGGTCCCTAAAATGTTTTCCAGAAGATTAGGTTGATTCTGTGTGAATCATTTGGAAAATTCCTACAAATGTTTCTATCCAAAAAGTAATCTCTCATCCTGCCAAAGTTCCTGGCAATACATAGATTCTGACTATATCACCATTTCAGGAATATTTAAAGAGGTAGAAAAAAAGGAAAGGATTATACATTCTTCAACATACACTTTTGCCAACATCTCTTTCCTTGTGAAAAATAGGGGTGTTGTTGTTTTTTTTTGTATCTAGGTTTAATAAAGAATAAAAATTTAGTAAAACAAGTGCTTTGATAGCCAACTATTTAAAGTACTAATTAAGCATGTGTCTTTGGATTCTTGTAGACGTGGGATCAAATACCAGCACACCTCTCAGTCTCTCGTTGGTATAATAGGACTAACAATATTTCAACTCTCCCAGGGTTATGATTAAATTGGATAATGTATGTAAATTACCCAACAGTGATAGAACTCTTGTCTCCTGTGTGGCTTTGTACTCTTCATTCTCAGTACTGGAAGAAAATGAACATCTCTTGCCTTCACTAACTTTAATTTTTTTTTTTTTTTAAGTTTAGCAGCCTTACATTACCTTATATCCCAAAGGAGTAATCTTAAGATCAAAAAGATGGACAGCAACACTTACGTCAGTGGAAGCATGCAGGGCTTCTGCAAGCTTTGGCACAAAGATTAATACCAGCCTCTGAGGCAGCATCAATGTCCCATGGTGCAGTTAATGACACCATGTGCAAGAGCAAAATAAGCATGTTGTCATCATCTCCCGAGATTGTAGTCCTGAACTACCCTCTGTTGTGAACGTTTGTTCTTTTCGGTCGCACAGTACAGATACTAAAATGGTGAAGGAGATTTCTCGAGGATGTATTTAATTAGGTTTAAAACTGCCCATAAAATCTGACAATCGGTGTCAGCATCACTGCTGGGAAGCCAATAAAGCCCGCATACCATAGCAGGTTGCACAAACCACCAGCAGCATTTCCATCAGTGATGAGTCAACTGCACCCCAAAGACAAACTAATCAACACAGAGCATTTTACTGACAATACATTTGTGTTCTCATATTTCAAAAAGGCATCTGAGGTATGCCTGATGTGTTGTGGCTCTTAGGGGAAAAAATGGCAGACTAAAATGGAGAAAGCAGGCTTTTAACATTTCTAACTTATTTCTTCATCAGAAGAGCACTGGCCACAGAGGTTCCTTTCACTAAATCTCCATTAAGGAATAGAATGCTAGACCAGCTACTCATGATATTTACATATACGTGGCAATGGTTTGGTTTAATCCCATTTGAGGCCACACATCCTCATCAAAAAGCATGGATCAGACATGTCATTTGGGGGAAAAAAAAAGTTTCATTTGTCTTTTAATTAGGTTTCAATGCCACAGAGGAATTACTTTTTAAAAGCCATTTAACATGGGTGCATTGATATCATCTAGAATCCCCAATTCACTTAATATGTATTAAGTGTACACAATCTATTTGCCAAACATTTTGTGGTACACAGGGGACAGACATAGTCCCTATTTCCAGGAGCTCACTCCACAGTGTAGGAAACAGCAACAGTGGTACCAAGAGAGGCCTAGGATCTCTCATACTCTGCCTTTCCCCAGTAATCTCTTTGAACTTCCCTATAATAACATAAATGAACTTCCCTATAATTTAAAAATATAAATGATTATTTATATTCTCATAAATACAACCTAAGTAAAACACTGACCTGCCAATATGGATTTTAGAGACAAATTTCCTTGGCCCCCTTCCACTAGATTGCTTCTTCTCAGCCCCTCTGCATAGCTACTCAGGCCCATAATAGGAAACACACACTGAAAGTCTTCAGTGGCAATATCCATGTGGTACACGATAGAAAGGCAAAGACTCGGTAGCCTAAAATGGTGACTGTTGAGGGATTCGAATTTCAGGGAAAATTTTAGGAAATTCTTAAAAGGTGAGGCCATATTATGCATGCAAATACTGGGAAGTTTAGGAGCAGAGAGGCAGAAGAGAAAGCATATGGCAAGTTCAAAGCACAATAACTGCAAGGAGCTCATTCAGCCTGCCAGGAGGACAGCGTGTCAGTGGGAGAAGTGTCGAGGATTAGACTGGCCTGATGAGCAAACACCAGATTGTAAAGAGGATGCAGGCCTTATTGAATGTTTCAACATACATTTTAGATTGGAGTTCAGGGGATCGCTATAGGCGAATGAAGCAAGAGTGATAGGAGAAGGGGAGGAGCAAGCAGAGGGTGGCAGATTCTGAATGAAGGTACTGGCTGTAGGACTAGAAAGAAGCAGATGGGTCTTAGAATGATGTCAGAAGCAATACACTCAGGATGTGGTGGCTGATTTGGAAGGTGATTAAAAGAGGGCTGCATGGAGTAGCTTATGGTGTGGATAGCTCGGTGAATGCGGCTCATCACAGAGATCAGGAATACAGAGGAGAGATGAGAGATCTCACAGCCTAGTGCCCAACCTCTAAGATCCAGACAAGTACATCTAAGTCAGGTAAAACAAAATAAAGTTAAGATTATCATTCATTTCTTCCTTAAAATATCTATTGACACAAATGGTAAAAAGATACTACACTCTATCAAAAAGCAATTTAAAATATCACTCTGAAATTGTACAGAAGCATAATACAGAGAACAATACCATTATAATAATGACAAATGACATGTCTCTGGTTCTCACTGAAGATCACATTTTAAAGATTTTACAAGCCAGTTCTTATCTAGTCTGTGATGTTTGCTGCCAATGTTGTTTGTTTGTTTAGAGAAAGCGGGAATGTGTGATTAAGGGGGAGGGGCAGAGAGGAAGAGGAAGAGGGAGAATCTTAAGCAGGCTCCTTCCCCAGGCAGGACCCTGAGATAATGCCAGCCCTGAGCCAAAAAAAAAAAGCCAGACACTTAACCAACTGAGGCACCCAGATGCCCCACAATGTTATTTATCTAATTATAGATTTATTTAATACTAATCTAACCTTTATGATAAATGTCTAACAGTAGGCTTTGCCATCAGAGACATTGATGGATGCTTTTCAATCTTAGAGTTCTTAATTTTTTATTACCAAAACCCAGGGATAATTACATCATACTTAACATATACTTTCTTTAAAAATACAATAAATGTCAAACAGTGATTTCTGAACAAAAGTATAAAAATAGGGAATATCTGAAAATATTATCTTCCCAAACAAATAATAATAATAATAGAGTTAATAGGTAGTTAAATAAATATACAAAAAGGCAGAGATACAAAAATTATAAATGTATTCTTGCCCTGAGTTGAAACTTCTTTGACTCAATCTATAGACCTTTAGAGTAAATGAAAAACCTTTCCAAAGGAATAATATTGTAATTTAGCATAGGAGCTAGAATTTGATTAAAATTGGTTAATTACTATTAAATTACTAAAAATATTTGAAAGTAATAAGAGGACAAAAATTTACCAATATCCATCAGTTTGGTAAAATATTAGTATTAAAATCCTACAAGATAAGTAAATTTTCTTTATATCATCTTAGTAAACAAAGCACAATAGATAATGTTAATAAACTTGTTTTTAAAATTTTAAGGATTAGAGTAGTCTAATAATTACCCACCCTTCCTCTTATGAAATGTGTGAGATGTATATAGAAAGAAAGAAAGAAAGAAAGAAAGAAA
>CM052886.1:30654336-30669923 GCA_028534135.1 Potos flavus
AAGC
The DNA here is from genome assembly GCA_028534135.1 of Potos flavus. Classification (NCBI taxonomy): domain Eukaryota; kingdom Metazoa; phylum Chordata; class Mammalia; order Carnivora; family Procyonidae; genus Potos; species Potos flavus. The sequence goes on from CM052886.1 coordinate 30,654,341, forward strand.
TTTGGAATATAAAGTTTGGGCACATGATTTGCTGGAGAATCTATGGGGCAGGGAGAGGAACATATACTCTCATACACTGATCTTACAACTAGAAAATACTCTTCCTCGTAGAAGGGAATTTGACAATATTTGTCTAATTTACATCTATATTTACCCCTTTTCTGACCTGTCACACTTTAAGAAATCTCTCCTAACACTGACAAGTATATAGAAGGTACACACATAAAAAAAAAAAAAAAAATGATTATAAGATGACTTACAGCAACAGAAGACTGGAAAAAAAAAACCTTAAGTGGATTGTTTGAATAAACTATTTTTATATGTTTCTAAAAACTGAAAAGATAATGCAAATATTTTTTTTTTAAAAAGGCTACACATCAGGGAGAAAAAACATAATGGATGGGCAGAAATGGAGTCTAATCTGTGAATATACTCTACTCTGTAGATTGGACTTTGGAACTATGTAAAAGTTTTATATCACTATACAACAAAACAGGAAATCTAAAAATTTCTTAATGCAAAAATCATATGAGATGAAGTTGCAATTAGAGTCTGTGATTTAACCACGGAATGATTTTTTCAAGTGAATTTTTTTAAAGTTAATCTGACTGTATATGGGGGCGCCTGGCTGGCTCAGTCAGAAAAGTATGGGACTCTTAATCTCAGAGTCATGAGTTCAAGCCCCATGTTGGGTATGGAGCCTACTTAAAAAAATAATAATAACAAAAATAAATAAAAAATTTAAAATTTAAAAAATAAATATAAAATAAAGGTAATTTCTGGGGTGCCTGGGTGTCTCAGCCAGTTAAGCATCTCACTCTTGATTTGGGCTTAGATCATGATCTCAGGGTTGTGAGATCAAGCCCTGAGCCAGACTCGGTGCTGGGCATGGAGCCTGCTTAAGATTCTCTCTCTTCCTCTCCCTCTGCCCACTGTCCCTGCATCCCCACCCTCCTGCGCCCCCCCCCCCCCCGTCCCAGGCTCACATGCTCTCTCTAAAAAAAAGAAAAGAAAAGAAAAGAAAAGAAAAGAGAAGAGAAAAGAAAAAAGAAAAAGAAAAGAAAAGAAAAAAAAAAAGGTAATTCGACTGTATATACCTAAAGGGATGTTTCAGAAACACAAAATAATAACTAGAATATTTTAAAAAATCATCTCAGTAACTATGTTATATAGGATAATATTGGTATTATTCTGAAACTGTATATATAGAGAGATAGCATGATAGCAAATAAGTTATTAGGAATAAAAACTTTCAGTGGATGAGAAAAGAGATATAAATATAAAATTTAAAGAGGCTAAATAGAAGTCCTATAATTATAAATGTACATATCAGCACAAGTTCATTAGGGATTTTCTCGATTAAAAAGTATACATTTCTCATATGATCCCCTGAAAGACCTAGAAATTATTGACACATTAACAGTCAATAGCCCTATAGGTCCAGATGGAGTCTCTAAGTGTCATTTCCCACTAAAGGAACCAGAGTTCCTCAAAGAAATGACTATTTCTAAGTCTAGGTCAGGAAATAGGCAAGACAATCCAGCAACATCTTAATATACCAGAAAGTATAGAGAATATCAAAGAATACTGATTTGCAAAGACTAGGAAACCACACTGAAGACCCTCCCAGCAGAAAAAGATGGGGCAATTTGAGCAGTGAAAAGAGTAACTGTAATTCATGAAACATGTATGCTAAAAATCCATGAGTTCATCAAGATACAAAAAGCAAATTGGTCGCCAATTAAAAAATACTAGTGAACCAATTCATTCTAAAACCTGTGTAATAAAGAGAAAGTATCAAGTATTTGACCTGCTTTCCTACATGAACTCTACGTGACGGTAAGAAAAAAGTTAATGTTGGAAAGCTCTTCTTCATATAAGAATTTCAGCTAATATATTAAAGAGGAATGTTAGATCTTTACTAGGTGATGATATGAAATAATTATTCATTTTATTCATTTTAGTGTACAACGGTATTGGAATTATGTTTTTATAAAAAATCCTTGTCTTTTAGAAAGGCATACTTGTATATTAGCAGATTAAAGATTGCATGATATAATATCCAAGACTTGCTTCAGAGAATCCAGTGGGGTTACAGATGAAAAAAAAAATTAGGCGATGAGTGGTAATTATTGAAGTGAGTAATGTATACTTGAGGGATTCCTCATATTATACTATTTAAAATTTTTCCAAATAACATTTTATTTTAAACATTAGAGGATTAATATCAGATCCTTAAATGGGTTCTGAACTGAAGTTTTATTTTGTTTCTGTTTGCCATTTTGTTGAGATTTCTAGATCTTAAAGGAGTAAAAAATTCTTATGAAAGTCAATCCCCTCCAAAAAACAAACAAAAAAATCATACAATGTTTCTTTCTCTATTCTTGCCTCACTTTCCAACAAAATGTCTATTTCTGTCCTGACATCAAAGGACCAGAATTTTGCCATAAGCACTGACTACTTGAAAATTGCATAGTGGTTTGAAGTGTTCGGGCTGGTAACAGCACTGTAAACCTTGACTAATCCGTATTTTAAAACAGCGCCCGTCAAAAGAGCCTGGGAAACTATCAGTTTCTCCCCAATCTGCACAAGCAAACCATCTGACCCACTTTTCTTCACAGAGACCCATTCCACATTCAGGACCATGCACATCATGGACATAAATCAAAAAAGAATGAGACAAGCTATGAACAAGAGTTTTTTAAAAGCTATGCTTATAAGACACTATATTATGATTTATTTCAAAGAACTAAAAAGTAATACGGCCTTTGAATGCATAATAAAAAACACATATTTCAGACCTACCAACTAATTAATTTGTAGATCTACATAGAAGAGTAAGAAAGTGATAATTTCTACTAAACTTTGAAATATTCATGAACCTTTATTTTCTGTCCTAACTCAATGCAGTCAAGTGATTCCCAAGGTGTATATAGACAACTTAGATTGTTCGTAATACAAACATAGGAAGGTGCTCCCACAGGGAAACTGAGGAATGGAGTAAAATTTAACTAAACTGCATCTGTCGGCATGAAAAGTGACTATCAAAATTAAATTAGAGAAATTCAGAAGGAAACCAGTAAGACTGGTGAAAAATAGCTCCCTTTTCCATTGCAAAAAAATCCATTTAAATTCTCATCTCTACAAACTTTATTTCTTCCATAGAAAAATTGCCTTTCACTATGAGAAACTTGTGATTGGATCCTGCAGAATTTGTAAGACACAGCTTTTTTTTTTTTTCCTTTAAAAGTATACAGAAAAGTGACAACATTTTGAACAGAGAAAAACGAGAAATTTAGAGAAAAGTAGAGTAGCGGAGGAAGTTCATATCTGGATGCTTTAATGATCTTCATGTTTAAACACATATGAGTGTGTCCATAACGGGAGAGGTAAGTTTTCCAACATCTGCTATGAAAGAGGAGGCATTAGTCAACTCAGTGATACACAGTGATGACACCACAGTAAGAACATGACTGCCTGATGAATAGGAAGAGATCCTCTCAAATGAAACATGAGAATTTGCTAGTAGCTCTAAACTGCACCAGCATCACAGCAGGAAACACAACAAAAAGATGTGGTGGCTAAATCACACCTGGGGCATGAGGAAATAAGGATGACTGAAAGATAAGGAGGGAAACGGTAGAGTTTGCAAGAATAACCACACTCTACAAAATGCAGATAGTCGTGTTTAGATGTCCATTTTATTTATTCACTGCTTGCTTTTTACATGCTAACGCTGAGTGTACAAACACAGGACAATGTTTAATAGGGGTCTGATTACCTTATTTTGTCAGTTTAATGAAGGAAAAATAACTAATATAAGTGGTACGCCTTAAATACATATAATTAATATTTATACTATATGCATGAAATACCGACCTTTATATTTGATCTAATCCAAATCCCTAAAATTCGAGTTCCCAAATAAATGACAAGCACAGCCACTTTTCTCCACTCTCTCTGCTCATTTCAGACCATCACTATTTCTTGTCTGGTCACCTGCAATGTTTTTCTCAGTTGTTTTCCTGCTCCAGTTCTTCACATCCCTACTGCCCTTACGTCCAAAGCATCCTTCACAAGCTCATTCTTTCAAATACAGCTCTGAAGCAATTTTCCCCTACTTAAAACCCATCGATAAATTTCCATCACTGGGGGCACCTGGGTGCCTCAGTGGGTTAAAGCCTCTGCCTTCAGCTGAGGTCATGATCTGAGGGTTCTGGGATCCAGCCCCACATCAGGCTCTCTGCTCAGCAGGGAGCCTGCTTCCCCCTCTCTCTCTGCCTGCCTCTCTGCCTACTTGTGATCTCTCTCTCTGTCAAATAAATAAATAAAATCTTTAAAAAAAAATTTCCATCACTGGAGAATAAACTCCAAGCTTCTTAGCATCATCTTCCCTCCTTGTCTTCTCCTTCTGCCACTTTTCCACAGCAAAGTGGGCACTGACTACACTGCCTGCCTATGCATCTTGTAACAGTTCCACTTCTTCAAGCCTATGGAATTTCACCCTTTCATTCCCTGGAGAACAACATGAAAATCATGTTTGGCCAGAAACATCTGACTGGCCAATGGGAAAACGCTTGATCACATTATTAATCAAATGGCAAATGAAGGCAACAATGATATACCATTTTCACTCTTGAAATGGACAGAAATTAAATTTTAACATTCTATCTCTATCAATATGCACTCAATATTATGTTTGTGAAATCTATACATGTCAAGGAAATATTGAAATATAATTACAAGCAACAGCTTATAAAAGATATAAAACAATTTTAATTGGAAAAATATGCACTATATACAATATTGGCTATAGATACATAATAAGTATGTAAAAGCATTTTTTTTAAAGATTTTATTTATTTATTTGTCAGAGAGAGAGAGAGCACAAGCAGGCAGAGTGGCAGGCAGAGGCAGAGGGAGAAGCAGGCTCCCTGCCAAGCAAGGAGCCCGATGTGGGACTCGATCCCAGGACCCTGGGATCATGACCTGAGCCAAAGGCAGCTGCTTAACCAGCTGAGCCACCCAGGTGTCCCTGTAAAAGCATTTTTAATGGAAAGGAAAATGACAAGAAACCCATGATGTTATTTGCCTATAAGAGGCGCAGAAGAGGATTAGGATTTAGGATAGAAATAGGTGTTAGTTGTACTTTATTTCTTTAGTAAGAAAGAAACGACATGGCAAAAGTTGTTATTTTAGGAGATGGGAATGTGGGTATTTATTTTATCATTTCTTTTTTCTGCATTTAAAAATTTTTCTCCGTATAAAAAAATGAATAAACAAAGAAGACACAGTTGGTATCCTCAAGGAGCAATGCAGTGAAGAATTAAAACAGCGATTTTGATAATATGTGACGAATGCCATGTTGGAAGACTAGACTATGCCGAGAGCAGAGAGGTCAGCAGCCTAATTGACCAGAAACTACAGATTGGCTCCTGAAAGGAGTCGCTAGCAATTAAGAGATGAGGAGAAGTTGATGAACTGAGAGCTGGGGGTTGTGTTTCTGTGTTGAAGACAGTCAAACAGTATTTACAAAGTAAAGCCAACAAGAGAGAACATGATATTTGGGAGAACTTGAGTCATTTTTAATGTCTCAGGTTCAGATGGTGGGTAGACAAACAACAGGAATTGAGCCAAGAAAGGCAGGCAAGGGTGAGATCGTGAGAGGAATGTGATCCAACTCCCAGGAGTTTAAACTGTATCCTAACTGATGGGGGGCCATTTCAGACTTCAATTAGAGGAATATTACCAGCCGTAGATTATAGAAAGATTGCCACAGGGAGATGGAATAGCTTGATCTTACAGTAGGCTCACAATAGGCTGAATTAATGAAGAAACAGTAGGGCAGAGGGAAGGGAATAAGGAAGTATTTAAGGACTGAAAACTACAGGACTAAATGCATGTGACCGTGAGGGACAAAAAGAATGAGAAGATGGCCCAGGTTCCTGACTTAGTCATCTAGATGGTGATGATGCCGTTCACTCGGTCAGGAAATTTGGAAAAGGGTAGTATGCAGCTTGGTTTGGAGCAACTGGCAATCACGACTATAATTGGAAAGATAAGTACTAAGACTTTCTGAATAGTATCTTGCACCAATTTAAATTTAAATTAAAATCCTACATTTTCCAATGATTGGTTTCTGAGAGTTATGTTCATTTTATTAGTATTGGTTCAAAGACATCTTAAGATATACACATTAAAATCAAATCTATTGTTGTTGTAAGTAGTTCTTAAGAAGCAAGAAAAAATTAAAACACCTACCCCAATATTCTAAAACAGACACACAGTTCCCAAAGTATCTGCAGAGTATGAGAATAACAATCATGATATTTCAGCTGGTAGGAATATTTTTATATAAAAGTTTCATTATCTCTCTGGCACCATGGAAAAATAAGCTTATTTATTTATAGATGTGAAATTCCTTTAACTGATATGTGGACAGCTTAATAAACAAAACTTTCCTCAATGTAACCTAATATGACCCATTATTCCATGAGAAATGTCCCTCCAAAAAAACTCAACAAAACAAAACAAAACAAAACCCAGGACTTTCTTTGCCACAAAGAAAATTAAATCCCAAAGAGAACCTCTTTCAATCAGTATTAATGTCCAGAACCTGCCAAGTTATTATCAGCAACCTATTAATTACATGCGGAGTATTGTTATTTCAAGTGGCATATAATACAGAAAGTCAAGGTGTTTACAGGACAACCAGCAAAATATTTTAAAAATATATATGATACCAATCCAGAAAAGTAAAATAATCATTTTTCTCCTACATTGTTCTAATATTTGATATCAGAAATGACTATTGACATCAACATGTTCTCCTAAGAGCAAATAGTCTTTCATTGTTTTGTACCAAAACAGAAGTGACAACCTACATTTATCAGGTCCAGACATGACACTAAAAATGCAATCTATCTCATCTTTGATATTCTTCCTTTCATTTCATCATCAAATCAGTTATATTCAGAGTTTTTGCAAACCATGACTGAGCTACTCTATCTCATATGTTCTCAACATACCTTTTGTTTTCTAGTGAGTTCCATATTCAGGTTAAAACTCCCACGGTTGCAAAGGGGCTTTTCTATATATAAATATTTAGGCCTTTCAGCTAGCTCTGTCCAGATTATCTGTGTGTTAGTAAAAGTGGAGCCCTCCGAACACCCCTTCTGCTCTCCTGCAGCACTCAGATATCTTGTATTAGCTAAGGCTAGGTGATAGATTCTGGCCAGTGACTGTCACACATTAGGTAGAAGTGGCATAGGCCATATTAGCCAAAGCAGAGAAGAAAATACATGGGACTCTCTAGGTGGCCCTACCTCAGGCAAAGTGACCAGCAACTTTCCATACAGTGGAGCAGCCATTCATTTCAGTCCTCATGTGGTGATATGGAGCACAGCCCCCTTCCCTACCTCCCTAATAATCCAAATTGGATAAGTAGTGTGAGAGAGACATAAACTCTCCGTTGTATTAAGCCACCAAGATGTGGGTGGTTGTTTATTACAGCAGAATAATTTAGGTTAGCATGAACCAATAGAGTAAACCCCCAAGGTCAAATATGCAGCATGAGAAGAATCTCTCCTATTATAATAGGAAATAGGTGACCATTTAAAAAATTAGTCCTAGCTCCTTCGAAACTGTATCTGTTTTAAAAAGAGATTTGGGGGGCACCTGGGTGGCTCAGTGGGTTGAGCATCTGCGTTCAGCTCAGGTCATGATCCCAGAGTGCTGGGATCCAGCCCCGAGTCAGCTCCCTGCTCAGCGGGGAGTCTGCTTCTCCCCCGTGCTCATGCTCGTGCTCTCTCTCTCTCTCTCTCTCTCTCTCTCATTCGCTTTTGCTCTCCCTCAAATAAATAAATCTTAAAAAAGAGAGAGAGATTTGGGATATTATTTTCAATTGCGATTTTCTATCTCCTTGAAGGATAATATTACATAGAATTCACATTCCTGATGAGTTTGACTATAAGGGGCACTTTGTCTTGCAAACTCTATTATCTAAGAACTAGACTAGATAGACAGCTTCATCCACTTAAATATTTTTTGAGCCCCTCATTGTGTCAGGCACTATTTCAGACACTAGATAGAGGGAAATGAGCAAAACCATAATAATCCCTGCTCTTATGTAGCCCACCCCATTAGTTGACAAAATAATCACCAATGAAATAACTACACATACAAATATAAGAATGTCTGTGACAGTCAAAGTTGCCAAATATCCCCAACTTTCTACTCTCTAGCACATGGATGGTAAGGCTAAATATCCTGGCCCATGCTGGGTGAATGGAGGCCTTTTGACTAGTTCTGACCATTGCATTGTGAGAAAAAACTAATGTATGTTACTTTAGACCAAGCATTTAATTGCCCCAGAGCTATCCCTTTCCTTCTATCGTTGCCCCCTCAACACTGAATTGATGACTCCATCAGTGACTATGATTAGTAGAGCCTCCACTGACTACAATGAACATATATTGTGAGTGGGGGAAAAAAAAAAATGTTGGTTGTGTAAACAACACTGAGCTTTGGGGTTTGCTTGTTAATGCAGCATAACCTAGCCCATCTTGAGTGATAAATACCTTCTCCAAATTGTGTCCAGCATTATAATTCCAAAATTTTTAAATACCCTATATGACTTTGATAAAAATTGTAGAAACTGGTCACTTCAGCATAAAAAAGTTCTATGAAATTACTCAAATAAGTTAGTACCACGATTATGAGTTGGAGCCGAATCCACTTTTTAGAAGTCTCTTTAGCTTTTCCAGATTTCATCTGAACACTTTTATGACAGTACATCATTCTCTATAGCATGAGCACTAAACTCAATCCTTTTCAAGTACAGAGCCTGTTGTCTACAGAGACCACAGGTGCTGTATATCAGATAAGCTGGAGCAGAGCCTTGTAATACAGTTTGTTCTTGCAAGAGGTGAGTTAATGCATGCTTTGAACAAGTTCACCTCCCAAGTGATCCTTGCTTTTCAAGAAACCTTTTTAACATTTTCTTAGCACTCATTCCCTCCAGTAATCCAGTTTCTGGCATTTCATTTTGTCTTTTATGCTCTTTCTCTTGGCAGATGAACCAGCCTGCTGCTTTCTTCTTATGACATGACTTCAAAGGAAAATCAAAGGAGTCCAATTTTTTTCTTAACCCAGTTTTCAATGTATAAAGTACATTGATGCTTGCTGACTAGGCACTGTTAAAGTCCCCAAAATATCCTTGCACCAGTTCAAATGGAGAAACTTGGAAATAAGGCAGTAACTTCAGGATTTATCTAATCAGGGAGTATGCAAGGTACTGCCCATACTTGTTTTTTTGAATAAAGCTTTACTGAAACACAGCCACACCCACTCACACACGTGATGTCTATGGCTGCTTCTTCTTTACCATAGCTGACTTGAATAGCTGCAACAATAGGTTTACTATCTGGCCCTTTTCAAAATAAGTTGGTCAAACCCTGACCTAAATATTTAATACTACATAATTTGTATAATGCACCAAATCCTTAGTATAATCCATAAAGCCTTGCATGATTTGACATCTTCCTCAATTCCAACTCTCTTTTCTTCACCTTTGTGTCCCAGTCACAATGACATTTTCTGATCTTTAAGGGCTCCATAAAATCTCTGAGTACATGAGAAGACTATGGTTTATGTGGATCTCTCTCTACACATTTTCCCCAACCCTCTCTGTCCACCCTACTCTGCCTGCCTAGCTCCTACTTATTCTTGCAAGAGTCATTTTCTCAGAGAAGTATCTTCTGACTGCTGTTTGTCATAGGGTCCCAAGTCTGTGGAGACACACTATAGAGAATCCTGTTCCTTGCTTTACCTCATATTAAATTATACTTTCGTTAGTTTGATTAATTAGTTTCTCCCACAGACTGAGAAGTGCCCTTACAGAAAGGACAAGTTTGTATTTTGTTCAGTATCTGTGATTAAGGCACAGAGTGGGTGGTCAGAAAAAAAAACTGCTGAAAAAATAATTGGATACTTGACATACTCAGACTTAATACGTGAAGTTTCAAATATTTACAATCAACTCCAATAATTCATTACAAACATTCATTGGTATTTCTCCTCAGGCCCTGCTTTGCATCTCAAAATTGGTTAACGTGTGAGTCAGTTAGCTAGTCAGTGAATCTGGGGGACACTTAGGATACTTATTTTATTGCCAACTTGCTACTTCATACTCTTCCCCTCTTACAGAGTAACTCAGGAAATAACTCTTTAATAGTTTGTTTTTGAAATAGAAGTTCCCTTTAAAGGAACGTCAACTGAAACTGCTAAGAGTATTTAACCAGAATATATACATTTGGATTCATTTAAAAGTAAAATGTTGATTTTGCAGTAGTTCCAATCTAGGCAGGGAATGAATCAAACATATTATCTGACGAACAGGAAAAATTTTAAAAAGTCTTGAAATTGTTTCAATACATTTTCCTCTGCTATAAAACTATCGAAACACTGGTAAAATTAGAGAGAGGTTGAAAATAAATTAATTTTGTGAAATGAGGACATATTCAGAAAATACTTGTCTAAACAGAAACCTAATTCAAATGAAATGTAAAGTATATATAATCATTCCTCTGAAGCAACAGAGGCTAAGAGCAGTATTGAAGCTAATGAGCCAGGATTTATCATATATAAAATTTGGTTCACATAGTTTAAAAATCTGGCTTTCAAAAAAAAAACTTAAGAGGCTGAAAGTTCACCATGTGAAGTTCTTCCTAAACAAGGGTTATCATAAAGAAAAGGGTTATAAGACAGAAAGATATTCATCACAGATATCACCAAAATAAAATGCATCTGTGAATATATCCAAAGAGCAGAAAATAGTCAATTATGGATTATGTCTTCGATTTGGTAGCTCTATTATATAAGAACCCCAGTTTGGAGAACAAGAATAATAATCTATGGCCGTATATTCTATTGGGTCACAAAGGTACCATATGGATCAGTTTAATAAGTGTTATATTTGGAGAATATCTTGCAACACAAAACCATGAAGCTAACTTTTCAGAATTTCTTGGGATTCATATGTACCAAAATGATATTTACATATTTGAAGGTCCCAAGACACATTCTTCATGAATGTCAACAGTATTCACATGGTTCACTCTTCATTAGTAAGATACCAATATCAAATACCCTGAAACATGGGGAAAATTTCTCTTTCAAACAGAAAAATCAAAATGTTCAGTATATCCTTAAGTAAAGCATCTCTTCCTCTCCTGTTGATGTCTTTCACAGTGTTCCTACTATACCTTCTTTTCATCCTACAAACTTGTCCTGGGCAGTATCATTCATTCCCTTGGGTTCCAACGACTACTTCTATGAGAAAATTTCCCAAATCATAATCACCAGGTAGAGTTCTCCCTAGAGCTTTGACTCTAAATATTCAACTGCTGCTTAGACACTTGAATGTGGGTATCTATCAGGCACCAGAAATGAAAAGAAAAACATATCCAAGTGGAAACTCTTGTTTTTTTCTCAAAATCTGTGCTTCTTTTAACCAACTTGAAAATTAGAGTTTCATGCCTATCCCTTTCTTCCTTACATTCTACATCTAATCTATTACCAAGTTCTTTTGAATGGAACTAATAAAAAAGTCCATTCATGCCCATCCATCTTCACTCCCACCTTCCTAATTCAGGTCATTATCATAAATCCCTTCAATTACTTCAATAGCCTTTTAGTGAATTTTCTTGTCCTAATCCATCTGATTCATTTTCCTCATTGTCTTCAGAGGGATTTCCTGAAACTCTTTAACAAGGCTTACAAAGTGGTTCATGATCAGATTCTTGCTTATCACTCAGCCTTCCCTCATTCTACTCTTTACTCGATCCCTGATTTCTCCTTTTGCTCCATCATTGTCTCCACATTTAAATTCCAAACATTCCGAACTTCTTTTAGTTCCTGGAATAGTTTATACTTTCTCACCTAGAACTTCCCTATAAAGTGCTAAATTATTTGCCTAAAACATTCTACCCCATCCACCCATTCCTAACCATACTACAAATTCTAATTATTCTTCTCATCCTTAAAAATCTCAATTTTTTTGTGACTTTCTCTGAGAAGTCTTCCCTAACTCTTCTAAGTATCTGTTGTTTTTCTGTCATATGTTCCCATATTTTATTTAATTTATCGTTGTACTTAGCTCACCATACGTTATGTATTTTTAAAATTGTTTTCAGTAGTTTATAAGTATCGTAAGGCAGACATAATTCTTACTTGATTAATTTTGATATTCGAAGTTAATAACAAAATATCTAGTCCATAGGAGTGACTTGATAAACATTGCATGGATGGATGGATGGATGGATGGATGGATGGATGGATCAGTGAATCAACAGGCTCATTTCCACTAGATTTTCTAATTAATTTATTCTGTAACTATTTCTCTCAAAATCAATGACAGTCTAAAGCAGTACTTCTCAAACTTTTTCCAGGCATTAATAGTACTGACAAAAAAATGTGAATTAGTACCCCCAGGAAATATATTAAATTTGGGGAGTTTATCTGTAAAGTGCATGTGAACTTTCAGTTCCATCTCATTGTATGTTTGAATATATTTTAACACAAATCAGTGTTTTTCTTACCACATGCTTCATCAAAAGCTTTAAGTAGAATTTATATTCCACAAGACAGTGTCACGTTTATCTTGCTGTTTTGACTATCTCCTGGCGTGCTGATATATACCACAATACATATGGATACTGAAGTTTAAGATACTGTCTACATACAGAATTGACTTTTTCACGTTATAGAAAAATGTCTTTTGGAAGAAATTGGATGTTAGTAACTAATAGCAAATACTGTACGATTTCAAACAACAATTTTAGTAGGATGCAGGAACAGCTTTTGTCCTATTGTGATCTCTTTGACCATCAAGTCTATGTTTGATAAAGCAACTAGAAAGCTGGTGGACTGGGCATAAATGGAATACCCTGGATTACAGGACAGGCCAGCTGATGTACTGTGTACAGCATGCTGGTGTCTGACCATTTACCTTGATTGGGCTACTACTACTGTGTGATATATTTAGGCCTTTTAAATAGTGCATGAGATCAGTGTTAATGTGCAAAGTTTTAAAAGCAATGAAGGAGGGAGGCGCCTGTGTGGATCAGTCGTTAAGCGTCTGCCTTCGCCTCAGGTCATGGTCCTGGGGCCCTGGGATCAAGCCCCACATCGGTCTCCCTGCTCAGCAGGAAGCCTGCTTCTCTCTCTCCCACTCCCTCTTATATTCCTTCTCTTGCTGTCTCTATTTAATAATAAAAAAAATAATAAAATCTTTAAAAAAAAAGCAAAGAAGGAGGAAAATGCATTTACTTGAAATGTGAGTATGCACTTGTGCTAGAAGGCAATTCTCAGGACTCCTTTTGTAAGGGGCCATCAACTATATGGTCCCACAGAATTGCCACCACAAAGCAAGGACGCCATCTATTCCCATGTTTGCTGACCATTTGTAGTGGTTATTTATGGAGACAGGCAAAACAATAGGGTTAATGCTATACTTAAATGGTCCCTTGTCTCAATGAAGTCCCTCCAGTCGATTGAAAAATCAGTTTATCTTCTTTATCTACACACCTATCTTTTCTCCCACCTTCAACCTCAAATTCCCATGAGAAATCCAGCAAACTCTTATAACAAACATTGTCTAAGGACAATTAAACCAAATATTAAGTCATAGAGGTAGAGAAGTGTATAGTTATAAGAAGTAATTTGTTTTAAGATTTTATTTCTTTTAGAGAGAGAGAGAGAGAGAGATCGGGGGAGGAGCAGAGGGGGAGGGAGAGGGAGGGAGAAAATCTCAAGCCTGACTCCATACTGAGCACAGAGCTGGACTCAGGGCTTGATCTCATGACCCTGAGATCATGACCTGAGCCAAAATCTAGAGTCAGACACTTAACCAACTAAGCCACCTAGACACCCCTACAAGAAGTATTTAAAAATCATACCGTAAATAGTGTTATAGTTTCAATATTTTAATAATCAGTGGAGTTTTTAAAGGCATTTTGAAGAAAATAACATAAAGAATATGGAAGAAAATAGCATGTTTCCAATCAAGCTTCTATTTTTAAAATAGCTTCCTTATTCTTTTTGATTCAAGGATTATAAAGTGAAACTGGCAGAGGAAAAATTACACAGAATGTCAAACTCTGTTATCAGTGTCCTTTTTTAAATTGTGGCTATGTCTTTGAGCCAAAGCCAGAGGTAGGAGTACTGAACAGTAAAGGAATCATGACTCCTGCTCTCAAATGAGCTCTAATGTCCTGAATTCATTAGCACCTGAGCCAAACTATTAAGAGGTCTGGAGCATCTTATGATGACTTTGATTTAGGATTGCCACATATAAAAATGACTTCAGCTATTAGGGTAGTAATTGTTGAGTTACCAGCTTCAGAAACTATTTTTTCCATTGTAATACGGTAATTTTTAGTAACTGCTTTAATATTAATAAACAAATTTATTAATTTGTAATTTGTTATTTTTCTATGTATTTTCAATGCTTGCAGTTGAAATTTCGCATCTCAAGAATAAAAGGATATGAAAACTAAATTAAAATACAAATAGCATAACTAAAACAATACCAATACTTTTCAGAGAATATTGAAAAGCCATTAAAAGGGGCACAGACATAAAGATCATTTGGGATTAGAGCCATTCTCAAGGTATTACCAAAATCATTTCATTATTAATATATTTTCCTTTGTAATGGATTTTATGCTCTAACATATCTATAAAACTTCATTTCCAGTATCATTTTTTTTTTCTAATTCAACATAAAGATTTACTTTTCAATGATGTTACAGGGCAAGTGCTCTGGGACACAAAATTTAAGAACAGACTTGCTCTTAAATCCTACAAATACAAGTATGCCCAAGGCATATCACGTGTCTCACCCTAGTCCCATCTTTGTCAATATCTCCCAAAAAAGAATCAACAATAGCCTCAAATACTCTGTATTGAAAGAATAAAAGTTCTACTTATTTGAAGTAAACTGGTAAACACCGTACATTGAACACTTACTATACACCAGGCACTGTGTTGAACAATTCCCATGGATTAAAGCACTTAATACAACAATTATGAGGCATACATGATTACTCACATTTTGCACATGCAATCTGAGATTCAGCATGGTTCAGGAACTCAAACAAAGCCATTTATACAGCAAGGGCAAAGCTAGGGTCTGAGGCCAGATCTGTCTGACGCAAAACCTAGTGTTCTTAATCAATCAACTGTCCTATCTGTAGGCAAAGGGGTGATATGGATCTTTTACAAAGTGATGTTTTTTAAAGCCGTGTCATTGCTTCAAAACATTAAGGAGCAACAGCTAATGGTTAATAAGGTATTATCAACAAGAAGTCATGACAACTCTGCATGAATGGATATTTCCCAGCAAGCTAGTTTCATCTCTCATACCTAACAATTATTTCCCCCGTGTAGGAAATTCTGCTAGTGCCATGCCCAAGCCCCTTGCCCAGGCTGGAGCACCCATCTCTTGCTGTAGCAAGGACTGGCTGCTGATGGCTTCTGGTGGCACCATTCCATTCTTGAGAACTGCCTCTGTGGGTGAGAG
>CM052886.1:30670423-30709977 GCA_028534135.1 Potos flavus
TTTTTATATCACTCGAAACTTTCAATCTTATCCATGTCAGTTACAAAGACCCAAATAAGTCATATTTTTAACTGTGCCCACAAGGGGTTAGGAAAATCAAAGGCAGCTGAAAAGACTCTTACAGACTCTTAACATTGGTAGGTCAAGTAATAGAGAAGAGAACTATTAAAAGTGACAGAATATTTGAAGGACTTTCACACCCTTCAATTCCTACCTTCACGTCTTGAACTCGGATTCCATTTTATCCCAGCAGAAATTTTTAAAAATACCATGTAGTGTAATAAAAGTCACTATAAGTGTGCATTCTTTTAAGAACTGATTATTAGGGGCACCTCAGTGGCTCAGTCATTGAGCGTCTGCCTTCGGCCCAAGTCATGATCCCAGGGTCCTGGGATCGAGCCTCGCATCAGGCTTCCTGCTCAATGGGAAGCCTGCTTCTCCCTCTCCCACTCCCCCTGCTTGTGTTCCCTCTCTCACTGTCTCTCTGTCTGTCAAACAAATAAATAAAAGCTAAAAAAAAAAAAAAAAGAACTGATTATTAAACAAAATAAAACAAAAAGTCTTGTGGCTAAAATATGACAGGGGGTTCAAAAGGTTATTTCAATTTTAATATGAAATTTGATAATTTGTGATAATAATGATGGTGATTTGCAGTTTATAACATACATTTTAAAGAAAGCAATATCATATTCCTCCCTCTAAAAGCCAGAATCTTTAATTCACTCAATTTATTTAGTCCTGAAATAAAAATTATTTCCACTACTATCTATACATATTCCGTTTTCTCATACAGACGCTTATTATCTCTTTTGAGACCTCTAAATAACTATCAGCTATCATGGTATTTGGTGTTGATCTTCATCCAGCATTAGATCTGAACCCATCTTCCTGGGAATCAGTTTTCCAAAGTATATGATGTCTTCCATGTGTAGAGCATTTTTAATTTTCCTTGTTTTATATAAATAGTCACATTGTTATGGCTTCTGCATATAGAATACTAATTTGCTTTAAAATAAAGAAAATATTAACCCAAGTCTAAAACTATACAGAAAGTTGTAATATAACAGTTGAAATACATTATCAAGGAACTGGGAATTCATGTGAATTGCCTTTAGAAATTGAAATGTCAGTGGTAATCTAAGATTTCAAAATTTCTACTGAGCTGCATAAATGTGATTATCACCAAGTGGTATTGTCATCCTGTGGAGACTAAAGAAGTTAAAAAAAAATGATTTCCCCTCTGTCATCTGCCCTATAGTTATATTAATCCTATTCAATTGACCAAAGTATAACCAGAATTAACAGTAATTGTTCCCAAATTGTATCTGCTCAGGAGTCTTGGCCCATAACAAATAGGAGCAACTGAGGAAGAAGACCCAGTACTTTCCTTCAGAGTTTGGGAATTAGAGAAATCAAATTTGGCCAAGTCTCCTATGGAGTCTTTTACTGGAATAACTGCCTGCCTTCAACTCTTCCTACAATCTGCTTTTTCCAAATAGCAGAGCAACGAAGTATTAAAAAAGAATTAGATTCAAATTCATCTAATGGTTTTCTCTGCACTTAGAATAAAATTCAAACAAAGCCCCACAGTTTACAAGATCCTACACAGTATGGCCCTTGCATGTTTTCTGATTTCATCCATACCACCCCTGCCCTGCCTTGTATTAGCCTTCATGGCTTTGTCTCTCTTCCTCCAACATTAGAGGTTTATCCCCACATGAGACTTTCATTCCCATCTTAGGACTTCTGAATTTCTCATCCATTTGGAAACCCCTGCATCTCAGATCTCTCGCAGCTGGACAGTCCCCCAACTGGACTTCAGGTAAGACATTACCTCTTTCTTCATGGCCTTCTCTGATCACCTAAGTGACTCCCACCCCCATGAACTATCAAGACACCTGTTTCATTTTCTTCCCATCCTTATCACTATATGAAATTACTTCATTGATTTGTTTCCTTTTCATTGTTTTCCCCCCACTGGTCCCCATCCCTTCTAAAATGAAAGCATCACAAGAACAGAGAGATGTCCACTCCTTTTTTTTCCCTACTGGTTAGAACAGTTCAAAAATACTTGTTGAATCAATGAGTGAATGAAAGAATGAAATGACATGAATATGCTTTTGACCCTAATATATTTACTAAGCCCTAGTTGTCCAGAACAGACAATCCCATTCAGGACATCCATGTTGCTACAGCTTCACTTCAGTCTTTATAAAGACCAGCCAGCATGGCAGCTGCTCCCACACTGGAGGAAAAGCCTTTCCTTAATAGTTGTCTCATATTGAGTTCTTTCTGTTTGATTGAATAAACCCATTGCAGCTTTAGAATGAAACTAGAATGAATGATACCTTTAATGCAAGTCCTTGAAGAGCAAAATTGGTCCTCACAGTTTAGGACCAATTTTGCGCAAGGTATGGGATCTTGTCCTTGAGCGATGGGACCTGGGACTAAGAATGTTATGTCTTTAGAGACTGAGTAACTTAGAAATAACCTGAAGTGGAAAGCTCAGACTAAAATGTGCATCACCACTGAGCAGTAAAATCTGTGCTTCCCGAGGGAGAGAATGGGGTCTTCTTGCTGGGAGCCCAGGCAAACCTTGTGCTCCTGATTGACAGGGATCCCCTTACAATCTTAAGCAGGGAGAATTTTAAAATGTCTGCCAAATATACTCATCAATTACAGGTCAGTACACATTCTGGTGCTCTCCTCAGTCTCAGACAGGAATAAGTAGCATGAAAAGTGGTCAGGAGTGTGTCTCTGAACTCAACCTACAGCGTGTGGATGCTCCTGCAAAGCACCTGAGGTCAACCTAACAGGGTCTGCACAGATATCCTACTCAACGAATATTTAATGAAATAATTGATATTGACTGTTCTTTAGGTTTTTCTTTTGTACCTTTAAAAAATTTTTGTTTCCTTTTTCTTCTAAAATCGATTTAGTTAATATTCTTTTTTTATCAGTGTTTGATTTTGTAAGTCTTTGGAAACGGTAGAGAGCTTGACTGTACATGTTAATTAGCAGTCAGTCAGGCAAACCCCACTGGGCAGAGATGGTAACTAATCTTCCCTAAGGCTGCTTTGTGTCTCCGTGCAAGGCCTAGGCCTGAAAGCTTGTAGCAGCAAAAATGGATTGAGAATTAATGTCCTGGGTGCATTTTTAGTCTGTATTCACAACCCTCTTGTTACCTACGCTTCTCTAACAATCTGTGTAAAGCCTGACACATTTCCTCACCTACACTTGAGTTAGTCATTGAAATTTGGACCTTCACTAGGAATGTAATGAAAAATATTTTTGTCCTTGAAAGGTGTTTTATGCAATACATCTACAATGAAATTTAATCAATTCTAGATTCAAAACAAAAGGGCGGTTTTCCTGTGTATAGTACTTTCATTATCACAAGTACCTTATATGCTGAGCTGATCTTTGCTCCTTTTAAAGAATACAGAATTAACCATTTGATAAAGAAAAGCCCATTTCTCAGCACATTGACCTACTTTTCCCTTAACTTACCTCATTTTAAAATGTGAATGATGCTTTTTAAATAATACTTAGCATTGATATAACAATTGAATCATTAATCAAAACAATAAGGATTTTTCATTCTATTCCGCTAAATGGCCTTCACATACAATTCTTTTCTTAAAAAGAGCTCGCACATTCTCTAAGACCTTGCAAAGGAAAATCCCTTGAGTTCAAGTTATTTTTCTTTTGTTTCCAACCTTTGTCCTGATACATTGTTTTAGCTTATTTTTTTAAGTTGAAGGGTCTCTGTGTTAACCAAGAACAACAAAGGAGACTTCAAGAAGTCCATACAAGGTAAAAATTATAGAGAAAACATGCATTTTCTAAAAATCATTTAACTCAGATATTCAATTGCTCTTAAACAAGTGTCTAACCTCTGAACTTCTACTAACACAGAATATTAAGACAGTCACATTTTTAAATCTGTGGCCAATTACTTAGACCCCTGCGTAGCCAAAAAGTGCATCAAAATATTTGAATTTCAGATACCAGGTAGTATCCAATGTGAAGTCTACTAATTGAAAATCTTTTTTTTTTTTAATTTAGGTTTGATCTCTACTATTTAATATCAAAAATTTACTAAAATGAATTTTCTATTCATTATAAGTTTACCTGTGGATCTCAATGTTCCTTACTGACAATTAATACTACTAAGAAGTGTTTTAGTCAGATTGTCTTAAGCATTAAAAAAAAAAAGATTGGTTTACATATCTAATCTTCTAAACAGCTACCTATATTTCAACAGAAAAGAGGAACTATGGGACTAGAAGTATAGGACTTTTTAGATATTTTAATTTGTTAACTACCCTTGAAGGGAAAACCAGAATAAAGAATGACTTTAGATGGATTCACATATTGGTAGAATAAGAGTGGGAGACATTTCAATGATTCATTTGTAAACATTTTAAAATAAATGTAACTCACCAGGAGATATTTTTAAATTGTTTAAATACATTTTTAAAATGTTATCATTAATGTAATGCCATTGATAACTCCTTGTTTATGTATTTATTTATTTATTTATTTTAAAGATTTTATTTATTTATTTGACAGAGATCGCAAGTAAGCAGAGAGGCAGGCAGAGAGAGAGGGTGAAGCAGGCTCCCTATTGAGCAGAGAGCCCGATGCAGGGCTCGATCCCAGGACCCTGAGATCATGAGCTGAGCTGAAGGCAGAGGCTTTAACCCACTGAGCCACCCAGGCGCCCCGATAACTTCTTGTTTATTTACAGACACTCACATTCTGAAATCCATACACTCTAGATTACCTCTCATTTCCTTAGCCCCTTAGAGCATAACCCATCTAAGCTGAAAGAATAAAGTGAATGTATTCAAATACACAAGAAATAAGATGGGAGTATAATAAAAATTGACAAATCTCAATTTTCTTTCACAGTGTTACCTATTTAGAATAATTAAATAAACAGAACAGTTCGGTTGATGACCATGTTACCAAATCTGATTCATATCCTCAGGCCAATTTTCTTCTAAATACAACATAATATAACGGAGGTTGTGTTTTCAAAAATGCAAATTAATATTTAAAGAGTTTTATCAAACTTGCACAAGAGAAAAATAAAATGATACCAGCACAGCCATCATTGCCCCCAAGTGTCTAACAGCAAAATACTTCACTCAAAGCAGAGACCACTGTCCTCCTTTATCTAGTTTTTAATATATGGTCAGCTCAGGACTACTAAAAAATACAACCTCTTCCTTCCAATTGTTATTTACAAAAATATATATATTTGGAGTAAGATTAATACATCTCTGAAAGTGTATTTTTTTCATGATTTAAAGGAACTTGACAACACACCATTCACTGTACTTGCTTGTGCTACCGCTGAACTTCATTTTATGATCCTCGGATATAAATTGTTCGTGAGGGGACTCCTGTTAGAAACTCTTGAAACAAGAATGTATCCTGTACATTTATGTTACAGGTTTATCATGATAGATTGTTTTTGCCACAGAACTAGAAACTACCAAGCCAGTTTATAAAATCTGTTAATAAAAACGGTACTCACGCTGAAGTTGACTCCTTTACCGAGCGATCCAAACCTACCTGACGTATATTCAATTTCCCAAATAAAACCAGAAATGTCTTGCTACATGGGAAGTGTAGGAGCAAACATTTCGGATTTTTATTTTTCTGATTAAACTTAAATGAAGATGACTTTGAAGAAGTAGCATGTTTTTTGGTTTTGGGGGATACGTCTGTGAAACCCTTAAGGTTATATAATGGAAAGAGACACAAGATTTAGCCTATCATGGGTTGTTTGAAGGCCAATATTCATCTACTTAGCTTCAAACCTATTCTTTCATATTTGCTTCAGTGTACTGACACTTGAAAGTAGAGATTCGAAACATGGCAGAAATTCTCTCTATGATGAATGAAAGTGGAGCAAAATAAGAGGACAGCTGAGCACTCTGGAGTACCCTGTCCTATAAAATTATGCCAACATCCACTAGGGGAGAGGTGAATTATATTTGACAACATATTCCTAGGCACTGTGTAATGAACCTCCAAACTTCAATTAGAACCTCTCAGAAAGAAAAACAAACACAATTTCACTAAAATGCTGCCTTTGTAAGAAAAACAAGTCAGTTGGAAAATACAGCAAGTTCAACATCATTGGCTACTCATCAAGCATTCCCTTCCCATGTCAGGTATCGTATAACCTGCAGATTCTTTTAGTAATAATGGAGATCGCTCCCATTTTAAAAATACAGGGTTCGACTTTCTTGATTCCCTTTCAATCAACAATTCCAGACTCCAGTCTCTAATGACTGCTCTTTCCCACTACTTACTCCAAAGAAAAAGGTTATTATTTTAAGTGCATTGAATAACACTGCTTATTAAAGGTGATCGGCATATTCAGACCTCAAAAGGAAAAACACAACCTTGTGGAACGCCATGCAAGAAGCATATCAAACATCTGCATGTTGGTTTAAATTAATTTAGGAGAATGTGGAAGGTACGCCCCCCAAGTGGGTTACATTCTTCATGGATTGTAATTCAAACTATTTAGATGATGAATTTCCCAGTGCTTCACACAGATAGCATCTCAATAAATGTTTTGTCAGCTGAAATGCTATGGCTTCCCTGTTTCTAACCTCTCTCATTGCCAGTGTTCTTAGTGATTTGCAGAAATGGGGCCCTGGGAAAAGCATACTCAAAAGGGCCACAATGATAAGACTAGTTAGTTTATAAGCTGGGATAACAGTGCTGCCTCTGCTGATGTTTTAAAAAGACGAGTGAAATGTTTGGTTGTTTTGAGGTTTTGCTGAGGTTCTTCTGATGAAAGTTTTCCTTTGATGTAACATTTTAAGATTTTATAACAGTAAACAAAGCACTCAGTGGAAAATACTCAGTGAATTTTACACAACCCAGGGTCTAAAGATAACCAGATGTGAAGGATCTCAGTCACGTGAGACACAGATTTCAATTACATTTGAAGTGGTAAGTACCTACTAGGTAAGAAATACAATTGTTTTTAAAATAGTCCACATTACCTCAGTGTTTTCTACACACCTTTTTACAGTAGTAGCAATATGATCATATGATATTACTTGTATGTTTGTCAGTAAATTTTCACTCCTAGAACGTGAGCCAGCTGAAAACAGCAATTGTATCTTAGTATCAAGAAGGGAAGAAAGACAACAACATAGAAAGAGGGGGAGAATAGGAAGAAGGGGGATTTCAAAATTATCCAGTCCTACACTAATCTGTGATCATACTCCAGAGACTAAAAATACCAGTTAGTGAAAGAACTGTACCAGAACAAGACTACCTATTTCTCAGGTCAGTAATCTTTCCCCCAACACAACCATGTACTTTTTTTTTTTCCCAAAAAAGTAATAACAATTTCATGACAACAAAGATATACATGTAATTAACATAATTTCTCATTGTCAGTTTGTTTTATTCAGAAGCAGGAGAAATGTACATATTTGTTTGTTGCCCAAGCTTTTTCTTTGCCATTTCAGAAGAGTCCACTTTCAAATAAGGAGAAATAGAGCCACTGACCTTGAAATAATTTTTAATTGGATTTTACCTCTGTCATCAGTTAAATAAATACATAATATTTTAGAAGTTATTCCGGGTATGATTTGGATTTAGAGACCTCTTTAGGACTCAGAGCTCAATGTCACATAAATCTGAAGGCTTGGACTAAATCACTCAAGACTCTTTGCCTTTATAAACACATGCCAAGGAGAAATTTTACTTGTCTAGTAAATTAAAAAACACAACTCAACTTGCAACAAAAGTCTTAATGTAGTTAGACCAACATTCATTGTCTTTATCTCTATGGAGATGAAGAATAACTCATAAGCTTCCTCCTCGCAATCCTCACAATAGCGCTGCCGCTGAAAAATCTGCGAAGTCACCATATACTTCTCTGTATTAGTGTAATGCACGTAGAATTAAACAGTTTAACACGATTTGTATGTAATTTGATTGAAAACATAGGGCTCAGATTCGCAATCTTTCAAAAGTAATGGGATGGAAGTAATATATCCTGTTTGTGCTTCACATTAAAGCATGAATACCTGGAACTCTGATGACAGATGACCACAGACACACACACTCAAATCCTACTTACTTACAAAACAGTTTAAATTAAGAGTAAAGTAATATAAAATCTGTTGCCACTGGATAACTAGACACAAGATAACAACAGAAAAGAAATATCAATTAATTCACAGAGGATGGAAAGATGGTAGAGGGAGTGAGTTGTACTGGCCCAGAGTAGAGAAAGTCTGGGAAAGGCTGTATTTGTAAGAGGGAGGAGGAAACCAGAGCAAAAAGAATAGTTTGAGCTGCTGAGCCCCAGAAAGTCTCTGTAATTTGAGGCATCAAATAATTTATAAAGCAAGAATAAGAACCAAAGCTGCAAAATCTGTCTTTAACAGTGAGATAGGTCACCATATGCCCTCACCAACCTCATAAAATCTAGCTGCTACACCACTGCTGACCTGGCAGGAGACCAGGGATTTATTCTACAGAGAAACTGAACCAGAAAGTACATTCTCTATACAGTAAAAGACAGGGGTGAAAGTAGGGTTCCATATTGAAAACAAAAAAGCAAATACCTATACACTGAATAATGTGATTATGATTCTAACTCTTAACCCTTACACTATTCCAAACAGGAATGCTAGCAGGTAAGAGATTAGAAAATGCACATCCATAAATTAGTCTACAGATATGCTATTTGGAAGTCTCCAATTTAAATGCCAACTTCATCATACTCGAGTGAGTTAACAAGATTTTCTGACACCCACAGATCTAACAATTTTAGTATCTCAGATAAATATAATTGGACAGCGACGTTTCCCCAGATGTTTTACATCTACCATGAGAGGCAGAAAACAAATCAGAAAAGTGGAATGGAGCTCAGAGGAAACAAAGGCAAAGATAATATAAAAACTTTAATAATTCGTCCATACCACCAGAGAACTAGGACATTAGGTGGCATGCATGAAAGAAGAAGGGGATAATATAACAACATTTAAAAGTGTGTTCAAAGCACAGACAAGTTACCAAAAATAAAGTTAGACTAACAAAAATATTGTAAGATAAAGGTGAGGAAATCTCCCAGGTAGAAAAAATAGAATAAAAAGAAAAAGGAAATCGAAATATTAGAAAAAAGATAATTTAGAGGATCAGTCCAACATCCAAATAAGACCTATAGACTGATAATACATTGTTCGATAATTAGTGATGAAAATTAAAATCCATGAGTAAAAGGTATGAGTTTCCAGGGTCATAAGACTTACAGCACAAGGCATATCATCATCAAATTGCAAAAGACTGTGGATCAGTATGAGACTTTAAGAGCCTATAGAGGAAAAAAAATGTAATGAGAAAGGTAGGAGGGGAAAAATTGGCAAGACATCTCAACTTCAACATGGGAAATCATAAAACCATTCAATTTTTTTTTTTTTTAATTCCTACCATGTGCCATATACTTTTTCAGGTGTTTAGGGACACATCTGGTTGCCTTATATATGTCACTTTTTTAAAAAATGTAAGATAAAAATCTACACCCTTTTAGAGTCTACATTTTGTCAGGAAATGAGGAGCAGCAGGGAGAGTGTAGACAGAAATAGAACAAAAATGTGTATCCAATACCTTCATTAGTAAAATATTCGATTTGGAGATGAGAAAAAATGAAGAAATACTGGAACTTATTTAAGGAGATCAAGAATACCAGGAGGCAGGAGCAGTGGAAAAATTAATTAAAAGGATAAAGAAAGGGGGCGGGTTGCTCAGTTGGTTAAGCTTTCGGACTCTTGATTTCTGCTCTGGTCATGATCTGAGGGTGGTGTAATTGAGCCCTGCATGCTCAGAGTCTGCTTGTCCCTCTCCCTCTACTCCTCCCCCTGCTTGCGTGCTCTCTAATAAATAAACAAAATCTTTAAAAAAAATAAAAAATAAAATAAAAAATAAATAAAGGGATAAAAGGAGGACCATTGAAAATGGTACATTTTTGCAGTTTTTAAGGAAGGAAAGGATGTTAGTTAGGCAGATATATTGAGGAGAAGCACACCTGGCAGAGAACCAGCTGGCAAAAAGGACCTGAAGTGGAAATTTGGATGTTCAAGTGTAGGAAAAATGCCAGGGTGGCTGAAGTGAGGCGGGAGCCTTGAAGCAATACTTCAAAATTCTGAGGAGAAATGCTTTCTAATCAAGTCTAGAGCCAGATGATATTTAAAAGGGGAGCCTTAAGACACCTTCAGACATGTGAGTTACTTTTCATTCACCACTACTAGAGGGTGTTATCCACAAAAATGGGACGTAAAGAGCTCCAGGATGGTTATTAAAAAAAAAAAAAAAAAAAAAGTAAAAATCAACTAATATATTCCCAAGTGTGATTTAGCGTATTGAGAGGAGTTTTACAATTCTGTCAAGGATCGTGGTTTAGAATTAGAGACACGTATATAGCAAACTAAGAATTAAAAAAATTTAAAAAGGCAATTATTCATGCTAGGGGAAAAAATGTACAGAAAGAAAACATAGGCATAGAGCACCACAGAGATCAGCTATGAGTAATACTCATACAGCTTTAATGACAACATTAAACACTTTAAAATATAAACATATGTTGACAGATACAGGAAGAAGTGTGCACACAGTGGATGAGAGAGCTCAATCTTCGTATTCCATAAGAGAAAAGGAAATAGAGTATGTACAATTTAAAAATTAAGATATGGCTGTTATATTATTTAAAAATCTGGAGATAAATGCTAGAAGAACTGGCTAAGATAGATCAGTTATGCCTCTGGTTGAAACCTACTGACAATTCTGTAACAGTCAGAAAAACTGGAAGTTATAGAAGGGGATTTGTTCATAAATTAAGGATTGCAAAGATTTTTTTTTAATTCACCTGGTAATTTTATTAAGAACACTTGGTAATCTTGGAATAAATGTCACATTCAGATAATAAAAGCATATAGATGAGAGATTGAAAGCCATAAAGAAAGAAATACATACTTAAAATGGTAGGTAAAGGATGATCACAAATAAGTAAAAATGTGTATTTGCAAATAAAAAGATAACATATGCTAAATACTAGCAGATGTTGTTCTTGACTAGTGAAATTACTTGAGTAAGTAATTTCACTAGTCAATTTTCCAAATTTCAGTATGGGTACGTAATATTTTGTAATCCGAAAAAAGGAATGTATGGTGATTTTTAAAATTTAAATTTTTAATTGTAATTTAATTAATTAATTATTTATTTAGTTTAATTGTAATTTAATTTAAAAAGCAATAAAATGGATTAGAAGTAGGAAACAGGGAAGGGATAAAAAGAACCAACTCAAAATAAAGTGAATTATCCCCTGTATGGGCTACGAGAATTTTTAAGTGAAACTTAAAATTTGCAGATGACACAGATCTTCTTGATGGTCAAATACACAGAGGGAAATACATTTCAGGAAAAACTCTCAATAACATAGGCAAGAAATTGTCATGAAGTAGTACAGTCTCGGAAAAACACTCTCCACTATACTTAATGGAAACTGAGCTATGAGCTCTCAGGAACCTCGTCGATACTGTATAAACAACTCCATAAAGACAACGGATCTAAGTCACCTGAGACAGCCAGTAAGATTACTAAAACACTAGGCAACACTGAGGAGAGTATTAAAAACAAGAGAAAAAGTATATTCTACACTTTTTACAAAAAAAAAACAAAACAAAACTGCCTTTCACACATTCATAAGTAACCATAACTTTGAGAAGACATTGACTTTACTGGGAGGTCTGGAAAAAGGGAATGATTAGAGTGGAGAAGCTGCCATAAAACAGATTTTTTAAAAGATAAGTATTTCAACCAGGAAAAAAATTCTGTAATGGAAATATATGTTTGAAATCAATAGAATGACATAAAGACAAAAGACACAGTGTATCAAATACCAGCTGAGGACTTGAAATAACCCCTTAAGCCCTGGTGCAGTAAATTTAAGACAAAAGGGAATTCCACGTATAAACCGATAGGATTTAAGGGTTTATCAATGGACACAATAAAAATAAAGAATTTTATCAAGAACTGTACTCTAGTTCAAATCCCTTTTATATTCAACCAGCAATTAGCCTTGTGCCTTGCATATAATAACTATTCATAATAAACTCAATAATTTGAAAGAATATTTGGAAAAACTTTCCAATTTAATAAGACCGACACCATGAAGGCAAATCAGTTCTCTCCCTGGCCAGTCTTTTGGTGCCACAATCAAAAACCTAAGAGCTGCCTGAGGAATTGTGTCCCCACCCAAATATTCTACTTGGGCCACAGAGAGAATGAAAGTATAACCTTTAACTTGTGGAAGGGTTACTGCTCCGATATTTCTATTCATTGTGTCTTACGGAGCATTTACTTTGCATTTCTCTTCCCTCCAAATATGCTCAGTCACACATAAAGTTCATCCCTGCCACCACTCCATGTCAGTGTTCCTTTAAAAAAAAAGTCTTCTTCACGGCCTTCTGAAACATTACTCAGAGCCTGAACATGAATTTGAGCATTAGGACAAAATGGAAATAAAAGATAATAATATTAGAATATGTTGTGTTATCTTTAGAGACAGAGAATAAAAATCTATAAAGCAATAATTTGCAAGATGAAAAAAATTTACTAGGCACTCAAGTTTTTCAATCCTACGCTGTGTACAATATCATGTAGCTTTAATTTGTGTTTATTCTATATTAATTGTTCTTTATTTTCCTTCACTAATCAGATTATTCATCGATCTACCCTATTTGATTAACATAGACTAGTACATAAAAAGTATATAAAAATAACCAGCACTGCCACTCTTGGGTTCATAGTTAGTATCAAAAATTTACTACCAATCTGCAAATAGAATATCTATGGGAAGCTGCATTAACTCAGTGCTTTTCAAACTTTTTTCTCTCCCCCCTCAAAACATCCCTAGAGGTAGAAAAGAATAAACTGAATATACCCTGAGGTCTGGTGCCATAGCCACATGTATCAGCCACGACTCTGAAATTTCTTTGAAGAGTCAGACTGGATCTTTTAAAAATTCAAATGAATTTTATTCTACTGCATAATGTTTATTTAATATAAATATAGTGTTTAAAATTGCCCCTGAGTAAAATTGAGGTGCCATGTTCTTGTGGCTTAATATATACCATGGTATATCACTGTGCATTTTTGGCAGTTTTTGCTCCCCACATTCCAAATTGTGTGAATTTTTTTATGAGTGGCAGTGAAATTTATGATAATATATGATATATTGAATCATATGCATTCATGTGTTTTGATTAGCTGAGACATTATTTTTACTTTCTGCCTAAAAAATTTTACTGAAACTTTTACACACTAGAATCTATTTAGATCCACTGATCAAGCACCCTACTTACATCCCATCCTCATTATGTTGCTCTCATCCAAGAAATAGAGACATTTTAAATGTTTCTATAAAACTAAAACTTATAAATTCTTTAGTCTATGATAGGCAGCTCTATTTTTATTTCTCAAATTTGAC
Source organism: Potos flavus (assembly GCA_028534135.1). Taxonomy (NCBI): domain Eukaryota; kingdom Metazoa; phylum Chordata; class Mammalia; order Carnivora; family Procyonidae; genus Potos; species Potos flavus. Next base: position 30,683,961 of record CM052886.1, read on the forward strand.
AAAATTGCCAGAAAGAAATAAAATAAATCTATTTATTTTAATAAAAACCATATTTAGAAGCCCAAACGGAATCCAAATGCCCATAATTGGAGTGGTAAAAGTAGCATAAGGATGAAACTATTAAATTTTATTTTCTATTAATTTTATTCTATTGAAAAAGTATTCCAAATTTTGAGTGCTTCCACATATTTTGACGTTTTGAGTTTTAATGAAACTAGGACTGTCATCTCTATATAATTTTCTGTAACTCACTTGCTGCAGTCATATAGGCTAGTGGTCAAAGACCCAGATTCTAAAACCTTTTTATTGGCCCAAATCCTGTTTCTGCCGCTTACTGTGTGGGCTCAGTGTGTTACTTAACCTCTATCTCTGCTTTCTTGTGTAAACTGGGGATAACAATAGTTCCCATCTCCTAGCAGTTAGTGAGAAAATTAACTAATTATATGTAAAGAGTTCAGAATGTTTCTTGGTAGAGAGTAAATATGTAAGTCTTTGCTTTTATTAGCCCTCAGTTCTTATATAAAATACTACAAATAAGATTTATCACTACATTAAATAGAATGATTCCAATAATTACTGCATTGAACTTTTTCTCTTTCAAGACAGTTCTTATTACTGTGGGGAAAAAAATGTGTGTGTGAAGGTTTTCAATAATAATTGTATTATTTAGTATTTCCTTGTGAAGTGATTCTTACTCTTTGTCATTTCCTTGCTCCCCTGTCTTATAGGTTTATCCAGCTCATAAATCATAATCTTCCTCTCCTGACACGCTGAAGAATGCAAGTTAACACGGCTGAAATTTAAATTCATGTGGAGAGGATTTGGAATGATAAAGAAAATTAAGTTGGAATGCGCACAGACTCATCTCATGCAATCCAGTATTTGGTGGTAGAACAGTTCTCTTCCTTAAGCCAGAGGATTGTTTTAAAAGATCTTAAATAGATCCCCTTCTATGATTTTGTTAGCTTTTTCATTCAAATGGGTTATATCTGGCCATGTACTTTTTCACAACAGAGTTTTGCTGTAGTCTAGATTTATCCCATATGACAGGTTAGCCCTGGGAGTAAAAATTAAATCAAAGAATCGGTAATGTAAATGTCAACAAACCCCTCCTTCATAAAAACAACTGCTGTGTGCTTAAGAAATATTAAATAAAATCAAATATGATGACTGTTGGCAATCTTCTGCTGATGCAGATATTCCTTTAAAGAGCTATAAAAACCAGAATCTTCTTCCACTAAGGCACAAAGAATTTCCAGAGCTTGCAATTTCTTCCTGAAATAATATAGTATAAAAACAAATCCTAATTTAAATATTCATGTGCTCATTTTATTTAATAGAATGCTACTGTGACTATAGATATTATACTTTAATGTCTGTGATGTTTCTTCCTGTTTTATAACAGCTAAAATAAAAGCCACCTTTGAGAGTCATATTACAAGGCATTGTTATGAGCCTCATATTTTCTGTCTTTGAAAGATGTGTTCTCCTACTAATAATGACAACACACTGACACTCAGAATAAGTACCTTCTCCAGGGCACACGCCACATTTTTTTTTAAATTAGGAAATAATCCACTGGCCAAGGAGACAGACATCAAGATTCAAACCTACCTTCATACAATCTTGATCTAACATCCCTATAGAACTGAAGCAGAAGAAATGAAACATGGTATTTAGCACAACAGTAACACAGAAACCTGCAGGATTTAATTTGGTCCCTGAAATTCCTGAGCATCAGGAAAAATCAGCTGAGACTCAACATTTAAAGGATACTGCCAATAAATACACCTAGGATAATGCAAATGTATTTCACAGAGTTGTCATTTTAACTAGAAACATCTAAGAAATGAGCTGCTTTTAAAAGTGCCCTCAGAAAAGAAACAAGGTTCATCTCCTTTAAATAGCACATCCAAAAATGCCCCTTTATTAGTTTGGAAGAGAGAAAAGGAAACATTCAACAAAATTATCATAGTACATTAAAAAGCTAACATATGCTTTCCCTCTTCTCCTTGCCTCACTCACACACACACACACAACCACTCCCACATGCCACACATACACACACATACACTGACACACATAAAACATACACATCTGTGTGCACACACACTCCTATGTGCAGACATACTACAGCTACAGGTTTGTTGTGGTTTTTTTACAAGGCGCCTATCTGGAGAATAGGATGTGTTACTGCACAGGCTGTCAATTATGCTAGAATCCAGGAGACATTAAATAATAAAGGATATCCTAATATTTTACAGAAAATGTTTTTCTCCCTCAAGATTAGATCTATAATGAAATCCACTCTATGTGAAAGGTAATTTCTTTGTGGGAAGAAAATGTTACAGGACCTTTTTTTTTATTGCTTTTACTTAAAAATGATGATAATGTCTTTTCACACAAAATTAAAGAAACAAACCAGGAAGCAGTTTCAATAGAAAGTTAGTTCAAGCAGAAGGATGATCATTTGGAAGGAGCACAGCTTCCAATCCCAGCTGTCACTTACTAGCTATGGAACCCATATCAGGCAATTTTACCTATCTGATACTCAGGGAGATGTGACCTAAGCTACCCAAGGTATGTCGGTCCCTGATGGACAGGGTTGGACACATAACCCATGCGGGGTCTTCAGTGATTAATGGCGACCTTAGAAGTAGGAGACCTTTCTTCTGAGATTTAATCTCCTAAGGACCATCTAACCCTGTAACTATTAACAGCCTGCTTAGGTGCCTTGTGGAGAGATCCTTAATAGATCACAATTTATGACAAGGGAGGCAAGAATATACAAGGAGGAAAGGACAGTCTCTTCAATAAATAGTGCTGGGAAAACTGGACAGCCACACACAAAAGAATGAAACTGGACCACTTTCTTACATCACACACAAAAATAAACTCAAAATGGGTTAAAGACCTAAATCTAAGACCTGAAATCATAAAACTACTTAAGGAAAACATAGGCAGTAATCTCTTGGACATCTGCCTTAGCAACATTTTTTAAATATGTCTTCTGAGGCAAGGGAAACAAAAGCAAAAGTAGTCAATCTACTGAATGGAAGAAGATATTTGCAAATGAAGTATCCAATAAGGGGTTAATAACTAAAATATATAAAGAACTTATATAACTCAACCCCAAAAAAACAAATAACTCAAAAGAAAAAAAAAACTCCATTAAAAAATAGGCAGAGCTCTTGAATAGACATTTTTCCAAAGAAGATATATATATGGAAAATAGACACATGAAAAGATGCTCAACATTACTAATCATCAGGGATATGCAAGTCAAAATCACAGTGAGATATCCCTTTATACCCATCAAAATGGCTAGAATCAAAGACAGGAAATAACAAATGGTGTGGATATGGAGAAAAGGAACCCTTGTACACTGTTGGTAGAAAGGCAAATTGGGATAGCCATTGCAGAAAACAGTATGAAAGTTTCTCCCAAAATTAAAAATAGAAATACTACATGATCCAGTAATTTCACTATTGAGTTTTTACCCAAAAGAAAAACAAAACAAAAACAAGGCACCTGGGTGGCTCAGTCGGTTAAGTGTCTGCCTTCAGCTCAGGTCATGATCCTGGAGTCCTGGGATCGAGCCCTGAATCAAGCTTCCTGCTCAGTAGAGAGCCTGCTTCTCCCTCTGCCCCTCACCCTGCTCATGCTCTCTCTCTCTCAAATAAATAAATAAAATCTTTAAAAAAAATAAATAAAAAACACCAATTCAAAAAGATGTATGCACCCCTATGTTTACTGCATTATTTAAAATGGCCAAGATATGGAAGCAACCCAAGTGTCCATTGATAGATGGATAAAGATGTGGTGTGTATGTATATAACAATGGAATATTACTTAGCCATAAAAAAGAATGAGATCTTGCCATTTTTGACACATGGATGGCCCCAGAGGGTATTATGTTATGTCAGAAAAAGACAAATACCATATGATTTCACTTATATGTGGTATCTAAAAAACAAAACAAAAACAGAAACAGGATCATCACTATGAAGAACAAAATGGTGGTTGCCAGAGGGGGCAGATGTTGGGGTGAATGAAATAAGGTGATAGGGATTATGAGGTACCAACTTCTAGCTGTAAAATAAACAAGTCATGGGGAGTAAGAGCATAGCTTAAGGAACATAGTCAATAATGTTGTAATAACACTGGTGACAGATGGTGATAGGGATTATGAGGTACCAACTTCTAGCTGGTGACAGATGGCAACCACACTTATTGCGGTGAGCATAGCATGGTGGGTAGAATTGCTGAACCACTACGTTGTACACCTGAAGCTAATATAACATTGTAGGTCAACCATACTTCAATAAAAAAATAAGGACAACAAGAGGAGAGAGGGCAGAGTCCTGATGAACTGATTGCAGCCCCAGGTCAACAAATGGCTAAATCGGGCCTTCTCTGCACCCTCTGAGTAAATTAACAGAGGGGTGAAAAGAGGCTAAATTTGCATTTATGTAAAAGGATGATCCTCTTTCTTTTACAACAGGTCTGAATTGTCTTCTGAATACTCAAAGTTTAATTTTGTTAAATTCATCAACAGTTACTTGTAATGAAGTCTATTATCTAAGTAAACTAAGATCATCAAGAGCTGAAATGATCTCTTCCCATATTTGGATCTTGAGCATCTAATACAGTGCCTTATTTATGGTAGATGCTCAAAAAATATTTGTTGTTGGTAATGTACGGAATTAATTTCTATTACTGTTAGCTAATATCCAAATTACCACACTAGACCACTCAGGTGTATTTTCAAGAGCTGTTAAAATATAATGCACTACGAGGAAGGGATTTACTTTTCCATATATTTAAAGACAGTCTTTTACATCCCAATTCAGAAAATAGTAATTGTTAGGAACTGAAGTGTTTTTTTTTTTAAGTTTTGAGGCTTAATATTGCTTATAAAATATGGAAACTTAAAAAATAAATTAAAAGGATAAAGGATTTTTAAAACAGGAAAGTCAAAATGGATAAACAGCCTCTCCATAGCATGTGGAGGTAAATTCAATATCAACAGCTTTGGGGACAATAAGAAACTTTTCCCTCTGTAAAGGAGACCTAACTTTGATGACAGAGATTGAAAATACCAGCAGAATTTATCCTACAATCATTGCCTAGGGGCTTGCATCTCTCCCTCAGATCACAGTAGATCACTTTGTAACTCAGACTCAAGCTATACTTCAATGGATGTGCTTGATACGTCGATAACTTCATAACTCCTTTATTATGCATTATAAATGAATACTTTTAATTTTAGACATCGTGCTGGAAGGAAATTTCTTTTAAAGGATTTTGCCCCTAACATTGAGCCAGGATTTTGATTTGGAAATGGCACCATATCTCCCGTAGTATCTTCCTTTTAATAACAATTACCATTCATTGAGGACTTTTCTCGACCCAGTGCACTACTAGTCACTTATTCCCGTTATCACATCTAATCCCCTTGACAATCTTATAAGGAAAGAATCCCTGTTTCACAGATTTAAAAAATAGAGAGTTGATGGCAGTTTCACAAGGTCAAATAGCTAGTAGATGGGAAAAAAAACTACAGTTCAAATTCCTACCTGTCTGATTCCACAGTCAATGCTTTTTACTGGCTCTGTGGAAATGGCCATCAGTGAAACTTTACACAGACAAAAAAAAAAAAAAAAATAGAGTCACATTATGGTAGAGCTGTTTGCTGAACTTCAAAAATTATGCTATTAGAGCCCTCCTTTTCTTCTCTATCATAAATACCCAGAAGTCTGATAAAATTTCAATAGCTGAGGTTTATGTTATTTTCACATGCCCTTAGTGCTATACCATGTGAGTGTTTCAGGTAAACTAAATCATAATATCTAATATTTACTTGGTGCTTACTTGGTGCCAGGGACTCTGCTCAGCACCTCATACGCCTATGTCTACTTATCTATATGTAGGTGAGTGTAGATATATATGGAAAATAGTAATATATATGTGTACATATGTGTATATGTATATGTAATCTTCATGATACTCTTATGAGGAAGGTTCTGTTAAGAACCCAATTTAGTCAAGGCTCAGAGAGATTATGTAACTTGCCTGAGGTCACAAAGCTAATAAGTGAGAGATGGGGATTCATCCCCAGGAAACATGGCCCTGGAACACACCTAAATAAGTTTCTAAAAATGGCGCTTCACATGTCACTGACTAGAAAACTAAGAACTCTCCACTAAAAGTTAAGTAAGTAAAATGTCCATAAGATTTATGGTACTTCTAGTACTAGTAGAGTTTAGATGGAGAAACACTGTTAATAAGGTCCACCCAGGGCCTCCTCTGGTAGAGCAAATGCTCTACCACGATCCTCACCCATCTTCCATCTTACTATTGCATGTTCTCCTTTCCTGGGTCCTTTGTGATGAGTTGCTTCAAAAATGATGACCCTTTCCCAGAGAGCGCTCACTTCTCTTGACGCATCAGTGCCCTTTCTCCCTCCTACCTTGCCTGTATGCTTCCTGAGTGCCAATCCCAGAGCTTCTCCCCTGGCTGCAGTCCAGCCTACCCTTTTCTCCGTGCACCCCATATTCACTAGAGGAATAAGCTCATATCGTGTTATACTTCATTTTATTCATTTCTCCATCTGTCTAAAAAATATATTCCTTGAGCTCAGCAATCATTGTCTTGGAACTTTTAGTATCATATACAGTACCTGATATATTTTAAGTACATAAAAAATATTTTTTGTTAAATTTTGAATTCCCTAAATTCTCCATGTAGCATTCACATATATTTGTTTAGGATCAAAATATTTCAGAAATAACCAGAAAAAATAATAAAGGCTCACATTTTTTTTTGGCTGTCTAAAACCCTCAAATACATCAAAAGAATTTTTAATTTTCTCCAAACTGGTTCATCTTTAACAGTAGGTGGTAAATGTTAGGTTGTCACGTAAAATATATGCCCTTAAGTTTAAAGATGTGATTATTTTTTTGAAAACTGAGCATTTTACCTGCATCTACAAAAATTTTAAAACTTTAAAATAAGTTATAAGCATTTAAAATGAAAGCAAAAATAATTACCCTATTTTAAATTACTGAATATATCTAGTTGGATTTTTTTTTAAGTAAATGCATTCAAATGTACATACATTCAGTGGCCATAAAAAACAAAACAAAACAAAACAAAACAAAAAACGTTCTTTACAAGCTCATCAAATACTTCTCTTCCTCCCTGTCTTCCCTGCTTCTTCATCCCTCCTTCCTCTGTTTCTGCCCTTCTTCAATTGCTTTTTTTTCTGATTTTGATATTTGTGTTCTTTGTCCCTGTGAGTTATCTGGCATTTTTCTGACCTCCCACAGGGTTAATTCATCAAGCAATTTGAAACGCTTTTCCCTCTACTTCACTTTAATTGCAAAAGCAACAGGTTTGCCCCAAGACAATGAACAAGAAGAGACAAGAAGAAAAAAAAAGACCCCTTGGCCTCAGTGTAGTTTTGAGTTTCAGCTCTCCCACTGGGAACTGTGTGACCTTGAGAAATTAAGTAACCCTCTCCTCATCTTTTTAATGATATTAAAATAAGACAGCTCTCACTGGGGTTATCGTAAGAACTGAATAAGATTAATTATTACTTCTTAAAAACATTAAAATATTCCTACGATATTTATCCCAGATCTGGAGTGTGCCCTGGGAAATAGCATCCTGGGAAATACCAAATTTCTAATTTCCATAATTTTGTAATTTCACACTAATGTTCAGAGAAAGCATGCAATTTGAGATGACTGAAACATTGTGCGCACTGTGTGTATGTAAGGGGCAGGGATGTGTCTTGGAATGAGAGCAGGCAGACTGGGTCAGGTGAAGGAATAAACCCAATAAATCTGTGTTTTAGAAAGATAACCCAGAAGTATACATTGGAAAGTGATGAAGGCATTTTACAAGACCAGTATAATCTCTGCATATGAAAAGAGAAATTGGTAATCCTGTAAAGTTCCCAAAACAAGTTCATGGTAGCCCAACCTCAGAGTGACTATCCCATCCAGACACAAATCTGATCACCAGGCTGATATTCAATCCCTTTCCTGTTATGTACATTGTTTAGATTTTCCCAGCCTTCACCTCCCCAAGACTACTCCCTTCCTATTACTCTCTATTTTAGCTAATGACCCAGCTTCCTAATCCAAAGCAAGAATTTAGGCCACATACGTGGACCCCTTAACCTCCCACCCTCTCATCTCTGTGTTTTTTTTAAAGATTTTATTTATTTGACACAAAGGGAGAGATCACAAGCAGGCAGAGTGGCAGGCAGAGAGAGAGGGGGAAGCAGGCTCCCCGCTGAGCAGAGAGCCCGATGCAGGGCTGGATCCCAGGACCCTGAGATCATGACCTGAGCCGAAGGCAGAGGCTTTAACCCACTGAGCCACCCAGGCGCCCCTCATCTCTGTGTTTTTACGGCTACATCAACTCTCATGTCCTCTCCTATAGTCTCAAAGGAGATCTTCTCTCTCCTTCTCAAGGCTAATCCTGTCACCTGTTCAAATCTGAGTCATTCCTGCTTCCGGGAAAATCTTGCTATGCTATTTATTTTCTCCCTTGCACTTCAGCCTCTCCCTGCCTGCAATTTCTTCATTCTGTCCAAATTACGATGATATTTAAGCCTCCCTTTTCATAGTTTTTCCTGTCAGCATCCCCCTCCACCTCCCATAATTTCTCTCTGTTCCTTCACAATCAAGTTGAACCAAATATATATATAAATGTATATACACATACACATATGTGTGTGTAAGATTTGTATGTACTATACGTGTGTTAGATTGATATATATACATGCATGTAGTGGCTCAGTACGTTAAAGCATCTGACTTGATTTTAGCTCAGGTCGTGATCTCAGAGTTGTGAGATCATGGAGTCTGCTTGAGACTTTCTCTCCCTCTGCCCTCCAGCCATCCCACCACCCCCTCCTCCCGTGCGCTCAAGCATGCACACTCTCTCTCTTGATAAATTTTTTAAAATATGCAAGAATCATGGTCTCATTTCCTCACTTTAAATTCACTCATCTTTTTTGGAAAAAAATGTTTATTTTTATTATAAAAGTAATACATGCTTATTATATAGGAAAATATATAATTTTTTTAATTACCCACAATCTCAGTAGGGATAAAACTCATTCACCTCGTGAGTAACTTACTTCCAACTTCTTTTTTATATGTCATGTTCACATATATGGAGTATAGAAATATAAAATTGGGATCATATTGAATATACAAGTTTAAAATACTGTTTTTCACTCAACATCATATTGAAAGCACTATGTTATCAGATTCCACTGTTTATTTAATGCTTTTCTTACAGATGGAGATATAAAGAAGGAGCAATTAATTTTAATTAAAGAGTTAACTGGAGCTTCCATTAGAAGCTCAGAAAATCCAAAAGAAGCATAAGGAAAAAAATATGCAAACCCCGTAGCTAAAATACTTTGTCACACTATTTCTTTATGTTTCTCTCCCCCACACTATACTAAAACATTCTATAGATTTGGAATCTTATTCATCTTATATTCTCATATCTAGCATTCTATTTGGCACAGGACGATACCTAATCAAAGTTGGTGAACAAATTAATAAACAAAGTTGATGGGCCTGCAATTAGAAAAGCTATTTATGATATAAGTTTACTTTCCAGCTAGATGCCAAACAATTTAATAAGCCACAGAAGGTGCAGACCATTAAATTAATATTTAATATCCACAATTAGGGAGAAAATACAAATCATCATTCTATTTTCCTTTTTTATCCTCAGTTAAAAAGTATGTCTCCCAATCTTCTTAAATAGTTTACTTTTGGAATCCAAATAGGCAGACCTACCAAATGTTAACAGAATTATCTACAAGAAAATCTCAACTTTCAGAAAGTTACAGTGTGAGAATTAAAAGTGGGCCATGTCCGAACTGGATGCTGATTTGGAGAAAAAGTAAAACAAAAACAAAAACAAAAACAAAACTATGATCATTCAAATTTGTCAACTCTGTTATCATCTGATCCTCTTTTTAACCAATAATTAGAGACTATATAAATAGAAGTTGCACATATTTTGAGAGAAAACATCCAGTGTTCGAGTAATGTGTTTTTGGTTGGTGATAATATTTTGTAATCTTGATGTATTTGGTTTCTACTGCTGCATAACATTACCACAAACTCGGTAACTTAAAAGAAAATGCATTTATTATTACACAGTTTCTGCAGGCCAGGAGTTGGCATAGATTGGTCCTCTGCTCAGGGTCTCAGAGACTGCAATCCAGGCATTGGCCCAGGTATGCTTTCTTGCTGGTTATCAGCCAACGGCTGCTCTCAGCTCCTGGAGGCCCCAAAGTTCCTTCGCATGTGACCCTCTCACACATGGCTATTTGCTTCTTCGAGGCTAGCATGAGAATTCCTCTGACCTCTAGATGCTCTTTTCGAGCTCACTTGATTAGGTCAGGTCCACTCGGGATAATCTCCCTTTGAATTCAAAGTAATCTAATTAGAGACCTGAATTATATCTGAAACTTCCCTTCTACTTTGTCATAAAATGTAACCTAATCAAAGGATCATATCCCATCATATTCAAAGGTCCCACTCATTCTCAAGGCGAAGTGATTACAGTTGACCCTTGAACAACGTGGGTTTAACTGGTTGGGTCAACTTACAAACTTTCTTTTTTAAGAATTGATAGCAAAGTCCATAAGGCATTTACTTACAACTCCCACCCCAGTCTCCATGGACCAAATCCAAGGCTACTAGTTCAGAGGTCATGCCTGCTGCCCTCTGAGTACTGGGGAGCCCCACCGAGGCTGTCAGCAGCCTCAGGAGGCCCTAGGAGGCAGGGCTCCCAGTTACCTGATGTGCCAGTGGGATGGTCAGGTCAAGCTGGGAGCAGGGGCAGGAAGCTGGGATGAAGTGTTAAAAGGTCCCCAGAGGAACAGCACTGTTCAGGGAGCCCCATGTGCCCATCCTTACCCCTGCCAGCCCCCCACCACTCCTCTGTGTACCAGGCTCTAGGGCTGTGCAAGGACAGCTATGGCCTCGGGTCCCTCCCAGGCCAGGCCTGGACCCCTCCCCATGCTGGTGTCCTGGTCCCATGATTTCTTCAAGGACAATGCACTCACAGGTAGCCAAAACTGGATGGCCACAGGCCAGTTGTTCACCTCCATGTAGATGGAGGCAGCTTCCCTGCACCTCCAGCAGGCCATCCCACTCGTGGGCTGCCCAGAAGCCACCACTGCTGAACCAAGGCCACCAGGATGCAGAACATGGCTATCCCAGGGCCAGGCCCCCACCACCAATGCTGCTGTTCTCCCAGCCGCTGCATCCCCTAGCCTGACCAGTGGACCTACATGCTACTTTTCTCAATAAATATACATACAGTACTGTAAATGTATTTTCTCTTCCTTATGATTGTCTTAACAGTTTGTTTTCTCTAGCTTACTTTATAATATATATTACATGAAACATACAAACTATGTATTAATCAACTGTTTAGGTTATTGGTAAGGCTTCTGGTCAACAGTAGGTTATTAGTAGTTAAATTTTTGAGGAATCAGAAGTTTCATGTAGATTTTTGACTAGGGCTAGGATCAGGGGAGGCATCTCTAACACCCCTCCCACCCCTTTGTTGCTCTGTTAACCGCATACAGGATGTATGTCCCTGGTTTTGGAATCCTTGAGGGCCATCTTAAAACCTGCCTACCATACTAAATAACCTAATTGTCCCACAAATGATTGTGTATACAGAAAGCCCTCAGTAATCCAGATTAGTCACTTAAAAAACAACCACAATTAAAAATTACCAACTCCAGGGGCACCTGAGTGGCTCAGTTAGTTAAGCGTCAACTCTTGGTTTCGGTTCAGGTCATGATCTCAGAGTCCTGAGATCTCAGGGTCGTGAGATCAAGCCCCACATCTGTCTCTTCATGCAGCAGAGTTTGCTTGAGATTCTCTCCCTTTCTCTCTCCTTCCCCTTTTGCCCCTCTCTCCACTCTCTCTCTAAAATAAATTCTTTAATAAAAAAATTACCAACTCTAAATATTTAATCTTTGTGTCGCTATTGAAATCGACACTCAATTTTAACTTCATTTTGTGGAAAATAAGTAGAGATTTAAGCTCAAGCTATTGTAACAACTGCTTTTGGTTAAATGCCTATCCCCAGTTATTAGTACCTGGATGTCATGACAGCCAGAAGGAGAATGAAATAAGAACAGCAGCTGTTCCCCACTCACAGCTGCAGGAGTGTGACATGGATCAGATGGATTAGCAGGCAAGATGGTTGGTCAGGCTAATAGCAGTGATGCTGATTAAAAAGTCCAGGAGTGAGAAGCTTGCTATAACAAATATATCTTACTGACATAAATTTTTCATAGGACTAAGTATTCAAAATTCTAACAGATGGTCACTAGAGGAAAAGGCACAATTAAATCTACTAAAATGCATTTTTAATCAAATCTTTTAGGTAAGTGAGACACATTTATGAATCTACTTCATACTGATATTCTCTCAGATATTTCAAGACCATGGATGCATCTTTGTTCAGCCTGTTTGATCAATACTTGTCATCACTCCAGCCATCTGTCAAATGACATGAAATGGCAGGATTTAAGCCCCTCACTGCCATGTCTACTCTTTTCTCAAAAGGTAACCTGCTTTCCCATATCCCTCTGAAGTATGGCATGGGAAGTTTATGTTTTCCATATTTAACTTAGCAGACAGAAGATAAATCAGAGCTATCACCTTTCTTATTTTACATCGGTGGTTTGCAAACTTTGGGTGTGCATTAAGGATTTTGATAAACATGCACATTTCTGTACTCAAACCCACAGGTTGTGATTAATTCCTTTAATCTGGGTAGAGCCCTTTGAATGCGCATTGTTCAGCACCCTTGATGATTTGGACACAGGTGAGCCATAGACCACTGTTTGAGAAACCATGCCTATAAAAATCATCGAAGATTCCATCAGCTCTTTTGTGATCCTACCACGGACTGACACCTAATGAACTTCCTGTTCACTGAGCCCCTGAGGATTATAAATACTGGTTCCTATGCAGTATGAAATGATCAATTTCTGGAGAACAAATTACAAGAGTTTTGACATATCACTACTAAATTGCATCACAATAGATGCATCACTCTAACCTTTGAAGAGCTTTTGAGATCTTGATTTCATCATACAGATATGTACCTAATGAGCTTGCCATCATAAATATATAAGTGGTCTCCATTAATCTTTGTGAACATCAATGGCTCTTTCTTCACAAGATGCCCCCTATGTGAGCATCTGAGAAGCTTTTTTCTCATCTGCATGGTAGGTGCTCTCAAATGGTAGACATGTTTCTCCTTCTCTTCTTCATTTATGTCATATGGTTGCACTCCTGGTTTTCTTCTACATTAATTCATAAGTAGTATTTGGTGATTCCTTTTTAATATGATTTCCACTAGTTGTGTGTGTGTGTGTGTGTTTTTTTTCTGATATGCTAGTGACAAGAAAAAATTTTTGAAACTCTCATTGTCTCCTGGCCATTTGGAAAATGTATTCTATGTAAGCCCTCAAAGAAAATCAGAGTTACTTCCAAAGAGCAGAAGTTGCCCAAGACACATTCTCTGATCACACAGTAATAAAACCTAGGTGCCTTTAAAAGTACACAGCTTATGTTTTTAAAGAAGAAAAAAAAAAAAAAAAATATATATATATATATATGTAGAAATGCAATGCAATGAGAGCCCTGTAGAGCAAGGCTGAGGAAAGCTTCCACAGAAGGCACTCTTCCTCATCAAGGGCAGTCTAGCCAGCACATTGTCCACAGGTCTCCAGAACATTCCCTCAACTCCACACCTTGCCACCCAAGTGAGTTCCCCTTTGTAAGTAGTTGGGCTTAACTACAACCAAGGCAGTGATAAACGAATCTTAAAAAACTATAAGGGAACCAAAGAATTAGTGAAATATAATTACTCAATATGGCCTGTTATGTACAGGTAAAAAAAATATAAGTGATTTTTTTAAATAGCATCTAAAATAAGACTCAGTATTAACAATCCCATTAAAACACATCTTTTTAAAGTTTTTTTTTTTTAATTATTCTTCAAAAGCATCACAGAGGACTTATTCTTCAGAATTCTACTGAAACTAAATTGTTTATTCCACAAAAGCATCAACTACAGAAATCCGGCATTCCCAATATACACAACTGGAAAATAAAAGTTTTAATCTCCATGACAACAGTGTTCAGACACACACACACACAAAATTTAGAATCAATTTAAATGAGTCAATTCATAATTTTAAAAACTAAATTAAAAGGATAGTAATTTATTCAAACATTTTTCACTGCTGTCCATCTTTTTTAACTTTCCCTTTTAACTGAAAAAAAGGATTTCTCTAGTTCAATGAAATTTCAATAAAGCAGCAACTTAAATGACAACAGTATAGATACTTCTAAATGTTACTGGAGACATACTGTTATTTTAAAAGCATCTGAGTGAAAATCTTTGTTGATCAAGATTTTTTTCAAGTTTCTCTTAAAATAATTCAATAAAAATAGAAGGGGAAAATAATAGATGCGATGGGTGAGTAACCACAAAAGTTATGGCTATGAACAAAGCTTAATGTCCAAAACAGATCTTGAATAAATAGAGATGGAAAAGCAGATTCAAGAGAAGATAACACTATTTGTGCTTCAGTTGTTTGGTTTGCTTTTAATCATATATCTCGGAATTGTTTTCTGAGCTTGTTTTAATGAGATTGTGTTTTGCTGTTCTTATGTGCTGGAACACTTTCAACATAGCTAAATTTGCAGTTTTCTCTAGAGATGCTCTTTTCAAGCTAAGATGAACGGAGACCAGCATTGGCCCCCTTCATCTTCTACCTCTGAACTTCTCAGTGACAGAGGTATATATGGACAAGATGATGACCTCTGGCTGCATGGTGTATTTGAAAAATACAGGAGATGACAGCATGTCAGGCACACAGAATAAAACTACCATCTACCACATAAAAATATGTTTGCATTTAATGATATATCTTGTTAATGAAACTCATTATTATGTTTCTCATTTATATATTTACCACCTCCTTTTTTTTGTTCTAAACTCATCTATTTGCTCAGCATGTCATTTTTTGTTTCTGAATCCTGAAAACTTTATTTTAAAAATATCTTTTAAAAAAATTAGAGAACCAAAGAATTAGTGAAATATAAAGTCAAATTTCGCAGTCAAGAGAACCAAGCTAAATAAGAATGCACAGAATATTCACCAAAAAGCATGGGTACTTTTTCATTTCATTTAGTTCATTCATTCATTCATTCATTCAACAAATCTGCTACCTATCTTAGATCTATCTTTCAGAAGCTTTCAGATTAATCTTCCTAATACAAATTTTGATTATGTATTTTGCTTTTCAAGAGCTCACAATAAATCTCTCCCATCTCATTACCTCAATTTCCCTAGCACCTAATATTATATGGTTGGGAACTAGTAGACATGAAGTCAGTGTTGAAAGTTTGAGATAAATTCATTTAATCTAAATTGTTCTTCCTTACTCTGAAGGCTTTCTATTCCCTTGTGCTACCCCAGCAAGCCTTATTTTCCACCATTGCCCAAAGAAAACCAGGCAATTTATCTTAAAAGCCCCATGCTTGTTCCATGACATTGCTCTTGATTTCTTTATGGAATATGTGGTTCAGTACTCCTATGAATATTACACATATCTCATTAATATTTCTACTATAAGTATATACATGCTATATTTACATATATATAATAACATATATTACATATATGATCGTGTTCTGCATATCTAACATATTCTTTTTGATTCTATGGCTGCCAAGTCATATCTCAGGATATGGCATTCTTAGTTGTAGCCAGGGAGGTAACCAAATATTTACCACAAAAATGTGATACATCCTTTATTCATTCATAAATGCATTATCCATTTATTCCTTTGCTCAATATCCATTCATTCCAACAAATACTTCTTAGGTGTCTGCTAGTGCCAAACTATCTGCTAAGGATTAGAAAAGGTGATGGTAAGGAAAACAGAAATATGCTTGCCCTCTGAAAGCTTACAGTAGAGAAAAAAGGAACACTAATCAACTCACTCAAAAAGTCAACAGTATAATACCTGATGAGTGCTAAAAAAGGAAGAGCATAGGAAACAATAGTACCTTAACAAAAGAATGTGATCTAGTGAGGGGGTAGGTGGCAATCTAATGAGATTTCTCTAAGGAAGTGATATTTCAACTGAAGTTTGAAAAATGAGTAGGGTAGGTGGGGGTAATCTTCTAAAGCAGTAGGAAGCCTCAGAGATAAGGGCTTTTTAAAGCAGAGGAGAGAATGGAACATATTCAAGAAATCAAAGGAATCCAGTATGGATAAAGTATCACCTGAAAAATAGTGGCAAAACCCATCATAGGCCAGAATGATGAAGGCTTTTTTTGGTCTTAATTATAAGAACAATGGTAGAGCATTATAAACTTTAAAATAGGGGAGTGACAACCATCTCTAGCTGCTGTGGGGAGAACAGATGAGAAAGGGCTAGAATGGGGATGAGAAGTCACAGAAGGCCATGATGGAGCTTACTTAGAGCAGAACCAGGAAGGGCAACACAATCTTGTTTCAAGGAGAAACACTTGTTTCTCAGAGGATGTAGTGCTTGAGCTAATTATCTTGTGAGAAGTAGGAGTTGGTCAATAAGATAATGGAGAGATACCTATTCTAGTCTCTACTCAATCTGCTTGATCATTCCTTTCTTATTGACCCTTCTGTTCCTCTCTGCTTTTGATTATGTCCCTACACTTTGGACTCTGCTTACTTCCTTGTAACTACAATATCCATTTGCTTCCTCATCCATGGGTAGACTTCCTGAATACTGAAATCTTTCTTTCTGCCTCCCTCTAAAATATTTATGCATTTAATCTTTTGTTTATGCATATGTTTAAGTTTGTACTGTGTATTAAATATTCTGTTAATTACCAAAAAAGTAAATGAATTATGAATAGTCGCAAGCCTTATAAAACTCAAAGTCAATTGAAGAAGAGGATGTTATAAATAGATTCATGCTTTCATTCAAGGCATATTTATTAAGTAGCTACTGTGTACTAAGCATAAGGCAACAGCAGTGAAACAAAAAAAATGGTTGATCTCTTGGTGCTTACCTCTAGCGAGGAAGATAAATTGTAACACATTAAGATAAGGGCTATTACAGAGACAGGAACAAAAAGAAAATTGTTACTATCAAGAAGATAGAAGAGTACCCATTTTTGTTGAGTCTTGACAGACAAGAGAGTTTGCCAAGCAAAATAGCGGAGGAAAGCCTTTTATACACTGGGTAATGAGCATGTGAAGAATCTGAGTGGGAGTAGAGACATTAAAAGTTTCAGAACCTTTAGTTTTTTGAAAAACAACTCTGAACTTAGTATAGAGTGGAGGATTCTCAAAATAAGAGACTAAGCAGCAAGAAGACAAGTTAAAATCTGTAGTGAAAATACACATGGAAAATACTGAGATTTGGACTCTGAAGAGGTAACAAGCAGTACAGACGGAAAGAAAAGAGTGGGTTCATTCTGAGGTTTCTGGAGCAGGTACCAGGGGTCATTCACTGAGAATAAAACTACCAGACATGGAATGTGTTTGGGAGTCAAGATCACAGAATTCTTTTCTTTTTGCTTCCGGCTATTTTTTGCTTACCTTGAAATGTTGGTACTCCCAGTACCTTCCTTGCTTTCTTTGTGATACATACAAAAATCAAACAGTAATTTTTACAAACAAACAGAAACAAAAACCAAGTAGGGTAGGAAGAGGAATACCAAGAAGAACATACTCTGAGGAGGTGAGTTGGAAACTTAGTGTCCTCTGCCTTGATCCTTCCCTTATTTCGATGGAATCTAAGCACTGAATTTATACATATATGGGGAGAGATGTGCAGTGGTGAACTGTTCAGTTTTGGTGCTAGATATAAAAACCTAACATTTGCATACCAGCTCCTCCATGTAATAACTGGTGACAACTTCTATAACCTAAGTGTTTCTTTATTTGAAACATGGGATGACAAAACTTTCTTCATAAGACTGTGGTGAAGATTGAATAAAATAGGCCATGTAAGCTGTCCCTAGCACTGTAAGGACCTCATAAAACATGACTTAAACATAATCATAGGGGTGCCTAGGTGGCTCAGTCGGTTAAGTGTCCAACTTGATTTAGGCTCAGGTCATTATCTTAGGATCATGGATGAAGCTCTGCATCAGGCATGGAGCCTTGCTTAAGCTTCTCCGTTCTCCCTCTGTCTCCCCCTCCCCCCACAAAAGAAAGTAATTACTTTCTTTCTACAATTCCTATAATTTCTATTTAATCCTACAGTTCTTTCTTCTTACAATTTCATCTGATCCTCACAAAAACTCTACAGGAGAAGTACTCATATAATTTTTATTATAACCATCATCCTCATATTTACAGGTCAGGGAACTGAGGCACAGAGTTTTCATGACTTGCCTAGAATCATATAGCTTGCAAATGTCGAAGCTGTAATTAGAACATAGGCAGCCTGGCTTTGAAGTCAGAAATCTGGATTCTAGCAGATTCTGGCCTTCCCACAAGGACCCAGGAGATCCTTGCCTGATCCCATAAGCTGTCACCAAGTACTCACACCCTGGTTCCAGCCTTGCTTGAGGGCTACTTTCCTCTACCATCCATGTCTCACACCGCTTTCTCCTTTTTCTCAATTGTTTTCACTCATTGGCTGTACAGTGAAATTTAGAATTTAATAATTTATTCTCATATTCTTCTGTAATAGATGTAAGTCTTGTCTTGAGTGCAAGCCCTTGAGGCTGGGATTACATCCCAGTCTTGGTATTCTCTTCAGTAATAGCTCAATGCCTGAGTATCAGTAAGCTCTCAGTAAATACTTGTGGAGTGATTGATTCTCAGGCTTCAAGGCATCACTACGGGAAGGAACAACTAGAGAGATTTGCATAAGGTTTAGTCACTCCTATTGAAGATTTCACATTAGCAAAAACTGCAGAGAGCATTTTTGCAGAGAGCATCAGTGAATGACACAGAGCTCCACTTGTGAGAATATCACTCGAGGGCCCACACAGAAGAGGCAAAGCTTTTATAATATGTGATGAGGAATGACCTAATCTTGTTCTTTTGACTATTACTGTGACGGTTACTTTTGTAGTAAAAGATAGAGGCATATTTAAATATAATTCTGTAAAATAAAAATGTTTAGTTTTTTTCTCTTAATAATTACAGTTAGGACAATTTATTTTTTTAAGGTTTATTTATTTTAAGGAGAGAGTGTGTGAGGGAGAGAGAAAGAGAGAACACAGGGGGAAAGGGTGTTGGTGGGGGAGGGAGAGGGAGAGAGAGAGAGAAACCCAAGCAAACTCTGAGATCATGACCTGAGCAGAAACCAAGAGTCAGACACTTAACCGACTGTGCCACCCAGGCGCCCCCAGTTAGAACAATTTAAAAGAATAGTCATTAACTTGCGTCCTTATATTATAATAATAAAAAAAAATCATTGGTGCATTTAAAGCACTGAGAAAAAATATGGTAAACAATTGTTATTTTTTAAAATAAAGCAATATATCTAAAATGAAAAGAATAAGGATAGATTTTACAATAACAGTCCAAGTGCACTATTTGGAAAATAACAGTTTAAAAATAATAGCTTATTAAAGTAATTTTTATTTGTTTAAAGTGCTTAAAAACTGGAGTCGCAAAGACAGGCTTGAAAGTCAAAATAAGTCAGATAAAAGAGTAAAAGTCAAAGTGGATTTTAGAAAAAATAATTTTTAAGAAAATCATTTGAAAGGAAATGAGTACTATGACATTTACTTTTTTTAACTTAAGAATTATTAATTGGTATTATTTGTCTCATTGTTGTTGCCAATACCCGCACAGTTTCTAAAGAGCAGAGTAGCAGTTTTAAAACCAAATGTCAACCTAATTTCATTCATTTATTCAACTTTAAGATATTTATGACGGCTTGTGCAATTGATTTTGCAACAATATGGAAGTGAGAGAAGACCATTTTCTTCCTGAAAAGAACTGGAAACCTACTCAGAATAAGGAACTTCAGAGAGAGAATGCTTAATTGTTAAGTGTAGACTACCTTAACTTATAAATCCTGGCAGGGAGATATGATTAAGGATCTCCAAAGGACAGTTGGAAATTAGGAGCTGGAGCTCACAGAAGAGTTCAAATATAGGAATAAGGATTTTAGAGTTATTGATGGAGATGACTAAATCTATGGGCTTAGATAAGACTTTAAATTATGCATCATTAGACTGATTTTACCCCATTCTTGAGCCCATAGGAGAGAATGTTGACTTTATTTTACTGGCTTCATATTCCTGGAAGAAAACAAACTACTGATGATAAAAATAATGCAGAAAAGAACTAGCAAAGTTGTTCAGGAAAAAGGAGCGCTACTATTTCAATTATTAAAACTGGTAATAGTTCTGAATTTTCAATCCCTCAGGATTCTTTTGTTAATACAATCTTACAGCTTGTGTATCTTTTTCCTAAAAGGTCAACAGATAAATAAAAATGACTACTAATCTCTACTAGGATAATAAGCACATACATAAAAATGATCCTTTGCATGGCATTGTAACAGTCCTGTGATTTTTTTTTTTAAAAGAGCTTTTTTTCCCTTTGCCTTAACATGTACAGATATGAACATTTAGTAAAGAAGTAATGAGGTGAATCCATTATGAAGGATTTCAAGCAAATCTCCTGAACAAAGATTTCATCTCAAAGAAGCAGTTTTCTTGTCTATGAGGATAATATTAAGTGATCCATTACTCAGTCAAAACGCATTTAATTATGGCCCTAATGAAGTCAAACATATAAAATGAAACACACTGAAGAGGATTTTTTAAATTGTTATTATGATCTGTGAGTGAATATTAAAATCAATTTAGTAGGTTAAACTGGTATTAAAAATAAAGAATATAGAGTAGAAATATTGGAATGCATTGAATGTAATAAGTCTAAGTACTGCTTGAAGACATTTTATGACATTTTCGGTGTGTGTGTGTTAGAGAGAAAAAGAACTAGTCACAATTTAAACACATTTCTTACAAAAAAAAAAAAAAAAAAAAAAAGCCACTGCTTGTGAGGAGTCCAGGAGAGAGGAGGGACGCTGGTATGTCGACCAATGAGTAAACATTCCCAGTCCCCATAGAATACTCTCAGTCTCTTATAATCCACCAGGTCTTTGTGTTCTACTGCTTTCAACTTCACTATGTTAGGCTTGGTTGATGATTTTTTACCCAAAACTATACCTTAGAGAATGAATGTATTCAAACTGGATGTCAACCTTAATCAGATTCTGCAATATACATATTTAATTCTCCATTTCATCTTTGTTAGCAGAGCTAAAGTGTACTGGGATTTGTTTCACAGTCTTACCAATAATACTACACCATTATATCTGTTGAATATTAAAATACCTTATCATCTCTGAACTTTACTACGATACTAAATATCTCTCATTGGCAAAGTGGTCTTAACAGACTTCAAAAAAAAAAAAAAAGAGGGACACAGAAGAAAGTTCAGACTTCCTGAATTTATCTGAGAAAAGGATAACTGATTTTTAAAAGAAGCATAAATACTCAAAGTATGGCCTATAATATCTTGTATTAATCAAGATACAATGTTGGTATTAAATAATGGTTAGATATGAACATCTCACTGTTATTCCGGATTTCTCTATGTTGAAAAAGAAACAAGACATAAGCTGTCAAATCTTGCCAAATCGAATTTGGGAGCTTATTAAAGCATTTGAGTTTTGAAACTTCTCTTTCCAATTCTACATCTTGGGTTCACTCTAAATGCTCAGAACAAATCATATTACTATTAAAGTATAATAGAAACATTTGAATAACCTCTGGGGATATAAATTTGGGGTATGATATATTCTGATTCTTGAAACTGTAAACCGCTCATATCTATAGATTAGACACCTAAAAGAGAGCTAATATTTGTACTCTAATCTTAGTCCCACCACCACCAAAAAGCTTTTTTAAAGAAACTCAGAACAGACTCAAAGCTAAAGCAACTGAAGAGTTGTGAAACGATCCAATTTCATATTTGAAGTCCAACACTCCATCACGCCCCTAGATAGATTAGACAAATAGATAAAGAGAAAGAGAGATGTATAACCTTCGGTATAAAAGAGAATTGTAAGAGAAGCAATATGGAAATGGTAGAAGTAATAGGTAGAAATCCTAGAACTGCTGGACCGTGAAAAATCCCACCACAATGGCCCAGTAGTGAAGGACTGATGCAGAGTCTTGGTCCAAAAGAATTAAGACCACAAAAAGGGTAGAGAAGGGAATGAGAGGCTTCTTCATTTTGGGCCTGCGGAAGCTTCCCTGTCCCATCTCTTAATAGGACTTAAACATTATTGGAACAAGATGCACAACAAGATAGAACTGTGTGAAAAACAAAACTGATCAAAAAATAAATATACTGCCATATGAGAATATATGTTGTTATAAATACATTTTTAAAAGACCTTATAACTAAAGAATAAAGACAGTGATTTTCTCTGGGTAGAACACTAAGGGTAAGAATGTTATGTTTGAATTTTTTGAATTGTAAAATACACAACATAAAATTTACCATCCTAACCATTTTGATATTTTTTTAAGAGAGAGCATACACACATGCAAGGAGGTGGGAGTGGGGGTAGGGGAGGTGAGGAGATGAGGGGGAAAGGGAGAATCTTAAGCAGGCTCCATGCCCAGTGCAGAGCTCAATCTCACAACCCTGAGATCATAACCTGAGCCAAAGCCAAGTGTTGGATGCTTAACTGATTGAGCCACCCAGGTGCCCCACTATGCTGACCATTTTGAAATGCACAGTTCAGTAGCATCAAGTACATTCACATTGTTATGCAACCGTCACCACTACCCATCTCCAGAACTCTCTTTATCTTCAAAAACTGAAATTCTGTACCCATTAAACAATAACTGCCTATTCTTCCTACTCCCCTCCCCCGGCAGCCCATTCTATTTTCTAGCTCTAAATTTGACTACTTGAGGTACCTCATGTAAGTGGAATTATACATTATTTATCTTTTGTAACTGGCTTATTTTATTCAGCATAATTTTAAGGTCCATGCACAGTATAGCATGTGTCAGAATGTCCTTCCTTTTTAAGATTAAATAATATTCCATTGTATGTATATGCCACATTTTTTTTATCCTCTCATCCATCCTTAGACACTTGGGTTGATATTTTTAAAATTAGAATATATTCATATATTGCTTTTGCAAACACATATAAATATCTTAAGAATACGTGTGGGACTTAAAGCATATGTATTCTATAAAAGGCTTTTGATGCTATTTCTAGTTCAATGATTTTCTTCTCTAAAAAGGGATGTAATCCTGTAAAGAGTAATTGTAATCAGATTGATGTGAAAGGGTGGCTGGCCTGTACTAGAGCCAGATAAACAGCCACGTGCAGGGAAATAACCCATCTGTATGAGCTGTACCTATAAGTCTAGGGGGGAATTAAAGGGGCACCTTAGCCACCTATGCATTCAGCTCTTACAAATACCTAACGGAGGAATATACATTTTTATATAAGAGACTAAGGAGGAGGGAGGAGCAAGATGGCAGAGGAATAGGAGACTGAGATACCATCATGTCCTAGAAGTTCATCTAGATAGTTATCAAACCATTCTGAATACCTACAACCTTAACAGGAGACAGAAGAAAAGAAGAACAGCAATTCTAGGAACAGAAAATCGACCACTTTCCGGAAGGTAGGACATGTGGAGAAGTGAATCCAAAGCGACGGGAAGATAGACCCTGGGGGGAGGGGCCGGCTCCCGGCAAGCCGCAGAGCAGCGGAGCACAAAATTGGAACTTTTAGAAATCTGCTCCACTGAGGAATGTCGTTCCAGAGGCTAAGCGGGGGTGGAGCCCTCGCTGGGACAGTGTGTTCTCAGGACCTGCGAGGATACAAAAAGACAGGCGGTGTCTGATCATGGCAGAGATCCCAGGTATCAGAGCTGGGAAGCCAATGGCAGAGACGGAGCCAAGAAGCACACTCCCAGCTCGGGCTTACCTTAAACTGTGATGCAAGGCACAGCCGGGCCACTACTCTTCGAGCAGGGACCCCAGAAGGGGGAGATCCGGAGAGACCCCTTCCTTCCTCCTTCAGGAGGAGCGGTGCAGGAATGCACTGCAGGAATCTGCTGGGTTTGGAGACTCCAAACGGGGCCGTGCGCCACAGAGAGAAACACTCGGTCACAGGCTGGCTGAGCTCGGAGTGCGACAAGAGATCAGGGAGAAGGGAGTGATTTACTGCTTTTCTCTAAGGGAGAACTGAGCTCCCTAAGCTCTCGGCTCCTAATGGCCAGAGATTGGGAGGCCGCCATTTTCGTTCCCGTCCTCCAAGGCTATACGGAAAGTGTTCAGGGAACAAAAGCTAGGAGAGCGAACCCGAGCAGATTACATAGCCCGGCCCCTGGCAAGGGCGGTGCAATTCCGCCTCCAGCAAAGACATTTGAGAATCACGGCAACAAGCCCCTCCCCCTGAAGATCAGCAAGAAGATCCAGCAAAGACCAAGTTCACCGATCAACGAGAAGTGTGGAACTCCAGAGTTAGGAAAAAGCAACACATATGATTCATGACTTTTTTCCCATGATCCTTTAGTCTTTCAAAGTTAAATTTTTTTATTATTCTTTTTTTAATTTTTCCTCTTTCTTATTTTAACATTTGCTAACTATTATTCTATCAATACCTTTTAAAAAATATTTTCTAATTTTCACTGTTATATTCATATTTTATCCCCTCATTGTATTTAACCTTATTTTTTTATTTAACCTTATTATAGGGTTTTTTGTTTCCTTTAAAATTTTGGGATACAATTTCTTTGTTTTTTTTTAAGATTTTCATTTATTTATTTGACACAGAGAGAGAGATCACAAGTAAGCAGGGAGGCAGGCAGAGAGAGAGAGGAGGAAGCAGGCTCCCTGCTGAGCAGAAAGCCCAGTGTGGGGCTCGATTCCAGGACCCTGAGATCATGACCTGAGCCGAAGGCAGAGGCTTAACCCACTGAGCCACCCAGGCGCCCCGAGATACAATTTCTTCTAATAAATCAAAATATACCCTAAATCTGTCACACAGCTTTGTTCTAGTCTCCAGCCTGATCACACTCTTTCCTCTTTTTTTTTTCTTTTTTCAACCAATCTCTTATCAATTCCTCTTTTAGAACCTTTTAATTTTGATCTTTACATTCATATTCCATCCCTTCATTGTGTTTATTACCCTTATTTTTGTATAAGTTTTTCTTTCTTTAAAATTTTGGGAGGTAGTTTCTTCTAACAGACCAAAATACACCTAAAAAAAAGTGAGGGGCTCTGTTCTATTCACCAGGAACATAGCAGGGATGTCCACTATCTCCACTGCTATTCAACATAGTACTAGAAGTCCTAGACTCAGCAATCAGACAACAAAAAGAAATAAAAGGCATTCAAATTGGCAAAGAAGAAGTCAAACTCTCACTCTTTGCAGATGATATGATACTTTATGTGGAAAATACAAAGACTCCACTCCAAGACTGCTAAAACTCATACAGGAATTCAGTAAAGTGTCAGGATATAAAATCAATGCACAGAAATCAGTTGCATTTCTATACACCAACAGGAAGACAGAAGAAAGAGAAATTGAGGAATCAGTCCCATTTACATTTGCACCCAAAACCATAAGATACCTAGGAATAAACCTAACTAAAGAGGCAAAGAATCTGTACTCAGAAAACTATAAAGTGCTCATGAAAGAAATTGAGGAAGACACAAAGAAATGGAAAAACGTTCCATGCTCATGGATTGGAGAACAAATATTGTGAAAATGTCTATGCTACCTAAAGCAATCTACACATTTAATGCAATCCCTATCAAAATACCATCAATGTATTTCAAAGAAATGGAACAAATAATCCTAAAATTTATATGGAACCAGAAAAAACCACGAATAGCCAGAGGAATGTTGAAAA
>CM052886.1:30710477-30752492 GCA_028534135.1 Potos flavus
GACCAAGAAAAGAAGGAATAATGGTCGTGCCAAAAAGGGCCGTGGCCACGTGCAGCCTATTCGCTGCACCAACTGCGCCCGTTGTGTGCCCAAGGACAAGGCCATTAAGAAGTTCGTTATTCGGAACATAGTAGAGGCCGCCGCCGTCAGGGACATTTCCGAAGCGAGTGTCTTCGACGCCTATGTGCTTCCCAAGCTCTATGTGAAACTACATTATTGCGTGAGTTGTGCCATTCACAGCAAGGTAGTCAGGAATCGCTCTCGTGAAGCACGGAAGGACCGAACACCCCCACCCCGATTTAGACCCACGGGTGCTGCCCCACGACCTCCACCAAAGCCCATGTAAGGAGCTGAGTCCTTAAGGACTGAAGAAAAGCTGTTCTCCAGGAAAAAAAATAATAAATGGCAGTTATACTTCAAAAAAAAAAAAAAAAAAAATTAGGGCCCACCCTAACCCAGCATGATCTCATCTCAACTACATCTGCACAGACCCGACTTCCAAATAAGGTCACATTCATAGGTACTGGAGGTTAGGACTTCACATATCTTTTGGAGGAAATAATGCAACCCACGACAGCGGCTTGCAAACAGTAGATTACAACAATAACTTACAGCTTCCCACTTTCATTTTCTGGAAGGGAATGTTCTAAACTGGATTTAGACAGCCCTACTTTTAGCCACCATTTCAGAAACTGTTTTGTTTTTGTTTAACATAACTATTACCAACTTTTAAAAGAGAAAATTATCTTAGTCCAGTACTTCCTCAAATGCAAACATAATTACCTTTTATGCTTACTGAAAATTATGTGACTATATAAGACGTTCTAATAAGTTTGCACACGGCAGGCAAAATACACTGGGTTTCAGGAAGCTTTTGAAGTGCTCCTACTAAGATAAGTGGGAACAGCCCTGCTAAGCTAGGATCAGATGATCAGAAATGGAACGTAGGTGTCCATCCAAATTGTCAGTTCAAAGCCTCTCAGGTTTTTTTCCATTTGTTCTATTCTGGATACTCAAGACTTGGTCCTTTTTTGGTCTTCCTTTCTCTTCCCCTTGTTATAGTGCTTCCTATTTGCTCAATATCTGTCTCTTCACATAAAAAGTCAAGAGTAGGGGCGCCTGGGTGGCTCAGTGGGTTAAAGCCTCTGCCTTCGGCTCAGGTCATGATCTCAGGGTCCTGGGATCGAGCCCCGCATTGGGCTCTCTGCTCAGTGGGGAGCCTGCTTCCCCCTCTCTCTCTGCCTGCCTCTCTGCCTACTTGTGATCTCTCTGTCAAATAAATAAATAAAATCTTTAAAAAAAAATCTTTAAAAAAAAAAGTCAAGAGTAGTTGTCAAAGTGCAAAGTCACCCTAAAATTATTTTTGTCTCATAAACTCATTCAATACATATATGTACATTTTCAGTAACACTATACAATAATAAATAATTATTAAGCCCTGGGAATACAGTTGTGAATAAACTGAGAGTCCTGGCTTGCCGGAATAGTCTGAAAGGAAGCACAAAAATTATATAAAAAACACAGTTAAGTGGGAAGAGGATTTGATTGGGGAGGTGCAGACCAAATATGAGTACAGAAAACCAGGGAAATGCAAGCTGGTCTAGAGATCAGGAAGTGCTTCTTGCAGGAAGTATATAAATGCAATTGTGTGACAAATTGGCACGAATTAGGAGATTAACAGAAGAACGCTGTGGACAGCAACACCATCATGGGCCCAAGTTCAGACTGAGAGATAGTATGACATGCTCCATAAATCAAAGGAGTTCAGAATGGCTATAACTTAGATTATGACTTTAAAAAGTGGTGAGAGATGAGGCTGGAGAGAAATGCAGAGGCCAGATCATGAGATACCTTATAAGTAAGGTGATCATATAATTCATCATCTGAAACAGACCACTTCGGAGAATAAAAAGGGTCTCCTTTAATAATTAGGCTGGGGCAGCAGGTGTAAGCCAGGTCTGTCAGAGACTAACTGGGATGTATGGCTACAAGACTTATAAACCACATTAATGGAGCTGGAGTTTTATGCTAAGGTCAATCAGATGCCATGACAGCATTTTATACAGAGGAGTGGCTCAGCGCTATTATAATTTATAAAGCTTACTCTAGCTGAAGTATAATAAACAAATGGGAGAGGGTGAAATAGGAAGTAGGAAGAGCCATTAAAAGACAGCTGTGATCACTTCTAGTTGTGAGGTGATGGCAGCCTGGATCGTTGTAATGATTGTGAGCTTGTAAGGAAATTGATGATGCAACATTATGTTGAACCATATGAAATTGCTGCTATTCACCATTTTTAACCTACAGAAGTATTGGTTTCATACGGTTCATCTAATAGATTTGCAGGAAATATGACTGATTGGATTTCTTTGGTAAGTGTGAGGTAGACAGTGAACAACTTGAAACATTAATGTATTCTATTTTTCTTCCATGTGACCAACACTGGCTAAATCTTAGAGTATGATGGTGTCCTTTTACTGTGGGAAGCCCGAGATAAGGGTCAGGGGAGAAAGAGAACAACAAATATAGACCCCAAATCTATGGTTTCTGAATCTTAGCGGTCAGAATTCAGGTGAGAGTCAGCGGGGTGTTTGAGAGCCGATGGAACGTGTTTTCCACTGAACGAGTTCCTCTACCATCTGCCAGCACCGTCCCTTACACTAGTCCAGCTTTGGACCACGGAGGACAAAAGAACTGTTAGAGGTGAGAAGAGGAAATTTCAGTTAAATTTAGTAATTTGGGCATCACTTTTTTTCAT
Organism: Potos flavus; assembly: GCA_028534135.1. Lineage (NCBI taxonomy): Eukaryota > Metazoa > Chordata > Mammalia > Carnivora > Procyonidae > Potos > Potos flavus. The sequence continues at coordinate 30,713,236 of CM052886.1, forward strand.
TTAAAATTGAGTCATTTCAAGGTTCAGTGATGCCCAAATTACTAAATTTAACTGAAATTACCTGAAAACTCCTAGTTGTTTACCATAAGCAAACAAGAGGCTCAGGGTCACAAATCGAATTATATACTAGAAATACAAAATTTGCATTTTTTTCCCACAACACTGTGAATTTTACACCTGTTACAAGGGAATGTTGGGTGTGATAAGAATGAAAAAAAATGAAGATTAGGATGACTACTAGGTTTGTGGCTGGCCAATGGGTTGGGTGACAATTCTTATCTAGATTGTGCTTATTGGAGGAGAGCTAGAAAAGGAGATGATAATGTGCAAATTCTAACTTCCAACATTCTATTATTTCTTTTATTAACTCCAATATATATTTTATGATGAACTATATTAAATTTTCAGTTAAACACAACTATTACTGAAATGGATATGTGTGTGTGTGTGTGTGTGTTATATACATTCCTTCTAGCAACTTTACTTAGATCTTAAAGCATATGTTTCCAATATTTCTAGAATCAAATACAGAATTCCTACTTCCCTAAATTGAATAATAACTTTAGAAAATTAGCAGTAATGATAGCAGGTTTTTTGGAAACATCACTGAGTTGGGGAAAATAATTACTTTTGCTCACTTTCACTCACAAGAAAATAACTAAACTAACTCTAGGTTGACTCATACCACTTTATAACAATGAAGTTAAAGGGAAGGGAATAAGGAGGACAGATGAGGGATACTGGGATTTAAAAAAAAAAAAAAGGAAGTTATAGGGATACAGAGTAAAATAAAGAGAAATATAGATGTATGTAAATGACATAATATTTAACATGGTACACATTCAGTAAAAGGATTTTGGTGCAATCAAAATTCTATGGAGAAGAACTAATGTTGATGTCAAGCCCTTCTCATTTTCCTTACGTCTAGAAATAAATATAAAAATATATAAATCCTGAAGCAAGTGAGGGGAGTCTCTTTCTCCACAAAGGTTGGTAGGCCATATATAAAGCAAATAAAATTCAATTTAGCTTTTGTAGCATGGACAAGGAATATAGAAGAAACTAAAATAAAAAATAATTTTTAAATTTAGAACATAGAACAAATTCTTAAATATCTAAGAAAAGTAAGGTAAAATAAATTTCTTTCCATATAATTATTATTCTTCAAATCATTTGATTAATTTCTGGTGTGGAATGATGGTAATTTTTCTTTTTCTTTTTTTTTTTTTTGCTTATATGGAGTTCTAATTATACAAGTAAGTAATAAGCATATACTATTCTATTACCAGATTTTTTTTTTTTAAGAGGAGACTTCATTTTGTGTTCTATTTCTGGAAGGAAAAGGGCAAAGAGAAGTAATGAGACATCATGGAATAGAGGAAATGAAATCCAAAGCAAGGAGAATAAAAGAAAAAAAGAATAAGAATTAGGTGGGTTGAGGTAGAGAAGAGATAATAGCAAACACAAACATAAAGACAGTTGGGTTAGAGGAGTGGTCAACACTCCTCACCTATCTTAAATCTGAGGTTTAAAAATTTCTACTTTCTAATACTCCACCCCATCAGATCTAATCTTAGTGTCTTCACTGTGACTTACTGAAATCATTTGTATTAAGATAGAGAAACTATCCAGTTTGAGGGCCATTGGGTTTTCATTTTTACGTGACCATCCAGATGGAAAAGAAATTGGGTGGGAAAGCTATGGCTGACCTTACAGCCACTGTGGACAGGACAGAGCAGCTTGGCAGCGTAATGCGATGCCTCCTAGACTAAATGTCCAGACAACTGGAAAGACCCCATCCTATAAAGAAAGGATCTTGGGACTGTATGTGACAAGATTCTAACTTAAAAGCAATCCTTGGATAAAAAAGAGATCACAAAGTGAACAAAACTTGAAATACCAGGTTTTTTACTGAAGCATGATCAGAGTGGTGAGATTTTTCAGATTTCAGTACTCAATTGCCATTCCCAGTTATAAGGGCATTTCATATTCCATTTTACAAGCAGTCACATAACTAATGAAGTATTCATGTATCAGAAACTCAGTGATTCAAATACATATTTTTTCAGTTGCTAAAATTGGTATTTACACTTAGTGTTCTCTCTGATTATTACATTTATTCTCAAGTGCCTAGAAACTGAATGTATGAGAATATGAATCAACAGAATTAAATTCTTTTGAAAATTTACCAAGGACTTTGAATATTTGGCCTCCATTTCCATATTCCCACTAGCCAAACATGCTTTTTGGTTACCTGGCTATTACGCTGCCCAGCTAGGAACATAAAACCCCTACTGAAATTTGCCATGTGAAGTAGGACTATCATCACCAGGAGAGTTACGTAGTGACAAGCTAGCAGCAAAGAATGGCACAGCAATTAGAAAATAAATAACAGCAGCCAAAGGCAGATAATCAACCATCAGGTACATATGCAATTTCAATGAAAATTATATTTAGATATTTGAAAACAAGAGTGACTTATTAGTTATTTAAGCCTTTTATTTCAGAAATAAAGAGCAAGGAAGTTATCTCTCACCATACCTATTTGATGGACTATGGCCTAATAATTGAGCTTCATTCTCCCGCAAGGAACAATTACAGTTTTCACTACAAATATCCAAATAAAGACTTGGGTTTTATTATTGTGGCCTCAGAGGTCCATTTTTTTTAAACTACAGATAACCGGAAGACTATCCACTTGCATAAACATCATTCCAAATTGTAATACAATTCATGTCAGACAATGTATTTCACACTGTTTAAGTAATACTCCCTTCAAGTAGAGTTATATAAGACACTGCCAAGTTTACCTGCAGAGAAACACACTTCAATAGTTCTCACACAGCATGAAGGCATTTATCATTATTCAAATATAGAAGAAAAGAAAAGGTTCCGATGTTTCTGACATTATAACTGGCTTGTGGTAAACTGCTGTTAAGCAGTGTTCAGTGGGCTGTACTTATCCAACACAATTGGAGGAGATCACTCATGCTGTTCCACAAAATACTAAGAGAATCACAAATTCTCTGGGTAGAATTTTTCCTTAGTTCTTACTCTCTACTCCCATAAACTCTTCAAAGTCAACCACAGACTAATCTAAAAAGCAGATGAGCAATTAAAAGAGGGGAAATATGTATGTAAGTATGTATGTACGTGGTTTTGTAGGTTTTTTAAGAAAACCAGTATTTCTTTTCCATTATTCTTTCTGTCTTCTTCATGTGAATCTGAGTAGAATGTTTATAAAATGTTTTGACAAAAGCAAATAAATGTTGATTTTCAGCACTTGGTCAAATATTGAATACATAGCAATGGCATTCAGGCAAAGTTCCATGTGAAGCAAAGCATTTCAAATTAGACTAACTATTCTCCCATCTCAGCCTTATTTCCACCACGGAATAGGGTCTAGCAACAAACCGCTACCCTATTCATAAATGGGTCTAACTAATTGTTTCAAGTGTTCTGACTGTTACTCAAAATCAGTAATTCACACAAGGTGTAAAAACATTTGGGGGGAAATGTTTTTGTTGTTTATAGTAAAAAAAATTGTTTTTAATTTGAAAAGTACCACATATTATAAGTTTCCTATTGAATTATTATGAGTTTCCTATTGAATATTCCTATTGAATTATTAGCCAAATTATTAGTGTCACTTAAATAATAAGTAAAGAGATAGCTCAAGTTTATATAGATTTACATCCAATATAAAAAGTCTTAGGATTTCTAGGGAACAAAATTAACATTTTTTTTCCACCAAAAAAAAAAAGTGTCTTATTTAGAGAAAAAATACACCAGTGAAATAAATCATTTTGATAACTGATTAAATCAGTGATAGGGTAGCTTGTTCTCTAGCTGAAGTAATCAAATTAGAAAAGTTACTGAAAATATGAAATTTCGAAGTTAAAAAAATTTACCAGCTACTGGGGTGCCTGGGTAGCTCAGACAGTTGAGCATACAATTTCAGCTCAGGTCATGATCTCAGGGTTGTGAAATTGAGCCCCACAAAGGGCTCTGCACTCAGTGGGAAATCTGCTTGAGATTCTGTCTCCCTCTCCATTCGACTCCCTCTGCCCCTCCTCCCGCACACGCGCACACACCCACACACACTCTCTCTCTGAAATAAGTAAATAAATCCTTAAAAAAAAAAAAAGGTCTCCAACTAATAAAAAATGCTAAAATAGTCATGACCTTTTTCACAGCTTCCAAACTTCATCAAACCCAATGACTATTCTCTGCATTTCCTTTCAATAACTCACTAGGCAACCCCACTTTGGTTTTCATAATCTCTCAGAAGGATAGATTTTCAAAATTTAACTTTGAGCTTCCCGTCTATCATCATAAACTAACCTCTTTCCTCACTAATAGTAAGCCTAAACTTAATCCTCTCTTCTCTCAGTTCATCAACCCTGTTTTAACTTACCTGCTTCTCTGATCAGCCATACCCACAGCCCATGCTTTCCTCTTCTGAACTGATATCTGTCCATCAGAATTCCTCTCTCCTCTCAACAAACTGAGTTTAGAGGAAACATACCTAAATATAATAAAGGCCACATATAACAACCCACAACTAACATCTTACTTGACGGTGAAAAGCTGAAAGCTTTTCCTCTATGATCAGAAACAAGTGGTTTATTCTTGCCACTTTTATTCAACATAGTACTCAAAGTCCCAGCTATAGCAATCAGACAAGAAAAAGAAATAGAAGATATCCAAAGTGATTTTAAAAAAAAAAGTAAAACTAACACTATTTGCAGATGACATAATACTAAATATAAAAAACCCTAACAACTCTACCAAAAAATATTAGAATAAATCAACTCAGTAAAGTTTCATGACACAAAATTAATATAAAGAAATCTGTTGCGGGGCGCCTGGGTGGCTCAGTGGGTTAAAGCCTCTGCCTTCGGCTCAGGTCATGATCCCAGGGTTCTGGGATGGAGCCCCTCATCGGGCTCTCTGCTCAGTGGGGAGCCTGCTTCCCCCTCTCTCTCTGCCTGCCTCTGCCTACTTCTGATCTGTCTCTCTCTGTGTCAAATAAATAAATAAATAAATCTTTAAAAAAAAAAAGAAGAAAGAAATCTGTTGCATTTCTATACATTAAAAATGAAGTAACATAAAAATAAATTTAAAAAAGAATCCTATTTATAATTTCATCAAAAAGAATAAAATAAGCTTAACCACGGTGAAAGACCTATGCACTGAAAACTTCAAGACACTGATGAAAGAAATTGAAGATAACACAAATGGAAACATATACCACGCTCATGGATTAGAAGATTTAATATCATTAGAATGTCCATAATACCCAAAGCAATCTTCAGAGTCAATGCAATCTCTATTAAATAACAACAGTACTTTTCACAGAAATAGGAAATATAATCCAAAAGTTTATATTAACCAAAAGACCCCAAATAGCCAAAGCAATCTTGAGAAAGAAGAACAAAGCTGGAGGTAATACAAATCCCAGATTTTAAGTATACTATAAAGCTAAGTTATCAAAATGATATGGTACTGGATCAAAACAGACATACAGATCAATAGAACACAATAGAAAGCCCAGAACTAAACTCATGCTTATATGGCCAATTAATCTATGACAAAGGAGACAGGGATACATAATGTGGAAAAGATAGTCTCTTCGATAAATGATGCTGGGAAAACTGGACATCTACATGCAATAGAATGGAACTGAACCACTTTCTCACACCATACGCAAAAATAAACTTAAATGGATTAAAAATTAAACCACAAATATCCTAATAGAAAAATAATCGCTTGAGCATTGGCCTTAGCAACTTTTTTTTTTTTTTTTTTTTTGGTATATCTCTTCAAGCAAGGGAAACAAAAGCAAAAATAATCTATTGGGATTACATCAACATGAAAAGTTTTTGCACAAAACCATCAACAATACAAAAAGGCAACCTACTAAATGGAAGAAGATATTTGCAAATTATATATCCCATAAGGGGTTAATATCCAAAATACACAAAGAACTTACATGATTCAACACCAAAAAATAAATAAATAAAATAAATCTATTAAAATGGGAAAAGAATCTGAATAGACATTTTTCCAAAGAATACATAGCAATGGACCACTGACACATGAAAAGATGCTCAGCATCACTAATCATCAGGGAAATGCAAATCAAAACCACAATGAGATATTGCCTCACACCAGTCAAAAAAGCTATTATCAAAGAGACAAAAAATAAAAAGTGTTGGTATGGAGGTGGAGAAAAGGGAACCCTGGTATACTGTTGGTGGGAATGTAAATTGGTGTAGCCACTGCAGATAACGGTATTGTAGTTTTTCAAAAAATTTAAAAAAAACCCCACAATTCAGTAATTCCACTGATGGATATTTGCCCAGAAAATGCAACCTAAGTGTCCATTAGTAGATAAATGATAAAGAAAATATACACACAGTATACATACAATGAAATAGCACTCAGTCATAAACTAGAATACAATCTTGCCATTCTCAACAACGTAGATGGACCTAGAGGGTATTCTGCTAAGTGAAGTAAGTCAGACAAAGACAAATACCATATGATTTCAGCTACTTGTGGAATGTAAAAAACAAATAAATGAGTAAATAAGCAAACAAAAAACCAGAAACAGACTCAAAAATACAGAGAACAAATTGGTGGTTGCCAGATGGAGGGGATAGCAAGATGGGCAACATAGGTGAAGGGGGTTAAAAGGCACAAACTTCCAGGCATAAAATAACTAAGTAATGGAGAGTAAAATACTGCATAGAGAATATGGTCAGTAATGCTCCTACAACTATGTATGATGACAGATGGTAACTACACTTATCATGGTGAGCACTGCATAATTTAGAGAATTGTTAAATCACTATTTTGTACACCGGAAACTAACATATTGTATGTCAACTGTATTTTAATAAAAAATAAAATAACATGATTAAAAAATATTCTGCCCTTCTGTTAGGCTCAGCCAAATTTACCACTTCTGTGAAATTGTCTCTACTCCTATGAAGTGGAAATCTTTCTGCTTCCCTGGGAATCTAAAAAACATTTTTAATAATTTATTAAATCCTTTTCCACCTATATACATTCTTAATTAATCTCCCTGTATATAAACATACTTTTCTACTTACACAATTCTTTTTTTTGAAGATTTTTATTTATTTATTTATTTATTTATTTGAGAGAAAGGGAGAAAAAGAACATAAGTGAGCTGAAGGGCAGGGGGAGAAGCAATCTCCCTGCTGAGCAGGGAGCCCGATGTGGGGCTCAATTCCAGGACTCCGGGATCATGACCTGAGCCAAAGGTAAACAATTAACCGACTGAGCTGCCCCTCTACTTACACGATTCTTACAGGAAAAAAAAATTATGTCTTGTTCATCTCTGTATGTACAGTATAGAAAAATTTTTCTTACTCATAGTACATGTTCAACACATTCTTGTCTAATGAATAAATCGGGATTTTTCTTTTCACATTATTATTATTATTGCTTTACCCATGACCATAATACTATAAAACAATTAACAGGTAACTAATACCCTGCTTTAAAAGTTGAACAAAGCATATTTGTTTTCTCCTATGTCTATGTAAAATTTTTATAGAAATCTTAAATCTGGCGGTGCGTGGGTGGCTCAGTTGGTTAAGCATCTGCCTTCAGCTCAGGTAATGATCTCAGGGTCCTGGGATTGAGCCTTGAATCAGGCTTCCTGCTTAGCAGGGAACCTGGTTCTCCCTCCTCCTCTGTTGCCCCCCCCCCAACTTGTGCACTCTTGCTCTGTCAAATAAATAAATAAAATCTTTAAAAAAAAGAAAGATCTTAATCTTAAATCTGCCATAAACCCTCTTAAAGAATAAAATCTTCCCGTATAGAGCAAGCTCTTTAATCCTTATTTTTTGTAGTTCTCCAAAAGAGAAAAGAGTAGAAAGAAAAAATGATCAATTATAGTATCATACCTCAACCCAAGTTAGCTTGCCCAATATTTACACTTGGTTTGTTATCACTAGATCAAGATCATGACTTTGTTTTGAGAAAGTAAAATGATACAGCCTCTTTGGAAAAATATTTTCCCATTCCTTATAAAATTAAATGTATATTTACCATGCAACTCAGGAATTCCACTCTTAGATAAATATGAGAAATAAAAACATATGTTCATAGAAAGAAACGTACATAACTTGCATCTAGCAAATTCATGCATAATATCTAAAAACCGGAAACTGTTTGAATGCCATCAACATTTAAATTAAAAACTGAGATCCAAAAAAAATCAAAAAATAAAAATAAAAAAATAAAAACTGAGATCCATTCATACATTGGAAACTCTTGGCAATTAAAAAGAACAAAAATTTGAACAAAAACATGGATGATTTTTACAGATATTAGGCTGAGAGAAAAAAAGCAGGCACGAAAAAGTACATAGTTGATGATTCATATAGAGAAATTTCTAGAACAGATGAAACTAATCAGATAAGAGGTTGTGGGGGTAGGAGGAGATTGCAAAGAGCAAGTGGGGCCTTTCTGAGAAAGCAGAGAAGTTCTATTTCTTGATCAGAGTGGTAGTCACATGGGCATATACATTTGACAAAGTTATTGATCCCTACAGTTCCATGGGAATTCTACTGCATGTAAATTATATCTCGAAAAGGTTGTTAAAAAAAAAAAAAAGACGTGGTGACTTTATGTTGTTATGTAAATATCTTACGATCCAGACAGGCTTGATTTCCTCAGCTATAGACTTATACCTGCCATAATACCAGTCTTCAGGGATCTCAGGAATTGTGGAAACAAAGCAAATAAAATGCCTCACACAAAATTAGTACTACTTCAGTGGAACAGAAAAATGGTTAAAGCTTATGAGAGCTTAATGGAAATTAAAGATTTAAACTCAAATACAAACCATATTTCCTAAAGAAATCTCATAACATGCATCTACAGAACTGTGCATAACCTAGATAATGATCAAAATACATATTTTGGAACACAACAGTGCTTTCACTGAAAGGAAAGGAGGAGGCCAGGGCTTTAATTAATAGTTACCAGGAAGGTAGATCTTGGAAATAGAGTTGCTTTATGTGGCTTTGTAGTTTATACTATAGGAAACTATGACCCAGAATATAAGGCATAGGGCGTAGAAGATTTTCAAAATTATCTGGTTACCGGAACTTTATATTGCCATTCAGAAGCATACTGGTCAACTAATTTCCAACAAAAACTATAAAATTCTTTATTATTTCATTTGGCTCCTTAATTCCTTCATCAATTAAAATTTGCATATAAGCGAAAGAAAAACATATACATCTTGAGAAAGAGACATTATTCTGTTTAACTCCCACACATATACAAGAAGGCTAATCTTAAACAGCTGTCTTTTTCTTTAACTGAATTAACAATGCTTATTATATTCTGGCTTCCAGATGCAGAACAACATGTTTCATGTTAAAGTGCCTAGTTTCTGACCCGGCAATAATGCTGAAGAACTCGACAGGAAATTTGGCCTCCAGATACTCTTATCTTGGGAGATATATACCAAGGAAAACAATTCTCTGAATTACTTTATTGTGGAATTAAAAATGCTCATTAAGACCGTTGTCAAGGGCATTTCTATTCCAAATCTGTTACTGTAAATTACAAACAGGATGCCCCCAAACCAAGCTGAAAAACTAAAACTGTGGGTGGCATAATGATGAAATACAAAGCTGTATCTTGACATCTTTACTAACTCTGTGACCCTTTTCTCCCCAAACAGAAAAGAGCAGGAAGAGGAGAAAAAGGGGAAGGAATGGTAAGGTTCAAGCACAGACCTACTGGGTGATCTTGACCTGGATGAATTTAAAATGTTCCTCTTACCAAAGTAGACAAAGTAGATGTGGCCCAGGCATTGCTCATCCCTGGGTCTCAGATCCTTGAAATGCTTCTAGAACTAAAATTTTTGACTCTTTTAGGGCAATTTTTCCCTTTTGGGTCTGGTCCTTTAAGGGCCCCTCTGAGCCAAGAAGGGGTTACCTGCAGCTGGATGCCTACTTCTGAGATCTGGGGAGAGATGAGGAGATTCCAGTGTGTGCCCTCCTAGAACTGAAGTCCCTTGTCTTTGTCACCTCCTTCAACCCAGACCCCCTCCTTCCCCAGCCTCCACAGCAGCAGCCCTCCATCAAATGCCCCAAACAAGTTTCCAGATAAAAGAGCTTATTCCCACTAGGCTTTTGCCCCTGAGCTTGAGACAAAAGAAATATTTTCATTTCACTCTTTAAAAGAGAAAGGCATCCTAAGCACTATGTAAAACACTTAATTTTCTACAAGGGCTTTCATAATAAATTATAAAATAAAAGATAGTTGCAAGAGAAAGCTACAGCTTAAGATCCACAAAGGCTTCATAAAGACTTACTGCTAGAGAGAATAGAGAAAACTCGCACAAGCATATTTATAATCTCTAAGTTTTATCTCATTTTTATCCAATAGTTGCAAACACACTAAAAAATATTTTCAAATGATTTCAGAAGGGGAAAAAAAAAAAAACCCACCATGAAATCAAGCGATGGAGTTTCACAGAACTCTTCTATACAACAACTATGTAAATCAATAGTAGTCTCTTTGAAACAGAATTGATGGTGCACATAATACATTTTAATGCAGAGTATAAAAAGACACTAAGATCTGTAATTCTACTAAATGTCAACGATACTGTAACCCACTTATTGTGGAGTCAGATATAATGAAATTCCATTTATGGTGAAGTAGAATGGAAGTTTAAAATTACGTCAATGGAATATAATGCACAAAATACAATTCCAGTAATGGTGAATGACTTATTAGAAAGAAATCTTGGTGAAATGATGATTTCACTGTAAGTCTCTCATAGCCCTCAAAGCAATATTCAAAATAACATTAGATTTTAACATCAATATTTTACTAAGCTAACTACAATAAATTCAGTTTATAATTCCCTAATATATGAAATCATACACAAAGCCAACAAGAAAGACAGAAAATATGTGTGTGTTAATATAAGACAATACAATATGCATGTTCTAATTTATGTCTGGTCATATTTAGGAATGGAATATAAAAATGAATTAAACACATCAATTAAGTAGAGGAAGGAGTAAGTAATATCTTAAGTACATAGATAAAATAAATTCATGTTTTCCTCTGGAGAACATGGGAAAACATCACTTCTGGACTAAATAATAAAAAAATAACATGTCATAGATTATTCGTAGATTCCATTTTCAAAAATCATATCCCTACCATCCATAAATATCATAATGCTACAATTTTCATATTAGCTTTCTCCCTTTAAAAAAATTGCTACATCCATATTAGAACAAGAATTTATATAGAACTGAAATGCATGTCTGGGATTTAGAAAATGTGGGATTCTACATCTGTCTTTTCTTATATTTATCAAGCTAAGTCACCCATTTTAAGTACTGATTTCCCTTTCCTCCAACCGTGGGAGTACACTCATTTATACAACGCAATACTCAAAAGCTTTGTGTAGAGGCATAGAAATGATGATAAAACATCCTAGACATCAGACGCTACACAAATGTAAAGCATATGATAGTGGTATGGTGGAAAGGAGGCTGTATGTAATCAAGACCATCAGATAGGATTTGATTTTCTCTCTCCATGGAAATCATGGCAACTATACTATGTAGTTACTTAAATGTAAACATTTACTTTATAGGATCTGCTCTATCTAAAAGTTGTATTAGCTGATCTCTGAACACAAAAAGTATTTAATATTAATTCCCAGGTTAGGTGGAATATAAAACTTGAAAAAAATTTGTTAATATGATAATAATTCTATAGTTGACTGCAGAGCTTCTTTATGAATTGATTCATGTGATCTCTCCAAACATTTTACTATCTCTTTATCCATGAGAAACACACACCAAAAGAATAAAACTTAAAGAGCATGCCACATTCCTAGGATCTTTAAGTAAATTCCCAGAAAATGCCGTGGCCTAGTGAGTTCACATAGAATTCAATCCCAAGGTGCTGCAATTGGTATTAAAAAAGAAGAAAACATATGATTTCAACACAAATTCCACCTGTCCCATACTATCAGCACATACACACATAAGAAATAAAAGAAATCAAGTAAATGATATGATAACTTTTTATACTATACATAATGATTTGAGAGGATACAACAAGAGAAATGATCAGATATAAGTGAATTCATCAGTGAGGACCTAGAGGAAATGAACTTTTAACTCTGTTTTAAAAGTAGAAAAAGAAGAGGTAGGCCATTCAAAAGTAGGATGTGCTAAGGAAAAAGGAGAGTTTCTTGATAGCTCAAACAGCTTAGTAAAGGCACAGTGGGAGATAATTATCTTTTTCACAAAAGATGGACTAATCTAGAAAAAGTAAAGAGATAATTCTTTCCAAGTAATGAGCTTGGAAAATATGGAGGAGTTTCAAAAGAAACAGGTGAGAAGCCCTGAATATTAGTTTTTATGATATATTTAAAATGATAGGAGGAAACTTCTGGAAGCATTGCTTATATTTAAACATTTAATTGGAACACTATGTTTTAGCATTCCATGATCTTACACCTTTCCTCCATGTCTTAGTAAATTCTATCTTTGGTTTCCTTTTCTGTATTTGAGTAGAAATTTTAACTGCCTACTTCTGATAGCATCATATCTTAACTATTTCCATTTTTCCCCCAATAACTATCAGTATGTGTTCCCTCCTGAAAGTTAGCTCTTCTGTCATTCCATCATCGATTCTTGTGATCACTCTACATGCCAGTCTTTGTCCTATACAATAAGGATAAGGTACTAAGAAACAAAATTGGCTCTACCTTGCCTTAAAGTTTCATCCCTAAAATAAGAATACAAGTTACCAAGTTTCTTGGACTACAAATCTCTTTTACTAAGTCTAAGTACATCACTATTTTGACTGTTAATAACTCCAAGAAAGAAACCACATTTAAGGGCACAGTACATACATTATTAGACATATTGTGGAGGCCTGAATAGTTTTTCAAAAGCTTTTTTTTCCCCCCTAAAATATAAAGGACTTCAGTGTTATTTAAGAGGAAACAAAGAAAAATGGAAACACGTCAATCAAGCGTCCCTGTGTGAGTTATCTCTATTCTATCCCTAGAACTTACATCATTTTTAGGAAATAATTTTTTTTTATTTTATTAAGGTTTTATTTTAATTCCAATATAGTTAACATACAGTGTTATATTAGTTTCAGGTGTGCTATATAGTGTTTTAACAATTCCAAGCATCGCCCACTGCTCATCACAAGTGTACTCCTGAATCCCCATCACCTGTTCCACCTATCTCCCTCCCACCTCCCTTCTGGCAACCACCAGTTTGTACTCTATAGCTAAGAGTGCTTCTTGGTTTGTCTCTTTTTCTTTCCCTTACATGTACATAGGGTACATGTACATGTACCCTTTAAATTAGTGGTTTTGCATTTGGGGGGTAAATACCCAGTAGTGCAATTACTGGAGCATAAGGTAGTTCTATTTTTAACTTTCTGAGGAACCTCCATACTGTTTTGCATAGTGGCTGTACCAGTTTGCATTCCCACCAATAATGTAAGAGGTTTCCTTTTTCTCCTCATCCTCTCCAACACTTTCTGTTTCTTGTGATTTTTATTTTAGCCATTCTGATAGTTGTGAGGAGATATTGTAGTTTTGATTTGCATTTCCCTGATGATAAGTGATGTTGAGCACCTTCTCATGTGTCTGCTGCCCATCTGTATGCCTTCTTTGGAGAAATGTCTATTCATGTCATCTGCCCATTCTTAAATTGGATTATTTGGTTTTGGGGTATTGAGTTGTATAAGTTCTTTATATATTTTAGATACTAACCCTTTATTGGTTAAGTCATTTGAAAATATCTCCTCTCATTCAGTAGGTTGCCTTTTAGTTTTCTTGATTGTTTCCTGCACTGTGCAGAAGCTTTTTATTTTGATGTAGTCCCAATAGTTTATTTTTGCTTTTATTTTCCCTGCCTCAGGACTCATATCTAGAAAAATGTTGCTACAGCCAATGTTGAAGAAATTACTGCCTGTGTTCTCTTCTAGGATTTTCTTTTTTTTTTTTATGGTTTCAGGTCTCACATTTAGGTTTTTAATCCATTTTAAGCTCATTTCTATGCATGGTATTAAGAAAGTCATCCAGTTTCATTCTTTTGCATATAGCTACCAGTTTTTCCAAATACCATTTTCTGAAGTAGAACTTACATCTTAATGGGCGTTTTAATCTTATTCATTATAAGTCTTGTCCAAAAAGTCCTCACATCGGAAAAGTTCTAAGCTAAGAAATATTCATTCCTCATCCAAAGCTTAAAAATTGCTCAGCTCTACTGGAATATCCTTAGGGAAAAAATACATCTTAAAAGCAAGATAAAGTATTCTAAAATACTTCTAAATATTGTATTTGTCACTTAAGTGTCATTGATAGCAATACCCTGTATCTGTGCCTCTGTGTTTCAGTATTTGTGGAAATTAATTACTTATAAAAATATTAAGATATAAAAACGTTAAGAAAAATAGTACATGTAAAATTTTAAAAAAGGCACTCTTTGGGTCTAACCAAAGAGTAGCTTCTTTATTCATTTTATGATTATTCAATTAAATGTCCACCATATGCAGACTAGAGACTAGAGATAAAGCAGTAGCTAAAATATAAGACAAATAGTCCTATCAGTGTGTAACTTATGTTATTAATTTCTAATTATTAAAGAGCTTAAAATCTTAAAAGAGAAACTAACTGGTTAAATGCCCTTCTAGCTTTCTGTAATAGCAACAGTTCACAAAGTTTGTCTGAATATGAGTGGTCTTTCAACTTAGTATATAAATGAAAATCATAAACAGGCTAGATTCATTACCTACTTAAAATAAATTTAACTTAATTCATGGAATTATATTCAGAATAACCCAAATACGGTCATGGATGAATTTAAAAAAAATATGGATCTCTTAGGATATGGAAAATGGTCTCAGAGGGCAATGTTTCATCCAAAATTATATCGAAAGCTTTCAAACCCTAAATGGATAATAAACTGTAGGACAGCATCGCTTTCTCAGCTCATCTCAGGTAGTACCGGGTCAGGAACCCCTGGATAAAATCAGTTTTTGAAAGCTGACCAAAAGTATCTTGTACAAGAATGAAAATGCATTTTGAATATTTTTTTAAAGATTTTATTTATTTATTTGAGAAAGAGAGTGCACGAGAGAGAGAGAGAGAGAGAGAGAGAGAGAGAGAGAGAAAGTATGAGCATGGGGAGGGGTAGAGGGAAAGCAGGCTCCCAGTGAGCAGGGAGCCCAGTGCAGCCTCCATCCCAGGACCCCGGGATCATGACCTGAGCTGAAGGCAGATGCTTAACTGACTGAGCCACCTGGGCGCTCCGAAGAATTTTTAAATGTATTATTGTCCGCATATAAAGTGTATCTATGGCTATGTGCAAAATAAATAAAGATAGGATATGCATTTTAAAATATTTCCCTTCCATATGAATTAACTTTTTCTGTTACTGGGAGGTATATAACAAAAAAATTACCTTAGTGAATTCACTATTACCTTAGTGAATAGAAAGGGTCCAAATAAAGAGGGTCTATTTTGAGATATTTTCTACAATCCAATTAGACTTTCCATTGAAGACCATCCTGAAATTAACTTTCATTGTGTGTCAAAGATGCTGAATTATCCTCTCTACTCAGGTGAATGTCAGTGAGGACATGTATTTCATAGGCTGAAAATAATAACTAATCTTTATAGAGCACTTACTATGGGCCATACATTTTTCTTACCTATCACATACTAAAACCCTTCTCTAAAAAATACTTTATCAATCCCTAATAAATGTGTGTCCAAAAATGAGAAATTCCTAGGAAAAAAATATTAATTATATCATATTTAAAATATAAATAGCTACAAAGTATTGCTAAAATTTCCACCCTGTTACATGTCTAAATCACTTCTCACACTGAGCTACCAACATAACTATTAGCTAATTATAGGACCTTGTGTTTCTTCCTATCTCTGTTACTGACTTGTGTGACCTTGGTAGAATTCTTTCATCTATCTTCAATGACATAGCTTGCTATCTATAGCCTTTTAGGGTCTACTCAAAGAAGTTTCTAGAATGTTTCACTCTTCTTAAGCAAAAGTGCTGTCATATGTACTGCAAATATTTTTGAGCTTTATGATCAAGCAATAAAGAAAAAGAAGAGCTAATATTTACTGATTAGCTACCAAGTATTTTTACATGTATTATCTAATTTAATTCTACTTTAATTGGAAACTTTAATTGGAAATTAATTAATTTAATTGGAAATTAATTCCAATTAATCTTTAATTGGAAACTCCATTGACTTGGGTTTTTGATCTTAATAAAAGAGGAGTAACATGACTATGAATCCCATTCTTGCCATCTCCCAAAGACACTTTTTCTACTATTCAAAGTTCTCTCCAAAGCAGAGGACTGCATATGGAAATTAATGGTATAAAGAGGTATATCTTGATAGGTAGTTTCTGCATGCTAAACTATAAAGTTCAGACTAGCAAAGCACTACAACAGAAATTCCAATTAAAACTGAATTCATACATTTGTGTTTTCCAGTATATACGCAAATTCCTACACACACGGCCTCAGCTGAGTTTGGCACCAGTGTTGGAGAAGTGCTGCTTTAGGCCAGAATTTCTTGACACCAAGACAGTTTATAAACTTAATTCCATTTTCTTGAGGCATTTTGGAAACTCACATTTTTTGAGGCCCTAATAGATTCTCCATGTTTTATATTAATTTTTTTATATACTCCTCACAACAAACCAATGAGATAAAGTGGCTCCCTGAAATGACAATTGTTCTACTTCATGTTCTGTTTCATACTCTCAGCCTTATTCGGTAATTGAAAAAGGCATAGCAGACAATAAGCCAGAAAATTGTGGTAGCTATACAGGCTTTAGAAAAAATATATCTGACGTGGCAAACTCTACTAACCTTATTTCCCCTTTAGAATAGAACTTTGTATGTTACAACCAACTTAAAAGGTATTACACCTTAAGAGTTTTAATGGTATAGCTACTGGACTAAAAAATATAATGATCCTATTTAGAATTTATTCTGTGGTTCATAATCCTTTATCAAAGGCAACTAGACTTTTCTGCAAATTTAATTCTTAGATTCTCTTTTTCTAGATTTTTTTATGAAACTGAAAATCTGATTTAAGAAAATAAATAACAGCTAAACATCTTTGTATATTAAATATACTAAAATAAATATACTAAATACATTAATTAGGTACTATGAGTTCTAAACTATAAATGGTACATACATATACACTCATTGTTACCATACAAACACCTACATTGTAGGAAATTTGCAAAATTTTGTAACAGAGAAGTTCAATTGCAGATTGAACTCTTTAGATCTTTTTTACAGAAATGCCAGTGCTCTACTTTTTTTCAAAAGAAATTTTGATATTAACTCTTCTCTGAGTCAGGTATACATGTTTGGTTCATGTTCTTTTCATTCACTGAAATATATAAATACTGACCTTTTTTAAAGCATTCATTATATAATAAATAGCATGATGTTTCTAGCCCACTGACATTATGTATATAAGGTGACTTTAGGAAAGCCATAATCAGTTAATACTTTCTTATAGTCCAGTGTCCAGTAATTCAAATTCTAAGAATTTAAAGACTAAAATTTGACAAATATTTTACATTTATGCAAAATTTTAAGTAGCGTGGGTGTGTTTCTGCATAGTTCTGTGTGTGTTTAAATGAAAAAGACCATTAAAGACAACAGATTTCTTGTTCTTTCACAATACCTAGTGACTCTCTGTTTTCTAATTAGACTACTAACAGAACTCAGAAATGGAGATATGATTATTTCAAGGTATTTTATAAAAGATAAAGAAGGAGCTAAAAGTCTAAAAGAGATGACAATGTAGGATCCAAAACATCAGGAGCAGGAACATATCTAATTTCTTGTTTTTTAAATTTATTTAAGTAATCTCTACGCCCAACCTGGGGCTCAAGCCCACAACCCGAGATCAAGCATTGTACACTTTTCCAACTAACCTGGCCAGGCACCCCATCCTAATTTCTAATTCTAAAGCTTGCACCGGACTTTGTGTTTGTTCTCGACAAGTTGCAAGGCATCTATTTTCATTCTATAAAAAGAAGATAATTGTATTAGCCTACTAGACAGCTCTACTATGTAAATACATGTGTTAATGCCCACAATGGGCTAGATACTATTAAACCAATCTAAAGCATCTGGCGCTCAAGATGCTGTTACACAAAGAGCCTTGCCAAGAAGCACAGCTTGGTGGTCAACTAAGAGGACTTTACATGTAAAGGCTTTGTTAACACTGCACAAAGTGCCTTTCCTAAGTGCCAGGCACTAAATAGTTCCTCAGGTCTCCGTCATTCTTTATTTGCATAGATTAACTCGCTATTTGAACTAGATTAAGACTGTCACAGAAAGCCAGTGGTATGAATAATAACCCCTAACAGACTACCTCTATGATCTTTTTCTAAAAGTCATGTGTCCAAATAAAAAACCAAATAGCATCAGATTTCCATGTTAAAATCCACATTCAGGGGTGCCTGGGTGGCTCAGTGGGTTAAAGCCTCTGCCTTTGGCTCAGGTCATGATCTCAAGGTCCTGGGATCGAGCCCCACATCGGGCTCTCTGCTCAGCTTCCCCCTCTCTCTCTGCCTGCCTCTCTGCCTACTTGTGATCTCTCTCTTTCTGTCAAATAAATAAATAAAATCTTAAAAAAAAAATCCACATTCAAGAGGACTAGGAAAAAACACTCTTTTATTACCCATATTATATATTTTTGACAAGCAAATGTCTAGCTTTAACTCACCATGTAAATTTACATTATGCCTCAAAACTATATTTAGATTGTAATTATCTGGCTTTTGGTAAGATTTAAGTGAAGTTTTGCCTTCCATATCCTCTTAAAAGTTGTATTTGTTAGAATTATCTCTTTGAAAACCACATTTAATTCGCAAGCAGGATAGTAAAGGAGGAAGGGAGGAAGAGAGGGAAGAAAAGAAAGAGAGAAGCTCTGCAATTTTCTCCACCTAACTCTTGTACTAACCAATAGAATGTAGTCAGGCCAAAATTGTATTACTTTACTCCAAAGGTTACTGCAAGACTTACAGAGATCCTTAAAGAAGTTATAAAAATTGAAACAGAACATAGAGTAAGTTTCTGATTGTAAAAGTAGATAACATTTCAAAGTTCATTTTATAAAAGAGGTCATCGGATCAATACATCATTGTGTCTTTTTTAACAATAGTATCTAAACTTTAGCTCTGATGCTGAAAGGAATAATAAAAGAGAACTCCAAGGTATACATATTTATGTGGGACTGTGAACAACTTATTTTTGTTTTTAACATCCACATTAGTTAAAATTACTCTAAGAAATCTATGATGTAGCGATGCCTGGAAGGCTCAGTCGGTTGGGTGCCTGCCTTCAGCTCAGGTCAAGATCCCAGAGTCCTGGGACTGAATCCCACATCGGGCTCCCAGCTAAGTGAGGAGCCTGCTTCTCCCTCTCCCTCTGCCCCAACCCCCCTGCTCATGCTCTCTCTCTCTCTTTCTCTCAAATAAATAAAGTCTTAAAAAAAAAAAAAGAAATCTATGGCATATTTCTAAGAACACTGGGCAAATGAAGGGATATGTAGAAGTTCCCTATACTTCAGTTGTTTTAAGGTACTAAAATTCGAGGTTTTTTAAAATATTTATTTGAGAGAGAGAGTGAGCGCATGTGTATGAGGTGGGGGGAGGGGGAAAGGGAGAGACAGAACCTCAAGCAGACTCTGCAGGGCTTGATGGGGGGGAGGGGGCGTTCAGTCTCACAACCCCAAGATCATGACCCCAGCCGAAACCAAGAGTCAGACACTTAACTGACTAGGCCACCCAGGCATCTGATATTAAAATTCTTTTAATCTTAATAGGACGGAGATGCCAAAAAGAAAAAAAAGAAAAAAAATTTACAGAAACACATCTGAGTTTCCCAGTGGTAAGACTGCTGAGCTGTAATACTCTAGAATGAAGTCACTGAACTGTGCTCTAAGAATGAGATGTATGCGGGAGGAAATAGATCTCAATTAATACTACATCTGGATTATTGGTCTAGTCCAGTGGATTAAAGCCTGTTTGGAAAAGAAATATTAGCTATTATCTCATTCATTTAACTCTGCTCAAAACTCTCCAATTCCATCCCTCTCAGACTAAAAGGCAAATTCTTTATAATGATCCAGCTCCCCAATGCTTCCCTGACCCTTGGCATTGTGCTCCAGCTGTAGACCTTTATAAATCTGCTCCCTGCACGAAGGGTATCAGCTCTTTCACCTGATATCTGTATGAATCACTCCCACTTCACCTTCAAGGGTTTGCTCAGATGTGACCTTCTCACTGAGGTCAACACTTATCACTCTATTTAAAATAGCAACCAATCTCTCTGTATTCCTAGACCTCCTGACTCCTCTTACCCTGGTATATATGTTTGTGCATCACTCACTACATTCTAAAAATATAGGTATTCATATATTACTTATTCACTATATATTCATCATACTTCTGCCCCCATCTCCACACCAACTAGAATATAAATTCCAGAAAAGCAGGGATTTTATTTTTCTGTTTTACTTACTGAACACATTCATTAACCATATTCCACTACACATAGTCCCATGCCTACCAACTTCCTGCACAAACTCTGGCCTTTGAACCCCGTCTTAGCAATTGGTACAGTCCAGACCTCGTCCTCTTTCTGTCTGACTCATATACACGGAGCCCAGCATGAGTCTTGAGAACCATGTGGCAATCTAATTTTGTCTTTCCCTAACCTCTACTTTGTTTTCTCAATCACTGCAACTGGACTTCTGCCTAAGTTCCTACCTAGCTACCCAGTTTAAAGTCGTGCTCCTAAACCCCACTATTCTGGATTGGAAGCCTAAACAATTTGTCTGACCAGTGACAACACTCTTCCTGATTTTTTTCCTAATCTCCAGCTGCTAAAAAAAAAAAAAAAAAAAAAAACCAGTGCAACCTGCACAGGTGACCTGGAGTTACCAATTGTTATTATTATTATTACCCTGCTTGGAAACTTCCAGCCATGCTCCACCCACACAGTAGAATCCTACTGAATAGTTATGCTGACTGAAATCAAGCATGCATTTGGACTCTAATTCAGACAGCTGGCTACCCCACTAATCTTGCTCTGCATAGGTTAGGTCAAGGTTAGCTGTTAGCTGTTCCTATTCTGCCAATTCTTCTTTGCCCAGAATTCAGGCCCCATAATTCTAAAGCAGATTATGAAAGATGTGAAAGCTCAAATAAAGTTTCAGTGAATATTTTTTTTATCATTTAATGCTAAATCTGTTTGGATTAAAAGGAGGAACAATAATCCAGTCTCCAAAGTCCAAGTTGAAAAGTCTATCACAATAGTCTTTGTCAATGAATAATCAGTATTTATTAAATGTATGAACAGAAGAATAGTGACAATGATCTGCTTTAAATAAATGGAGACTGAGAAAATACCGATATGTACAATCTACCAAAAAGTAAACTTTTTTTGAGACATCGCTATTGCAATATAGTTGAATGGTGTAAAAACTCTTAAGTCTTAGTACTTTAGAAATTCTTCCAATTTAACTAAGTCTCTGCCATAAATATATAGACTCATGCTTTTCTTACAGAGTCATAGTTGGTATATCCCAAAGAGCTATAAACTCTCTGGTTATTATAGGTAAAACTATGGTTATTAAAGTGTAGGAAACAGTTATCCCATATTTCAGAATGAATTAGGGGCAAATTGGCAGAGGATATGCAGTTTTTTTCATAATCCCTAGCAATTCTTGATGGGAGATTTGGTTCATTACTTTGAATGAAATCCTAGGATAGAAAACTTTTAGGAATAAGATCAATCAGCAATTTGGATACACTGATACGTGAGATAAAATATATAATATAAAATATATGTCTTTTAAAAAAATTCTACCATGTCTATAATTGTTAATGTTGAATATGTTCTTATTCTCAACCCTACATTTTTTCTGTCATGAATCATTTTTACTAAACTATTAGGCCAGTCTGTAGTGACCAAACCAACATATGTACAAAAGTTACATATGTAGCAAAAGTGATACAAAAAAAATTAATTCCAGGTTTACGGTTACAATAAATCTTGGGTAATTTATGAAGCATTCTCATATTTTATAGCACAGGAAGTTTCAGAACCATGCAATTAATGTGATGTAAAAATTCCATATGAAAATTTTAAGTCTTCTTGCCAAAAATGAGTGAGGATCATCTCAAACATATTTTTATTTTAAATCCCAGAAGACATCTAAAAACGCATTTAGAAGACATCTAAAAACACATTTCATGTTTTCTTGACATCTTTAAAACTTCAGAAGTTCAAATGCAAGTATGCACTCCAAAAACAATAGACTGTAATACTAGAATTTGGGGCTTAGGAAAGTACTGGAGACTTGATGAGTTTTAACTGTGTCTCTGTAAAGGCACTTCATCCTAACTCATCCCTGACAGGTTGCACCTCTGATCACACATGGGCATTTTCAGAAGTTAAGTGCTCCAACACCACCCAGTAATTTCTGAACAGCTCAGAATGGGGGGGGGGGGGGGGAGGAGAAGGATCAGGCTTCCTCTCATTTTATTTTAATTCAAATCTTCCCCTTTGTCATATGCTTCTGTGGATCTGAGTTCAGGATTTAGAAAGAACATTTTATCCTCTCTTCCATAAAACAGCCATCCCCAAATTCAAGGATATCTCTTATGATTTCCTAAGTCTTTCTTTCTCCAAATTAATAGTTTTCACTTGAAATAGTCCTCCTCTGGAAATCTTTCCAGACTCCTAACTACTCTTTTCTTCCTTCTCGGAACAGACCTACATTTGTCAATGAAGTACTCCGATGTGCTCTAAAACAACAGCCCTCTCTGTTTCTATGAGTTTTTTTATGAGTTCACTTTTCTGTCACCATGTCACACTATATGCTCATATTGAACTTGCTGCAATTCAGACTGCCCTTTCTCCTCCTGTTTTTGTACTCATCCCTGTATTTATAATGGAAACAAAACATTTTCAGAAGAGGGTAAATGAAGTTATTTAATGTCTGCATACAAATAACAAAACCAGCTCTGCATAGGTTCTGTTCGTGGTCCAGGCTCCATAGACCTTCAAAATTCCTGAATCTGTTACTAATCAGTTTAGCCACATGAATCAATTTTGGACCACCAGCAGTTCTGATAAGCTTCGATTTTATGTTTTCTATCAAGCCATCACCGAGACAAATGAACATAAGGAAACCTCTATCACACTCCCCGAGACTTCTTTCCGAATTGACCTTAAACCACTAAGCGATATTCTTTGGAAGCTACTTCCAATCAGTTGTAAATTACCTACCATTAGATTTCCATTTCCACAAATTATTCATAAGAATATTGGGAAAAGATTTTATCTACTGCCTTGCTGAAACACAGACCCACTATGACTATATCATTTTATTCTGTCAATCATATCTCGTTAAAAAATTTCCTTACAATATCATTCTTACTAAATCAATGCTATTCATACAACTCTGTGAGCTAGAGAAGCTATGCAAGATTTTAAAGAAAAAATTAAAAACAAAAAAAATCTGGTTAAATTTCTAACTCAATTACCACATTTAAGAATGATTATTTTTGTCGATATTCTTAATAAAATGGCACCATACTACAAGGGAAAAAAGAACTCATTCTAAACAATCAATGCTTGGCCAAAAAGGTCTATGCTAGTATAATCAAAAAGAGAAAAGTTGATGATAGCCAAAAACTTGGTCAGTCACACTCATATCCAGTGATTTTCACTGAGAGTGTGCTTTAACAGAACGTTAAAAAGAAAGGATGGCCCCCACAATAAATGGAAAGAAATCTTGGCACCATAAAAAAGGGAACTTCAGCATATAAACAATACTAGAGGTGTTTTTAGCTGTTAAAAATTAAGTTATTATCAGTTGCGTGAAATTTAAGTCACAACTACTCCAAATCTTCAGTTTTAAATTTGTCCAATAATAATAGTTGAAGGTGAAATAAGTTAATGTATACAAAGCATTTTTAAATTAGGAAACACTATATAAATTTAAGATATTATAAAACATATATATACTTTCAATATTAGCAATTTTCAACCATTTATCCCTGAGCCAATCTTGAAATATATCACAAATGATCTATAATAATAGATTAAATAGATTCTAGGACGCAGAAGATAGCAGTCTGTAGTAGATTCTATTTATAACTATTTTTCACAGAATTCCTTATTGTATTTATCATTCAAGTAATCTCTGAACAGAACAGCAGTATAAACTTCCCCTTCTGCATTGACCTTAGCTTGTGCCTGGACCATAGAAATCAGAGTTAATTTTATATCATATAAAACAGAGAGAGAGAGACTGAGAGACAGAGAAAGAAAGATGAGAGGAGGGAAGGAGAAAAGAGGAGTAGGGAAAAAAGAAAGAAGAAGAGTAGAGGAAGGGAGGGTAAAGGAGGGGAGGGGGGGAGAGAATGAGGGGGGTGGGCAGCACACTAGGAAATTTCCCAGGGACCCACTTGATCCCTCTTCTGCATGCTTTGAGCTTCTGCCCCACTCCAAGTGAACAGAAGGGTTGATCCTGGCTTCTCTTTACTCCCAGCTGCTTAACGGTATTAAAGTAATACGTATTGTTAAAAGATATCATATAACTAAGCACGGCTAGTATTTTAAAGCATTATTTTTAAAAATCATCAGCCAGAGATATTCTCAAATTCACTCTTATAAATTCTATTAATTAAGCCATATTGACCCCATTTTACCTCACAGAGAAGGAAAAGCAAAAATAGAAGAAAAAAGTTACATAGTGAACTTAAGGTCATTTTTATTCTAGGAATTTTAATCAGGGAGTTACTATTATAGCAAGATTATTTTTTTTTACTCCTTTTAAGATAAAATAGTACTGCTAGAAACGTTAGATTATAAGAACTATCAGAATGGTTAGACACAGCTTTATTCCAGCTAACTAAAAGAGGGATACATATATTTCAAAACTTTAACACATTCAGTTTCATCAAAACTTTCAAAAGCTGCTATCCTCCAGACTCTGTACTCTTAGGGTAAATATTTTGCTATTTGAAACCAAACCTTAAATATTTTTTACTTTAATACATGTTTTCCAACTCATAAAAATGTTTGCTGAATGATGTCTTATAAATTACGTTTTAAAACGCTGTACATGTGGTTCTTTTTCATGATCATAACTCTTCAAAGACTCTCAAGAGCATCAGAAATTATATGCATAGAAACATTACAGCACTACGAAGAGAATAATTTGAGTTACATTACATAAAACCATTTTCCAAAGTCCCCTGAAGTGTATCTGGTCACTGTGGTCTTAATTAAAGTAAACACGACATAGAAGTCTTGTCTGTATTTAAGTGGGAGGAGAAATTTCACTATAATAAAAAAAGGATACCTGGGATAGGATGTGAGTCAGAAAAAGATGAGGCTGGAGGTCCCATTCGCATGAAAGAAAAAAAATCCACTTAAGTACTTTACAAACTCTTTTCAAATAGAAACAAAGTCCTTAAAAAAAAAGAGAGAGAATGTATCAGCTGCCCTCCATAAAGGTCCAAGATGAGCCACAGCTTGGGAAACATTTCTCTGCAGGGATGGAATTTAACTTGGAAAAACTTTTTATTTCTCAACTGGTTAAAAGTTTGCCTCTTTGGAAGATTTCGGAAATCAATTGGCAATATGTAAAAGCGATAGCAAGTTCTCTCAGAACGAATAAACAATGAAAAGGGCTTCATGTTCTTTGGGGGGAGGTAGGCAATCCCCCCAAACACCTACCACGATGTACTTGGGGAGTTGAAAGTGTACTTGCATCAGGCTTAGTTCCTCTTGCCCCAACTACCCGAGAGAGGAGCCAGAAATCGGTCCCTGCCCCGGACTGTTGGAAGAAGGGACCAGTGAGGGGCCGCAAGCCCCGCAAACGATGGAATCTAGAGCCCATTCCTCGACTGTACCTCTTTGCGGATGTGCCTGGGACTGCCGCTGCCGCTGTTGCTGCTGCTGCCGCTGCGCCTGGCCGCCCCCGAGGCCCCCGCTGAGCAGCAGGACCAGGAGGACGCCAGCCGCCCCAGGCATTGCGGTGGCCCGGAGCGGATCCACGTCTCTGGAGCTCGAGGAGTCGCTGCCGCCCAGTCGCCGGCCCGGGGTTGTGAGCTGAATGAGCAGCAGCAGCTGGGTAAAAGGAGGAGACAGCCCCCCCCACCCTGGCTTTTGGCTCTGCCGCCGCGGGAGGGTGGGGGCAGAAAGAGGACACTCCCCCTCCCTCCCCTTTCCCAAGCCCTCGTCCCGAAGCCGTCCAGGCGCAGGCCCTTAAAGGGTCCTCGGTGAAACAGCTCTTTCCTATAGCCGTCCTTCCCTCTGAGAAGGGACCATTCCTTACTTCATCTGTTAGCTGAACTTCTTTTAAATTAAAGGAGGTAAATGATAGGAAAGCACTTTGTGATCTGTAAAGTCTCTACACATGGAAAGCATTATTTGTGGGAAATCCGCACAGCTGGGAACTTGACGGAAGTTGAGTCTATGTACCTCCTGAGAAAGACCTGGCAAAGCTGTGTGCGGGCACTCTGTACCCAGGTGATCCAATGCTAAACACAGGACCGTCCCAAAGGCCCTGGGTGCCTGTGAAGTTACCTGGGGCGGAAGGCAGTCCCGGACCTCTGCAAGTCAGGCCAGGGCACTGACCTACTGCTTGATAGACTGAGGGCAGGGCAACCAAGGTGGGACAAAATTTAAAAATCTCCTTTGCTCCACTGCAATGCTTATGACCAATGTAAAGGTTAAAAGTAAGGTTTTCAGTTCAGTCAGGAGACCTTTGTTTAAATAGGATAAAGGCCTTAGCCAGTGTCTCCTTTCTGGCTCCAAACTTCATCTCTTCAGTCCCTATTGCTTGTCTTTAACTCAGAATTTCTGCAAGTTTTTCTGCCACCCCAGCTTCCGATGACAGCTCCTTGCTAGTTTTTTGTTTGACTGTTTTTTATAGTCTGAGGTTCCCATCATGCTTAAAAGCTCTTTACTGGGTCTTTATGGGACTTGCAGGATGTCTGCTGACTTACTCAGTGACTGGGAGTACTAATGACATCAGTGTACCCTGAGGTCCCATACTGGGTGGGACAATCCTACTAACCAGGGACTCCTGAATAGGTTACTGGGCATTCATGTAGATGAAAAACCTTGGATTATATTTGAAGCCTAATTTAAGTCTATGCCGCACATAAAATGTTTTGCAGTTCTTGTTTTCCAGGATGCAACTACTATATAAAAGGAGGAAATCATATACTTTGTGTTTCTGAATTTTACCAGGAGATGTTTACCATCTCAGAAAATCATATCATTGAAAACAAGTCTGTTCATGGTAGTGTTCCTGGGACAGTACACATCTGTCACATTGATGGTGACTCTGGGAGTAGGTTCAGACTTCTATTTTGCCTACTAAATATAGGCAAAATACTAAATGTAAGTTTTACCCAAGCATTTACATATTGAGATGTACATTGTTTTATATAGATTACTTTTTTCCTTTTATATTTTACACTTAAGCCATTATACTGAGTTTTTAAATACTATATTGAAGTTAAGTGATATTATCTATGAATTTCCTTTCAATAAAATAAAGGAGGTATTGTTCCTACCAGTTCCTACCAGGACTGATTGAGAACATCTGGTCAAATGGTGCCCAAGGAAATGGACAGCTCTCAATATTATCCATTTTCTTTAGTTCTGTTAATATTAATGCTAAGAAACTCTATAATTGTGTGGTGTTTTTTTTGCCTTTATTGTGGAAATTGCAAAATGGAGTCTGGCCCAAGCCTTGAGAATAAGACTATGATCTCTGCTGTCAACTCTACTTGTGATTCAACATAGGAAAAAAAAATGTAAAATTGTTTAATCAAAATTAAGGTACAGAACCATTATTATCAGAGCAATTTTTCTTCAACCTAATTGAGGTACAATTTATACAAAATAAATGCACCCATCTGATATGTTTAAAAAATGTAAACTCCCAGGGCTCCTGGGTGGCTCAGTCAGTTAAGTGTAGGACTCTTAGTTTAGGTTTAGGTCATGATCTCTGGATGGTGAGATTGAGCCCAATGTTTGGCTCTGTACTCAGTGGGGTTTGCTTGAGATTCTCTCCCTCCCCCTCTCTCTGGCTTTTCCTCTCCCTCCCCCACTCACACTCTTTCTCCCTCTCTTTCAAATAAATAAATAAAATATTTTTTAAAATTTTTTTAAAATGTGGAGTGCCTGGGTGGCTCAGTGGGTTAAAGCCTCTGCCTTCAGCTCAGGTCATGATCTCAGGGTCCTGGGATTGAGCCCCGCAGCAGGGAGCCTGCTTCCCCCTCTCTCTGTGCCTGCCTCTCTGCCTACTTGTGATCTCTCTCTCTCTCTGTGTCAAAGAAATAAATAAAATCTTTAAAAAAATTTTTTTTAAATATAATTCACATTTGACAATTACCCCAATTAACATATAGTCTGTCTCTTGCCCAAAGTTTCTGCCTTTTTGCAATAATTTCCCCAACCTCCCCCCCAGACAGGTAGCCACTGCTCTGATTTCTGCCACTATAGATTATTTTAGCTATTCACAAATTTCATATAAATGGAATAAGAAAATAATGGTCTTTTCTTCACTTAGCACAGTATTTTGGAGGTATGGCGATGCTGTTGCTTTATGTCAGTAGTACATTCCTTTTCATTGCCAAGTACTGTCTACTACATGGATTATCACAAGTTGTTTACACATTCACCTGAACTGCATTTGGATTGTTCCTGTTTTGAGCTATGAAGAATAAAGCTGCCATGAATATTTGAACACAGTGGTTGGAAGGACATATTTATATTTCTTAATTCCTAAGAGTGATATTCTTGGGTTACTTGGTGGGTATATGAGAAACTATGAAACTGTTTACAGTATGGTTTTATCAGTTTAAACTCCCCCAATAAGATATGAGAGTTCCAGATGCTCTGCATGTGTACCAACCTCTGATGTTATTTAATTTTATCTTCTCTAGAGGTTGCACTGTGGTATCTTACTGGCATTGCCATTTGCATTTCTCTGATGAGGCTGAAAATGTTTTGATGGCCTTATTGGGCATTTTATCACTTTTTTTAGAAATGTCTGCTCAGATCTTTTGCTCATTCGTCATATTATTGTTAAGTTGTAAGATTTAAATATATATTATGGAGAAAAGTTCTTTGTCTAATACACTTTATATAGTGCCTATTGTTCTCAGTCTGTGGCTTGACTTTTCAATTTCTTGACTCATGCTGGAGGAGGTCATCAAGAGGACATGACTTCCAGTTGACCTGTGGGCTGGATTCAGGGAACCAGAGGCTCCTCCCCTCCTCCCCTGTCCTTGGAATATGCATTCTGCCTGCCCTCCCAGAACTACAGCTGCCTCAAGGACACAGCCTTGAGATAGTAGTGTGGTTGAGAACATCTGGACAGTATACATGCCTGAACCCCAGGAATGCCTGACCTCTATACAGACTCTTAAGATTCTAACAACTGGGTGTGGAGATTCCCTTGCTCATTAAACTTACTACCTACCAATCTTGGAGTACTCTGCCTTTCTTCTGTCTCTCCTTGACCCCTTTGTAGGGGCACCAGTTTGCAAACCAACAACTTCTTTCAAAGAAGAGAACTGTTTCATTCTGATTAAGGCCAATTTATGAAGATTCTTCTCATTTATGCTTAATACTTTTTGTGTCCCATTTCAGAAATCTTTGCTTATGCCAAAAGGCGAAAACCATCCTCTCTATTCTTTCCTTGAGATTTTGTAATCTTAGCTACTACATTTGGGTTTATGATTTATTTCAGTAAATTTCACTGTTTGCTATAAAGTACTTTACATAAGGACTTTCTTTTTTCCATGCAGACACCCATTCATTTCAGCACCACTTGTGGAGAAAGACATTATTTCCCCATCTGATTACCTTGTCCCTTTTTTCAGAAGTTGATCATATGTGGGTCTATTTTTGGACTCTCTAAATATACATATTTATTTATGCCAATATCACAGTCTTTTTTACTATAGCTTTATAGTAGTCTCAAAACTAGGTAGTGTAGGGGCGCCTGGGTGGCTCAGTGGATTAAAGCCTCTGCCTTCGGCTCAGGTCATGATCTCAGGGTCCTGGGATCGAGCCCCATATTGGGCTCTCTGCTCAGCAGGGAGCCTGCTTCCCTCCCTCTCTCTGCCTGCCTCTCTGCCTACTTGTGATCTCTCTGTGTGTCAAATAAATAAATAAAATCTTAAAAAAAATTTTTTTTTTAAAAACTAGGTAGTGTAAAACCTACCTAAAATTTTGTTTTGCAAAACAAAATTCTTTTGACTTTTCTAAGTCCTTTACATTTCCATATACTTTTTTCAATCAGCTCATCAATTTCTACCCCTAAAAAATAATGTAGGAGGGAGTTTTCATTGAATATACAGATTAATTTTGGGGGGACTGATATTTTAGCAATATTGAGTCTTCCAATCCATTAATACAGACCGTCTTCATTTATTTACATCTTTATTCTAAGCAAGTGCTCTGTAGTGTTCAATGTATGTGTCCTCAATATACTTCCTAAAATTTACCTCTAAGTGTTTTGTGTTTTGCTATTATAAACAGTATTTTTCAATTTAATCTTTCATGCTAATAGTAATACAAGTGATTTGGGTTATATACATTGGATTCTGCAAAATTGTTAAAATCACTTCAAGTAGCTTATAGGTAGATTCTTTAATATATTTCATGTATAGGATTATGTTATCTATAAATACAGTGTTATTTCTTCCATTTCAATCTGTATGCCTTTACATTTTTTCTTGCCATATTGCACTGGCTATGACTTGCAGTAAAAAGTTTAATAGCAGACATTGGGGAGGGTGTGCTATGGCGAGTGCTGTGAATTGTGTAAGACTAATGAATCACAGACCCCTATCCCTGAAACAAATAATACATTATATGTTAATTTAAAAAAAAAAGTTTTTTTGTTTTTTTTTTCACCACTGAATAGCAGTGGTAAAAGTAGACATTTTTCCCTAGTTTCTGATCAGAGGGGAAATTAGTCATTCACTGACCATTATGATGATGTCTACAGGTTTTCAATAGGTGCTTTTTATGAAGTTTCAGGAAGTTCCCTTCTTTTGCTGAGAGTTTTCATAACAAAAGCATATCAAACTTGGGCAATGCATTTTATATATCTATTTATAAACTATTTATTTATTTATTTATTTGGTTAATATGGTGAATTACAGTGACTTATTTTTTAATGTTAACCAAACTCCCAGTCCTGGCATAAACCTCAATTTGTCATGATATAGTATCCCTTTTTTATGTTTCTAGTTTACATTTACTAATATTTAGTTATCATATTTACATCTGGTTTTGGTATCAAAGTAATGCTGGCCTTATATAATTAACTGGAATATGGTCCTTCTGAAAGAGTTTGTCTAGAATTTGTATAATTATTCCCATAAATATTTGACACTGGTGAAATAATCTGGGGCCCATAATTCTCTTTTGGGGGAAACTTTTTTATTACAAAGTCAGTGTTTTAAGTAGGTATAGAATGATTCAGATTTTCTATCTTATATCAGTTTGGTAACTTGTAATTTTTAAGGAATTCATTTTATCTAAGTTGTCAAATTTGTTGGCAAAAAGTTATTGATAATATTTCTTTATTATCCTTTTAATGTCTGTATGGTTGGCAGTGATGACCTCTTTTTCCTGATATTGGTAATTTGTGTGTCCTCTATTTTTTTGTATCAGGCTTTTTTATAGATATCTGTCAATTTTATTCATTATTCTATTTTTTCTTCTATTTATTCTATTCTATTCTTCTATTCATTCTTCTATTCTTTCTATATTTATTCATTTCCTTTTATTGTCTGTTTTTTGTTTTTATTGATTGATCCTTGTATCTTTAAAATTTCCTTCCTTCTACTTATTTTAGGTTTACTTCATTCTTTGTTTTAACTTCTAATGGTAGAAGTTTAACTCATTGTTTAGAGACCTCTCTTCTTGTATAATTTATGTAGCTATTATAGCATCCCACAAATTTGGAATTTAAAAAAATTAATGCAAAATCTTTTTGTGTGTGTGTGGCTTCTTATTTGACCTGTGTGTATTTTGAAGTGTGTTGTTGCTATGGTCTCAATGGTTGTGTCTCCCCAAGATTCATGTTGAAAGCCTAATGCCTAAAGTGATAGTATTAGAAGGCTGAGGCTTTGGGAGGCAATTAGGTCATGAGGATGGAGGCTTATGAATGGGATTAGCACTCTCATAAAAGAGATTCCAAAGAGCTCCCTTGCCTTATTTTGTTATGTAAGGACACAGCAAAAATAGGATCCATATGAACCAGGAAGTGGGTTCTCATCAGGTGTTAAATATGCCAGCTCCTTGATCTTGCATTTCCCAGTCTCCAAATCTGTGAGAAATAAATTTCTGTTTTTTATAAGCCATCCAGTCTATGGCATTTTGTTATAGCAGTCAAATGGTTACAACAGTTGTTAATATCCAAATTTCTTAGGTGTTACTAGGTATCTTACTGTTATTCATTTCTAATTTAATTCTCCTATGGGCAGAGAATATACTTTGTATGATTTCAATATTTTTAAATGCATTGCGACTTGCTTTTTATTCTAGCATATGATCTATCTTAATGAAAATTCCATACTCAATTGAAAATAATGATATCCTATCTTTAGGATATTCTTAGATGGAATATTCCATAAAGTTTAATTAGGTAAAGTTAGTTGATAGCATTGTTCTTTATACTTATTCATTAGCTGTTTATTTGTCCTATCAATTACTAAGAGATAAATGTTGAAATCTCCAACTATAATTTTTGATATATCTATTTTGCCTTTCGGGTCTTATATTAGTTATCTATTGCTTCATAACAAATCACCCCTACATTTAGAAGCTTAAAATACTAAACATTTACTATTTTAAAGTTACTGTGAATCAGGAAATCAGAACAATTTATTTGGATGGTTCTCTTCACTTGGGTGGGTCTCTTTTCAGGTTGCCAGCAAGACATTAATCAAAAATATAGTTACCAACAGGCTATAATGGGCTGGACTAAGCTTCTAAAATTGTTGTTCTATGTATCTCTTTATCAGGCTTTTGATAAAGTTGTCAGCAAGATGCCTCAGCTCTTTGCCACATATGTTTCACTATAGGGCTGCTTATGATGTGGCAGTTGGCTTACCCTAAAGCATGTTGTCTGAGAGATAGAAAGAGGAAGGAGGGATCTATACTACCATTTAGGATCTAGTTGCAGAGGTCACATACCATCTCTTCTGATAAATTTTATTCACTAGAAGCAGGTTAATAAATACAGATCCTACTCAAGCGATGGACAATTAGCCTCTACCTCTTGAAGGATGAAGTATCAAAAATGTGTGGGAATATTTTAAAATCACATCTTTTAGACCTCCTAGACCCAATTCCAGTGTAAGCAGGGGTTCCCCCATGTACAACATCAAGCAAAAATTCAACTCGATTCAACTCAATTCTGACAGTATATGGCAATAGCATGAGATTCCACAGGTTAAGGGTTCAGTCCTATAAGACTTGCTCCCAATCCTACCACCACCTTTCAGATACCAGGTGCAAACCGCAAGCTGTTTCCTGTGTTTCTGACCTACTAGCCACAGATTGGAGATTCCAATGACCTCCTGTTTAGATTAACTTGCTAAAGCAGGTCACAGAACTCAAGGAAACTCAAGGAAACACTTATATGAACCAGTTCATTAAAGGATATGTTAAAGGATGTGAATCAAAAGCCTGATAAAGAGATACATAGAACAAGGTCCCAAACAAAAGAGCTTCTGTCCTCATGGAACTTGGAGCCTGGCTTGATGATGGTATGTGGCATGTGTGAGTGTTATGGTTCCCCAACCAAGGAAGCTCTTCAAAAAGGGACCGAAAGGCTGTCCTCATGGCTTTTCATAGAGACTTCATTACATAGTCACGAATGGCTAAATCATTGGTTATTGACTGATTCAACCTCCAGCTACTCTCCCTTCCCCAGAGGTTGGGGGACAGGGAAGATGGGACTGAAAGTTCCAACCTATTAATCACATGGTTGGTCCTCCTGGCAACCAGCCCTTACCCTTGGGTAGGCTCCAAAGATCACCTTCATTAATAACAAGTCACCTTTACTGTCATATTTTATGACAAGACTATAAGGTCTTATCATAAAAACCACCAAGGGTTTTAGGAGCTGTGAGCCAGGAACCATGGACAAGACTAAATATATGTGAGAAATATATTGTGGTCATCTAGTGACCAGATATATATTTCTTATAAGACAGAATATCATAGCACAGTTCTGTAAGATTTTGCTTCATGTAATATAAAGTTCTGCTATCAGTATGAATACATTAGTATTGTTAATGTCTTTTTCAAAATCTTATCTTTTATCACTGTTAAATGTCTCTTTATTAATATTTTTCTGCTACAGTCAATTTCCTATTATTCATATGTCCATTCTATATTTCTGATAATTAAGGTTTTCTTCGCATAATTTTTCCATTCTTTACTTTTCAATCTGAGTCTTTATGTATAAAGGATATCTCTTATAGCCAACATATAACTGAGTCTTGCTTTTTATTCTAGACTGATAACTTTTGTCATCTTTTTGGAATATTTAGAAATATATTGTCCAAAGTAGCACGTACTAGCCACATATGGCTGTTTAAATTTAAGTTTAAATAAATTAAAATCAAATAAAATTTAAAACTCAGGTCTTCAGTCACTATAGCCACAGTTCAAGTGTTCAAAAGCCATTGTGGACAACATAAACTATATGTAGATGGGACATTTTTCTTGTAACTGAAAGCTCTATCATACAGTTCCGGTTTAGCCACTTTACACTTACTAGATTTATTGATAAAATTGGGTCAAATCTAGTTCTTTTTATATGTTTTCTATTTGTTCCATCTATTCTTTACTCTTTTTTTCTTTTTTTCTGCTTATTTTTGAATACTTTTTAATATTGTGTTTTTATCTGCACTATTGTACATATATTACATATAATATGTATACATATATGTACTATATACATATACATTATAAATAACATTATAAATCATATTATTATAATATACACATACCTGTATTGTATGTATATGCATATAATATGCAATTCTAACTTACATACCTTCACATTATATTACTTCATATATAATGTAAGAATAGTAAAATAGTATGTTTCATTTTTCTCCATCTATCTGCCCTTTTACTATTATTGTTTATATATCATTTTTCTATATGTTATTATCCCCACAGCAGTTATTTTGTATAATAATAAATTATCTTTTGGTGAGAAATTCATCTTAGCTTTTGTTTGCTGAAAAAGTTTTTACTTAGCCTTTATTCTTCATATAGAAATGGAGCTTGACAAGTTGTTTTCCTCTGTAACATTGTAAAGGTGTTTCATTGTCTCCTGGACTGTGTAATTCCTAACAAGAAGTCTGCAGTTATTCTTATCTTTCTGTTTCTATTCTGGCTGACTTTAATATTACTGTGTAGTGCTTACCATAACAGAATATGCAGAAGAGACTCTGATCTAAAAATCACTAAATGGTGGTGGCTGAAATCATTCCACATGATGGTTCACTGTAACATGAGATTTTCACACTCAAATAGGTAAATCATGCTTCCTAAATGCAACCAAAGCATGTGGAATTTCAAGGCCATATGTTATAGGTTTCTATTTTGAAAGCTTTCAACTGTCCTGCTTGTGTACTGTAGGTAAATTTATTCTTTTAAAAATATAGTCATCTTTGTTTGATCATGACTTCTTATTAAATGCTTTAAAAGCCCCCCCCCCCAAATTATTGGATAATCCTTCATCTGCATGAATTTTATTATATGCCTTCATATAGATTTCTTTGATATTTATCTTGCTTAAGGATCATTGAGTTTCTTGGCCTTGTGAACTTAGGGTTTTCTTAAAATTGGGGAAAATTTAAGTAATTTCTTCAACAATCTTATGTCTCTTTTCTACTTCTCAGATCACTCCTCATTCTATTTATTTTTTAAAAATCATTCTTTCTCTCTTTGCTTCAATTTGTTTATTTTCTATTACTGTATTTGTGTGTCTTGTCTAGTTGGGCTGCTATAACAAATTACTATAGACTGGGTGACTTATAAACAACAGATATTTATTTTTCACAGTTCTGGTGTCTAGGAAGTCTAAGATCAAGCTTCTGGCCACTTCAGTGTCTGGTGAAAGTCAATTCCTGGCTCACAGGCTACATGACAGACAGGCAAAAACACCCTTTGAAGTCTCTTTTATAAGGGCACTAATCGCATTAATAAGGACTCTACCCTTATGACCTCCCGAATGTGCCACCTCCAAATACTACCACATTAGGGATCAGGTTTCACCATACAAATTTTGGGGGGAATATAAATATTCAGTCTATAACACTATGTGTATTTAACTTTTCTTCTGTGGCATCTATTTTCATTTCATCCAGTACATTTTTTATGTTTTGTATTTAATTTTTTTCAGTCTAGAAATTCTATTAGTTTTAATTTTATGGTTTCCTTTTCTTGTCTTCTTGTGTTCAACCTTAATTCTTTGAAAATATTTACAATGGATGTTTTAAAGTTCTTATCTGCTTATTCAGACATCTTTGTCATTTAAATTTCTGTTGTATTTTTTTCTAATTATGGGTCATATTTTTCTGCTTGTGTGTCTAGTAATTATTGATCAATTGTTAAAGTGATTAAATGTTATAAATTTTATGCTGTTGAGTGTCTGGAATTTGTTATCTTCTTTTGAAGAATGTTTTTTGTTTTGTGGATTAATTGCTTCTTGACCTTTTGGCTAAGATCAAGTGTTTTGTGGATTAGCATGATCTTTTCAGTGTTAGTTTTAAAGGTTTGTTAGGGTATCACGGAAGTAGACTTTACTCCAGGTTTGCTTTAGCTCTCCTAGTAAGGCATGACTCTTCTAGGGTCTGTACTGAATAATATCTCTTCACTATGGCTAATTGGAAATGACATGTCTCCTAGTCTTGAATGTCCAATTTCAACTCCTTCATAATTCTGTGCATGGTTTTCAACTTTTGCATGAGAAGTACGTACGCTATTTAGTCAAAAATACAAGGGGACTTTCCACATAGATCCCTGGAGCTTTACCTTTCAAAATTACCCTCCTCCAGTACTCTGCTTCACAAATTTAGGTTGTCTCCCCAAATTCTGATCTCTATCTCTGCAGTTCAATAAAACTCCTGGGCTTTGCTTAGGTTTTCTCTCCCTATACTATAGTCTGAGTGACAGTTTTCAGAGAGAAAACCGAGTCAGTCAATCACTGGAACAATCTAATGTGTTCTCCTTTTTCAGAGTGTATAGATCTGTACTGCCTTTTATCTAATATCTTAAAATAAACATTTTTATATATCCCTAGCATTCTAGTTGTTTATATACATTTATTACCTATTAGTCCCTTGTGGTTATCAGTAAAAGTCTCAAAGTTACCATTTCAAATGATAAAAAAATTATAATGATAATTTATCCTAATAATTTAAGAAATGTAATGAACTAGAACAATTTTGAAGATCATAGCCTGAGACTATTCTATTACTCTTCATATTAATCATATGGCCTTTAAAATACATCACAGTTCTTAATTTTTTTCAAATTATACTTTAATAGCCCCTTATAAGCTGTACTTTAAGAAAATATGAAAGACCAAAAACAGGAAAAAAAATAATGTGGTTAACCCAATTAATCTTTTTTATTAAACTATAAAATTATGTCAGATTATTTAATTTATTGACCTTATAAATAATGGGTAAATCTAGCACTATTTATGAACAAACTAGGGACTTATTTATCAAAATGTATTCTCTAAGTAATTAATCACAAAGTACTGGATTGCAATAAATGTGGGAACATTTTATACTAGAAAGCAGTATTAAAGGTCAGAAAATTAGAGAGTTGATTATCAAGGAAGGAAATTTCCTACCCTGCAAAGGAAAAGGTATCTTGACTATATATTCTTAAAAACTGACTTAAAAAGAAAATGTATAAGTGAAAACAGCATAGATCTGTTAAGAAAAAAGTATAATTCAAGATAACATTTTAAAATTTATTCTAAAAAGAAGAGTGCCTGAGTGGTGCAGTCAGTTAAGCATCTGACTCTTGGTATTGGCTCAGGTGGTGATATCAAGGTTGTGAGAGATCCAATCTCGAGTCAGCCTTCTTGCTCAGCACAGAGTCTGCTTGAAATTTTCTCTCCCTCTCTCTCTGCCCCTCCAGCTCAAGTTCTCTCTCTCTGTCAAATAAATACATCTTTAAAAAAAAAAAAAGCTTATTCTAAAAAGAAAAAAACTTAGAAATATTATTTTATGGTTCACCTTAGTAGGACTTAATTCATATCATTAAACTTCATAGCTTGTTTTTTTTTTTTATTTCAGAGAAAAAGAGGGACAGAGACTAGGGGGAGGGACTGAGAAGGAGAGAGAGAATCTCAAGCAGACGTTCTGCTGAGCGCTGACACAGGGCTTGATCTCATGACCCTGAGATCGTGACCTGAGCCAAAATCAAGAATTGGATGCTTAACCAACTGAGCCACATAGGCACCCCAAACTTCATAGTTTTAAAAACCTCCCAATATATTATAGAGCCAAAATAACATAGAAAGCTATTAAAAATGAACTATATGGCCAATACATCATTTTAATGCCAATTGTGAATGATTTTTAAATTATTTCTATTTAAAGAGGAGAAGATATTAAAATGTAAGTTCCTGGATAACTGCCGCACACAAACATGTGATCTGTAGAAGAGAGAAGAGCATGAGAGAAACTAATCCCACAGGCTATGGACTTTCTATAGCTCCACCTAGAAAAGAATATTGTTTAACTGTTAAGATTCTAAAATACAGAAAAAGAATAATAATTAAAGCAAAAAAATAGAAAAATGATACATGGAAATTGAAAAAAAGAATTTAATATATGGGAAAAAATTAAGTCAAAAACATCTATAAAGAAAGGATAGATATAATCTATACAAATTTGTTTTTTTAATTAAAACTCTACAAAGAATCAGATTTTTTAAATGTAGAATATAAGACAAAATATGAATTTTAAGATTTTGACCTAATATTGGGCATCCAGTTCTACTCAAAACCTCATTTAAAATAGA
>CM052886.1:30752992-30815161 GCA_028534135.1 Potos flavus
AAAAAAAAAAAAGAAAGAAATAGCGTTTCCATTTAAAAAATAAATAAATAAATAAATAATAAAGATTTTATTTTTAAGTAATCTCCACACCCAATGTGGAGAACTCACAATCCAAGATGGAGAGTCACATGCTCTACCACCTGAGCCAGCCAGATGCCCCCAAATAAAAGACTTCTAACAGATGTTTAAAAAAAGAAAAAGGAAGTCCTCAAAACCTATTGAAATAGGCATACAGATCATGTTTCTTGAAGAAAGAATCAAATTTTAAATATATCAATTCTCAAAATTAATGCTAGTTAAAATCCAAGAATTATTTATGAAATTTGATACTTGTTAAAGAAAAAATTATTCTGATACATGTTAAAGATGGAAATCAAGACTTTATTCAAGGGTTGCCTGGTAGGCTCAGTAGGCTAAGCACCTGACTCTTGGTTTCCACTCAGGTCTTGATCTCCAGGTCATGAGATTGAGCTATGTCAGGCTCAATGCTCAGTGCAGAGTCTGCTTAAGACTCTCTTTCCCTCTCCTTCTGCCCTTCCCCCCCATGCATGTGTGCACATGCTCTATCTCTCTCTGTCTCTCTCTCTTTCTAAAATAATTAAATAAATCTTAAAAAAAAAAGGCTTTATTTGTTTTTGCAGCAGCTAAGAGACTTTGGCCTCAACTCTGAGTACCATAAGAACAAGTGGATTTATAACTGCAAGGTTGGATGGAAAATTACTAAGTAATGTAAGTAATGTAAGTAACTTACTTACTAAGTACTTACTTAGTAACTTACTAAGTAATGTAAGTAAAAAATTACTAAGTAATTACTAAGTAATTTTCCATCAATGGATGAAGAGACATCAAGGGTAGGGAGATTCTGGCTAAACAGACTTAACAGGATTCTTGCTGCAGGTTAGGGTGATCAGATACTGAGGTTGGAGCATGTTGAAGGTGAGGAATTTGATCAAATATCCTGAGGGATTAAATATCAGGCTTGGGAGATCTCTCTACACTGACTTAGCAGAAGACTCACTAAAACCCAACTCTGCAGAGATGATGATGGATGTCCAAGATCAAGGCTTAGTTCAGAAGGGGGCTCAGAAGAGCCTGACCAAAGGTTGGTCAAGAAAAGTGTCATTGTCACTCTAAGATTCTTTTAGGGGAAAAAAGCTTACAAGTCTCCAAAACAAAACTTTGATTTGGAAAAAAAAAAAAGTTTCCAGGACTGGGCTGTGGCATAGCAGCACAGCTCTCATCCAGCCCCCACCAGCTTCATCACAATCAAACCAGACAGAGGGCACTAAGATCTGATAGGAGAGAGCATTAAGGTCTTAATGCAAAAGGGATGCCATCTTGTGACATCCTTTGGGTCTCTGAGGAACACCTGGAGCAGTACTATATTAACCTCATTCTTCCTGGAGCTGGTTGGAACTAAGGACTGGTTGTGGCCATGGTGTGGGACAGCCTGGATGCAGTGAAATTTGGTGAATAATCTAGCAGATTCTAAGCCAGGACTTCTGTATTCAAGTTGACACAGACATCATTCGTGGTAGTGATTCAGTAAAAAGTCCTGAAGAAGAAATCAGCCAATGATTTAAGCCTTAAGAATTGGTTGACTACATGTCTTGTCCTCTTCATTCCACTAATCTGAAAGCAATAGGATCAATGATCCTTTTCTAAAGCATGTTTATGAAAAAAAAAAAAAAAAAAACCTTTTGGCTCAGTCAGTGGAGCATGTTCTCTTAATATCAGGGTTGTAAGTTCAAAACTCATTTTGGTTGTAGAGATTACTTAAAAAAAAAATAAAATCTTAAAAAAAAAACTTTTGGAAATTGGAGAAAAGAAGAAAGAGAAGGGGAAGGGAGAGGACAAGAACAACCACCACCTA
The DNA here is from genome assembly GCA_028534135.1 of Potos flavus. Classification (NCBI taxonomy): domain Eukaryota; kingdom Metazoa; phylum Chordata; class Mammalia; order Carnivora; family Procyonidae; genus Potos; species Potos flavus. The sequence continues at coordinate 30,754,866 of CM052886.1, forward strand.
CATCACCAGCAGCAGGGAAGATTAAACACTGCAGCAATGGGGAAATCGATCAATTTAATAGTGTATACTTAGATTTACAAATATTCATGAATTAGTGGAGAAAGGACAGCACTGTGACCACTATCAACTGAGGAAAAAAATTGAGATTAGGTTGTACAGCATACCTTACATAAAAATAAGTACCATATGGATTAAAATTTTAACAACACGAAAGCCCTTGAAAAGTATAAAGAAAAGTATGAGAGAATATGTTAATAATATGGGAGTTTGAAAGTTCTTCCTAAACAAGTCAGAAGGTTTAGAACCACAAGAGAGAAATTAGAATTGATCACAGAAAAATGTGAAACTTTCATGTGGAAAGAAACCACATGTAAAGTTAAATAATAAGCAAAGGACTGAGAAATTTTTTTCAAAATGTTTAATGGGTACGTGGCTTATACACATTGTTTTTAAAAAGTTTCTATGACCCACTAATGAGAAACCAAACAACCCAGTATAAAAGTAGGCAAAGAATATCAATACATCATAAGAACAAAGATTCAAATTTTAAAAATTTGATGACAAACTCGTTCAACTAGTTATCTAGAAATCTAAACAAAAACAGTAATGAAATCTGGTTCAATTCAGATGGGTAAAATAGGTTGATCAAAAAAATTTAAAGCTCAATCATACCTAGTGCTTGTGAAAATACAAAAAAAAAAAACGAGAAAAACTGACATTCTTATACTCTGTGATAGTAAATTATTATCATCCTTTTGGGAACAATTTGTCAGAACCCTCACAAAGCATGTATTGCCTTTGACCCAATTATTCCACTTGCGGAAACATATGGTTCATAAACACAGTCTGTTTTACCTCAGCCCATGTTTCTCGAATATGAATTACTCATACTTGATTCATAAATAAGGGGATGAATGCAAATATCAAACAGAAGTTGTGTAGGTTTATACGTTTTTTTTTTTTCCAGGCAAAGGAAGCAGGGAAAGCATGAGTAGAAATAAAAACTTTGAGGAGAAAAAGAAAAAGTCCACAGCTGGGCTGATGAGTAGTACCAGGACTTCTATTCAGCCCTCTTCTCTAGAAAATCAAAACTCAATGCCTGCACCCAGGCTTCTCCTATGATGGCTCACCTTCAGTCCTATTTCACTCACCCAGTGGCAGTTTTCCCTGCCACCTATGCTCACCTTCATGGCATTCACCCAGCTCGTAGCACCACTTCATCTACATAGGTAATGCTCCTGTTTTTCCATTTAGTGATTTTTTTTTTTTTTTTTTACATTTTTGATATCCATTGTGCCAGTCTGCAGGCACACAGAGCTCTCTTGGCTGGGAAGTCCACACAATCTCCCCAAGTACCAACTTGTTTTCGTTGGCACTCTGGTTGCAAAGGTGCATAGGTATTAAGTGGTCTGCCACAACCCTATTTTATGTCTTGGTATCTTAATTGCCCTATCTCGAAGAACATGAGGTTTTTCAGGAGTTCATAGATAGTATTAGAGAAGAAAGCCTATACTCGTACGAGTTAGCAACAAGATAATGGGTACAAGGATGATCATTGCAGGAGTATTCACAATGGTACATAATCAGAAACCTCAAGTCTATCTATTGGGAAATGGTCAGATAAAATGTAATAAGTCCTCTCTATAGAATTCTAAGCCATTATCAAAAAGAGATAGATCTATAGGCATGGAAATTTCACCAAGATTTAAGTTTAAAAGTTACTAAGTAACATGTATTTTTAAAATTAAAACGAGGAAAATAAACTTAAATCTACCTGTGCCAAATTTTCCCCAATCATTACATATAAGGATGCAAAGTTAACAATGGAGAATTTTTGTGTTTTAGTAAATATGTTTCTGTACAATTTAAGGCTTTTTGAAACGGTATGCAAATAGTCATCAATCATTTTTGTAGTGATTTTTAGCTAATGTACTTTAAAATTCAAACACCAAAAATCAACAAGATAATTTTCAGCTCTTAGGATAAGTGAGGATAAAAGTGGGAAAAGATAAAAAAGATGAATAGTCTTTATTAGTAAACTGCAAATGTTTATCTCAAAAATCATAAATAAAACTGTAAATGCAAACTTGAAGGATATATGCAATTGATATAACTGATAAAAGCCAATATCTTCATTAACCTGGGAGCACACCAAAAATACGTGCAGTTTTCTGAAATTATAGATGCATGGCCTCACCTCCAGAAATCCCACTTCAGTTGGGAGAGGAGGAACATGAAAGTCAGACAGAATAACCAGGTGTTGAAGAGCAGTTCATCTGTAGCAAAGCGTGGGGTTGGTTAGAAGGGAGATAGATGGTTAGGGTGTGAAGAAGAGCCATCCTTTCCTTGCCTGAGTTCAGAATCAATTAAAAGATAAATAAGTCAGGCAGAGGAGAAACAGAAAATCAGTGTACATGACAACAGCACTGGAGAACGTTGCTCAATCATGTAACCATGGGAACTTCTTAACACCAGACCCCAGAGTTAGACATTTATCCTACTTACAGTCAACTCTTGGGAACTACAAGCACCTCCACCCCTACAGAACCCACTCAAATAAGATTTATTTATGAGGTGCAGGAAATACCAAGAATAGAAAAGCCTCAGCTTCACAAGCCCAATTCCTATTCCTACTCCCCAGTTTACCAACCAGATCATTCATTCACTCCCCCCTCCCATGGAGGAGAAAGTGAAGACTGAGAGGGGCAGGAGTGTTAATCCATGTCCCTCATGTGGGAACAAGAAGGCAAGCAAAAGGGGGGCCCACCTCTTCTTACAGAGAGTCCAAGAGAAAGTGGATATTTAAATGCATAATTAAGGAAAGTCTACCACAGAAGAAATGGAAAGATTTCAAGGAATAATCAGTTCACATTTATAAATATATCTATATGTATATATATACTATTTATATATAACTTATAAAGCATACCTTAAAACCATTTCTACCATTTTAAAGAAAATGTGTTCCTTTCGGTTTTTTTAACATAACTTCTGCAGCAGATAAACTTAAATCCCTTGTGTAAAACATAAAATGCATCATTAAATTTGACTTACAGTTTTAAGAATATAGAATGTTCCCTGAAACAGTGATCCTCAAGAAGAAAAAGAGTTGAAATTTATATCTTAAGTATCAAATAATATCCCTTAGAATCCAAATTTCCCACCAACCTATTTTACTTTATATCCTATCATAATTTGAGATCAAAATGTTTCCATGATTGACATGCAGGCGAAAATTATAAAAGGGAATATATAAAGAATGACAAACTACTTACAGATTCATTATAGCTAATGGAGTACTATAGAAATTTTCAACTAAAAGAACATTTATGTCAAAAGAGGTAATGAGAAACAAAATGAATTGACAGACTCTCTTAATTTTAAATTAGTAAGCAAAATGCCTTTAAAAAACTCAAGCACCCTGTTCTTATCAGGACACATACCCTCAAAATACCTTAACCAGAGCAATTTGGGAATGGCTAGAGATGATACTTAGGATAAAAAATCAATTTTAACTTTTTTTACTTCTTATTTGATCCTTTCTCCCTCTTCCCATATTAGAGAAAGAACCAACTTATAACTAAAATTCTTCTCCCCTTGCACATTACTAGTATAAGCCTGCAGGGATTTGAGAAGGCTTCTTCTGGTTATATTTGTGATAAGTATTGCAAAAATATTCACCTACCCTGCCTGTGGCGGGATTACACTTCCTCACTATGTTGAACACTGGCTCGCCATGTGACTTAATTTAGCCAGTGAAACAAGAAATAGGATATCTCACTCTGCTTGCTTCACCATACTTTATCCCACTACGTCATGAGGACTAGCAATGTTCCAGAGAAGCTGGTACCATTGACCTGGGTCTTAGAGTGGGATGGTAGTGAAAGTGAGGTATAAACATTTGCTGTTGTAAGACCTTGAGAGTTCAAATTTGTTATTAACTGTGTTAGTGCATACCTATCCCTACAAATATCAAGAATCATCAAGTGAAAGGAAAGGAACTGCCTTTGATCTACTTTCCTCTTCTGTATTAAAAGTAAGTAAAAATCACTCTTTTAAAAATTTCATCCCTAAAAAAAAAAAAATTTCATTCCTAAGTGCTTGAGTTGACTGATTAAAACAGAAAAATGATCATCTGCTCTAGTAATATGTAGACTTTATCCTCTACCATCTTTATTTCGATATAAACTGGTAACTACTTACTAAATATGGAAACTTTTAGTCCTGCCTTTAGTCTTAAAAACCTGACATCTGATCTGGATCTATGTGAATGGCCATTTATTAAAAGAGAAAATAGTACCAACTTTTCTCCCATTAGGAGAAAAAAAATGCATTATTTTTTAGTTCATGACTCAAATAATCTTCTGTTTTAGTGTGAATACGCATACTTTAATAAGATAATGAATACTGATGGCGCTTTTAGAAAACTATGTAATTTTCATATGAAGATACTAATCTTAACACTTTCTTAGGCAAGGTAGGTTATGGCCTACCAAAAAAGAGCTTTTAGCTTTCAATTAAAATAACCTTGTTGGAAAGAGTCTTACCTTTATTTGAATTGCACTTCTGTTGCTGGAGACAAGCTGCCAAATGTGTCTAGAATTGATTAATAAGGAGAATAATTGCCTGCTACTAATTTTAATCTTTTGTACAGCTTTGCCTCTCATGGGATAAACATGGGGACTATATGGCTTTATCATCAAATCTGAATCTAACCATCCCCTTGCCAGCAGCCAATGAGCTGCAAACATAAATTAAACTAGATTGAGGATTATATTGCTTGGCTGTTTGAAAATTTATATTACTGCAAAGCATGCAAGCAAAGAGTAGCAGATGGGCAATACTGAGCAAAATTTTCTTCCTGGATATTGCCCATCTGTTTTCCTTTTCGTATTTCTACTACAAACTATTCTAGACGTACTAATTTTTCTTACTTTCTTTTTTCTGGTGGTTTCATAAATTAGTTACTCGAATTTTCCATGGTCAAACAATTAATATAGAGTTGATAATTTCAATATAAACAATAATAATAATTACTAATTTATATTATGTGCTTATTAGATTCCAGTCACTCTCCCAAAGCTCTGTGCAACAAAAGGTAATGTTTCTCTTGTTTTTTTTAACATGGAGAAAGACGATCTCTTATTTACAGCATTATTTACAGTGTCTTTTTTATAGCCTTAAGCCAAGAATTTTGAAATTTGAGCAAACCAGCCCTTTTTAAGAAGTCCTTCAATTTAGAAAAAAAAAAATTCTCATACTTATTGAACTTTCCTTCATACTCTACTGTAACAGCCATTGGTCTCTCACAGCCTTACTTTGAATTGTTATTTTATAGTAAATGACCCCAGGGGATAATTTAATTACTGGCTCAGGTACCACATGCCATTGGCTATCAACATTCTATCCTTTAATATTTGCTAGAATTCTTCTGCCCTTAGGCTAGTTAATAAATCCCAGACTCTCTGCCCCGACCATTCTCCCTTAGGCTTATTGATTGCAAACATTTCTGGTCCTAATTTTATATTAGTCAGGGATCTTCACTGAAGGCAACAAAGAATGACACTGGCTGATTCAAGAGAAAAGAATGTTTCAGAAGGTATTCCAGGGTCTCCCACTGGAAGACCAGACAGAGGCCACACACCCAGGGCAGCAGCCAGATCATCCCCTCCAAGCTGGCCACTCCTCATACTGCTCTTGCCACTGCTGGGCATTCAAAGCCACCAGAAGCACCATTAACAATTCTGAATGTCACTGTCAGGACTCCTGCTACTACTGCTGCATCTGGAAGGTGTTATTACTGCTATAGTTATCTCTGCCTTCCACCAAACACAGTCACTTCCTTGTATATTTCTTTGCATCCTTATCCCATAATTCAAAGTAGAGGCTATATGCATTTGGTTTCCAAGCCTAAGTACATGGAAAGGAGGCTGGACATGCAAGCATCATAAATACTTGCCAATCAACTTCTATAGAGAAAGTCAACTCCATCTTCCCCAGGGTTTTTGGGTAGGGAATTCCCTGTTTATAGGACAATGGTATAATGGATAGCTGTATAATATATGATGGATAGCTTAAACAAACAGAAAGGCAAACATTCAATATGAATATAATATAAGCAGCCAATTCTTCTGAATGCCAGGCAGTGTTTTATGAGCTTGCTATCTTTTAATTCATTAAATTCTTACATTATCTTCCCCATTTTTGGAGAGGAAACTAAAATACAGTGAGGTTAAATAGATTCTCTGAGCTCACAGCTAATAACTGACAGAAAAAAAATTCTACTTCAGTATATTTCAGGTCTGTCAGATGCCAAATCCACATTCTTACCCATTATGGGCATTGTTTATAATGGCATAATTAACTTTCTCACAAGGTCCAAAGTATAGAGTAATTTTGACATATAATATTGCTTATCTTTTGGAGAAAACTGATAAAGTGCTAAGGAAATGTCATATGAAAGAAGAATGTAACATTATGATTGAATTTTAAACCTGACTCATTAGATTAAGACTTTTGCCATAGGCTTAAAATTTCTTAGAATTCTGAAATTGGGTCAGAAGATTCTAGTTATAAAATTACGCTTTACTTTAGAATATATTGTAAAGCTCAGAGAAGAAATCAGCAGACATTTTTTTTCTACTTTGGGACAATGACTCAATATCCAGATTTCTGGATAGCAAAGATAATAAAGAAAGTGATATTGCCAGAGATACTTTTTTCTTCACTGGACAACAAAATAGTAAAATAATAGATTCTGACACTGAGAGCAACTATACGTTATAAAAGGATGCTACTTTCAAGGCTTAAATCATTCATTTAACAAAATTTACTTGTTGTTTTTGAGCATTTTCATATTTTAGGTTAATGGTATCATTCATACATATTTTGAAGTAGCTTGGCCAAAAAATGAGAATGAAAAGACCAATATAACGTAATAGGGTTGTATTCTTTCCCAGATGCAATGGTCTCACTCTGCTTAGTATGGGACATGATACATAATAGATGCTCTGTAATCATCAGTAGATTGAAGAAATGCCTATGCTTTGACTCATCAGTGATTATCCAACTACTATTCTTCCCATTGGTTTTGAAGCCTTCTCCATTCTACTCAAACCTACGTTTTCATGCCTCTTGATTTTAGCAGTTGATTTCGTCTTCTACCTTACTGAAAAGAGAAAGAGTATCTCACATGAACTTTAAACATTCTTCTCCATTTCAATTTTTCCTGTCATTGTACTACTTCCTCGCCTCCTCATCTTTCTTCTCTCTCTCTCCCCCACCCCACCTCTCATTTTGCTCCCTGCTTTTCTCCCTTTCTTTTACTTTTTCTCTCTCACTTCCTTTCCCTCTTCCTTCTTAATTCCTTTCTTCCTTTCTTTTTCTTCAGAAAACACAAGCCAGGAAAGCAGAAACAGAAAAAAGAAAAAACAAAACAGAACAGTGATCAATTAGAAGGCAAAGCCATGAGTTTGGGTTTTAGGGACAAGATTTCAGTCCCTGAAGGGGACACCTCAGATCAAGGCAGGGTCAAATACTCTATAAGCCTAGAGGAATCAAAGGATAAAAAGAGTGATTAAGAGACTTTGATGACACAAAGGATAATTCTGGTTCATTTTGGTAGTGAAAAATTTATTGAAGTTCCATCAGGGACCAAGTCCAGCCCAAGATAAATGTGCAAATACAAAGATAAATGTGATATGACCCTTTGCTAGAACATCTCACAGTCCAGGGGAAGAGGCAGAACAGATAAAAACTAAAAAAATGTTTTATAATAAAATACTCTAAAGAACAGAAAGAACATGTATAAAGTTCTATGGAAAGTACATGAAGGAGTGTACTACTGTGAGCTCCTCTAAGAATAGATCCTGAGCCAAGAACTAGAATGCAAAGTTTTTTTGCAGAAAGGAACATAGCCATTAAAGGGTATATTATTAAGCTATCACTGTGAAAGAAACTCCAGGAAACACAGTAAAACACATACCTCAAGATTATCCCAGCAAAACACATCCCCACATTACATAGCATTGTACGATACTTAGTAATTAGGGGCTGCTCCCAATAAATGTTAATTTCCAGGTATTTCTATACCTCATCTCTTCCTCCCAGCTCTTATTTTGTGAAGTAGACTGACTAGCAGGATGACAAAGTAAGTACAACAGCGCAAAGGCTGCTGTTAGACAAAAATGACCACTGAAAATCAGGCCATTGTAGGTGGAAAGAAATGACAGAACCAAGGGGATATAGACAAAATACAAATGATGTCCATTGCAAAAAAACAAGGGTCAGAAAAAGCTACAAGCAGAGGTGAATTTGACTGTGGGCTTGAAATACGAATGGGGTTTTTTGAAGCCATAAGTAATACAAGATCAAAAAAAGAAAAAAGTAAGGCAAGATCATTCTAGGAAGAGAAAATATGTGGTTAGAACATACTGTATACATCTATAAAATAACATACATTTCAGAGCAGAGAGAGTATGTTCACAGGCATAGAGACAAGCCTGGAAAGGTAACCTGGAATCATTGTGAAAATTCCTGTATGCTATGGGACAGATGTACTCAGCAGATTAAAGAAGAGTCATCACAGTGTGCAGATCAAAACCATGTGTTATGATCATCAGCATTATAGAATGCTGTTTCCTAAGTGTCTCCCGTATATTTTCTCTCCTATTCTTCACAACTAGGTACTACTGTCCACATTTTATAGAATAGGAAACCGAGGCACGAAGTAGCTAAGAAACTCACCCAAGGTCAGACTGACAAGATAGAGCTAGAATTTTAACACAGGTAGTCTGACAGCTGGGTTGTGACTCTTTACCACTGCACATATGAACTCCAATGCTTCTGGGAGTGTTTTGAAAGGTAAATTAAAAATGGAGACCCAACAGCCATGGAAACCCACAAGAGGCAGTACCAAATGACCAGACAAAAGATCATGGAATTCCCAGAGTAGGAAAATAAGGGTCGAGATAATCAGATGAGACCGACTTTTGAGGTAAAAAGTATAGAATTTGACGAACAACTACATGAAGAATATGAAGTAGAGGGTAGAGTTAAGGACAATAACAAACTTTCTTAATTGGAATTCTTAATGGTATTACTAAAGTAGGGAATTTGAAAGAACATGTTTCCACCCATGAAGATAATGAATTCATTTAATTAATCCATGCACCCTACCAACAGAAGCAAGCCAAAATCCCAGTTTTCAGGAATAAAGAAGTGGGAGCTGGATTGGTGCTCATGGTGATGATTCTGAGCCTCGATCTACTGAATAATTGATCCTTACTTTCCCTTCCCTTATGTTTAAACCAGTTTTAGAAAAAAGTTGATGGAGGCAATGATTGTGAAAGAAGAAAAATTGCAGAGTCTGATGAACCAGTCCAACCCGGACAGCTAGTTCAATACTCTAAAATAATATTGTTAAAGCTGTATAGGTTTTCTCTTTAGCAATTCCATAGGAAATATGATCCATTTTACTTCAAGGTCTGTTGTTCCATACAAGGTTCTTGGTTGAATTACCTGAAACTAATATTTCTATTATAAGAAGAACAAGAACTATATGAAAAGCTATAGTATAGCTTACGTACTTGAAATTTACTTTATAAACATTTTTTTACTTAAAATCATCAAAAAAATATCAGAATTAGGGCAATGGCAGAGAAGTCATTCATGACATCCATCAAAAACATTACATATTTTCCTTATAAGTAAATATTTCTGAAATCTACTGACTTTAAACAATCTAAGGAATTACACTCTAAAGGCTTCCAAATATAATGCTAGCCTCCCACAATATAAAAGGGACCTCTGAGTCTTTCTTAATCGATTTAATTTTCCATATCCCAGGTGATCAAACTAACCTCTAAATTTAAAGTAAGAAACCTACTATCATTTACATGACTGAAGTCAGAGGTAACTAAATGAAAACAATCTGGGGAAATAGCTCTTGAAATACATAGCATAAATAGAATATACCATTCTTGGCCTTGAGATTCATGAATCATCTTTGTTTTGTTCTTTTTGTTTGTTTGTTTGTTTGCTTTTTCAGATCAAAGAGCTCAGAACTGGGCTTTTGTCTGCATCTCTTACCAATATGAAATTCTTACTAATGGCAATACTTCAAATATTTCTGGATCATGATTCTGTCTATGAAAAATACTCACCATCCCCACCCAGTGCCCCACCACCTGTTATTTTATAGATGCTCACAAATGATTTTTTGTCTTAAACATTTCCCTGAAGTTTGCCATCTACCAAGGTACTCTATAGTGGTCCCTCACACGGCTGCTCCTCTCTGTACCCCCATGAAAATATTATTTCAGAATAAGGACAGCTTCTCTTGTTGCTTTCAAAGCTACAAACCCACTAGAGAACAAAATGACACCAGTTTTCACTATGTATGTGTCATGCTGTGTTGCTCAGATAAAATAAACAAGTGGAATATCTCTCCCTCTCTCTCTCTCTGTCACATTTTAAACCAGAGCATTGAATCAACATGGCTGGCACTTCCTTTGGTTCATGGAGTCCTTTATAGAAAGAGTCCACGGGTCTGTCTCTGCATGGTGTCAAGTTCCCACCCTAACCAAGTACAAACCACATCTAAGTCTTGTCTCCTTTGTGCAAATAAATTCCTGAATGGCCTGACTAAGCAGTGACTCCATTAACATACAGTATACAGTACCTCAACTATCGAATTGTGGGTTGAGCCTGCCCTTCTGGAGGATTTTAAGAAATATTATAACTATAATCTTCCCGGGGAATTTAAGCATGGTTTGGCCTGAAGATATGTACACTATCGAGGTGTCCTTCCTGGAAATCTTTTCTAGGCTAAACAGTGTTTCCTCATCCCTAATCCTTCTAATTCCTCCAAGACAGTCATATACCCATGTTTATTTGCTCTGTGTAGTTGTTACATGTAGATAAAAATGTATAAAAAATACTGAAGAATTTTGGCTCTAAAACCTTAAAAAGTTTGGTGCAGGCTCTTATATTTCATTTATTTGAACTGTAAACAAAATTGCCTTTCGCAGTCCCTAAAGAATTTAAAGTAACTGTCAACTTTTATCACAAGCCATCCTGAGCTCGTGCTGTAATACCGACTTAATGTTCTCACGCTCATTCTACTTGGAGTTTTGCTGCAGCTCATCCAGGGTGATTTGCTAAAACCAAAAAGACAGAAGAGAATGTTAACTCTTTGCCTCCTTAGACTCAGTTGTCGGTTCTAGAAGCTTATTTGAAAGAAGGAGGTGTGGTTATTTGCTGACATCAGAGAAATAGGGAGAGAGATAAAACCACGTATGACTTTGATATATATTATACTCTGGCAATTAAATCATTCAGTATTCAACCAGATCAAGAAATGCAATATCATTCATGCTCCAGAAGAAAAGTTGTCTGAACTGAGCACGATGGAACCACATGACAAGTGTCTTCCAGATGTCATGACGAGCTAAGTTATCAGGAGGTATGTTTTCAAAACAAGTGTTCAATTTTCATCACTGATAATGCCCTCATTTGGGACACATTAGCCAATACAGACAACCACAGTCATTTAAGACTCTTAGATCTCCAGATCCATAAACTTCAAGAAAATTTACATGGAAAAGTAGATAAAAGCTCTGGGATTAGAGGTTCTATGTGAGAAAAAATAGTCGAGCAATTACAGAAATATCTGTGGGTATTTTCCTTAGATGTGGTTTTATTTATTTCTATACATAATTTAAGATGTACAGCTATATTGACAAGATCCTCAAGATTAGTTTCTGTGATTTTTGTGATTCTTTTTGCTGATTTTGATAAAAGTGTAGTGGATTTGTTAGTCATCTAGTTGGTACCTATTGGCTCCTTTCTCTTCCCTAAATTCATTAATTTCAATTTGGGTATCTACCATTCCACCATACAGCCATGTGTTCTGGGGAAAGTTAAATTTGAGGAAGTAGCAGTTAGTTGACCTAAGCCAGTAGGTGTATTTCCATTCTCTTGCACAGTGACTGGTTTAAATGGTTGCGACCTTAGCCAATCCGGCCAGAAATTAAATTCTAAAAAGTAAATTTTAGGACTTTGGCTTAAAACCTTGAGAAAAAAACACTTCTATTTCTGCAGGATGTGTGGTTTCAAAGACTGGAATTGCCGCAGCTATTTTATTAATATGAGAAAAGCTCAAATGAACTCGACAATGGAAAGAAAAAAAGGGGCCTTTAAGCCACTTTCACTGGAATTTTTTTGTGACATGTAACATAAAGAATAAAAAATGCAGTATAATGTGGTACACAAACCAAGTCATATTACCTATTGAAATAGATTTCTGATCTCTAGAAATGCCTTTCACTAGAGGTTCTGCTTTTAAAATATGGCATTAGGCACAAATGACTTTAATCCTCTGCTATTTTTATGTGATAAAAAATAAAATATCAATTACTCTAATAATTTACCTTCATTTTCGAAATATTTTTATAAATAGAAATAGTAATAATTTCTTTTAAATGCATTTACCTTTGTTGAAAGGCCACATGATTTTTGCTCTATCTTGGAGATTACATGTACATATACCACGTGCTTCATGAAAGATGGAAAGACCAAATGGAGATGTTAATACGTTGGAATATCTTACAATTTTATTAGGGGCAACTCCTCTAACATTTAGGGATTTTTTTCCTCCCAAAATTCACTCAAATTATTGTTATCATATGTTTTGATATAGAGATGGACTATGCAATATTAAAACTTTATCAAAAGTCATCAATAATAAATTACTTTAAAGATCAATAATTGCAAAGGAGAAATAATAAGTCTTTAAAAAATTTAGTTTACTATTATTCTTAGGAATATTATGTACTGAATTGTGTAACCATGTCACATTCTAAAGTATGAGAATGTTGTATATTGTATTGTGATGATATATTAAGTTATATAAACATCAAGTTTATATAACATAAGTCTGATACTTATAAACAACTGAATATCATTATCTAGATATTTTAATATCTAATATATGAGCTATATGTATCAATAATAATAATTTAAAATTTTTTAAATTTTTTTTTATAATTTAAATTTTTTAAATTACTGACTAGTCAGGAATCCATTTTCATGTATCCTTCATAATAATTCTTGGATGTAAATACCATTATTATTCCTCATTTTCCAGATAAAGAAATTAAGGTTTATAGACATTCAATAACTTGGTCAAGGTAAACAGCTAGCACACAAGTAGACTCAAATCCATGAAATCTAACTTTAAGTCTTTGGGATTAATCTTTGCATGACTTTTTCCAGAATATCAGACCTTTTCCAATTTAAAATTTAGCAAAATAAAAAATTTTTAATTACTACAAATGTATGAGACAGATGATAAACAGTTAATGAATAGAATTAAATCTAGCAATTAAGCAAGCTAATTATTTCCAGTAGTGATGGATATTTCGTGCCACTGATAACTAAAGAAATAATAAGGTTCAGGTTTTGTAAGTTCAGATAGATAGAATTTAGAAATAAATTCAGGAGATAAAGTTTTACAAACTATTTAAAAGATGAATTTTTTTGTCAATCATAATATGTTGCATTTCAGAAAGCCAAGAACCTATGCAGAGATGGGAATAAATTGATCAGATGGTAGATTTTTTATTTATAATTATTCCAATTATTTTAATAAATGATATAAAAATATCTTATAAAACTTTATAGTTTTTTCTGTTTTATGCATATAATTACTTGGTAATTTCTATCATTCTTCCAGGATTCATTCACCTTATCACTTCATATATTTATGCTCACACAAATATCTTAAAAATACTATCCAATTATACTGAATCCAAGTACCACTCAGCTACTTTAACAGTTTCAAAAATTGTACAACTCTTCCCAAAGATAGAAAGACTTTGTCACCAAAGATTTTGTCATTTGGGAATACTGCCAAGATCTTACTGTCAAAGCCTTTTCAAAGAAACAGATTCCAGTAGGGCATATCCATTGTATGGATTGGAAAAAATACCTCACATCAGCCATGGAATTACAATGACGCTGAGCAGAGGGTTAAAAAAAAAAAAAAAAAAAGTCACCATTAAATAAACTGGTCAGTTGATTCAAGTTGATTTTTGATAAAATATATATTTGTGACAGCCCCCCACCCCGTGATTTCTCTCTCTGCCTGAGCCTCCAACTTTGGTTAATTATTGGGCTCTGCAATTTTTTTCATGTCTCTTAGTCTTCTCTGTGATTCAATATCAGAGGCAAAATATTAACTTCATAACAGTGCTTAACATACAAGTATTCTTGTCTGTAAATAACATATCTGAATGACTGTTCTAGCAAGAATCTCAGCTCCACTGCAATCTCTATGCTGGTGATTTGCTGTTTTCCCCTAGGCCACCTTCCACCACCACCACATCCATTCTCCTCCTTCTCTCCTAATCCCAGTGGATTACATTATTGAAGTTCCCTTTTCATCTGGTTTACTGTCATATTTGAACAAAGGAAGACACCCTCCAGAGAATAGTGAGAAGGAAAGAGAAACTGAGTTTGTTTTTTTTTTTTTCCCCTCACCGCTTCCTTATTTCGGGTTATGTTTCTGAGAGTAGCTTTCCCTCCCACCAACCCACACACTATCTACAGCTCCCACTGTGTGTCCGTTTCTCCATGATTCCATTTCTCACTGGGCTCCCATACCAGGAATTCTTTCCTCTGACCCTTTGGATCTATGCATAGATAATGGCTAAGCTCTGAGAATCCCAAGATACCTTGTTTATTTCCTTAACATTGCCCATACCAGCATAACTAGTTCTTTCATAAAAGAACCATCCTTTGAGTCATCTAATCAATCCATCAATTGTTACTTGACAAGACCATTTAGTCACCAAACCTGTTCTCCACATTAATGCTATGGATATCTTGATTTCCTTCTGCTATTGGACCTTCACTTCCCAATTACCTCCTAAACCATTAGCTCCATTCTAGCAAAGATTTTTCTTTCTTACACAATGCTGTATTGTAAGCTCTCAGACAATACTCTGAACACAAAGCAAGTATCCAATAAATGTCTATTGAATGAATGGATGGAAGTTGCTGCTAAAGATCAGGAGTAAAATGTTCACAGTTATAATTAAAATTGCTCCCGTTTTACCACTTGCATCAAGAATATCTGAATTATATCACAGAACTCTACCTCTGAAACTGATAATATGTTATATGTTAATTAATTGAATTTAAATAATTTTTTAATATTTAGGATTCTTTGTATAAAATTTTTAAAAAGAAAAGAAAATCTGAATTATAGTTAGTCCAATTAGAGTTTGCATTAGTTTGTGTTTGAGTTATATAGTAGTTCGACCTCATTATAAATTAAATTTTTAGGGGTGCCTGGGTGGCACAGTTGGTTAAGCATCTGACTCTTGATTTCATTTCAGGTCATGATCTCAAGGTCATGAGATTGAGCCCCATTGGCTCCCTGCAGAGTCTGCTTAGGATTCTCTCTCTCTCTCCCTCTGCCCCTCCCCCCTGTGCTCACTTATTCTCTCCCTCTCTCAATAAATAAATCTTTAAAAAAATAATAAAAAATTAAATGGATTTTTTTTTTAGTTTCTAGGAAACTGACTCTCAACCAAATATTGTTTCTAAAGGACTATGCATCACAATTTGCAAATAGATATATTTACACATAGACATTTGGAAATAACCTTCAAAACTGAAGGCAAAGTAAGCTTCCTCCCTTTGCTCCTGTAACAGTCCTGGAAATGTTATAGCCTCTCAATATATGGTTATAGAAAGACTGATTATGGGAAAAAGAATGATGATGTTTTAGGTACAAGTCAGGGGATAGTTTTAAAGTTGTATCGTTATAGGTATGTTTTCTCATATCTGTGAATATCTGTATGGGATGAAATGTGTTCACCCAAAATTCTTATGTTGAAATCCCAAATCCCAGTACCTCAGAATGTAATCCATATTTGCAGATAGAGCATTTAAAAAGATAATTAAGAGAGGGAACCTGTGTGGTTCAGTTGCTTAAGCATCCAACTCTTGATTTGGGCTTAGGTCATGATCTCAGGGTCATGAGACTGATCCCTGCATCAGGCTCCATGTTCAGCACAAACGATTCTCTCTCTCCCTCTACCCCTGCCCATCTGCCTCATGCTTTCTCTCTCTGTCAATCTAAAATAAATAAACAAATCTTAAAAAAAAATAAAAAGTAAAATAAAAAGATAATTAAGGTTAAATGTGGTCAGATGGATGGGTCTTAATCTATATGACTGTATTTGGAGATAGGACCTTCAAAGAGGTGATTTAGTTAAAATAAGGCTGATGTTGGGAGGCTTTAATCCAATACGACTTGAGTCCTTATAAGAGAAAGACACCAAGAATGCTCAGGCACTGAGAAAAGGCCATGTGAGGACACAGTGGGAAGTCGGCCATCTACTAGCCAAGAAGAATAACCTTACCAGAAACCAACCCTGCCAGCACTTCTATTTCCAACCTCCAGAACTGTGAGAAATGTTTTTGTTTAAGCTACCCAATGAGTGGTTTTTTATTATGACAGCCCTAGAAAACTAATCTAGTATCTCAATCTGTTTATAAATATAAGATCTTCAGACCTACTTGCTTTTTAGATTTAGTGAGGCAGCTTTGCACTTAATCCATTACATTTTAAGTCTAATTGTCTTAATTTGATAAACAAAATACTGAGTCATTCCCTATGGGGGAAGAATGAGTGATGTAAAATTGATGTAGACATGTGAAATTGCAGTAGAAGCTGAAAACTGTCAATTATTTTGTGATATAAAGTTAACTTAGACACTCATTTAGAATAATTACCTCCAGTGAAGAAAATGTAGCCTAAGCCCAGAAATAAGCCCATGTTTATATGGTCAATTAATCTATAATAAAGGCAAGAATATACAATGGGGAAAAGATAATCTCTTCAATAAATGGTTCAGAGAAAACTGGACAGCTACATGCAAAAGAATGAAATTGGACCACTTTCTTACACCATACACAAAAACAAACCCAAAATGGATTAAAGACCTAAATGCAAAACCTGAAATCATGAAACTCCTAAAAGAAAACACAGGAAATAATCCTTTGAACATCAATCTTGGCAATATTTTTCAGGATATGTCTCCCCAAGCAAGGGAAACAAAGCAAAAATAAACAATTGGGACTACACCAAACTAGAAATCTTTTGCACAGCAAAGGAAACCATCAATAAAACAAAAAGGCAACCAGATGAACGGAAGAAAATATTTGCAAATGATATATCTGATAAGTCATGGATATCATGAATGTCATGACATCTTAAGTATATAAAAAAACTCATACAAGTCAACACCAGAAAAACTCAAATAATCTGATTTAAAAAGTGGGCAGAGGTCCTGAATAGACATCTTCCCAAAGAGATATACAGGCAACCAAGAGAACATGAAAAGGTGCTCAATATCACTAATCATCAGGGAAATGCAAATCAAAACCACAATAAGAGTATCGCCTTATACTAGTCAGGATGGCTAGTATCAAGAAGACAAGAAATAACAACTATTGGCAAGGACATGGAGGAAAAGGTCATGCCTTGTTGACGGAAATGTAAAGTAGTGCAGCTACTCTGGAAAATGAAGGTTTTCCTTAAAACCTTCGAAAAATGAGGTTCCTCAAAAAATAGAAGTACCATATGATCCAGTAATTCTCTGGGTAATTAACTGAAAAAAATGAAAACATTTATTCAAAAAGATATATGCACCCATATATTTAATACAGCATTGTTTACAATAGCCAAAATGTGGAAGAAATCTAAGTGTCTGTTGATAGATGAATGGATAAAGAAGATGGGGTATAGACACACAATGGAAAGTTCCTCAGCTGCTAAAAAAGAACATCTAGGGGATATTATGCTAAGAAAAATAAATCAGACGGAGAAAGACAAATACCATATGATCTCATTTATATGTAGACTCTAAAAAATGAAGCAAAAGAACAAACAAACAACAAAGAAACAAACTCATAAATATGGAGAACAAACTGGTGGTTGCCAAAGGGGAAGTGGATAGAAACATAGGTAAAATAGGCAAAGGGGATTAAGAGGTACAAACTTCCAGTTATAAAATAAATAAGTCACAGGGATAGAAAGTACAGCATAAGGAATATAGTTAATAATATAATAAGTTTGTACAGTGACAGATGGTAACTACGCTTATTATGACGAGCATTTCAGAATGTATGTAATTGTCAAATCACTATGTTGTACACCAGAAACTAATCTAAAATTGTATGTCAATTATACTTTAATGAAAATTTTTAAACAAAAAAAATGTAGCTTCTCTACTTTTTTATCCTCAGATTTTGGCAGATTTTTTTGAGATAAATCCTCAGATTTATCTACTCAGATAGTAGATACTCAAATTTGTATTGAGGGGCTGAATTAATGATTGAATAAATTCATATATCTTATGGTAGTAGTTTTAAAATGTGGTTCTTGGGGGTGCCAGGGTGGCTCAGTTGGTTAAGCGTCTGACTTTGGCTCAGGTCATGATCCCAGGGTCCTGGGAGCAAGTCCCACATTGGGCTCTTTGCTCACCAGGGAGTCTGCCTCTCCTTCTCTCTCTACTGTTCCTCCTGCTTGTGTTCTACTCTCTCTGTCAAATTAATAAATAAAATCTTTAAAAATAAATAAATAAAAATAAAATAAAATGTGATTCTTGTACCATCAGCATCAATATCATCTAAGAATTTCTTAGAAAGGCGTATTTCTGAATCCAACTCCAGATTTATTGAATCAGAAACTCTGGAGTCCTGGAAATCTGCACTTTAGGCTAAAACTCAAGAATCACTACTTTATGTGACTACAAATCCTAGTGCCTCAACGTGAAATAACTGGCTTTGACCAAGTGCATGGGGAGAAAGAGTTCCTTATCTCATAAACCAATTGAATTATTTCCTCTAAATATTATTGTAATAACAATTGATTTTGTTAAAATGGAAAGTGTTTCATTAATTATTTGGATTCTAAATTTTGCAACATTGCAAAGAGGAACTCATTAACTCATCAATGTTAACATTGATAATATACTAATAAATTATAACTTTTTAAAAACCTAATTTTTAAGTAACATTTAAAATATTTAGGGTGATCCATCAAGAAATATATCAGGTAATGTGATGCACTTATACAGTATACCATTAGTAGCACTTGTCAAAAATTAGCTGTAATCCTATTTCATCCAATATTACTCACCTAATAATTACATAAAAAGAAAGACTTAAACACAATGTGAATCCCTAATGTTTACTTGTCACCTAAAATTTGATGAAATCATTCCCAACAATTTAAGTACTTCCATAAACTTCAAATAAAATAGTAAAAAGGAATTATTTCTAACAGACAATACTTTTTCACTGTCCTTTATTTTCTTCAACTCCAAGTGTCAGAGACTGGGAGCAATGATCTGTAACTGAGTTAGAATTGTCAAAGAAACACATCAGAATCCACTTCAACACAAACACTTCTAAGAATTCTCTCACATATGTAAATAGCCTCCCTGAAATCAAGTTTTAACTACAGTTTTTCAGTATGTGAATGTTTTTATTTCATAACATAGTATCCAAAAGGTAGTAGAAAAAAGAAAGAATCTTGTTACTCATAGAACTTAGAACCAATGAATAATCCCCATACAATCTGCTTATACTTATAATAAACTACATTAAATAGCAAATACTGTATTTACCTCAACGGTAAGAGGTTTTTAACTTATGTGGCCTATAAGCATGGCCTGTGCTCCCATTTGATTATAAAAGACTACCCAATTCTTGTAACACAAACTGAGAGTTTAGAATACACATATGGCCTGTTCAGAACTCATGAAATCACTGTGTGGTCTCTGAATAATTATTAGGCCCATTTTTGCCCCTGAGTAGTCCAGCCAAATTTGTGGACAAGATGAATGTGATTATTTGGAATCTAATGGAATAACTTATAGTCACAGTAAAATTTTAAGGTTACGATGAAGGAAAATAATATTTCAAGGCCTCTGTAACAAATGTAATATAATATGGATATAAAAACTTCTATTTATGACAATAGAAATAAAAATCTATATAGTCATGCTAATACTTCAGTGGTTTGTTGCTTATATTCAACATGAAGGAAAAGCTAAGTTTCTGTTAGAGGCATTAAGAAATATAAAGATGTCTTTTTTTTCCCCAGCCCATATTCATAGATTTTTTTAATTCTATGGATCTGGCACACCCAGTTAAGAACTCTAGTGTAAGGGATGCCTGGGTGGCTCGGTCGGTTAAGCAGCTGCCTTTGGCTCAGGTCATGATCCTGGAATCTGGGGATCAAGCCCCATGTCAGGCTCCCTGCTCAGCAGGGAGTCTGCTTCGCTCTCTCCTCCTTCCCCCCATCCCCTGCTCCTGCTCCTGCTTGTTCTCTCTCTCATTCACATTCTCTCTCAAATAAATAAAATCTAAAAAAAAAAATTCTAGTGTGGAAGAATGTTATACAATACCATGAAATTATTATCAGTCAGAGGAAGAGAGTGGGATATTCCACAGGCCATATGATCTAGTTACTTCAAAAAATATACTATATGTAACAAATTTTTTAAAGACTTAGGAGGCATTCAACCAAATGCAATATCAAGATCCCAATTCAAATAAACCAACTTTAGGACATATTTGGAAACTGTCAGGTAAAAATGGGCATGGATGGGATATTAAGTTTATTTGGTTAAATATAACAATGATGTCATGATTAGGCTTAAAAATTCTTTTCTAGCAGAGATATATACTCAAGTTACTGTGGATGAAAACTAATATGTTATCTTGTATTTGCTTTAAAATATACCAGGATAAAAAGTGAGGGAAGGGATTAATGACATAAGAGTAACTGAATACTGACAGTTGTTAAAGCTGGGTACATGGGGTTCCATTATGCCATCCTTAATAATTTTATTAATTTCAGAATTTATCTAATAAATAGATGTTTAAGGATGAAAAATCACCAGAAGCCTTTAAGATGAGAGAAATGTAACTTAACTTAGTTGGCAATGAAGCTCCTAGAGGGGTGTATTGGGCACCTCTTTGCCACACCTCACAGCCACTTAATCCACCCTCTTATTGCAGTCAAAACTGCAGCTACCAGCTATGTAGTGGTGTAAATGGCAGCATCCTGACTCAGTTGCTTCTTATCTCTCTCTCTTCCTAGCAAGGGGATGATTTTCTATGATCCCATTGCTGGATTGCCAGCAGGAATACATTCAGCAATTCTGTTACACAGGCAAACCTGGCAGTGCAAGGGAGTTAACACTCAAGGTCAACCTTTGACCAATGAGGGATGGGGCTAATGAAAATTACTCCCTTTTCCCCTTCCTCCAGGAGACAATTCTGCAGGTTTGAATAGACTCAACAGGTCTTCAATGGAACTCAGCCCCAGTAGCTCACAGCAATCATAGCAACTACCCTTGGATTATCTGTTTCACTGTATCTGCTGCCCCACTGATGGAATGACTTAGCAAAATAAGCTTGTTGGACATAAACCCTTGTCTCAAGCTCTGCTTCTTTGGGAATTAATCAAGAGAGTAAAAGGAAAATTAGATTATAAACCACAGCAATTTTTTAAGCATTAAACAAGCCACTTAAAATACTATGTTTGGTGGGTACTCTGGAAAGCAGACTCTGAGATGAAAAGTTTTATTGAACAGTAATGCTTATAAAAGATAAGAATTGAAGGAAATGGAATGTCACAGAGAAAAACTTGAAATCACGATGAAAGGAAAAGGGAGCGAAAAGAAGTATTAGGCAGGGAGATCTTCTAACAGTAATACAGATCTGACAAAATCTTAGCCAGTCAACAGAGAGCTCTGGTGCAAAAATGTCCCTTAGTGGAGTATTGGGCAGATATGCCAGGACCAGTATCCATATTGTGCTCAATCATGACTCTGAGCTGGCTGAGAATACCATGGAGTTGGACCAAAGGCTGAGAGAGACTGAAGGTATACTCAGCTATATAGATTATCAGCTCACTGTGCTAACTGCAGTTGAAAAAGTTCTCTCTCTCTCTTGAGATTTATTTATTTGAGAACATGTGTGTGCACGTGCAAGAGGGAGGGGGAAAGGTAGAGGGAAAGAATCTCAAGCAGACTCTGTGCTGAGCCCCAAGCTGGATGTAGGCTTGATCTCACAACCCTGAGATCCTGACCTGAGCCCAAACCAAGAGCCCAGACCAAGCTTAACTGACTGAGCCATCCAGGTGCCCCTGAACAAGTTCTCTCTTGAAGAGAGATTCAAATAGCCCACCTCCAAGACTGCCAAAGGTGCATTTTGGAAAAGAAATTTTTTTTTAATTCATATATTTGATTACCCTCTTCTTTCTAACCTCAGTGAAAAAGTCTATTAAGATGAACTGAAATGCAGTAACTACTGAAAAATATAATTGCACATTGTTGGTCACCCATGCTGAAATCAATAAAAAAAATCTCTGCCAACTCTGTGAACTTTTAGAGCTATCTGTGGTAGTATTTGGAGATGAGGATAAAAGTGAGTACCGGTGATAAAAATAAGTTTGAATTAATATTCTAAAGGTAAAAAAAAAAATATTCTAAAGGTAGATACGGTGGACATGCATTCACAGTCCTATAGGAGCTTCTAGTGAAAGCAGTCACCCCAGCCAGATTATATGGACTCTCAGAGAATGGGTAAATGCAAATGTGAGTACATAAACCAGCTGAGTGACATCCTGTAACAGTGCTAGGTAAGGTCTTAGAGACGGATAACTCTGTTACTCTCACTAGAGAATCAGCTTGTCCTCAAAGTTGGTGTGACCCACTTCCTGAGGATAGACTAAGAAAGGTGGAGGAAGTAACAGTACATTATTACCACCAACGTATTTCTCACAGACTGTGGTCCTCATTTCCAAAAGCTTCTTTTCTGGCTTTTTTTTGATATATTTACAAATTAGAGCCAATCAGAGATGATATGATTATAATTCTTCAAAAACAGGATCAGTCTATAACTAATTGAAGAATTAACTGTTAACAGTTATAAGGCATGCATAAGTGTACCACACAAAACATATCCATCTAAGCATCACTTCATCACAAGAACCATGGTAAAAAAAAACCAACAATCAAAATCACTAGCATGGGGACACCTGCATGGCTCAGTTGCTTAAGTGTCAGACTCTTGATTTCAGCTCAGGTCATGATCTTAGGGTCATGAGATCAAGCCCCATGTCAGGCTTCATGCTCAGCAGGGAGTCTGCTTGGGATTCTCTTTCTCCCTCTCCCATTTCCCCTCACCCCTGACTCATGATCGTTCTCTCTCTCTAAATAAAATCTTTGTTTTAAGATTTGACTTACTTATTTGTCAGAGAGAGAGAGAGCAAGAGAGAGAGCACAAGTGGGGGGGCAGGCAGAGGGAGAAACAGACTCCCCACTGAGCAGGTAGCCCAATGTGGAGCTCAATCCCAGGACCCTGGAATCATGATCTGAACCAAAGGCAGACACTTAAACGACTGAGCCACCCAGGCGTCCCTCTAAATAAAATCTTAAAAGAAAAATAAAAAAAGTAGCATACAAGTCTCTATATGTCATATGGAATCTTTTTCCTTTTAAATTTATGCCTCTCCTTGTCATATTTAATCAACTTTAAATAGCATTTTGAAAGCATATGACTGCATATTTGGTCACTCACCAAGCATTTCCAAGTAGTCTTTCTAGTATTATAATTTTCAACTCTATTCAATTTCAAGACAAAAACCAGCTGAAAGGTATTGAGGGGTTATAGCCGAGTCAATAGACCCCAGGCACCCAACAAAGCTCAAGGGAAAGGCTTTGTTTGCTCAGAGCTCTCCATGGCTTTTGAGAGACTATCTTGTTGTTGTTGTTGTTGTTGTTGTTTTGTTTTATTTTGTTTTGTCTTTGAGGAAGTGTGTAATAGAGAAAAGGGCCTTTAGGCAATTTCTCTGGAGAATAACAATCACAGATATTCTTAAAGAAAAATGAGTGTCTTCCCCTTCCCTGTCACAACTCAGAAAAAATCTTTTGTTACGGTCATTAGAAGTAAAACCAGAACTCTGTCTGAAGAACAAATACAGAAAATACATCATCTTACCTTTCTAATATTCTAAGTTACTCATTAGAAAAATACTACTGTCATTCAGTTAATTACATTTTGTCAATTATGTGCATGATTCTCCTTTTCTGTTTAGAATAACTTAGAAAATGATGCATTCAGAAAGCTGTGTAATAAGGATGTTGAGAGGGATAACAATTCTATAGCAACAGTCCAATTTATTATATAGAATTTTTGTGCAATATTGATACCATTAATAAGTTTTCCAGTGTTCTTGCCTATTTTTTCTACCTTCATAGAGCATAAAAGGAAAAGTTCAACCAAGCACTATTCCATTCTGTATTTATGTAATAGCAAAGACCCTTAGATATCTGATAACCAGTTGACTAACCAAGACACTGGAGATAAGTCTATACTTAGTTATTTTATTTATATATAACAGAGCAAAATATAATCAGCTATTTATGGTTATTGCTTCACCAATTCTGAGAATAAATTTGTAAAGTCATATGTGCATGGTGTAACTGTTCCATTTTTGTTGTGTTCAGTAATATATCCAGAACATTCCAGTGATTAAAGGCTTGCCATATCACATTACCTAGTGATGAGCAACATCTCTTATTCAGTGATAAGCAACAAATTCTTTCCATGCTAACCTCATGCCATTTTCTAATCATAAAGATCCCATAGATGCAGAACAAACAAATCCTTGATGGCAGAAGGAAAATAGTAGAAAGACAAAAGGAAGGTCATAAAGATGTCTGACAAGAAAATGAAGTGGAAGGGGCACCATCAGGCATTGAATAATCAGTTTACCACCCCCTGTTCAGAAAGGTCCAAGTACTAGTACAGTTCAGAGATTCAAGAATCCTCCACACACATGCGGCCTTTCATTAAGTCAGTGACCAAAAGCTCTTAATAAATATCTATCATATGCTTGGCTTTGAATTTAGTACTATATGGGATACAAATATACGCAAAAGCCTGATGGTCAAGGCGTTTATAATCTATCCATGACACCGTAGCTAACATAGCTAAAACCTAATGAATGGCACTAATCTAACGGTAAAAGTAGTTTGACAAACTCGGTAGGGTTGAAGTGATTGTTATGGACTAGGTAGAGCATGTGGTAGGCCGTAAGTGTTGGCCATGATTTTGTGAGATGAAAGGAAAAACAACTTCAAGCGTAGGAAATAAACACACAGAGTTAGGTCGACATTAGGTATGAGATAGAGATAATCTAGGTAATCTTGCTAGAGATAATCTCAGATTATTAATAGAATTGATAAATATGGCTTATTGGAGAGAATGTGGATAAGCATTTTAGGATACAGGAAGGAGAGGAATAAATGTTTTCTACAAAGGAAAAGAAAAAGACAAACACTAAATGAGAGGCTCACTGATACAAAGCAGTGAGAGAAAAATGGATACTCGATATAGGGCAGAAGAAATAAAGGTGACGTATGCATGACTTGTGTGTCTGAGCAATGCGCTAAATGTCTTATTTAAAATCCTATTGCACTGGGCATCAGTGGCTTTTATTGCAGTGTCCTCCAGATATCCATGATGGTATTCCCAAGGTATTGTCTTAATATTCCAGCAACCAAGCCCAGGCTATAACTTTGGACATGATCCTTATTAAAGACTGGGTGATAATGGGAGAGAATTCTTGAACAGTAGGTGACTATACTGTGATATCGAGTAGCCCAAATCTTAAAAGCTATTTACCCTGGCCTGCCTCCCCATGTCCAGAGGCAATCTAGACCTCACCCCCAAAACTCTCCTGGCATGTCCGAGTCTCAGAAATTTCTCTGTCCTGATTGAGGTACCCATTCAAAGATTTTTATATTTTTAGAAAGGTTGAAACTCATTTCCTTCAGGAAGCAAATTTCAGGCAAGTGATTGTCTTCCATTACCTCAGCAAACTTCCATATCAAATCTTCACATTTCTGATCCATCTAAGGTAATGACTCCTGCCCATCTCTCCAGGCTCTTGAGCTTTTAGAGAATTCATCTCCTCAGACAAGTCTGGCAGCCACTACTAGCTATTGACCAGAAAATCAAGCTGCTTTATCATTCTGTGCCATTGGGCACATCGATATGCTGTTTCTCTGCCTTTTCTAAAGAATCAGTTTATGCATCACCTCTATGGTGAAATTTAGCTTAACGCTGCAGAGCAAACAATATTTTTTCATTCTTTCAAAAAAGTTTTAGTATTATTCTGTGCCAGTCACTATTTTAGGAACTGGAAATATAGTGTTGAACAAAACAGGTAAGGTCTTTCTCTGTCCTCCAAATTGAGCATCCATTCTGAGAATTTGAGACATAAGAGCTCTTTCATCAATATTTCATGTATGTACCATGTACACATCTCCAAAAGTACATGGTTGTTTATTTTTTGTTTCTATATATCTTTTTCATTGTATTATAAGCAACTTAAGTGCAAAGAATGGCTGCCACCTGAGAATCTCGAGAGTCTCTAGTGCCAAAGAGCCAGAACGTACTTCTGTCATTCAACACCCAAGGGCATTGCTGTCATCAGTCAGTGATGGTGGAATCATGTTTAACAAATTGACTGTTTCACATATCAAAAGGCTTTTTAACATTATTATTGTTGTCATTTATGAAAACATCTTTTAGGAAAACAGCTCAACTGATAAATAAGTTTGATTGATAAACAATTGATCCCCTAAACCCAACAGTGAAGAGTTTATTTTTCTTCTAAAAATATGCCCCTCTAAAATTCCCTCTAAAAATACTTCATTACCTCTAAAAATACTTCATGAGTCGTATAAATATCATAAATCTTTTCCTAAATGATTTCTCTATTTATATTTATTAGCTTCAATTCTGCCCTCGCTCTCAAGTATTTTTCTTCATAAATATTCGTATTGAGATCTGGTGGGGAAGGGTGTTGGTGGTGGTTTTTCACTTGTTTCTGTTGTTTTGCTTACTTTACTTTCAAACACAGTCTATAGTTCACCTCTGAAAGCTGGTAATGACCCAGAGAGAACAAAGAACATCAGTAATCCTATGATGTGTTCATTCTTTATCTTTTTTTTATTTTTCACTCTAACTCAACAGTTTCTGCTCACCTCTCCTCTAAGATTTGGATCTGTAGGCTTTGCAAACTTCTCTTTCTTATTTTATATACCCTAACTTCTGAAAGAAAAAAAAAGACTTTTATTTATCCAATTGTGTCTCCACCAATTTTCTATAAGCTGTCACTTTCAGCTGCAGATTTAAAAATGTTCTGTGGGGATGATGGCAGCTTCTTCTGCACATCCCCTTTTCTCTCACACAGGTGGGGGCCAAAAGCACTGTGCAAAAAATGGAGAAAGATTTTAAGACATTATTTTTCTGGGACAACATGACTGATGTCACTTTGTATTCTTTCTAGTCAACTTACAACTTTATATTGCAATCTATGTTTACTATTTCTTTATATTCCAATATATTGATATGATATAAATCCTTAACTAAAAATAAGTACTTCTGTCTACCACTCCTTTGTAACTTTTAGAAATCTCATTGAGCCTGTATCTCCTTGTCAAATACCATCCCCTCACTGTTGAGACATTTCACTGTAACTTCTAGGTTCCTGAAATTGTTCCTAGTGTATTTAATCCAAACTACCAAACATTTACTATTAGAGCCATCCTGTCTCAGTCAAAATGCAATCAAAATGTAGCTGTCCCAGATCAAATTCTCTAATTGTTCAACTAGTAACTATCTACTTTTTTTTTTTTTTTAAGATTTTATTTATTTGTTTGACAGAGAGAGAGAGATCACAAGTAGGCAGAGAGGCAGGCAGAGAGAGAGGGGGGATGCAGGCTCCCTGCTGAGCAGAGAGCCCGATGCGGGGCTCGATCCCAGGACCCTGAGATCATGACCTGAGCCGAAGGCAGAGGCTTTAACCCACTGAAGGCAGAGGCTTTAACCCACTGAGCCACCCAGGCACCCTGTAACTATCTACTTCAACTAATAATTTGCATTCAAGATTCCATTCGTAACTTCTACTGGTAAACCTTTGGCAAATCAATCTCATTTGTCAATACGATATGGTTGTCTTCATCACACACTAATTTCAATTTCATTTTTACTTTAAAGCAACTTCAATTCACTTGTTTACTTTGAATATCAACACGGTATTTTTTTACATGACAGAAATATAATTTTCTGTCTTCTACTTGACCTGGCTGCTGTATCTACCACTTCCACTAGCTGAATAGGGCTGTGCTTCTTCTTCCTCCATGTAGCAACACTCAGGAAGTGTCTTTACCTTTTATTTTAAATTATTAAAGAGATGTCAATCCTCTCAACAACCATATTAAGGAATTATGGGAATAGCAATGGTCTCAGACTTTAAAAAGGAAGAAGCTGGGCTACAGATAAAATGTGCATTTTTTATACAAATAAGTCAGTGGTTGGTCTGGGAAAGGAGCCCAGGGAATTCTCATCCCATGTTAGCATATTAGTCAATAGACTAATTTTTATTTTCACTTAAGATAAAATCATAGTACTGGAAGAGCCTCATTTCAGTTATATCCTAGACAGAATTCTATCAACACTATGTTGAAGGAAAGGTTAATTTCACAAATGCTTATAGAGTAATTCTTTGTAATATGACTCCATGATTTTTTTTTAAATGTTACAGTCATCGAGCTGTAACTCTGTGTCTCAAATTAGAATTTAGACTAACCAGGAAAAATGCCATGGACTTCTGGTAGAGAACAATTATCAGTGTCATTGTGATATTCATAAAAGCTTTGACCATGCTATCTAGGTCCAAAGCTATCTTGTTCCTAAGTTGTCATTTATTTATTAGTTTATTCAATAATTATCACTCAACAGATATTATGTGCTTGTCCCCAATAAAAAATTTAGACATTATTCTTTTCACACAGTTTACAATCTTTCAGAGAATACAGAAGCAATTATTTACAGCATGTTGACTCTTATGTTAGAAAATGTACAGAGCTCAATAAGAGGATTTGGTCAGGGCAACTCTATAAGATTTCAGAACTCAGTGAGGTTTTCTAAAGGAAGCAATATCTTAAAGTGGGAGTTGGAGGATAAAAAAAAGAGAGAGAGAGAGATAACCCAGTCAAATAGGAAGTATGGTGGTTGAAAAATATTGCAGGTACAACATGTACAGGACCACAGATAAAAGACAGCATGGTACATTACATGATCTGTAACAAGTTCATCATGGGTGGAGTGCAAGAATGGAAAGCAACAGAGATGGGGCCAAAAAAAGATCCAAGGCCATCTATTTTGGAAAAACAAAATAGAGCAGAGATCAACAAACTTTCTGTAAAGAGCCAAGTAATAAATATTTTAGGCTTTTTGGGCATCCAGTCTCTTACCTTAACTATTGCAGAGCTAAAGCAACCTGAGACAATATATAAATGAATATAATTCATTGCATATACAGATCAATTTGTAGAGAATTGACATCCTAAAAATAATCTTCTGACCCATGGACACAAATACATCTCTTCATTTTTTTCATTCTTTCGTTTCACTCAGCAGGGTTTTCTAGTCTTTCTTTTTTTTGGTCTTGCCCTTTTTTGTCAGATTTATCTCTACCTACTTCATATTTTAGATACTGTTATAAATAGTATTACTTTATTTAATATTCTTATTTTAGAGTGTGTGTATGTAGAAACATAATTGATTTTTAGATATGGATCTTTTATCCTGCAACATTGCTAAACTCACTTATTAGTTATAGTAGCTTGATTATGGGTTCAATAAAATATTCTACCAAGATAATTATATTTTATACAAATAAAATTTCTTTCTTTTTAATCTGAATTTCTTTTATTTTTTTGCTTACCATATTGTACTGGCTAAAACCTGAAATGTAACGTTGATTAATAGTGGTGGGATTGAATATCCTTACCATTTTTTTCATCTTAGGAGGAGAGCATTTAATCTTTCACCAAATATGAGGTTCACTGTAGGTTTTTTATAAAAGACTTCATCAAGTTAAGGATTTTCTCTTCTGCGCATTAATTTGATGTGTGGCTATGATGCCAGGTTTTTGGTCAAACACGAGCCTAGAAGTTACTATGAAGATATTTTTTAGATGTGATTCACATTTAAATCAGTAGATATCAGTAGCTACCCTAGTAGACAGATCACCCTCTTTAATGTGGGGAAGAGTGGTATCATCTAATCAATTAAAGGCCTTAAGAGAAAAGACGCCAAGTCCTCCAGAGAAAAAGGAATTCTGCCCCCAGACTGCCTTCAGACTCAAGACTGCAATATCAACTCTTCCTTAGGTTTTCAGCCTACCAGACTGCCCTGCAGATTTCAAACTTGCCACCCCCCACAATTGTAAGAGTTAATTTTTTAAAATAAGTGTCTTCTTTTCTCCTCCCTTCCCTCTCCTTCTCTCCCTCAACTTCATTTCATTCCCCTTCTCCAGAAAGATAAATGATGATAGATAGATGATAGATAGATAGATGATAGATAGATAGATAGATAGATAGATAGATAGATAGATAGATGATAGATAGATATAGATGATAGGTGCATATTTGATAGATAATCTTATTGGTTATGTTTTTCTGGAGAATACTAATACATCTTCCATTCCTAGTTTGCTAAGTGTTTCTAACAGTAATGGATTTATCAAAAGTTTTATCAAATATTTTTTCTGCGTGTATTGAGATGATTATATAGTTTTTCTACTTAGTTTGTTCATGTAGTGAATCATATCTTTGATTTTCAAATGTTAAATCAGATTTATATCACTGGGACAAACTCCAGTTGGGCATAATATTTATCATTTGCATGCATTATATTTCATTGGCTAAAATTTTGTCAATAAATTTTACATCTGTGTTCAGAAAGGGCAATAGTCTACAGTTTTCTTTCCTTGTAATGCATTTGTCTGCTTTTGGTGTCAGAGAAAATTCTGGCCTCAAAGAATAAATTGGAAAATATTCCTTCCTTTTTAATATTCTGGAAGAGTTTATGTAATCATACTAAATTTATTCGTTGGTTCTAGTAGGTTTTGTTTTTTGTTTTTGTTTTCTTTTGTAAAATGCATAGGATTTTTGAAGTATTCATGTCATCCTCCAATAAAAGTTTTACTTCTTCCTTTCTAATCTTACTGCTTTTTTTTTTCTTCTGGCTTTATTTTAGTAGCCAGGACTTTAATTTCAATGGTGAAAAAAAAAGTAGTGAGAGTAATAAGACTCTCCCCAATTTTAAACAGATTTTTCAGTCTTTTACCATTACATATGTTGTTAATTATAGGATTTTCATATATGTCCTCAATCAGGTTAGGGATATCTTTCTGTATTCATAGTTTTTTGAGAGTTTTTGTCTGTTTGTTTAAATCATGAATCAGTGTTTAATCTTGTCGCATAATTTTTATGCATCCTCAGATGATCCTATTTCTTTCCTACTTTTTTTCTGTTAATGTGTTGAAATTACAATGACTGATTGCAAAGTTGCTTTCCAACCTTACATTATGGAATGAACTGCACTTGGTCAACATTCATTATCTTTGTTATATGTTGCTGCATATGATTTCCTCATTGCTATGGCTGCCATAACAAAAGACACAAAATGAGTGACTTAAACAACAGAAATGCATTGTCTCAGAGTTCTGGAAACTAGAATTTAGCAACATTTAAATGGCAAATTCTATTTCCTGAGCAAGAGACAACTGTTGAAATCTCTTCTCATTTTCTAGACCTCCCAGCTTCTGCTTTCCTCTTGGTTCTTTGGAGCCTTGCTTATCATATGCAAATTTTAGGAAACATCTAAAGAGTTGAAGATGCTATGTATGCAGAACTGTCCATGCAGAATTTGGGGGTGGGCATCCCTTCTCTGAGCTTCTCCTTTCTAAGAATTTTCCTTTCAATATCTATCTGCTCCTGTCTTTTTCAACCTCTGTCTTTTCAGTCCATAAGACTACATTTGTATTGAATTCTATTACTTGGTATATCTCAGGAAACTAGGAAGCATCCTCTATGGGGAAAACCAATAAATAAGAGTATCATTTTGTTTACTTCCTTTCTTTTAAAAACTGTGTCTTATGGAGTTTCCGATGCTTTTAATTCCTTTTACTATCTTTAAAAAGTTTTTTAAAAATCCAGTTATAATAGCTGTCAACAGGAGGATTGCTTTAATAAAATTTAATGTTACTGGAATGGGAACTCTAATCAATGTTCTTTAAGTTAAAAAAGTTTTTTAATGCAACCTCCCATAATTCCTATGTATTAATTTGTTATTTATTAAAATAATGTAATACATTTATCTTTATTGTTTAAAGTTTGCTTTTATGAAATCCATAATTTTATAACATAAATCAAAACGAGTTTTAAAATAACATTCAATACCAGTAATGAGGCTAAAATATATATGCCTTATGTTTTAACATGATCCCATAATTTCAACATAATAACATAATTCAACAAACATTAATATAATGTTTTAACACAAATCCTTCATTCTTAACATCATTTAAAACATAATTAGGGAAGCAGAGGAATACAGGGGAAGGCAAGAAAAAATAAGATAAAGACAGACAGGGAAGCAAACCTTAAGACTCTTAACCATAGGAAACAAACTAAGTGTTGCTGGAGGGGAGGTGCATGGGGGGATGGGTAACTGGGTGATGTGCTGAGCACTGGACGTTATATGCAACTGATATATCACTAAATTCTATCCCTGAAATTAATAATACAGTATATGTTAACTAAATTGAATTTAAATAAAAAATTTAAAAAAAAAAACCATAAGTACGGGTACATGGGTGGTTCAGTCAGTTAACCGTCAGATTCATTATTTCAGCTAAGGTCATGGTCTCAGGGTCATGAGATCAAGCCCTGCATCAGGCTTTACACACAGCACGGAGTCTCTTGAGATTTTCTCTGCCTTTCACTCTACCCCTCCCCCTGCTCAGACACAGTCCCTAAATAAATAAATAAATAATAAAATCTTTCAAAAACAAAACAAAAAAACATATATAATTCAAAATAGTGTATGTGAGAAACTCCTCACTCTGCCCATGTTTTCATTGTCATTAGCATCCCTTGTTTCTCTTCTCTATTTTGTGCAGACAATACAAGAACATCCTTACATTATCCGTAACTCAATATAACTAAAAGAGGTCCAAAAATCATACTAAATGCAGAAACATTAAAGACCAGAAACCAAATCAGAGAGAAGGTGGAGATAAAATGGCATTGTTGAACTGTTATTGAGCTAAATTCTATCTCCCTCAAAAGAAAGACTTAATTAGTAATTAATCATCCTCTCTTTCTTCTCTCAATTTTCTTTCTTTCATTAAGACACAAATTTTTCTTTCTTTCACTTCTCTCAGACTACAGTAAGTAGGAGATAACTGACCACTAACTTCAGAAAAACGACTAAAGAAATAAGTTTCTCTTTAATATATAAAACAAATAAATTTATAGATAATTATATACTATTACTTTTTTCACCATTTACTTTTACTCTAGTGGGGGAAGCACAAAATTACAAAATGCTGTTTTGAGTTGCATAATACTAAGGTTTAGCATTCCATTCCCATAGAAATTTCTTTTCCATTTCCTATACCTCTTTTGTTGTTGTTCTTGTTGTTGTTGTTTGTTTTGTTTTTTTAATTCCAGTTCGTTAGCACATAGTGTAGCATTGGTTTCAGGGGTAGAATTTAGTGGTTCATCACTTACGTATAACACCCAGTACTTACCCAACAATTGCCCTATTCAGTACCCATCATCCATCTAGCCCATTCCCCACCCATCATCCCTCCAGCAATCGTCAGTCTGTTCTCTTACCTATAGAGTCTCTTGGGGGCACCTGGGTGGCTCAGCCAGTTAAGCATCTGCCTTCAGCAAGTCATGCTCTCAGGGTCCTGGGATTAAGCCCCACATCAGGCTGTGCACTCAGCAGGGAGTCTGCTTCTCCCTTCTATTCTCCCTCTGTGCTCTCTCTCTCTCTCTCTCAAATAAATAAATAAAATATTAAAACAAAACAAAACTGTAGAGTCTCTTGTACTTTGCCTCCCTCCCTGTTTTTATCTTATTTTATTTTTCTTCCCTTCCCCTATGTTCATCTGTTTTGGTTTTTTTTTTGGTTTTTTTTTTTTGTTTTTTTTTTAAAGATTTTATTTATTTATTTGACACACAGAGATCACCAGTAGGCAGAGAGGCAGGCAGAGAGAGGGGGGAAAGCAGGCTCCCTGCTGAGCAGAGAGCCTGACGCGGGGCTCGATATCAGGACCCTGAGATCATCACCTGAGCCGAAGGCAAAGGCTTTAACGCACTGAGCCACCCCATCTGTTTTGTTTCTTAAATTCCACACTGGTATGTGTCTTTCTCTGACTTATTCCACTTAGCATATTACACTACACTTCTATTCAAGTTGTTGCAAATGGCAATATTTTCATTCTTTTTTATGGTTGAATAATATTCCATTATGTATACATATGGAATATATATATACGGTGCCCCTTCAAATCACTAAGTTTGTAACCTTTGCATAAATACCTAGTTGTGCAATTGCTGGGTTGTAGGGAAGTTCCATTTTTAACTTTTTGAGGAACCTCCATACTGTTTTACATAGTGTCTGTACCATTTGTATTCCTGCCAATTGTGTAAGAGGATTCCCCTTTCTCTGCATCCTTGCCAACATCTGTTCTTTCCTGAGTTGTTAATTTTAGTCATTCTGACCAGTGTGAGGTGGTTTCTCATTGTGGTTTTGATTTGTATTTCCCTGATTGAGTGATGTTTAGCAGTTTTTCATATGTCTATTGGCCATTTGTATGTCTTCTTTGGAGAAATGTCTGTTCATGTCTTCTGCCCATTTCTTAACTGGATTATTAGTCTTTTGGGTGTTGATTTTGATGAGTTCTTTATAGATTTGGGATACTAACCTTTTATCTGATAGGTCATTTGCAAATATCTTCTCCCATTCCATAGGTTGGTTGCCTTTTAGTTTTATTGACTGTTTCCTCTGTCGTGCAGACCCTTTTTATCTTGATGAAGTCCGAATAGGTCATTTTTGTTTTGTTTACCTTGCCACCAGAGATGTTTCTAGTAAGAAGCTCCTGTAGCTGAGGTCAAAGAGGTTGTTGCCTGGTTTCTCCTCTAGGGTTTTGTTAGTTTCCCATCTTATATTTCAATGGCTTCCTATCATTCATCCATTTTGAATTTATTTTTGTGTATGGTGTAGGAAGTGGTCCAGTTTAATTCTTCTGCATGTGGCTGTCCAGTTTTCCCAAAACCATTTGTTGAAGAGACTGTCTTTTTTCCATTGGATATTCTTTCCTGCTTTGTCAAAGATTAGTTGACCATCTAATTGTGGGTCCATTACTAGGTTCTCTATTCTGTTCCATTGATCTCTCTGTTTTTGTGTCAGTACCATACTATCTGGATGAATACTGCTTTGTATTACAGCTTGAAGTTTGGGAATGTTGATGCCTCCCACGTTGCTTTTCTCTTTGAACATTACTTTGGCTATTCAAGGTCTTATCTTTTCTAAAGTTATAAACTTTAGGATTGTTTGTTCTAGCTCTGTGTAAAATGCTGGTGTTATTTTGACTGGGATTTGCATTGAAGGTGTAGATTGCTTTGGGTAGTATGAATATTTTAACAATATTTTTTCTTCTAATCCATGAGGATAAAATATTTTTCCATTGTGTCTTCTTGTTTCTTTCATAGTATTCTATAGTTTTTAGAGTACAGATCTTTTACCTCTTTGGTTAGATTTATTCCTAGGTATCTTATGGTTTTAGGTGTAATTGTAAATGGAATTGATTCCTTGATTTCTCTTTCTGGCGCTTCATTACTGGTGTATAGAAATGTAATAGATTTCTGTTTGCACAGAAATCTTGCTACTTTGCTGAATTCATGCTACTTTGCTGAATTCATGAATTAGTTCTAGCAATTTTTGGTGGAGTCTTTCAGATTTTCTGCATAGAGTATCATCTATATCATCTGCAAATAGTGAAAATTTGACTTCTGCCTTGTCGATTGGATGCCTTTTATTTCTTGTTGTCTGATTGCTGGGGCTAGGACTCACAGTTCTCCGTTGAACAACAGTGGTGAGAGTGGACATCCTATTGTATTCTTGACAGGGGAAAAGCTCTCAGTTTTTCCCCATTGAGGATGATGTTAGCTGTGGGTCTTCTATATATGGCCTTTATGATGTTGAGGTATGTTCCTTTTATCTCTATTTTCTTGAGGGTTTTTATCAAGAAAGGATACTGTATTTTGCAAAATGATTTTTCTGTATCTATTGAGAGGATCATATGGTTCTTATCCTTTCTTTTATTAATGTGATGTATCATATTGATTGGTTTGTGGATATTGAACCACACCTGAAGCCCAGGAATAAATCCCACTTGATCGTGGTGAATAACCCTTTTAATGTACTGTTGGTTTCGATTAAGTATATCTTGTTGAGAATTTTTGCACCCATGTTCATCAGGGATATTGATCTGTAATTCTTTTTAGTGGGGTTTTTATCTAGTTTTGGGATCAAGGTAATGCTGACCTCATAGAATGAGTTTGAAAGTTTTCCTCACATATCCATTTTTTGGAACAGCTTTGGAAGAATAGGTATTAATTCTTCTTTAAACATTAGGTAGAATTCCCCTCGGAAGCCATCCAGCCCTAAACTCTTGTTTGTTAGGAGATTTTTGAATACCAATTCAATTTCTTTATTGGTTATGGGTCTGTTCAGATTTTCTGTCTTCCTGTTTCCGTTTTAGTAGTTTATATGTTTCTAGAAATTTATCCATTTCTTTTAGATTGCCTAATTTGTTGGCATAAAATTGCTCGTAATATTCTCCTATAAGTGTTTCTTTTTTTGCAGGGTTGGTTGTGATCTCTCCTCTTTCATTCATTTTACTTATTCGGGTCCTTTCTCTTCTTTTTTTGATAGGTCTGGCTAGGGGTTTATCAATTTTGTTAATTCTTTCAAAGAACGAACTATTTCCAAGTTTTGTTGATTCGTTCTTTTGGTTTTATTTTTATTTCTATATCACTTATTTCTGCTCTAATCTTAATTGTTTCCCTCCTTCTACTAGTTTTAGGCTTTATCTTCTGTTCTTTTTCCAGCTCCTTTAGGTGTAAAGTTAGGTGTTTATTTGAGACTTTTCTTGCTTTGCTCTTATCACTGCCTTTGCTGCACCCCAAAAGTTTTGGACTGTTCTGTTTTCATTTTCATTTGCTTCCATGTATTTTTTTTATTTCTTCTTTAATTTCCCTGTTAACCCATTAATTCTTTAGTGGGATATTCTTTAGCCTCCTGTATTTGTGGTCTCTCCAAATTTTTTCTTGTGGTTGACTTCGAGTTTCATGGTGTTGTGGTTTGAAAATATGCATGGTATGATCTCAATGTTTTTGTACTGGTTGAAGCCTGATTTGTGACTCAGTATGTGATTTATTCTGGAGAATGTTCCATGTGCACTCAAAAAGAATATGTATTCTATTGCTTTAGGATGAAATGCTTTGAATATATCTGTTAAGTCCATCTGATCCAGTGAGTCATTTAAAGACCTTGTTTCCTTGTTGGTCTTCTGCTCTGTCCATTGCTGTGAGTGAAATGTTATTGTCCCCTACTATTACTGTATTATTATCAACGAGTTTCTTTAAGTTTGCTATTAATTAATTTATATGTTTGTTTGCTCCCAAGTTGGGGGCATAAATATTTATAATTGTTAAGTCTTTTAGTTAAATACACCCCTTTATTATGATGTAGTGCCCTTCTTCATCTCTTCTTCTTTGGTTTAAAAACTAGTTTATCTGATATAAGTATGTCCATCTTTTTTAGATGTCCATTAGCATGATAGATAGTTCTCCACCTCCCACTTTCAATCTGGAGGTGACTTTGGGTTTAAATGAGTCTCTTGTAAGCAGCATATCAATCCCACCTAGTATTCTTATGACCATAAATCTAAATTCTTTTTCAGATACATTGTTTATATCTGTTTTGAGCAAATACCTGGCTGTGATTTCTTCTTCATCTTTTTGGGGGGAGAATTCCCTTTTCTGTCATTATGTCCAAGTTTCTGTCTTTTGTTTGTTATGAAAGCTTGTAATGTTTCCTGCCTCTATAGTAATACTATGTTGAGGAGTTCTACACTCTTCAGAGCGTGGCACTTTAGGAAGTGTTTCTAGTGTATGCTGTGTGCACTCTGCTAATGTGTTTTGGCTGCTCTTTCTCACACATTAGTTCTCCGCAGAGTTCCTCCTTGCTTATAGTGAGAAGCGTTTGGACCTTTATCTAAGATTTGCTTTGCTCTCTTTGTTAAGATAAGTGTAATCTAAAAGAAAAGAAAAAAGAAAAGAAAAGAAAAGAAAAGAAAAAGGAAAAAAAAAGGCCTGATGCAAGAAAAGAGAAAAGGAACAAGAAAGCAAACAGACAAATGACAAACAAAAAAGTATAAGCCTGATTCCAAAGAAAAAGAAAGAAGGAAAAAAGAAAGAAGGGGGAAAAAACCTGATCCCCAAAAATGGGAAAAGTAAACAAACAAGCCAATAAATGAACAAAAAACTATAAGCCTGTCAAAAAAATAAATAAATAAATTTAAAATGTTTAAAAAAAATAAAAATTTTAAAAATTTAAAAAGCCCATTTCCACTAGAATGAAGCTGATATTTTGGAGCACTCTATGATAAGAAGTCTTGAACCATGCGGAAGGCCTGCATTGTTTTTCTAAGCGAAAGGCCCACTGTACTGGCTCACAGTCAAACTTGCCCTAATAAAGGTAAAGATGCACCTGTCCAGCACAGAGGTGGGGAGTTTGGTGTAAGTGACTCTGGCCTCTACTGGAGGTCTGTGTTTCTCTCTGAAGTACACCATGCTAGTGGGGGGCGGGGAGGGACAGGGGAGAAAGTGGAAGATGGCATCATTCCACCCTCTCCCCTCTGGAGGAGAACTTATGGTCCCCACTGTTCAGGAGGCCCTCACAGAAAAATGAACAATCTCCTCTTCTGCGTCCCAGGCTTCCCTAGAGGAGAGCCTCGCAGCACTGCACCTGGAAACTTTCTGTCCTGGAAAAACAGTAGCATGCCTTCATGAGTGTCCAGAGGCTATGGTGAAGCACAGCAAAAGGCTGTGACCAGGTTATCTGCCCTCTTAGTGTGCCTCTATCCACTGCTGTTGAACAACCACTCAATGCCACTTGGAGAGTCTTTTGTCCTTGGAGAGGCAATATAGTCTCTTCCAAATGTACTCCAGGAATAGGAACATTCTCGCCCTGTGTGACCCAGGGGATCTCTATACCACAGCATCTTGCTGGAACCCTATGCAGTGCCACACCACTCTCTCTCCCACTTTCTCCCTCTCTCTCTCTCCCGACTTCTCTCTGTGAAAAGGGCTCCCTCTCCTCCATAGCACTACAGCTTTTCTCTCTCCCAAGTCACATCTCCAAACCTTGCATCGGCCATCTTCTCTTCCTCCAATTGTGCAGATTCTTTTCTTAATCCTCAGATCGATTTCCTAGTTGTTCAACATGATTTGAGATTGATCTAGCTGTGTTCAAAGGGTGAGGCAAGCCCAGGGTCCCCCTACTACTCTGCCATCTTAAGTCCTCCCATTGCATTCCCATAGAAATTTAAAAAGAGGCCATTATGTTACCACATTGTGCTGAACACGGGAGATGGAAAAATGACTAGATGTAATTCCTGACCTCAAATAGTATATGATTATTCATAACTCACCCTCCTTCCCCAAATTTCTCATGCCTATCCCTTCCTCTATCTTCTCATTGCCAAGTGTCTAATAATATGTATCTTACAACACCTCTACAAAACCAGTGCTCTAACCCCTGAGCTATGGAGTCCTTACAACACCTCTAAAACAGTGACCTCTTGTGAGGCACAGCATGAACTTTGGACAGAACATGAACTTTGAAGTCAGAGAGACCTGAAGCCAAATCATAACTTTAACATTTATGAAATATATGTTATTGAAGAAATTACTTCAGGGGCGCCTGGGTGGCTCAGTTGTTAGGCGTCTGCCTTCAGCTCAGGTCATGATCCCAGGGTCCTGGGATGGAGCCCCACATTGGGCTCTCTGCTCGGTGGGAAGCCTGCTTCTCCCTCTCCCACTCCCTCTGCTTGTGTACCCTCTCTCACTGTGTCTCTCTCTTTAAAATAAATGAATAAAATCTTTAAAAAAATTACTTCAATCTCTGGACTT
This sequence comes from Potos flavus, assembly GCA_028534135.1. Classification (NCBI taxonomy): domain Eukaryota; kingdom Metazoa; phylum Chordata; class Mammalia; order Carnivora; family Procyonidae; genus Potos; species Potos flavus. The sequence goes on from CM052886.1 coordinate 30,795,098, forward strand.
AATTTTTTCATTTGTAATATATGGACATTAGCAAATACATTAAAGTGTTTTCACAGGAAGTAGTTGAAATAACATTTGTGAAAACCTCCTTCAAAATTATCAAAGCTAAATAAGTCCATTTTTTATCCTTTCACCAGCATTGGGAATATATATGCAAACATATTTTACAAACTGTAAATTAATCTACAATTTTCACCTTATTTTGAATCCATCAAGCATACTGCAGTTAGATTAATCTTAAACTTGTTGTAACATAAAATATGTCTTAAAAGCCTTAAACAGCTTTCACTTTCTTTCCTCAGGTGGTCTAGCTCTTCTGCCTAACTTTTAAAGTTACCAAAAGTTCTTCACATCATCACTTTCCAGTCATTTCCCAATTACTTCCAGAGGTCTGCTATAATCTGTTGGTCTTCTCTGTGCAATTTGGACAAACATGAAGATTCTCTTACTTCTAACCCTTTGATTTTATTTCCAGGACTTCTGGCCTCGAGAACTGTACCACGCAGTCTGTGATACATCATTATGGCAATTTGACAAACTAATACAGGTAGTTTTGAATATTTGTTAATGTTCTCATAAAAACAGATGGGCACTCCGAGCAGCAAAATCAAAAACTATGGAAAACCTCTATATCAATACTGGTTGAAAAGTTTACTTCGTGAACCTTAAAATGTTAACAGGCAAAACTGCATACCTCAAGAACAAAACCCAAATAGTCCTGCTGCTTAACTATGCAAGAGGAAGCGGAGGAAAAGCACAGGGACTTCTGTGAGCTATGCGAGCTAGAGAACTCTCAAATCACCAAGCTCTGGAAGGCTTGGAAAGCAAGTGTGGGAACAGTAACTGATTTGGAAAAGGATTTGACAGGGTCCAGTTTGTGAGTACAACGTAGGAAAACATGGTAAGGTCATACGGTGTTGGAGTAGTCTGAGTCCTTTGAACTCTATTTGAAAAAAAGAAAAAAAACAATCAAAGCTTCTTCCAAAACCTTCCAGGGGACAGAATCCAAATTTATCAGGACATGGGAAAGTGGGGGCGACAAAGAAAAAAAAAATGATCATCTACATTGGAGAGGAGGAAAAAAATGTAATATCTCAGAGAATATCAAAACGTTTTTCGACACTTCACTAAACTTACAGAAGAGGGAGGTCTAGAACCATAAAGCTAGGAAATACAATATTATCCTTCTTCTTTCCTAATAATATAAGAAAAGTAATCTCAAGCATGAGCAATGAAAATGATTGTGGTCAAATGACAGATGAAATTATTGTAATAAAACTGAAATTAATGGAAAAGTTTATGTCCCTACAGACAATGAAGGTACACTAGAAAAACATTTCTACAAACACCTAAATTAGTCCAAATAAATTAAGAAACTATTATAAGCTATGAATTAATAGCTTAAATAATAATTATGCACAATTACAAATGTGATTACTAAACAAAAATATTATTTGAAAGACTGCTGACAAAACTTAGAATTATAAATAAAAGAAAAAAATCACCTTGGAAATAAAGACCAAACTAGAAGGGCCATGCACACCAGCATGAATGATGACTTAAAGAGGAGATGGAGAGGAACTGATGTTTAAAAATCAAAATAAAATGGAGACAAAAAGAGATTCAAAATAATATGATAAGTATCACTGGAAGATAGTCAAGATCCAACATATGAAAATCAAGACCATGAAACAGAACAGATACTAAAAATACAATTCAAAACACTTCCCTCGTAAAAGAGAAATTGAAAGTTGGGCATAATGTATATGTAGTTAAATGATCGAGAACAGGAAACACCCAGATCCATTTAGGCAAACTATTAAATTTTAAGAAAAAGGGGGGAAGTTGATGGGAGAGAGAAGAATTAAGCATTTAGACAAAAACATCAAAATATTTAAAGGGAAAATAAATCAGACTGTTAGGCTTTTGAAAGTCAGCAATTTTATCCCAGAAGACAATGAAGAAACATATTTGAGAAACATAATAAAAGAAAGTATAAGTCAATGAGTTTTATTTTCAGGGAAACTACCATACATACATACAAACATACTGTACATACAAGCAAAAAAGCATCCAACTATTAGGAATATTTAGAACCCAGAGAATATTGCTTACAGAAGCACCTCTGAAAGAATCCATTAAAGAAAAGTTTCAGGCAACCTAAAAAAATCAGAAGCCATTAGCATGATGTCTAGAAGATGCCTTAAGTATATATTTACCTGTAGAACTAAAATTAATTGATGGTTATAAAGAAAAGAGTATAGTCACAATCCTGTAAACGATAAATACACTATAGTTATTTATACTGTATGTAGAAAGGAAGAAGAGATACCAACTTGGGTAGTCCAAAATCGGCACCCCAAAACAACTTGAACCTAATTATAAACTTCTACATTTAAATTCCAGTCTATAGAAAATACTGCAGATAGATAAACAAGCTGAATGACACCACAGGAAGAAATGTGCAAATTCTAGAATTCCTCAGGACACCTGACCCGGTTTCTTCAATAAGTCAATGGCATAAAAAACTAAAGGAGAAAGGATCATTCTATATCACGAATAATCTAAAAAGCATATCCAAATTCAGTGAAAATACCTTTCTTGGATTTTAATTCAAACTAACTACAAAGATATTTTTAGATAATTAATGAAATTTGAACTAGGTATTAGATCATACTAAAAAATTATAATTACAAAAGATGTGATAATGGCACTATGGTTATGTAAGAAAATGTCTCCCTTTTTTGAGATGCATATTGACATTTTGGAGTTGAAATGACATGACTTTGGGATTCACTTTAAAACACTTTAGTAAAAATAATCAGAGAATAGTCAAGTAAGTCAGAATGTTGATGGTTGTTCAAGTTAGATGATTGGATAATTTTTCATAATAAAAATTATAGAAGGGGAAAAAATGGCACTCAGAATGTATCCATATCACATCCCAGGAACCTGTAAATGTTATACCTTACTTGGAAAAAAGGGTTCTGCAGATGTAATTAAGTTAAGGACCTTGGGATGAGATCATCTTGGATTATCTGAACATGACCTAAATCCAGTGACAAAATCTTTGTAGGACAAACACAAAGAACAGAGAGAAGAGCTGTTGGTAATTGGCCATGGAGGCCAACATTGGTGCTATGTAGCAAAGGATTGCCAATTGCAACCAAAAGCTGGAAAAAGCAAGGAATGAGATCTTTCTTGGAGCCTCTGGAGGAAGTATGGCCCTTCTCAGTTTGGATGCTGGGCCTCCATAACTGTGAGAGAATTAATTTCTGTTGTTTTAAGTTACCGAATTTGTGATAGCTTGTTACGGTAGCCCTAGGAAACAAATACACTAAATTCTTTAATATTCATATTAAAACACCAATGGGCAATGATTTAAAAATAAATGAAATGATAAAAACTAAGATTACAGAATTGAAGATAATCATATTAATTGCACTGATAAAAGTAAGAGGGCTTACTTTTCTTCTTTAAATTATTCAAATTTGCTAACAAAGCAAAATCCAACATCATGCTACATTCTGAAGTCATATCTTAAAAAAGGTGTTTCAGAAAGGTTAAAAAAAAAAGATGGGGGAAGACAAAGCTACATCAGGAAAATGAAAATAATAAGAAAGCAGGTGATCTTAATCTTTATTTTTAACAAGGTAAGAATTCAAAACAAAAACACTAACAGAGACAAAGTAAAATATTTAATAAAGTTTGCAATTCACAATGAAGATGTGCAAATTATTAATATTTATGAAAACAATAATACAACAAGAACTTTCATGAAGTAGCATCCACAGATTTAAGGAGAAATAGAAATAAAGTACCAGTAAGAAATTTTAACATACCTCTATCAATTCGAGACAAATAAAGTAGAAAAAATAAGTAAGAATGTAGAACTATATAGGCCACAAAAAAACCTCAACAAATTCCAACAAGTAGAAATAATACAATCACCACTATTTGATAATTCAAAAAAACACAAAATTTTTGAAAATAATAATAGTAAACATGGGATATATCAGAATAAAAATATATGAAATATAATTAAGACAATTATCATAGGCCAATTATTGGTATTATGTACTTAAATCAATAAAAACTACCATTAAAAAATAATTGAATTTTTTAAATCCAACTAAAAAAGTTAAAGAACCACAAGATAAACCAAAAGTAAGCAGAAAAAAGGAATTAATAAAAATAAGTTAAAGAAAAAATAAACAGTAAAACATAAAAGTAGAACAAATACACTCAAAGCCCGGAACTTTGAAATTGTTAACAAAATAGATACAACATTAGCTGAAATAGCTAAAGAAAGAAAAGTAGAAGAAAGGACATAGGTGCAACAGGAAATACCATGAAAACTAGGAATGCCAGAAAATAGAGTACTTTGCATGACTCTATGCAAATGTTATTTGATCAAGATGAGCAGGATAATTTTATCCCAAAAGCAAAACTTAACAAAATTGACTCCAGTAGAAATAGAAAGATTAAAGGTACCATTTGTCAAAAATAAAAAGAGAAAATGGTTAGAGTTCACCTGGGACCCATTAAAAAACAAACAAACAGGGAATTCTACTAATCCTTTAAAATCAGATTATTCTAACACAGCTACTCCAGAGGAGAGATAAAGAAAGAAAACTTCTAAATTACATTATGAAAGAAGTATATCATTGATTCCCAAACCAAGCAATGATTACAAATTAAAAAACATGCAACAACTCAAACTCACCCACAAATACTGAAGAAAAACCACCCAAAATATTAGCAAAAAAATTTAAAAAATATATGTGATATATTAAAAAATAATAAAACATAAGCAAATGAGGTTTATTTCATTTTATATAATCCCCATATCTTCTGAACTAAGGAGAAAAATGAAGGTCATTTCCATAGATAAAGAATCAATATATAACAAGCTTGACACATTCTCTTTTTAAAAAAAAATAAATAGAATTAGTTGGTACTTCCTTAACTTAATAAAATATACACCTCAGCCCAAAGCCAGTATCTTACCTAATAGAAAATTATTAGAATTGATCCTGTAAATTTAAAAGCAAGATAAATTTCCCCAGTATATCCATTACTATTAACATTGTTGTTAGAGATTTTAGCCAAATAAACTAAATACAAGGAAGCAATTAAAGCCATAATACTTGGAAAGAAGGAGGTAAATTCTTTCTATTTACGAATCAAATAATTATATTTCTGGATAGCACAAAAAAATAATGGAGAAACTACTACAAATGTTTAGACAGTTTGATAACAGGTTATGAAATCAATATCAAAATTATAGACTTCATATATACAAATAAACCTGGCTAAAACCCCATCTATGTTAGCAAATGTGCATGTTTAGATTAACAAATTATATACATAGATGTATTAATATAATTATGCATGTGCCTATACATATAAATTAAGAAGTAAACTTACCAAGAAATATACAAAACCTACACACTGAAATCACCAAAAACACAAAAGTATATGTGGACAAAAAGACATGAAAACATTAGTACTCCCTAAGTTAATTTATAAATTTAATGTAAACTCTACACAAATATCATCAAGGATTTTTTTTCTTGAGCAAGATAACATTATTATAAAGTTCATTTGGAGGAATAAATAAATAAGAATAGACATGAAACCCCTGAAAAAAGATTAATGTCTAGAAGGGGTGACTAGCCCTCTCATATATTAATATATATTATACAGTTTCTATAATTAAGGTATTAATGTGTGAATAGGTAAACATATCAATGGCACAGAATTTTAACACACATACACACATTTGCATGTTTGTATATTTAATTACATATGAAAAATTATTGCACAGAAAGACTTTTTAATAATTGGTACTGGGAGATCTGGATACGGGAAAAATAACATTGTATCCATTCCTCATACTATACATGGTGGCAAATTCCAAATGGATCAAGTTCCAGCAGCAATTAATTAATGAAACCATGGGCGAATTGCAATGTGACCTAGGTGGTGAGGGAAACTTTCCTGCTATGACTTAGACACTGAAAGCTACAAGGACAAAAAGGTTTTATTTTTATTGCATAAAACATGCATGACTAAAAAAACCATAAGAAAAATCAAACAACAAAGTGGGAAAAATATCTCAAACATCTATCACAGAAAACAGTTAATATCACAAATATTTAAAGTGCTTCTAAAATTGTGAAGGAAAAAAATCCACAAACTCTACAATAATTTCCTGGAATTAAGAATAGAGTTCACAGTAAAAAAACTGCAAATAGCACTTAACCACATGAAAAAATATTCAGTCTCACTCATGATAAGAAAATGCAAACTAAAATCACACTGAGATATTTTTCACCTATCATATTAGCGAAAATCCCAAATTTAGCACATACTTCTGGGGAAGCTATGGTGAAACAGGTGTTCTCAAATATTGCTGTGGGAAAGGAAAGTAATACAACCCTTATGGAGGGTAATTTGAAACTATCTAGCAAGTCATATACTTACCATTAGACCCAGCAGTTTGGTTGCTAGGCATCAATACCAAATATATATGAAAAGACACCAATGAATTTACCAGGAGTTAGGAATCTGCAATACCATGGGAAAAACAGATGGTAATGACTTCCTCACTCATTCTTCAGAGGGATCTATGACTATTTTCTTAAGTCTAAAGTCTCTGTACACTAAGAATAACCAGACATTGCAAGGATTATTAGACGCAGAATCTGCATTGACATTGATCTCTACAGACGCAAAGAATCATTATGGCCTCTTTTAGGGGCAGAGGCAAATGAGGTGGGTGCAGATGAGTTAATAAATCGCATTCTGGCTAAAATCTAGTTTATAATGGATTCACTAGACACATAAACCCACATGATCCCTGAATGTATAATTGGGATAGGTACTCTTAGCAGATGGAGTAATCCTTGCATTGGTTCCTTGGTCTTTGTGGTAAGACTTATTATAGTGGGGATTACCAAAAGGAAGACTTGGAAACTCTATTTTCCACCCTTCTCACCCTCCCAGATAAAATAGAAAATCAGAGAAAATATTGCATCCTGGAAGTGGAGTGGGGTAGAAGTTGGTAGATGATAGAGAGTAGTGGTCCCTATCATATTATATCCATTTATATCATAGTTGGCTCCTACAAAAAACATGGATCCTGGAGAATGACTATACATTGCTGCTAACTCAACCAAGTAGTAGTCCAATTGTCAAACGTGGTATTTTTACTCCAGCACATTAATATGCTCTCAAGTACATGGTATGTGGTAGATTGAGAGAATGTGTGAGTGACTGTGTGTGTGTGTTTTTTTAATCCCAATCAAGAAAAAGAAACAGAAAAGGTTTGCGGTCATATGGAATATCCAACAAAATACAATCACAGTTTGCCTCAAATTTTTTACTTTCTAGCTCCATGTTATTATTCAGTCCAAAGAGACCTGAATCATATGGGCATGCCCCAGAACATCACACTGATCGATTACATCAGTTATATCAGGCAATCAGGCAGGATAAGCAAAAGGTGGTTGGCACACTGCAAGCCTTGATAAGACACATGAGCTCCAGATGAAAGGAAGAAAACATCTTTGAAGATTTAGGAATCTGCCATATCAGCAAAATTTTAGGAGATCCAGTGTTCAGGGGCATGGCAGGACACTTTCTCCAGATTAAATGACAAATTATTGTATCTTGCATCCCGAACTACAAAGTAGGAAATACAGTGCTTCTTCAACTTCTTAGGTTTCTGAAGGCAGCACATTCCTCACATAAGAATACTGATCTAGCCTGTATCCTGAATACCATAAAATCCTGCTATCTTTGACTAGAGCTGGAGCAGAAAAAGGATATGAAACAGGTTCGGGCTACGATATAATAAACCTGCTGCTTAGGCTATACAAGTTCGTAGATCCTATTACAAAATTGAAGTCTCAGTGATAGAAAAAGTTAGTGAGGAATTCATATCAAGCCCCACTAGCGGAATCGCAATACAGGCAACTGGGGTAACGGAACAAGGTAGTGCCATTTGCGTGAAGAATTATGTACTTTTTGAAAAACAGCTTCTGGTGAGCTATCACCAGGTAATGCTGAAACACTTGACAATATAAAACCAAGACCATACATATGGGTCTGCCTATCATGAACTGTGTTTGATTCGGTCCACTAAGTCATAAAGTCAGGCAGGCCCAGCAGCAATCCATATTAAGATGAAAATGGTACATCTGGGATCAAGCTCAAATAACACTAATGCACATTAATTAATAAGACACAAAAGTAGACATCCCAGAATCCCTTATTACCCACCATGCTTATACCATGCTCACAGCAATGGCCATAAGGGAGAAGAAAGGTCAAATACAAACAACTGAAGAAGTAGGAAAAAGCCTAAACTTGATTTATAAATGGGTTAGATTGCTTTATCATTGTATTTACAGATGACATGATGCAATATTGGGATTTCCTTGAAAATAATCAGCAGTGGATAACATATAGTAATGGAGATTTGTCATGGACTGACTATTGTTAAAACTGGATGATAGGGGCACCTGGATGGCTCAGTCAGTTGAGCCTCTGATTCTTGGTTTTGGCTGGGGTTGTGATCTCAGGGTCATGAGATTGAAACATGGGATTGAGTCAGGCTTCATACTCAGTGGACAGTTTGCTCAAGATTCTTTCTCTCCAGCTCCCTCTGACCCTCCTCCTATGCTCTCTCTTTCTCTCTGTAAATAAATAAATAAATCTTTAAAAAAAACTGTATGATAATGATAAAAACTCCTAATGAAGTGGGTTTAGAAGGAACATACCTCAACATAATAAAGACAATATATGAAAAACCTACAGCTAACATCATACTTAGTGGTGAAAAACTGAGAGCTTTCCTTCTAGGACCAGGAATAATACAAGGATGTTCACTCTCACCACTTTTATTCAAAAAAGTACTTGAAGTCTTAGCCACAGCAATCAAACAAGAAAAAGAAATAAAAGGCATCCATATTGGAAAGAAAGAAGTTAAACTGTAACTATTTGCAGATGACATGACACTATACATAGAAAACCCTAAAGACTCCACTGATGATAGATGATGATAGATAGATAGAAAGATAGATAAATAACAGATAGATCTATATATAGATATAGATATACAAAGTAATAAATGAATTCAATAAACTTGCAGAATAAAAAACTAATGCCCAGAAATTGGTAGTGTTCCTATACACTAAAAACGAAGTAGCAGAAAGAGAAATTAAGAAAACAATTCCATTTAAAATTCTACCAAAAAGAATGGAATAACTAGGAATAAATTTAACCAGGAAGGTGAAAGATGTGTACTCTGAAAACTATAAAACATTGATGACATAAATTGAAGATGACACAAAAAGTGAGAAGATAGCCCATGCTCATGGATTGGAAGAATTAATTTTGTTTAAATGCCCATATTACCCAAACAATCTACATATTCAATAAAATCCCTATCAAAATACCAACAGCATTTTTCATAAAACTAGAACAAATAATCCAATAATTTGTATGGAACCACAAAAGACCCTGAATAGCCAACTCAAGAAAGAACAAAACTGGAGGTATCACAATTCCAGATTTTAAGATATACTTCAAAGCTATAGTAATCAAAACAGTATGGTACCGGCACAAAAATAGACACATAGAACAATGAAACAGAACAGAGAGCCTAGAAATAAATCACCATTTATAAGGTCAATTAACCCATGGTAAAGGAGGCAAGAATATACAACGGGGAAAAGATAGTCTCTTCAAAAAATGGTGCTAGGAAAACTGAACAGCTACATGCAAAAGAATGAAACTGCACCACTTTCTTACACTGTACATAAAAATAAAGTTAAATTAGATTAAAGACCTAAATATAAGACCTGAAAACATAAAACTCCTAAAAGAAAACACAGGCAGTAATTTTTTTGACATCAGTCATAGTGTATTTTTCTAGATATGTCTCCTAAAGCAAGGAAAACAAGAGCAAAAACAAACTATTAGCTAAAAAGCTTTTGCACGGTGAAGGAAACCATCAACAAAACAAAAGGGCAACCTACTGAATGGGAAAAGATATTTGCAAGCTATATATTCTATAAAGGGTTAATATTCAAAATACATAATTTATACAACTCAACAGCAAAAAAAAACAAAACAAACAAAAAACCCAAATGATATAATTTAAAAATGGGCAGAGGACCTGAATAGACATTTTTCCAAAGAACAAATACAGATGGCCAATAGACACATGAAAAGATACTCAAAATCATTAATCATCAGAGAAATGCAAATCAAAACCACAAAGAGAAATCACCTTACACCTGTCAGAATTACTTGAATCAAAAACACAAGAAACAACAAATATTGGTGAGGATGTGGAGGAAAAGGAACCCTGGTGCACTGTTGATGGAAATGCAAACTGGTATAGCCACTATGGAAAATAGTATGGGGGCTCCTCAAAAATTAAAACAGAAATACCATATGATCCAATAATTCCACTATTGAATATTTACCCAAAGAAAACAAAAACACTAATTCAAAAAGATATATGCGCCCCTATATTTATGGCAGCATTATTAACAATAGCCAAGATATGGAAGCAGTCCCCCTATCCACTGATAAATGAATAGATAAAGAAGATGTGATACACACACACACACACTGGAATATTACTCAGCCATAAAAACAATAAGATCTTGTCTTTTGCAATAATATGGATGGGTCCAAAAGGTATTATGCTAAGTGAGATAAGTCAGAAAAATACCATGATTTCACTTACATGTGAAATCTAAAAAAAAAACAAAACAAATAAATAAACAAACAAAAAGTAGAGTCAGACCCATGAGGCTTCTAGTTATGGAACGAATAAGTCATGGGCATAAAAGGTACGACATAAGGAATACAATCAATGGTATTTTAATAGCATTTGTATGGTGACAGATGATAGCTACACTTGTTGTGAGCATAGCATAAGGTACAGTGTTGTTGAATCACTATGTTATAGACTTGAAACTAATGTAACATTGTATGTCAATTACAATTACAATTACCTAAAAAAAGAAAAACTGTGTGATGAATACGTGGGAATTTATTATGTCATTCTGTCATTTTTTTATGTTTGATATCTTTCATAAGAAACCAACAATTTTAAAATGTGAATTAAAGGTGATGATAGATGTGACAGAGAATAAAGAAGTCCTCAGTAAAATCTCACAATATTAAATCTTCCATATAAAATATTTCTTGAAATGATATTCCATATTTTCAATTATCAGGCCAATTAGCCGACTAAGAAATTTACAGTGATGAATAGCAGTAAACTGGAATGTTGTATTCAAAGGATCATTTTGTATGTAAGGGTCATTTTGTGTCTATCACATTGGCAAGGCGCCTATTGCTGAATTAAACCATAAAAATGAATAATGTCTTTTTGTTCAAAATCAAAAGTCCACAATATATTTATTGTCCTGATACCATAAAATGTTCAGTTTGCAATCCAGTTTCTTTTGCACTTTAGAATAAATCTCTTAATTATGAAGTCACATAAGTAGAATCACAGCATGTTAAAGTTCAAAGAAAATTGAAAGATCATTTACTCTAATTCTTGTATTTTACAAATGAACAAACTAGATCTTTTGAAGTTCCCAAAGTATCATTGAGTGAGCTCAGACAAAAACCCAGAATTGCCTCCCAACTTAGTGCTTCTTCTACTATCCAACCTAAAACACGATATGAGACAGTGTCCTTTTCAAAGAGATTCATTCTCATTGTTGCTAATGCAAACTCTCCAATGAATACTGAAGAAAGATTTGACCCTTCACACTCTTTTCTAATAACTCCATCTCCACCACTTTCCTAATAGACAGTGAATGCCTTGAAGAAGACTTTTTTATCTGCTATTGTTATTAACCTTGATTCCCCAAGATCTATCAGAGTGCCTGACATGTAATAGGCAGCTAATAATGCTCATTGGAAATTAAGGGATGTGATGTGGTACACCTATACGTTAATAATTGTAAAGCTGTATCTAAAAGCAAAATGATTGCCACTTTTTGTCAATGAGATGACAAAGGTGATATAATATGTCTTTAATATATAGACATAATTAGATGGGCGGCACTATTGTTCATTTTTTCTTTGCTTTTTATTTGTGAAACAAAACAAAACTCGCTTCCAGTAGTCCAGGTTGGTATATATAGTATGTAAAGTGTCTCTTGATTTATGTAAGCTTCATAAAATCTCAATATACAATTTTACTTAATCTAAGTAATGAAGAAAAATTGGTATAATTCTAACATAATACGTGAAACTGTTACGGTTCATAATTAGAATACATGCTAAGATCTTATCACTATTTCTCCCAAGTAATTAAAATTTTTTAGAGAATAAAACTATGTTTCAACTGCCAAAGAAATAAAAAATCCCTGACTAAATTCATTTTCATGCCTGAAAAAATTTATGAAACAGTTTTAAAGACAATAATAAACTATTATAAAGAAATTCTTATTTATTGGTATTTTCTTTGTGAAGAGAATTCATTTTTTGCTCCTCTGCACAATATCTCTAACAATGTAGGAAAATTCTTTGAGTATGAACAGCTTTGTGTGAATCCATTAGAAACATTTTACGGCTCTGGATAAATGAGTTATAGCAAATTAAATAGCTGATTCTTGTGTTTATGAGGGCTTCTTAGTGCACCCTTGTGGTAAAGTAATAAGTTACAAATGCAACCTTAAAAATTTCAGAGCATAAAGTCAGCCCTAAAAGAAACGACTCTGAGTCATCTGTTTGGTACTTTCAGGAAGCACTAGCCATTGTCCTACCTGGTCGTGGAAAAAAGTTTAGTGGGGTTTTATTTTGTAAAAAGGAGATATAAAATAAATGATTTGAATAAGAAGATTTAGGACAGAAAAATAATCTCGTTTTTTCAGGCCAGTGAAAGTAATGTTGAATAATGTCAACATTGAACAGATATTAGTTGATATATTTACTCCAAATTGCTTGTTTAAACTTTTGTGCTCTAGGATATGAGAAAATGATATTTGGACAATGCTTCCTAGGTTTCCCAATTAGTCAAATCTAGTCACAACTCTTACCTTACTTTTTGAGCTGAACGAAAGAAATATTGTCCCATACAGAAATGGATGTTGTGTTCACATTAACTGATATACAGGTGAGACACAACAGAATACTTAGCTTTTTTTTTAATTAGGAAAAGGGGTATATCTTTTAAATAATACAACAAAGAAAAACATTTGCAGATTGAATTTAATCCTTGGACAGCAAAATTGAAATTTCCAACAAAATTAACTTTTTTAAAAAGGTTAATACTTTTAAATATGCATATATTATACTTTTATTATATTTCTATATACATCTACATCATAACAAATAGAATTTGTCTGGGATATGTAAGTTTATATAATACCAAAATTCAGTCTAAAAATGTCATATTTTTTCTCATAACTTCTAGGAAACTTACAGTTAACTCAGATAATTTTATACCAAAGAGAATCTCTTCCAAATGTAAACCAGACTTATATGCAGAATGTTTATATCATTAATGTTTGTAATAGCAAAAATTTAAAAACAGTCAAAAATATATTGACAGTTAAGTAGATGACTAAATTATTATATATTTATAAAATGTAATAATGTCAAATAATGAATAAATATTACACACAACAACACTAATGAAAGTAAGTAATCTAAATTTAGATGAGAAAAGTAAATACAAAAAGTTACAATACTGCATAAGATATTTTTATAAGCTAAAAATGTAAAACAATGTAAATGTAAAAAAAAATGTAAAACAAAACAATCTGCTTGGTAAAGATACTTAGCTATGACTAAGACATATTTTTAAAAGCAAGATAATATCCACATATGATCCAAGATAATGGTAATAAGTAGAAGGTGGTGACAGGTAAGGGGCAGAAATGGCAAGAACCAGATTATTAGATGTTCCAGTTTGGGTATTAGGTTAACTGATATCTGTTGTATCATTGCTTGCAAACAAAAACAAACTCATACATAAGGTATGCAAGAGTCATTGATGAGAGTATGTGATGAAGATAAATATTAACCCGATTCTGTGCCCCCGGGATATAAACAAAGAAACAAAAGGATAAAAAGGAAACCACATTTTAATTTACATATCAGTTCTGCAAAGTGAAAAAATATAGTAGTTATATAATATTCCTAGATATTGTAGATGTTCTAAAGGTTTGTAGTTTAGCTCTGAACCAATAACTTGCCTTTTAGTGATCTGTTCATACACAGGTACAAACAAAGGGAGAAACTAATGTGCATTGTTGATGCATATGTGTACCCAAAATCAAGCATTGTGCTTTGCACTAGCTGTACTTAATATTTTATGACAAATGAATATATGATTCAAATATTAACCCAGTCTATATTCAGGAAGTTCTCAAAAATTAAAAGCAGAGAAAAATAATTATTTTTCCAAAAACATCATTGTACATATACTTTAAAGTAATTCAAATTAAAAAAATACCTTTGAGTCATGTTCCAAAGAACAGTTTTATATGTCAATAATTAACACTGCAGTTTTTTATGAGAATGTTCTTTTGAGGATCTTTATCTAAAGTATAGAAAAAAGGATTTTGTTTTTTATTTTTATCCTCTGATCATTTTTTAAATTTTAAATGCCATCTTTTCTTTCTAGTTAAATAATTTCTGCTTGGTGGCTTGTAATAGAACTAGGAATTCTGCCCACCACCAGTCAAGACAAATAGCCTTTGCCTCATTAGAGAATCTGCTGTGTTATGAGAAAAAGCCAAGGCAAGAGGAACCTGGAACGTGAGATAGGCCACGAATATTGGAAAGGATTTTAAGAAGATGCCAGCTGGCCTGGGGAAGGAGTAGAAGGGCCTTTCCTGGAATAAAATTGAATGAGCATGCCAACCTCGAATGGGGTAAAATCTGGCACTAAACAGGGAGCCCTGGAGAAAGCCCAAAAGACTCAGTAGAAGTGATGAGAAAAGGGAGCAGGTGGATAAACTCCATTGCAAACTTGAGCTGTTGAAAAGAGCCATACTCCTAACTCTTCAGAAGAAATAGAAAGATGATGAGAATATAAGCATTAGTAACATAATTTTATTTAGAATTCATTTAATTTTTTTTAAGTCACAAATATCCCAGATCAATTTCTATTTTCAACTCCATCATCCCCACACCAACCCTAAATAACAATATGCTAAAGGAAGTTTGTATTGTGTGCCTGTTATGTGGTACGTATGGAATTAAACCTAGAGACAATATATTTTAAATGAGAGAAGATGAGTAGGAGACAGCTAGGAGAAAAGTGCGAGGATGTAGTGACTATCTAAAGATACAAAACTATCCACACCTTTGGAGACCTCCACACTGAGCATGACTGGAGTAGAGAGTCTGAAAGGAAGTACTAGAAGATGTTGGATTAGAAGGCTTAAGACCAGATTTGAAAAGAAGCCCTGTAAACATTAATAAGCTTTTATTAGATTTTATTCTTCATGTTAAATGCTTTGAGAAGCCATGAAGTTTTTCAGTATTTGACCAACTGTGTATTTTAAAAGAATTACTGTGGTTGTAGCAAAAGGAAGTTACTAGAGTGGAAGAAGGAAGAGAAATCGGGAAATTTAAATAGAAATAGAACTAAAGTAGAAATGGTGAGATTTTCACATCTGGCCAAAAAGGAGCACTAGCACTGAATTTACCCTCCTACTTGAAACAACAAAAAAAAGCAAGTAAAATATATGAAATATGTGTTTTCAATTCATCAGATGAAGAATGGTCATCCCTGCAAGATGGGACACAAATGAGGTGAGTTCTACTACTGCCCCAGCTTACTGACTTGAAAGGATGTCCAGGTATCTGTGCAAGAAGGGGTTACTGAGAAAAAGACTGGCAGACTCCCTGGGTAGAGAAAACAGTACTGGAAATGCAGAAAGACCAAGGTGACAAGAATCAAAGGAAAGAGCAACAGTGAAAAGATAGCTTCTCAGAGAATGAACCCCTGGAACTATTGAGGGTTTGCCTCCAGGATACAGACAAGCACTCACTGGTCCATGGATGTGAGGAGACTACCCATGGTTGAGAAAAAAAAGCACCTGAACTAGATAGAGAGAGCAGTCCCTGGTGCTCACCCAGGACCAGAAATACTGACAGCCCCCACCAGCCAGAGCGGGAAACCTCATAGTTCAAGGCATATTGTGTAGAGTACTCAGAAGGGTATTGATTTAGTAATGGAGTAAGATTAGTACCAGATTAAATGCTGCTCTTGTTCTGAAAAACAAATTGTAAAATCAAGACCAGTATGAATCAAATTCTTTTCAAAAACTTAACTGCACTGAGAATAAAGGCCAAGAATAATTGTAGAAATGCAAAAGTATATAGCACCCAACCAAGTAAGATTTATATTTCCTGTCATTTGATTAAAAAAAAAAAATCAACAAGCATCCAAAGAAGCAGGAAATTATGTTTGGAGAAAAAGCAATCAATTGTAACTGACCCAGAACTGAAACAGATGTTAGAATTAGCAGACAGAACATGAAAACACATTCATCATTATAATTGTTTTTTATGTAATCAAAAGCTAGAAAGATTGAGCATATTAAGTAGAGACATAGAATATATATATATATATATGTATTTAAGATTAGGTAATGTGATTCCTCTAGCATTATCCTTCTTTTTCAAAATAGCTTGGGCTAGTCTAGTTCCTTTGCCTTTGAATATTTATTTTAAGATCTATTTATCTATGTTTACAATAAAAAATCTTGCTGAAAATTTGATAGGAATTATATTTAACCAGTTTGTGCAGAATCGACATCTTTATTATGTTGAGCTTTCCAATCCATGAACATAGTTTCCCTCTCCATTTATTTAGATCTTCTTTATTTCTTTCATCATGGTTTTGCAATTTTAGCATATAGATATATTAATGAATTTTGATTTGTTGAAGTAGCCTTGCATAATTGGAATAAAACCTACTTGATCATTTTGTATAATTTTTTCAATATATTGCTGGATTCAATTCACTAATATTTTGTTGAAGATTTTTGTGTCTATGTTCATGAGAAATTAGCTTGCTTTTTTCTGCAATGTTCATCTGGTTTTGGTGCTAGGGTAGTATAAGTTCCCCAAAAGTGTTGGGAAGAATTGCTTCCTTGTCCCTTTTCTAGAAAAGATTATGTATATCTGATATTACTTCTTCTTTAAGTACATGGTAGAATTCTCCTGTGAAACCACCTAGAAATTTGTTTCCCAGAGCTTTCAAATTATAGATCAACTCACATTATCTATTACATCTTGGGTGAGTTTTTGTGGTTTATGGTAATTGACGTAATTGGTCTAGTTAATTATGTTTTGCCAATATCAATATCCTGATTTGGATAATACACTGTGTAAGATGTCACCATCCACAGAAGCTGGACGATGGGTACATGGACCTTCTCTGTACTATTTTTGCAACTTCCGCTGAGTCTAAAATATTTTTAAAATTTTTTTAAAATTTTAAGTGATCTCTACACCCAACATGAGGCTCAAACTCACAACTCTGAGATCGAGTCATATGTTCCACCCACTGAGCCATTTAGGAATCCCCCAAGTCTATAATTTTTTTTTTCCAAAATAAAAGTTGGATAAAAAGAAGTGCAGGGGCACCTGGGTAGCTCAGTGGGTTAAGCACTGACTCTGGCTCACATTCTGATCTCCCAGTCATGAGACCAAGCCCTCTGTCTGGCTCTGCACTCAGAGTGGAGTCTGTTTCAGATTCTCTCTCTCTCAAATACACAAATAAATAAATAAAATCTTTTAAAAAAGAAGTATATACATTTTTAATAGTAATTGTTAATAATGTGTTAAATTGTGCAATTTTCAACTATTTATTACTAGGAAAGAATTTCTTTTTTTAAAGATTTTATTTATTTATTTGACAGAGAGAGAGATCACAAGTAGGCAGAGAGGCAGGCAGAGAGAGAGGGGGAAGCAGGCTCCCTGCTGAGCAGAGAGCCCAATGCGGGGCTCCATCCCAGGACCCTGAGATCACAACCTGAGCCGAAGGCAGAGGCTTTAACCCACTGAGCCACCCAGGCGCCCCACTAGGAAAGAATTTCTATCATGTGATTTTTAGTTTGTTGTTTACTTCTTTGATTCTAGGCCTTTCTGGTTTGAATTAATCAAAAATAAAAATAACAAAATAACTCTGTCTTTTCCATCCTCAGATTAATTTAATAGAAAATAATCCTCGCTACTGCTGTCTGTAGTCATTTCTTGTAGGTAGTATACCATATAATTGTGTGTGTTAAGCTCTCTCAGATTGGAAGGGATCTTTTAGGATATGCTGATATTATCTCAGTCAATAGGGATTTATTTTAATTATAACCAGTATTCCCAAGCCTTAACAGACTGCGATTTTTAAAAATGGAGAGATATTTAATTATGAGTCATCATCCTCTCTCCTCTCTGCCTAAGCATGAAATAAGCTCCCCTTAACTTGTTCTCCAAGTTTTTTAATTTTTTTCTGGAAGTACTCAAAGGATGTTTCAATTATACTTAGAAACCAGTCTGTCAGCTCCAGTCACCATGTCACATTTATACTCCTCTTCGACTCTCCTTGAGGCTCACAAAAGTTCTTCCTCCTTGACTGTGGAAGCCCTTGAAAAAGAGTCACCGCTTCTAGTCATGAAAACTCCAATGCCCCAGGCTGTAGGCCTCTAAAGGACAAGAAGGATGCTGTGTTTCATGCAGATATGGGAATAACCTTTTTACTAACTTCGGGCTATACTTTGTCTATGGGCAAAGACTGTGCTCTGCAGCGCCCCTGAACTCATGGCACCTACGCAAACAATGCCATCAAATTTGGTCACAATCTCTTGCCCTGAAAAACACACAGTTCTTTTAAAGGGATAGAGGAAATCATATCTCTTTATAATGCCTTTTGACGAGTTTAATTCCCTGTTAAAGGATAATGAGCTCAAAATTAGTAGAATCATTTTCTCTCTTCTTTCTCTCAAAAAATTCCTACCCATAACTAAAATTCTATCTTCTTTCTCTAGTTAGGAAACAAGGGTACTTTCCATATGTGAGTACCGATATTTGTGAAAGGTAGAACTGAGAAAGTGCTAACAGCATTTTTTGCACCTTCTTGGCTAGTCAAAATTTTTCTGTTCTAGAAGGATATAAGGGAAGAAAGCAAAATATGAACAGCCACAAGCCAGACCTCACAGACACCATAGTACGGTATCAGCTGTAGAAGAAAATCAGATGCACCTGACTCTTATTGTTCTACCAGCTAGGACTTAACCATTATGGTGAGTTAGCACTGTTCCATCTCTCCATCCCATATTAATGAGATTAAAAACTCCCTCCTAGTATGTCTGATATTTAACTGCCCTAAAAGCAAGTCTGGAGTTATTCACTTAATCACCATTATTCCTGTTTGGTAGAACTCATTAGGCAACTGATCATCCCTTCTTGAGTCAGACACTTACCCATGATGCACTCAGCCATGAAAAACCATCCCTAGGAGCACTCACAGGTGCAAATTCTCAACATAATAGATTATTCTTCTGCAGTTGAGATATTGGTAACAGATAGTCATGTTCAAATATATATATTGAAGTGATTAATCTGCCTCAGTTTATCTTTTTTTTTTTTAAAGATTTTATTTATTTATTTGACAGAGAGAGATCACAAGTAGGCAGAGAGGCAGGCAGAGAGAGAGGAGGAAGCAGGCTTTCCGCTGAGCAGAGAGCGCAATGTGGGGCTCGATCCCATGACCCTGAGATCATGACCCAAGCCGAAGGCAGAGGCTTTAAACCACTGAGCCACCCAGGCGCCCCTGCCTCAGTTTATCTTTAAAATAAAAATAAATATTAGTAGTACTGCTGGTATTGACTGAATGTTTTTGCCCCCCCTAAAATTCACATGCTGAAATCCTAAAACTTTAATATGATGATATTATAAGATGGGGCCTTTGGAGAGTAGGCCCTTGTAAGAAGAGACACAGAAGTTTGCATCTTCGGAGAAAGGGGAACCCTCCTACACTGTTGGTGGGAATGCAAGCTGGTG
>CM052886.1:30815661-30835852 GCA_028534135.1 Potos flavus
AAAAAAAAAAAAAAGAAGTTTGCATCTTCACTCTCTGCTCTCTACTACATGAAGATATAAGTAGACATAGACATCAATCCATAAGCCATAAAATGGGCTTAGATTGGGACAAGACATGGGACATGGGACAAGGCATGGAATCTGCCAGCATCTTGATCTTGGATTTTCTAATATCCATAACCATGAGAAATAAATGTTCACTGTTTAAGCCACTCTAGTATTTTCTTATAGCAGCCCAAACTGACCAAGACAACATTTAACACATAACCAGCATTTGGGAATTAGTCAATGAATGATAAGTACATTATTAGCCACAAGCTACTAGTGGGTACTACATGAAAAAAGGATATCCAAGTCAAATTAAAAACACAGATCTTTTTAGAGCACTTATATCAAGTATTATTCAAAGCACCTGAAATATATTAATTCATTCAATCCTCACAAGAAACCCATGAGGCAGTTATTATTATTAACTCCATCTTGTACATGATGGAACTGAGAAACAGAAAGTTAAATAACGGGTCCAAGCTCTCCAGGTGGCAAATGCAGTCAGGATATGATCTTGAGTCACCTGATTGCAGACCTCGAGTTCTTAACCAATGCACTAAACCACCTTTCAAATAAACTTGAGAACTACCTTGTCAAGCAGATTTCTTCAGTAGGAAATATGAGAGATTATTATGTTTAAGTGCATTAAATCTACAACCTAAGATATAGTTTATGTTTATTACACTGCATTTATTAAGCCATAAAACCCTTCGTATTTCCATGAATCATCCCACAGGTATTCTAGGGGTTCGTTTTGGAAAATGCTGCTCAAGGTATGAAAATTCATTCATTCCATAAAAAATTAGTCTCATTATTCCATTATAGTCAATTCCCATTTATTAAATCCCTAAGGTTTGAAAGTAGGGAAATTTAATGCATGGACCAGCACTGTGCCTTTACCATGTCTTTCACATGAAGAATATATATATGAGTTGACACAGAAACCAGTAAGAGGCAAAATTCTAGAAAGTTATCATGAGAATATTGTTTGTTTATTCATGTATTTGTTTGGTTCAGAGACATCAGAAAAGATTCTGTGGTTTGATACAAAGAGGATTCAATATCACTAGAAGTGGAATGAGTTCCAACATCATCATAGGGAACAGTCATGATAGACTGTGCCAGAAAGTGGCGATGATAATGCTGGGGTTTGAGAGGGAGAAGGAAGAGTCGTTTCCTTCAGAGTGACACATTCAAATATGAGAATAAGTTAAACATTCTCCAAGAAATAAATAACACAAGTACCAGACCAGCAGTGACTCCTTAATCCTACTTGTTTTATTCTGCCAATGCTTATGAATTCATGAAAACAATACAAACAATACAAACCTACTGACGATGATGCTTTAGAATAGAATACATAATATTTAAATTTGATCTTTGATTCATTTAATCCTCAATTTTAATTTTTCATATAGAATTAGTCAGAGTTTCTTACAGCTACCTTTAAGGTATACACTGAAGAATCAAGGAATATAGTGTTACTATGTTCTCAAATGTTCTGGAAAGGAACTCCTGAGTCCCACTTTCACTGGGGAGAGAACTTGATATTATATGGAGGCAAAGAAAGGCATCAATAATTAGGGAGGGCAAGATAAAGGAAAAGGGGCCATGTGGGTAACATGCAGTGGGAATCAACAGTACTGGTTGGAACTCATGAGTTTTACAAAGGCACAATTTCAGCACAGAAAACTGCATCCAACTCTCTTTAGTCTCCTATTCATGATCTCTTTTATCCCCCTAGGAACTATTTTTCTTTTAAGTTCTTAACTAGGTAAAGTTTTGTTTTCTCAGGTTAAAGGGAAGACCAAGAGAAAGGAGCAAATTCAGAGGGACAACCTACGTTTTGTTTTCTCACTGATGTATACCAGGGCAACCTTCATGACAATCTTTTTCTGTTGTTAGAATTGCTAGGTTGTTTGTTCGATTTAAAATATATAAATACAATAAAGCATTATTTTTAAAGCTAGAAAATATTGCTATTAGGCTAATATAATTTATAATATTAGCATAGTTATTAGTAATGTTATAAAATGTATAGATCACATATCTATCATTAAGAGTATATGTGCTATATACCTATATTATCACCTATGATATGATTGTTATGAACATGTGACTTCATTGAGATTAGAGGTCTTATATAATTTATATCCTCAACACATAACAATGTGTTATACTGTAGTTGCTAAGCTCGATAAATGTTTGTATATTGAATAAATTAATGAATGATCAAAGTAAAACAAATCCTTCTGCAGTCAAATGAACAATTTCTCTTTTTTCCAAATATGTCTCCTACATTTACATAAGGTTTTTAATATTTATATTTCTTTCTATAAATAATTTCAAATATACTTTCCTATGTGAATTTTTTGTATCTCTATTAATATTACATTCAATTTCAAAAGTTGATACTTTTATTGGAATTTATTTACTTAGTTCAGTTCAATACTACCCATAAGTTACTCAATCTTCAAAAATATACTTTATTGCTATAAAAGTGAATCAAATCATGCTCTCAATTCTTTATATAAATTGTTTATCTTAAACCCTTAGATTATATTTAAAATATATAAGTTAAAATTATTAATATTACCTTGAATTTATACAAGTTTTCTTACTAATAGCTGAGATATATAGCTCATCCATTCATCTACAACATAGCATAGAGAAAATAGAACTGTTTTAATAAGGAATGATTTATTCAGAGTAATCTTTTTTGTTCTTCATCAAATCTAAACACTACTAAATAATTAAGTTCACAATAATACATAGTTCACCAAAGTAGGGTTAAATTATGTTTTTAAATGAAAGAAGAAAAACCTTTGTGTATTAATACATATTAAAAATAAATATATATAATCTTATATTCCTATATTTTCCTCATAACATATTACACATAATCAATCACGAGAAAAGAAAGATAATTAGCGGGTATTATACTACAAGACAAAAAAACCTCTTCACCAAAACAGGCAAAAGATCTAATCAAGTGTCCCATAAAAGAACACATATTAATGACCAATAACTACATGGAAAAATGCTCAATATGATTAATAATTAGCTAAATGAAAATTAAAACCATAACAAATTACTACTATTCTATAGACTGGATGTTCATATCCCTCAAAATTTATATGCTAAAACTTAATCTCTAATGAGATGGTATTTGGAAGTGGGGACTTTGAGAGCTAATTGAGTCATGATCATGAAGCCCTCAACAATGGGATTAGTGCCCTTATAAAAGACCCAGAGTTCTCTTACTCTCATCCTGTCATGTGAGGGTACAATAAGAACATAGTCATCTATAAACCAGGAAGCAGGTCCTAACCAGCCACGAAATCTGCTAGCACTTTGATCTTGGACTTGCTATCCTCTAGAATTGTAAGAAATACATGTTCATTGTTTAATCCAAACAGACTATGGTATTTTTCTTCTAGCAGCCTGAACTAAGACACACTATTTACCCATTATTATGGCTAAAACAAGATTGGCAATACCAAGTATTGTAAGGATGGGGAGCCCCTAAAACCCTGATATACCACTGGTAGGAATGTAAAGTGATTTAACCACTTGGAGAGTTTCTTTTTTATAAGTTGTGCACATACCATACAACTTATTGACTCCATTCATTGCTATTTACCCAGTTGGAATGAAAACATATGTTCACATAAAGAATTGCATTTGAAGATTCTTAGCAGCTTCATTCAAAACAGCTATAAACTGGAAGGACACAAGAAGCCCATTGGTAGATAAATGGATAAACAAATTTTGGTATATCCACATAACAGAATACAACTCAACAACAATAATGAACTTCTGATAGATACTAAAAGATATATAGCCCAACAGTTTTATACTAAGCAAAAGATCCAGACACATTGTGTATGATCCCATGCAGGATAAATCCTTTTATAGTGACAAAAAGCATCAGTCATTGACTGTGGCCAGGGGTGAAAGGAATTTGTATACAAAACGAAAGAACTGTTAAGTAAAATGAAAATCCAAAACTTGGAAATAAGCAATTGGATGATTGCATGTCCTTTCAATGACACAGTAGAGCCTTATGTAGCAGGTTTATCTAACTAGGATTATCTAACCCCTAGGGACATGTAGGTTTGATTATAGTATTTACAACTCTGTAAGGGTACAGTTGGTGAGGAGAAAACTCATAATGATGCAGATGATTCTGTTTCTATAGCAATGCAGATTAATTTTGTCCTATAGAAATGCAAATTATTTTTATGCCACAGAAAACTTTACATACCGTGTAGGGCATTAAAATTTTTTGTATGTAATTTAGAAATCTTAATCTAGCATTTTTTCTTTCCATAGCTATAAATAATTCTATCTACCCTACAATTTTTTTAATCAGCATTAGCATACTGTTGGTTGCATCAATAATAAGTTAAACACATCTTTTATAGATACCATTTTTTAAAAATAGCTTTCTCCAGAGATTCCTGTGGGTCAAAATATTCAGATTACCACCTCATCCCTACTGCCCATTGCTAAAAGTATGTACCTTGTCTTTGATCCTATTTAAGCTCTGACACTTAGCTTCTGTCACTCTGGATCCCATCATCCCTAATAAAATCAGGGAACCTAATTCACTGGCAGCATCTCCTGTGGTCATGACTAGCCTACAGAAGACAATCACCACAGGGTTTTTCAAGAACACTGGTGTTCAATACCTTAGTTAAGCAAGAATCCTTTGGTCTCTTTAGAATATGTAATGGATAGGCAATACACTGTCATGCATGATAAATATTCCAATACTCCTATTTGCTTAGACTTTTAGATTCCTTCCTTTACATTATGCTAGGGAAGTTCTGGATATCAACTCTCAAAGTTTCCATCACCAGCAAAACAAATTATTAAAGCTATTACCTGCTGCTCAAGTTAACATATAAAATCTAGAATATCTAGTAAGTTACCCATTTCAAAAAATTGGTCCAATCTAGTGTTAAATTTTGTTCTCCTTGGTTTAATACTATAATGCATTCCCAAATCTATTCCTTAGGTATCCACAATATAAAAAAAAAATCTTGTTTGTTTGTGGGTTTTTTTTGGTAAATGAGCTATTTCCTCCCTGTTCTTTGTACCTATCACTCTGAAGCATGCTAATAAATGACCATAGTTATGGGTCCAGTGGCAACAAGTAGTTGAGTACTTGAGGTGGATACTGTGGTCTTGTCATTACCAGGATAATGGCAACCAATGATGACCATGTCCTAATTCCCAGAAACCCATGCATATGTTGCTTTAAATGGCAAAAGATTTTTCAGATATGATTAAGTTAAAGATCTTGACAAGATAATCCTCAATTATTCCAGTGAGTCCAATGTAATCACAAAGTTCTTTAAAAATGGAAGATAGTGGAAGAATGGGAGGTCAGTGTGTTGGGATGTGAAAAGGATTTGACCCCTTTGCTCATTTTAAAGATGGAGGAAATAGACCATGAACCAAGAAATGTAGGCAGCCTCTAGAAGCTGGGCCAGGCAAAGAAATAGATTCCCTCCTAGAGCCTACTGAAAACTTTTATTTTCACTTAGCAAGACCCAGGTTGAACTTCCAACCTAGAAAAATGTAAGATAATACATTTATATTGTTTTAAGCCACAACTTTGAAGTTATTTGTTATGATAGCAACAGAAAATCAATAGAAGGTGAGGAAATTAGTATTTCATTTTCAGCAACTGACTTAGATGAGAATATTATAAGGAATTCAAGAAAGAGGAGGCTAGTCTTCTTGGAACAAGAAAAAAGGAGCTCTTCATTGGCAAGGGAGTATCTGAAACACTACATTTGAGCCAACCATGTCCCAGGTCCTATTCCTTCCTTATTAACAGCCAAATCATATCAGGTTACTTGGAAAGTCTATATGTTTAGTTACCTTATAATTCTGCAAACTGCTCAATTCAATTTTGCATCTGATTCCAGCAAAATTGTTCCAGAAATAACCACCCAAATGAAGGCATTCTTTCAGGACAACTATAGAAAAGCTTTCAAGCATCATTGAGTAGAATACAGAAGTAGCTTAAGCAATATAGGTTAAAGAAAACTTTTTCTTTTTAATGTTAATATTCTGAAGTACTAAGTGTCAGTGCATACAAATAAGTAATAAAAAAAGGAAAAGTTGATAGCAAGGGGAATAATTAACCGAATGGAGAACCTGCAAAAGTGCAAAAAGGAGAGATAGAGGTAGGGAATCTAGAGCACAGGTAGAAAGATCAACAACTGAGATGAAGGAAGAAAGAAAATACAAGTGTGACAAGATAAATTTGTTGGCATGGTGGCAGGAAACTGAAGGGATACTTTCTTGAACTTCTATTTTTCTCTCTAAAGAAAGCAATGACAACAACTCCTGAGAATAAGAGAAGAAAGGGAAGGACTAGAAGGAGATAATATGCAATAACTGTCATGGACAACAGAAGAAAGTAATGATTAGGAATCAATATTATTTAGGAAATGGTTGGGGTCTAGTTGTGATTAAAGAATATGAATTTATTACTATATAATTTTCTCTAACAGTGCTCAGCACCGCATGTACAGGTGCAATGAGGAAGCCAATTGGATTAACATAAACTTGGTATGTCTGGTCTTGGCCATCTGGCTTCCAAACAGTTTTATTTACTCTTTGGGAGAAAATTCTCATTTTGTGTAGTTGATAGGATGTCCTACCTCACCTCCCACTACAAAAGATAAAGATGAGAGAACTTTGTATTTCCCACTCTTAAAATCAAGATATAAACCAAATTTGAACCACGATCACTCTGATGTAGGAAACAAAGGCAGAAGGGAATGTAAATAAAATTAAATTTTCTTATACCCTGCAGCCCATTGACAAATACTTGAGATAGACAGAATATAACATTTCTCCAGGATGCTCCCAACTGTCTTAATGTTAATGCCGTACTAGAAGGAAAAACAAACAATATGAAGATAGCCAGGCCTCCCATATCCTGAACATATGAAAAGTCCTTTTGGACACCTCCCTTTGTCCTTACCTCTGCCTACTCCCATGGATATAATCAACCATTCCTCATGACTCCAGCGCAACAGCTCTTTCTGCCCATGGGTTCTGTCCCTGTGCTTCAATAAAATCACCTTTTTTGTGCCAAAAACATCTCAAGAATTCTTTCTTGGTCATTAGCTCCAGACCCCAGCACTAACACTACTCAAAACTATATCAATTCTAACACACTCTCATCTGAGACTTTGAATCTTGAGTAAGTGATGCAAAGACTTAAATCCAGTTTAGAAATTATGTATGGCAACAACACACCTCTGAAAATCCACCAGTATCAGTATTGGAGTACTATAGCAGCACTATTCAGAGGCAGTCACATCAGTGTGGCTGGCAGTTTCAAAGTCAACATTGTAGGGGAGGAAAAGTTATCTTCAACCATCTTAAGGTCCCTAGCCGGGCCTGAAAATTACACTAACAAAGACAGATTAATAGGAGGAAAGCATTCAAATTTTACTAAATTTTTACATGTACATAACAATGTAGGAAACAAAGACAGAAGAAAAATTATAGTATTTCCTTACTACTTACAGCCCTTTGACAAGTCCTTGAAATAGGCACAGTGGCATTCCTTTAGGAGCTCGGCTGCCTCAATGTTAATACTTTGCCTAGGGCAAAAGGCAATCTTAGCCCAACACCCAGAATCCTTTATCTCTATAAACTTCCTTTATCTCTACCCCCAAGATACATTTTGGTAATCATTCCCCAAGCATATGACCCACTGATATACATATGAAGAGTGTCATGACTCAGGTTTTATTAGACAATAATAAGTGACCTTTTCCCAACAACAGCTAGCCACCTCAAGGTCCTGGAAACTTTGATTCCAAAATTCCTTAGAGACTTAAGGCTATCCTAACCCTCTCCCAACTTGAAAGTATATAATGGGCCACTCCTCATGACCACAGTACAACTCTTTTTCATCAAGGGTCCTGTCCTCATGCTTTTTTAAAACTACTTTTTTGCACCAAAGATGTCTCAAGAATTCTTTTTTGGCCATTGGCTTTGATCCTAACATCCTATATCAGATGGAAGCCTTCCTATATCACATGGGAGCCTTCACAGGAGAATGAAGACCTGAAGAAATTAACAAAGCAGGAAGCTTTTATACCTTTTGAACAAAGAAACAATAAACTTGTGAGGAACTAACAGGACAAAGGGATTGGCCTAAAGGTAGTAAATGGTAAAGAAGTAACTAGGAAGATAAGACTTAGTTTAACAAGGTTTGTTTATACAGATTTCTCGGCCCTAAATTCCTTCCAGTGATAAAATGTCTCCCTTCTGCTACAGGGAGGGTACGTTTCACATGTAAAATTTATCTCATGATTTCAGGAAAGAAAGGCAATAGGGGGAAGGTTCAGAAAGACCTCCCTGCTTCTCAAACTCCTTCAGCTTAAGACATTTGTATGCCAACGTGCATATTTTGGGGATAGCATGTCCTGAACCCCATCAGCATCCTAACGAGGTGTTCCTGTAACCTGGCCTTGCTTGAGAGCTCATTTTAGAGTCTCCACCAGTGCCTGTCCATTTTCTGTGCCCTGTTCTCCTATCTTCCCACCAATATGTAAGCTATTCAGTATCCTTTCAACATATTATTTTCTGCTGTAGTGATCCAGAAGTTTCTGTTTCTTATAACCAGGATTCCTGATGCCTACATATCACCACCGTTTGCCCAGTAGATAGGGTGGAAGAAGAATTTGATACGAGATTAAAAGTATTTGAAAAACCGTGAATAATACACCAAGATATCTGCACTAAGTAAGAATGCACGTGAAGGCAGGAGAAGGCAGTTAAAGAAAATTAGAAGGTCCAAATGTGGAAGATCCCAGTGAAGGCAAAGAAAAAGTATGCTGGAGGGACTCAGTGAGAAGAGATTGTGGACAGAAACTGAAATTTGGGATTGAATATTAAGAGATGGGTGGTATAAATGCCTAGGGTATTTGACTGAGGGAATGAAGAAAAGTCCTGGGTGGTATAAATGTCTAGGGTATTTGACTGAGGGAATGAAGAAAAGTAGGGACGAGAACAT
This sequence comes from Potos flavus, assembly GCA_028534135.1. Classification (NCBI taxonomy): domain Eukaryota; kingdom Metazoa; phylum Chordata; class Mammalia; order Carnivora; family Procyonidae; genus Potos; species Potos flavus. The sequence continues at coordinate 30,824,768 of CM052886.1, forward strand.
AAGAAACTGAGAGGTTAGGCTATTGCAAAAATCACCCATGTTTGCTTCAGTCACCAAGGATGATACAGGAATACGGCATAAAACGAAAAATTGTCACCCATTCAGCGAATGGGAGGGAAAGACTGAAAAGCCTGATCATGAAAGCAATGAGGAACATGGCTAGGAGTCATGGTAAAGGTTTCAAAAGCAGAAGGGCATTTCACATGGTGCAAGAGAAATAATGGTTTGTAGCTGAAAGAGAACAGTGCTGCTTTCTGATAACAATGTGAACTGAGTAAGTGATGAATTCTCAGTGAAAAATTAGATATTTCACAAATGAGTTTAAAATAACATTTAAAAAAAATTTTTGGAGACATTTCTGCTTTTAGGAAACTGGAAATTCTTGGTTTGTGGCTTTTTTTCTTAAGTGCTAGATTTGGTTTCAAATATCTGATAGCATTACACCACTCTTTCAGAAAAATAAGAGATTGCTATTGGAGCCCCTCATGTAGGATATTAACATAGTACAAAAAAAATTGTATCAAAACTGGAAATGTTTGCATTTTGGTACACTATTGTATTTTTTAAATTACTATATCCATTTGAAAATCATCTTTTCCCCTTAGCAAAAAATATCCTGGATTTTATGAAATGCAGACATACAAATCAAAAAGCATACATCCAGATGAAAAAAAATCAGCCCATTTTACAAATTTGAAGAATGATTTTACATATTATTTTCAATTTTCTGTTAAGTATCTTTTTCTCATCATGCTCTTTGTCTAATAATTATTTTTCTGTCAGTCTAATAATCATCAGTATATCTAGTATTCCTAGATTTCTCCTTTCTGCTTTCAGGACTGAATGAACAACAAATATTCCCCTGCTAATTAAAAAGTAAAAATTACATTGATTTAATTTCCAGTATTTAAACATTTAATATTGATTTAAAATCCCACTACGGGAGGTGGGGAATCTCCTCAATTTCTTTTATATTAGCAAATAGATAATGAAGAAGTAATGAATTATGTGGAAGATTGACATTCCTCTTTTTTTTTTTTTTCTTTTTTGGGTCACTCCCAGCCCCTAAAGCCACTTAAGTAGTCATTGTTTCTGCCTATCAAGCAAGATAGTTATTAGCCTCTGTGAATATTTCCCTAACAGCTCTACCAATCATTTTTATCTTGGCTGCCAACCTGAGGTTTCTTTAGCAAGGGTGAAAAATGCTCATGAAGTAACATAAAGAGGTACTCAACCAATTCAGTCTTTTGGAAGCATTTTTACTCATGTCCAGTAGGAACTGTTAATCTACTAGGAAAGGTTCTAGAAATCATTACTTACCTAATATTATTTTTACCTCTCAATAAAATAGCTACATCTATTCTTTGGGATTCTCAGGCTAAAATCATTGAGTCACCTTAGTTCTTCTTCCTCTTGGATTTCATACCAAAGACATCAGCCAAGCCTGTTGGTTCTGCCTTGGAAATATATTGAAAATCTGACCCCTCTATAGATCCCATATCAGTCCAAGTACCATGAATTTTGCCTGTATTATTTCGACAGCCTCCTAATGTATCTGCCTGATTCTATGCTAATTTCACTACAGTCTATGCTTTATACCATATACATTATATTTTTTTAAACATAAACCAGATTATGTTCTTCCTCAACCCAAAACCATCCAGTATATGGCCAACAAATAAGAATAAAACCCAAAAGCATTATTAAGGCTCCCAAAGCCCCCAAATGACCTGGCTCTTCATATTCCAGACCTCATCTCTTCTTAGTCTACACTCACACTGTTGCAGCCACACTCCTACTTTCTTTCTTTTTTTTTTTTTTTAAGATTTTATTTATTTATTTGACAGAGAGAAAATCACAGGTAGGCAGAGAGACAGACAGAGGGAGAGAGGGAAGCAGACTCCCAGCTGAGCAGAGAGCCAGATGCGGGGCTCAATCCCAGGACTCTGAGATCATGACCTGAGCTGAAGGCAGAGGCCCAACCCACTGAGTCACCCAGGCACCCCCACACTCCTACTTTCCAAACCCGCATTCAGACAAAGCAATCTCCTCTCTTAACCTGAAATACTCTTCCTTCAAATATCGCCCTGGCTTAATCCTTCATTTAATCTATTTCTGCTGAAGTGCTACTTCATTAGGGAGGCTTTCTCTGACCAGCTAAAATAGTCTCCTTACGAATTTCTCTGTCCCCTTACTCACTTTATTTTTCATTAGCATGTATCACCAAACACACACATATATATATACATCTACATGTATGTAGACATGCATATATATGTTTGTAGAAATATATATGTGATATGTGTGTGTGCATGTGTGTGTGTGTGTGTACCTAAAATCTTTACCAACTACAGTATAAATCTCTAAGCTCCAACCAGACTATAAGTTTCATGAGAACAAAGATTTTGTCTTATTGACTACTCTGTGCCCACGACCTAGGATAATGTCTGGCACATAGTAAGCACTCAGTGATTTTTTATTTTAATAAATGAGTGAGTCTCTACTAAAAGAATATAATCCTGATAAGTATTTATATACATACAAATTTAAGAGATAAAAATGAAGTTCAAGACATAACAAAAAAGAATATCATTCAAAGCTCAGACATTAAATTGAAGGACATGAGAGAATTCAATGAAAATGAAAGGAAGAGTCATTTTGATCCAACACAATTGCTTGTGAATTGAAGCTCCTAGAGATTCACCCAAGAAGCAGGTACCTGGAGTAGGGACTGACAGATAGCAGGTGCATAAGGATGCCTCTTGTCATCTACTTGTGCCTTGCACCAGAAAAGAAATGTAATCTTCACTGTCTGCTGTACCCTAAAATTATCCTTCTAGTTACAGTACTGTCTGAATTTATGAAATTAGTGAAACCATAGTATGGAAATGCAAACAAGACTGGTTGGATGAGTTAATCAAAATTAGTCATTAGGGTAAGAGCTCTGACATTTTTCATCCTTGATTAAACATTCTAACAATATGTTCCAAAACCTAAAATGATAAAAGAAGATGAAATCTGCTTAAAGACTGTTAAAACTGTATTGACACCTCCAGGTTTGTCAGGAAGCATCAAACTCAGAATAACTCAGGCAAATCATATTTGAGTATTTCTCTGCCAGAGACTTTCTGTTTTACAAGAGTTAAGGGAAATCAGATTTGTTTTTTTTTTTTTTTTAAAGGAGGTCAAAGAATCCACAGGTATTTGGACATTGTCAGACAACTTGATTGCCTCATTAAAAAAGATTACGTTAGAAACAAGATCCTTAAGGAAGGAAAATGATATCAGAATTTTTTAGAGAACTTTATCAAACTAGCCATGCCTCTCTGTAGTCTCTCAGTCCTTCACCAAGTTGGTGAACTTGCCCCCAACAAAGTACAGATAGATGAAACATACCTCAACATCATAAAGGCCATATATGAAAGACTCACAGCTAATGTCATCCTCTATGGGGAAACGCTGAGAGCTTTTCCCCTATGGTCAGGAATAAGACAAAGATGTCCACTCTTACCATTACTATTTAACATAGTACTGGAAGTCATAGCCTAAGCAATCAGACAACAAAAAGAAATAAGAGTCATCCAAATTGGCAAGGAAGAACTCAAACTTTCACTATTTGCAGACATGATACTTTTTGTAGAAAACCTGAAAGACTCCACCAAAAAAATTGCTAGAACTTGTCCATAAATTCAGCAAAGTCGTAGGATATAAAATCAGTGTGAAAAATTCTGTTGCATTTCTATACACCAAGAGCAAAGCCACAGAAAAAGAAATGAAAGAATTGATCCCATTTGCAATTGACCAAAAACAATAAGATACCTAGGAATAAATCTAACTAAAGAAGTAAAAGACCTGTACCCCGTTAACTAGACAGCACTTATGAAAGAAATTGAAGAGGACACAAAAAAATGGAAAAGCATTCCATGTTCATGGATTGGAAGAACAAACACTGTTAAAATGTCTATACTACCTAAAGCAATCTACACATTTCATTTAATACCCATCAAAATATCACAGTATTTTTCACAGAGCTAGAACAAACTATCCTGAAATTTGTATGGAACCACAAAAGACCCAAATAGCCAAAGCAATTCTGAAAAAGAAAAACAGGGTGCCTAGGTGGCTCAGTTGGTGAAGCATCTGCCTTCAGCTCATGTCATAATCCTAGGGCCCTGGGATCAAGTCCCACATTGGGCTCCTTCTCAGCCGGGAGCCTGCTTCTCCATCTCCCTCTGCCTCCTTCTCCCTCTCTCTGCCTCTCCCCCTGCTTGTGCACACATGCATACACACTCACTCACTCTGTCAAATAAATAAATAAAATCTTTAAAAAAGAAAAACGAAACTGGAGGCATCACAACTCTGGATTTCAAGCTATATTACAAAGTTATAGTCATCAAGACAGTATGGTACTGGCACAAAAACAGACACATAGATCAAAGGAATAGAATAGAGAACCCAGAAATGGACCCTCAACTCTATGGTCAACTAATCTTCAACAAAGCAAAAAAGAATATCCAATGGAAAAAAGACAGTCTCTTTAACATATGGTGTTGGGAACACTAGACAGCAACATGCAGAAGAATGAAACTGGACTACTTTCTTTCACCATACACAAAAATAGACTCAAAATGGATGAAAGACCTAAATTTGACAGAAAACAATCAAAATCCTAGAGGACAACACAGGCAGCAACCTCTTTGACCTTGGCTGCAGCAACTTCTTAATAGACACATCACCACAGGCAAGGGAAACAAAAGCAAAAATGAACTATTCATCAAGATAAGCAACTTCTGCACAGCAAAGGAAACAATCAATAAAACTAAAAGACAGCCTAGGGAATGGGAGAAGGTAGTTGCAAATGGCATATCTGATAAAGGCTTAGTAACCAAAATTTATAAAGAACTTACCAACCTCAGCCCTCCCCAAAACAAATAACCCAGTTAAGAAATGGGCAAGAAGACATGAATAGACACTTTTCCAAAAAAGACGTCCAAATGTCTAACAGACACATGAAATGATGCTCAATATCACTCATCATCAGGGAAATACAAATCAAAACCACAATGAGATATGATCTCACATTTGTCAGGGTAGATAAAATGAACAACATAAGAATCAACAGGTGTTGGTGAGGATACAGAGAAAGGGGGAAAATTTTGTACTGTTGGTGGGAATGCCAACTGGTGCAGTCACTCTGCAGAACGGTATGGAGTTTTCTTAAAATGTTAAAAATAGAACTACCCTATGATCCAGCAATTGCACTACTAGTTATTTACCCAGAGGATACAAAAATATTGATTTGAAGGTGTACATGCATCACAATGTTTATAGCATTATCAACAATAGTCAAACTATGGAGAAAGCCCAAATGTCCATCAACTGGTGAACAGTGAAAGAAGATGTGGGGTGTGTGTGTGTATGTGTGTGTGTGCATATACACACAATGGAATATTACTCAGCCATCAAAAGGTATGAAATCTTGCCATTTGCAACAATGTGGATGGAGCTAGAGTGTATTACGCTGAGTGAAATAAGTCAATCAGGGAAAGACAAATACCATATGATCTCACTCATATGTGAAATTTAAGAAAGAAAACAGATGAACATATGGGAAGGGAGAAAAGAAAACATGGAGAGAAGGATACAAGCTATAAGACACTCAAAGATAGAGAACAAACTGAGGGTTGATGGAGGGAGGTGAGTGGAGAATTGGCTAGATGGGTGATGGGTATTAAGGAAAGCACTTGTTATGATGAGCACATGGAGTTGTATGTTAATGATCAATCACTGAACTCTACTCCAGAAAAAAAAAAAAATCAAAAAGAAAATTGTCAGTTTATAATAAACTCAAATATATGCCCTAAAAAAAAAAAGATGCTGAACTTGCAGCCACTGGGGACCTTCACAGTGTCCATCAACTATGTGAGTAGGGGAAACATAGTTGAGGATCACAGGAAAAATAATCCCTTTTAAGTCTAACATTGGATTTGTTGTACAGAAATAAATCACAGATGTGATTTTTATAATGTACAAAATCATCAAGAAGATATCCATCCCAGAGTGATGATTATTAATGTTCTTCTGAAAATTGTCCACACTATCTTTGCTGTTTTATACACTCCAAATACAAGTATTTCCTTATATTCAATATAACAATTGTTTTTGCTATAATTTGAAATCTCTATTAGCCCATAAAAATAAGTGTGTTCCTAAAACACTCAAAAAATTCTTATTTTACTTGAAAATATCTCATAATTTCTTTTTTTATCCTCTCTTGTAACAATAATACTTCCTGAGAGAATTGACCTAAATCTAAATTACTAAATGAAAGTGTTCACTTTAGGTCAAAATGCAAAAATTCATCCAGTTAGATAAATATGTTAGATAGCAGTTTATTTCTTCTTGATTCTAATTGTATCATATCTTATTTTCTGATTTTCTGCTTAATTTAATAATGAGGAAGTTTTGGTATTCAATAAGTACATATGATCTGGAGAGAAAAAACACTGGTCATGTGAGTAATTTTGTGGGTTTAGTAACTGGCTTCAATTGAGTTTTTATAATAAATTTTCACTAAATTTTTAGAACCTAGACTGCAAGGGATCATTTGAAATTTTAAAGAATTCCAAGAAAATTCTTCAAATACTTTTAAATACCAACACTCCCCCCCAAAAAGTTTTTAATTATATTAGGACCAGGTAGCCAATAATCACAAAGTCTATATGCTACTGAGCCCAACAAGGAGGAAGAGCTCCTCCTAACATAGGTGTCATTAACAGCCATGTTACTAGGTTGTTTTGAAGACAACGAACTTCTTTGCTTTTTGAAAATACCTGTCTCTGGTTTGAAATTTCCATTAATAGAATCACATATTTTGGATTATGATACTGACTCCAAAACACCACAATTATCTTGGGCACATGTTTCATGAGAGTTGAACATTCCAAAATTAACTCCCTATTATTCACTTACAACACAGCTTAGTTTTGTCAATTTGCTAATTGCCATCTTGAAAAACAGGAAGAAGAATACAGAGGAAACTGTCCTCATAAGAGAAGTGGGATTCAAGGGGAGATCTTAGTTACAGTCCAAGGAAGCTAAGCTTAGGATGTGTTCAGCAAAGGGACTCTGGATATCTAGTTGTAATGGGAATGAGATTGCCAAGTAAAAGAGGGACACCTAGTTAAATGTGAGCAAATATTGCAATTTGAGACATAGTTACATTAAAACATTATTCTGTGTTATCTGAAATTCAAATTTAACTGTATGTTTATTATTGTTACTATTATTTAGTAAATCTGGCAACCATGGCATAAAAACAACATGACTTTGGGGTAAGTGATTTGAGAAAAGGACCACTGTCCATTGTCTTCTTGCCTTGTGATTTATTCTTGTGGGGAAAAAAAGCCTCAGTATTTTACCTGGCTGACAGAAATGTTTTTGCTTTTTCTTTATGGAAATTATCCACATTATTACACTCTCCATACATCAGTTCCTCCATTGAGTGAGAAGTGCGTGCAATGTACGGCGGCAGGCATGCACGCTGATCTAAAGAACATAAGAAAAATTTCTTCCTTCCTTTAACTTTTATTCCTGCAGTACAGGTAAGACAAGCATGCCAACTAGCAGTAACATAGAACAATACAGGACCGAACATGTTAAGTGTCATAAAAGGAGAACTGAAAAGTACCGGCGGGTTTCAGGGGAGGAAAATTAGTATTTCCAGATTGTGTGGGTTAAAGGTTAAAAGCTACTGAAAGCCTAAGAAGTGACTTATGTTTTCCATCAATATGGCATACTCAATATTGTCCAAACACAGAGCACTTGGATAACGTATAGAAAACAAGCATCTATAAGCAGAGTTTAGCTCACTCAAGGGTAAGACAATTCCCAGTGATTGCTAAAAGAATGAGTGAGAGAAGAAAGAAAGGAAAAGAGAAAACACTGACAACCTGCATAGTATGCTAAGACCTAATGATGATTCTTCATGAAATATTTATTGATTTTAATGCGTGAAAGTCTTGGATTTTAAGGCACAGATGAAAGTAAGAGACAAGATTGTGGGCATAACCATACGCTGGACCCACGCAGGACTGAATGTTTGGTGAAAAGGTTTAGTAGGAAGAAAACACTGGTCTGTCAGCAAACAGAGATAATAAGAATAATTCTGTATCTCAACAAACAGAAAGCACAATATAAGATATTTGAAAGAATTTCTGCTTCTGAGTAGGATATAGAAGGATATCAACCAATATATACTTTTCATGGTAGCCACAAGAAAATGTGAAAGATAATAAACCTGTGCCTAATATTTTACGAGACTATCAAAGGTTGATAGATTCATGGAAGATTTGAGAAGCAGAATCCCAGCAAGAAATGAACCATACATACATAGAGAAGTAGCAAGGCAAGATAGCTTCCATGCCTGAGGCACATGCCTTGTCTGGGTACAAATGGGCAGTAAGTGGGTCTGTCATAGATGGAAAGACTGCAGAAAGGAGAAGAAACCAGCTTAGCTTTTAAGAACAGTTTATACTGGCAGAGAGGACTGAAATCTGGAAGCACCCGAGATGCAGAAAATAAGTCCATGTGCTAGACAATTTGTCCCACAACTCCTTGAATTTTATTGAAATTCAAGTAGTAGTAGTAGAAAGTAGTAGTGGAAGAAGAGTGTGAAACAGAATTCATGCAGTCTTATGCCTTTTGGGGTGCAGGGTTTCCAAAGTCTTGCTGGAACATGCACATTAAAAGCAAAGAAAATTATAGAACAGTATCTTTCATGAATAAGGATGCAAAAATCCTTAACAAAATATTAGCAAACCTAATCCAGAAATATATACAAAGATAATATGTCCTGACTAACCAGCATTTAACACAAGAATGCAAAGCTGGTTTAATATGTGAACATTTATCCATGTAATTCCATATTAACAAATTAAGCCATATAATCATAGATGCAGAAAATCATATAGATGCAGAAAAAATATCTGACAAAATTTAACGCCCATTCATAATAAAAATCCACAGCAACTATAAATAAAAGACATCTTCAATCTGATGAAAGATACATACAATAAACCATAGCTGCTTTTGTAAAATATCAAATGCTTTCACTGAATATGTGAAATAAGGCAAAGATGCCCACTCTCAACACTTCCACCCAAAACTTTACTGGAAGTCTTAGGAGGTATAATAAGGTAAGAAAAAAAATTTTAAATAAAGATATGAAAGTAAGAGGTAAAACTGTGTTTATTCACAGATTACATCACTATATACAGAAATTTAAATAATCTAAGAAAACAAACTACTACAATGAATAAGTGAATGTAACAAGGTCATAGAATACAAAGTCAATATAAAAAATCAGTTCTATTTTTCTGTATTAGCGACAAACAATTGTGAAAGGAAACTTTCAAAAATACATTTATGCACTGGGTGTTGTATTTAAGTGATGAATCACTAAATTCTACTCCTAAAACCAATATTACACTATATGTTAACCAATTAGAATTTAAATAAAACTTGAAAGAAAAGGAAGAAAGGAAGGAAGGAAGGAAGGAAGGAAGGAAGGAAGGAAGGAAGAAAATACATTTACATAGGCATTAAAGAACACAAATACTTGGGAAGACATTCAAGATAAAATAAGCCAGTCCTATACACTGAAAAGCAATCTGAGAGAAATTAAGGAAAACAAACAGAAACACGGTCTATGTTCATGGAGGAGACTGATTTTGTGACAGGCTGCTACAAGGCATTTCTCATTTGTCTCCCTGGTTCTGATGATAAACGAGATTCCATTTCTGTCTCCCTGCTTTCCCCCTCACTTCCTTAGTAAAGCTGTAAGCTATGGAATTATTTAGCTATGGTCTAGATATAAAAAAAAAAAATCTAAGATAGAGTCATTGCCCTCTAGTAATGTATAATTTTTACAATTGACCAAAAAAAATTTTTTTTCTGGCGATGAAAGGTACACATTGTTTTCCAGTGTTAGCTCTGAGGACAAAACGAACATATCTCTCTCTCTCTCTCTCTCTCTCTCTCTCTCTCACACACACACACACACACACACACACACACACACACACATATATAGGAAAGAACTCATTGTTACTGGTCTTGGCAGTGATATTTGAACATGATGCCAAAAGCACAAATAAAAGCAAAAGTCAACAATGGGACTCAACAAACTCAAAAGCTTTTGCATAGCAAAAGAAATAATTAACAAACACATGCCTTGCTGTCTGCATCTATTCCATCCAGCTGTTCCTGAGTTATATCCTTTTATAATAAACCAATGACCTAGTTTAAAAAAAATTAACAAAATGAAAAGACAACCTACAGAATGTGAGAAAAGTTTTACAAACTACTTATCAGATAAGGAGTTAACATCCAAATTATATTTAAAAACTCATACAACATAATAACCAAAAAATCTGATTAAAAGGTAGGCAGCAAAGGAACCAGTCAACAAAACAAACAGGCAACCCATGGAATGGGAGAAGATATTCGCAAAAGACACTACAGACAAAGGTCTGATATCTAAGATCTATAAAGAACTCCTCAAACTCAACACTCAAAAAACAGATAATCACGTCAAAAAATGGGCAGAAGACATGAACAGACACTTCTCCAAAGAAGACAAACAAATGGCTAACAGACACATGAAAAAATGTTCATCATCATTAGCCATCAGGGAGATTCAAATCAAAACCACACTGAGATACCACCTCACACCAGTTAGAATGGCCAAAATCAACAAGACAGTAAAAAACAAACGTTGGAGAGGATGTGGAGAAAGGGGAACGCTCTTACACTGTTAGTAGGAATGCAAGTTGGTATAGCCACTTTGGAAAACAGTGTGGAGATCCCTCAAAAAATTAAAAATAGAGCTACCCTATGACCCTGCAAATGCACTACTGGGTATTTACCCCAAAGATGCAGATGCAGTACAAAGAAGGGCCACATGTACTCCAATGTTCATAGCAGCAATGACCACAATCACCAAACTGTGGAAAGAGCTGAGATGCCCTTCAACAGACGAATGGATCAAGAAGATATGGTCCATATATACAATGGAATATTATG
>CM052886.1:30835952-30928164 GCA_028534135.1 Potos flavus
GGGGGTAGGGGGTTGGGCGAGCCTGGTGGTGGGTATTGAGGAGGGCACGTATTGCATGGAGCACTGGGTGTGGTATATGAACAATGAATCTTGGAACACTGAAAAAATAAAATAAAAGTAATTGGGGAAAAAAAAAGGTAGGCAGAAGAACTAAATAGATTCTTTTTCGTGAATCACTGCTTATTAACTATTAATACAGCAAGTTTTAAATTTTTCTGTATATTTTTTGAAAATTACAGAATGGTTTTAGGCATTTTTTAATTTTGTTTAAATTCAATTAATTAACATATAGTGTATTATTAGTTTCGGAGGTAAAGTTTAGTGATTCATCAGTTGCATAGAATACCCAATGCTCTTTATATCTAGTGCCTTCCTTAATGCCCATTACCCAGTTATCCCATCCCCCCCACTCACCTTTCCTCCAGTAAACCTCAGGTTGTTTCCTATAGTTAAGAGTCTCTTATGGTTTTTCTCTCTCATTTCATCTTGTTTTATTTTTCCCTCACTTCCCCTATGATCCTCTGTTTTGTTTATTAAATTCCACATATGAATGAAATCATATGATTAAATAGACATTTTTCCAAAGAGTTCATCAAAATGGCCCTCAGGTACATAAAGATGTTCAACTTCAATGATCAAAAAGGAAACGCAAATCAAAATTACAATATCACCTCACACACCTGTTAAATGGCTATCATCGAAAAGACAAGAGACAACAAATACTGGCAAGGATGTGGTAAAAAGGTAATTCTCATACACTGTTGGTGGGAATGTTAACTGATCTCATAGCTATAGAAAACAATATGTTGTTTCCTCAAAAAATTAAAAATTGATCTATCATATGATCCAGCAATATGCTTCTGGGTATAAATCCAAAAGATTTCGACAAGGTATATGTACTCCCAAATATATTGCATTATTCACAATAGCCAAAATGTGAAAACAACCAAAATACATACATATAATACACACACACACACAAACACACACACACACACACACAATGGAATATTATTCAACCATAGGGAAGAATGATATCCTGTTATTTGTGACAACATGATGGACCTTGAGCACATACTAAGTCAGACAGAGAAAAAAAATACTATATAATATATAATATACTATATAATATATATATAATATATACTATATAATATATACTATATAATATCACTTATATGTAAATCTAAATCTAGATTAATAGGGTTTAAGGATACAAACTTATAATTAATAGTATATAAGCCATAAAAATCTAATGCACAGTATAATGAATGTAGACAATATTGAACTACAATTATGTAATTTGATAAATATTGCTACAACAGTCATAGTATATGAAGGTATCAATATAATAGGCTATATAACTTAATTTATACAATGTTACATGTCAAATTTGTTCAACATAAATAAATATACACATAAATACACAAATGCATACCTCACGGGTAGGTCTTCATCCACTTTGTCTATTCAAAAAACTCCATTGTGAACTCCAAATTAAAATCCTGTGTCAAACAAAAGAAAAATCAACAGGTTGATTGCAATCTTAATGATTATTATAAAGTTTAAATCAATTCATTCGCTACCAAGTATAAAAAAAGCAACTACTATATTCAATAATAAATCAAGGACAAAATTAACCACAATAAAAATTTAATATGTATCTGATCAGATCTAATTAGCATTTAATGTGATGTTTAAAACTTTTTAATAGTGTCTTTATTATGTCATACCGGAAGGTGCCTTTTGAACAAGAACTCAATTCGAGTGAATGAACTCGTGCTTTATAGACACAATTTTTCAGCACTAATTTAATAAGGATATTGAAACGGATAACTGGTGAGAGGTTTTCGTTAAAGCTAAATGGGTTGAGCAAATTAATAGGAGGCATAAGCTCAGTATATAAGATTGAGCAGTTTCTAAATAGCCATCTCATTTGATTCTGAGTTGCAAATAAATATATCCATGGATGAATGTAATTGTTTTAAATATTTCTATCTGTAAATTAAAATCTAAAAAGTAGTGCTTTGTATTAAATGGTTAGTATGAATAATCAAGAGTTGATATTTAATTTAGATTTAATGCTATAGACACATTTCTATGTGCTATATTGTTATTGCATTTCACAAAATATGTTCTCCAATTAATTGTGCTTGATACTGCAGCATGTATCTAATATGTGCAAATAGCCAGTAAGTTTGAATTTACATTGTCAAAATAGTCGTCTCTCTCCTCTGGAGGTATGGGCTTAGGTCACAGATGAGAGGACCATAATTATCATTTGTTTCTTTCAGTGTTAAAGTATGAGTGATTTTGAGAAATCAAGCATTTCAGCACAATCTCCTTAATTATGCACATTTTTACTTGTTGTATGCCCTCTCATATTTAAGAGGAGTGAGCTTTGAAAGGCTAATTTAAATCCTAAAAGTTTTTATAACAAGGATTCTTTCGCTTTGCAGGCAGAATTCAAGGAGGATTCACACAAGATTCACATATAAAAACACTCTGACCAGTACCTTTTCTTTATTGCTAGTATCTTTAACTCATTAAATTAAATAAATTGTAGATAGGTTTAAAGACCAAAATATTTCTTTCACGGAAAATGTATGCATTTTCCAACAGATATATAATTTATTGAATTGTTGTATTCAATATATGCTTAACATTTTAGTGATAGATACTCCTAGACAAGTGATTTAACTGAATTTTCTCATAATGGCACAAAATATATGGCATTTCCATCCCCATGCTATAGATACCTCATCAAGTCTATTTAATTATGAAAGTGGTATAAAGTTACAATAATAGGAGGTCAGCTTTGTTTATAAATTCATAATCCTTGTGTTAGTTAACCATTCAAAAGCCTTCTGTGATAGAACTGATTAAATGTCCAATGAAAATGTATGCTCTGTCTTTACTAATGTAAGAGTCACTATGGGAAGTCTTTTGTCTATCCAATGTCCTCAATTCCAATTCTTTGCCACCTTTAGGCAGTGACAGCAATGTAATGTGAGTCAAAGTGATGTCACCTCAGGATGAGAAACAGCTCTGCTTTAAGCACACTCTTTTTTCCTATTTGCCAACTAAATGCAGAGGACTTTGAAGTTCTAAAGGATGCTAGAAACATAAGATGAAAGGAGCCTGAGGTCATGAATCACTTGATACAAGATGAATTATCAGCTGAAAGTGCTTGTATTGGATATTACTTGAGCAAAAAAAAAAAACCTTTCAGTTACATAAATCCAACAAAATTTTGTTTTGCATGTGTTTTGTTTATTAATTGTATAGTGTCTGCTATTATTTTAACATAGATATTAGTTAATTTGAAGTGGGATGCTTCTGTTAAGAAATACCTTGTAAGTAGGGTATAGGGGCCAAAGGCAGGCTGCCCTGACATGGGTCACTTGGGCATCAATACTATTTTTGAGTTAAAAGCAATCAAAATCCAGCAGATGCAGGAAAGGCCCTTCAATCCCCCCTCCCCCCAACTGCATGCCTGTACCAGGAAAAGAGCTATTAACAGATTCCTCTTTACCTAAGAAACTAACCTGCAAAATGATAGGGCAACCTTTGTTTTCCAAACATCTGCTCTCATCTTACTGCTAATGGTTCTTCTCCCCTTTGTATCCTCAGATTCCTACTTAGCTTTTATAAGCATCAATGGGCTTCACTGTCTTTGGAATTTCCATGGCTAAGTGGCTTCCCCATATGTACACTACTAAATTTTATTTTCTTCTGTTCATCTGTCTCATGTTAATTTGATTCTTAGTCTAGCTAAAAGGTCCTTTGAGGAGACAGGAATTCTTCCTCCCCAAAAGTGGCATTCATTGGCTTAGTGATCAGGCAATAGTTAGTAAGGAAGCTGATATTAGAAGTGAAAAAGTTGTATCGCCCAATGGTAAAATATTTCGTAAAACTGTCAGTATCAATTAGCTTGTAGCTCTAGAGAAAGAGATTAGAAAAGTCGGAATGTTAACCATATAAATTGATTACTACCCCCTTTATATTTTATATTATTGTATGTTTTAATTCTTCACATTTTCTAAGCATCATTAATCATTACTGTTATTTTGTATGAACAGTGTATGTTGAAATTTACCCACCTATTTATCTCCTGAATTTCCACATTTCTATCTGGAATTCTTTTACTTCTTCCCTAAATATTTCTGTTCATTCAGATCGTTTGATAGTACCTTTTTGCTCTTTGTTGGTTTAAAAATGTTACTAATTTGTCTACCTTTTTAAAAGGATTATTTTGCTTAATATAAAATTCACATAGCCATTTTCCCTCCTGTCTGGCATTTTTAAGATACCATTCTATTGATTTCTGGCTTCCATCATTTCCACTGAGCAATTAGCTATAAGTCTTTGAACATGAAGTATCTTTTTTACTCTTGCTGCTTTTGAGATTCCTTATTTGTCTTTAGTTCTCATAGTTTTGCTGTGATATGCCTGCCATGTTTTCTTTGTATCTATTCTGCTAGAGATTTTCAGTAGACTCTTTAAGTCTTTTCCTTAAGTCTTCCATCAGTTTTAGAAAACTCATTATTTAGTCAAATATTGCTTCTGCCACATATTTTCTTTCCTTCTAAAACTCCAGACTATCCATGCGTTCTATATATCTGTTGTTTTTTCTCTTTCAAGGATTCAAATCAGATATTTTCATTGAATCCTATCTTAATTTTAGTCCAAAATATCATTTTTTTCAGTTTCTAATTCTATAGTAATATTCTCTAACTTTTCATCTTGTCACACACATTTTCCTCTAGCTTATTGAACATATTTATAGCTATGTTAGTGTTCCTATCTGCTAACTTTAAAACTAGATCAACTATGAATATGCTTCTATTGACTACTTTTTCTCTTATAATCATGTGATCCTATCTTATAACATGCCTAGTGTTAGTGAAGTAGCGCAAATTGCGTGTAAAAAAAAAAAAAAAAACAAAACTATAGTGGCTTCAGATAACACCGAGTTCCTCCAAAGCATTTTTTCTATTCTCTCTGTTTAGCAAGTAGAGTTGCATGGGGTAGTTATCATCATAATCTAATCAGAGGCTGAACTAAGTAGGGTCTAGATTACATTTTGTCAAGACTCCTGATTTTTACTCACTCCTAAGGTGAGCCACTCTGGGTTTCCATCTGAGATCTAGGTTTACTAGTGCTCCTTCTCATGGTAGATCTTGAATATTATTGCTGTGTAAGAGACATAAGAGTAGGCCAAGTCATGTAGGTATTTATGGACCATTGTAAGAACTTCAGCTTCTTTTCCAATCAAAGAGGTGAACCAATGAGGAGGTTTCCAGCAAAGAAATGATATGAAAATTATGTTTTAAATGCATCATTTGGTTGTTGCAATGGGAATACAAAGTAAAAAAGCAAGACAAAAAGTAGCAAGTCCATTAAGAAGTCTGTTGACATCTCATCTGTAGTCTAGTTGCAATCTAGTCTCAAAGAGAGAAGTGATAATATACTTTGAAATTATTGCAAACAGAATTTCCTGGTAACTGGATGTGGGATAAAGGAGAGGGGAATTGGGGATAAATCCAAATTTAGGGGCAAGAGAAATTAAAAGGATTAAGCACTATCAATTAAGACATATATGACTTTAATGGAGTTTGGGTAGAGAAAGGTGGCGGAAGGAGGCCAGATTGGGAGTTTAGTTGGAAATTCATTAATTGTAGGCAGACAGATATACAGGCTGTTATTCAGGGGAAAGATCTGGCTAGAGAGAGAAATTTGTGAGTGGTATCTGACCACAAAATTCATCTAAATAAAGCATTAAGACTATCTAAGTGCATGGAACCAAATTGAGAATATTTACTGCAAGATCTTTTTTTTTTCTCTGTTTCTGTCATCATTTTAAGGCTATGTTGTCCATGAAGAGCTAATTGCCTAAATTCCAATAAAGAGAATATTGGTTTTGCTAGAAGAAGCAAGCTTATCAGTACTCAAACTGGAGAAATTTTGAAATCCTCAACACATATTTTTTAACTGTCGGTAGGACTCAGGCTGTCAAATTCAAGCTGATGTAAACGATGTTCAAGACGGTCAGATTTCTATCTAGGATGACTGGATTTTATTACTATGGGGCATCCACTCTCTATTTTTATATTCACTTTAATCATTTCCATTTCTGTTTTTCCATTATCACATCACTTCTTACAACCTCAAAAAATTTTCAGTATGTCTTTATGTCAGTAGAAGGCAATAAGCTAGTTACGACATAATTGTCAATTGTTTGGAAAGAAAATAAGCTGCTAAAATAGAGATTAGTGTAAAAAAATGAAAAAGAAAACACTAGATACCTTCTCATAATTGGGAGTCAAAGATCTAGAGAACAGCTATATGTGAAGTTGAATGATTTTGACAACAATGTTAAATAGGTTGGTGATACTTGATTTGTTTTTCAATATCTGACTAGAACTGGCACTTAGAGAAAAGGGGAAAATGTAAGATCATCTGCAGAAACTTCAAAATGTCAGCCTCCTCATTTCAAATAAGTTGGTGATAAAAGAGAAGAAATAAAGTTATTATTCGTTTAGGAAGGTCCATTTAAAAAAATAAAATATATGTGTGATGTATGTATATGTATATCATCTTTTTAAACTCTGATGTTTATTTTGAAAATAAATTCCAAGTTAAAATTTAAAATGTATTACAGTATTTCTATAATTAGTAGATATGTTTATGCTTAGGGTACTGAGAAATAATACACCATGGGAAAGCCAAGCTCATCTTAAAAACTAATCCATGTGCAGTCTGTGAAATATATCTCTAATCATTTATCACTCCCACTTACAAAATGACATTTCTGTGTGTGAGCATAAGCCAGATAAACTTCCAATTTTTTTCATGTTAAGAAAGAGTAATAAATTGTGTCTAGAAATATTACTAAGCATTAATAGAATCTTTTCAATATATGATTTCCATCCTATGCAAAGAAAAAGAATACTTTTTTAATTGAAGTATAATTGACATATAATATCTTTATTAGTTTCAGGTGTGCATCATAGGGATCTGGTATTTTTATATGTTACAAAAATGTTCCCCATCTTAGTCCAGTTACCATCTGTCATCATATGAAGTTATTACAATATTATTGACTATATTCCCTATGTTGTACTTTATATCCCCATGACTCAGTTATTTTACAACTGGAATTCAGTAAAGTTGCAGGATACAAAATTAACATACAGAAAACAAAACAGAATACTTCTAAAAAAAATACTGATAAAAATTTTAAGGGCTCTGTCTACAAAATATATTCAGAATCCTACCATGTAAAAACCTAGGGTCTGGATCACCATTATTTCTCATCTCTTTTATTTCTCACAGCCTCCCAACTGTTCTTTCCACTTCATTCTTTGGCCATATACACTTTATTCTCAGCACAGCAACCAGAGTGATCCTTTTGAAATGTTGAGATCATAGGACTCTACCGCTCTGACTTTTCTCTTTCTAATATTCCCTTCAGTCATTCAGCTCTGCCTCCTTGTTCCCTTGCTATCCTCCATCCCAGGTAGACTTGTACTCAGAAACTCTAGCAGTTTCCTCTCCACACCATACTTATCCCCACCTCTTTTAGGGTTTTGCTCAAACACCACCTTCCAAATGGGACTTACTCTCACTCTAGTGTTCCCCAAACTTCCAATCCCTCTTACTCTCCTCTGCTTCCTTCTCCATACTGCTTATCATCTAACACACTATTGTTTATTTACTTCTTATGTTTCTTTTGTAATGTTTATCTTTCCAACTAGAAGGTGACCTTTGAGAGGCCAGGAATCTTGACTGTTTTATTCCCTGCAATACCCTAAATGCTTAGACTCATGTCTCCCTCTTAGTGTTTAGTAAACACTGAAAGAATGAATAAAAAGTTTAGCTTCAACTGGAAAACACTGTCAACACTATTTTCTGAAAGCCAGGAAAATTAAAACTGGCTGAAATCATTCCCCAACCTCATCAAAAAAAAAAATCAAGCAACCTCTGTTTCTTTTGGATTCTAAGCTTGCTCCATCACTTAATTCCCATCCATACAACTGAGTCTGCTTTGCCTAAAATTGCTCCATAAGAAAACACAATAGCAACAAAAGGAAAAACTGCAATTAAGCTGAGTTTGTTTTGGTAAAAAGAAAAATAGAAAGAGGCAAAGTTGAAAAATAGTGTTTTATTTACTGACAGAGAGGGAGTATTCTAATGGATACATTATCACATTATATATGGTTAGTGTTTGTGTTTATTTGAAAAGAGCCTCAGTCCTCTTGTTTCTTTTCTTCACAAGGTAAAATAAACTGAACATAATTTTTTCTAAATTTCTTTATATCTTATTTCTGAAGTACTATGAAGTACTATGACATAACATGCTATGAAAGAAAAGTACTGAATAGATTTAACAAACGAGTCATTGAAAATAAAGTTTTGGAAAGTTGGTTTGTGGCCCTGACAAAAATAGTTCTAAGTAAACATATTCCCTATTTTTAAAATATTGCTTTTTTGAGGGGCACCTAGATGGCTCGGTTGGTTGAGCCTCCAACTCTTGATTTCCACTCAGGGCATGATCTCAGGGTCATGAGATCAAGCCCCACCTTAGGCTCCATTCTGAGTGTGGAACCTGCTTGAGAGTCTGTCTCTCCCTTTCCCTCTGGCCCACCCGCCCCCACTTGCATGTGCACACACTCACTAAAAATATGTATATGTATATTGCTTTTTGATAAAATAATATTAATATATCAAAAGAGGGTAAAAGCAGTATTTATATTTCCTGGAAGAAAATATTTTCAGTGTACCAATCGGAAAAAAATAATGATAACATGCTTAATTGTATTCCTATGCCCCAAAATCATAACATAATAACAAATACATAAGGAAGATTCAGTCTACTTGACTGACTCAAGAGAGTAAATTACTCTCTCCTTTCCTACTAAAAAAATACTGACTAATGTCCACGACATCTTGAATACTGTCAACCGTTCTTTAAGTGCCCTTATACTTTTGTTCAAAGGGCTCACGCTGGAGAAAAGCATCAACCAACATGTCTACCTATGTTGCTCAAAATCTAAAAAAAAAAAAAGTCAAAAGATCATGGTGGATGGTGAAGGCGAATGAAAAGACTGGTCACATCTTCAGCCAGGTCATCTTTTTCAACTTCAGAGAGTTAAAATGAAGAAGAGTCCTTTGAATACATTGAATGTGGGAAGGGCCATTGCAGTAACTTTTAATTTCAACATCACGGATTTCAGGCAAGGAACAGACTATAGGCATGCTGTGAATGTGGGAAGGTATTCAAGCAGAGAACATCCTGATTTGTCATAAGAGAGGCTATAGTTATTTACAAAACTATATATTTATTTACTAATCGATCTCTTCATGCTGGCAGGGATTCTCATCTGTTTTATTCACTCTTGTATCACCAGGACAAAGTACAGAGCCCAGTACCACTAAGTACGGAAGGGGTTCAGCACATGCCACCTCAAAATATATCACTCTGGCATATTGATTTTTTTGAATTAAAGCACTTGAGAAACAGCACATGAAGGAAGGGCTCTCTAACTTCTGTCTTTCTATAAAAGCAGGTCATAAAATCTCCCAGGAGAAAGGTGCCCTCCTTGTAATGGGAGGAGAAAAACAGTCCTGTCACCAGAGACTAGGAGTTGACACCAAAAAAATGACCTGCATAGGGAAGCCTGGGTGGCTCAGTTGGTTAAGAGTCAGGACTCTTGATTTCGGCTCAGATCATCATCTCAGGGTTATGGGATGGAGCCCTGTGTCTGGCTCCCTGTTCAGCAGGGAGTCTGCTTGAGATTTTCTCCCTCTCCCTCTGCCCCTTCCCCTGCTCACTCTTTCTCTCAAATAAATAGATCTTAAAAAAAAAAAAAAAAGACCTACTTAAGAACCTACTAGAAAATCCTTTTCTTCCATTAGTTTCCCCTATGTATTTCCTGGGTCATATTGCTTTCCCACTTGCCCCTAGCTTAAGCACCATTGTCATATTTCCCAAATTACTTTTCTAGCTTAAAAAGGTATATAAGATTTGGGCCTAACAGCTTGTTTAAGCCTTCATTTTTCTTTTTGAAAACTGCTGTGTACATGTAAAAGTATTAAATAAAATGTGTATGCTTTTTTACTGTTAATCTATGTCAGTTTCATTCTTAGGTCTAGGCTCAGAATGTAAAAGGGTATAAAAGTATTTCTCCCCTGTAGTAATCAGCAAATTTCTTTAAGTGCATATGCTCTCAACAGTAGCTTGTTGTATGCTTACCAAGATTCACTTGAATTTCCTAAATTGTTTATGCCAGTTGTACTTGTTACTACAATTATGTGATTAAAATTTATGTGAATTGATGAAATGTGACTGATGAAGGGTTTGCCATGTAAAGTAAGTTAAATACTTTGAAAGGTTTCATAATTGTGAGTCACTAACATATATTTTGTGCTGTATGAAGTACAGACAAGAAAACTGTAAAAAGTTCACAGACTTAAAAAAACCTAGAAGGCATTTATACTCAATTTTTTGCAAGTACACGAGCTCTCATTCTAAGTGTAAGGAAACCAAAATTGGAAATCACAGAGCACATTATAGGCGTATTTATATAAGAAAGAAAAAGTAAAATTTCTCTCAGTAGACCCATCAAAAGTAAAGGTCTTGGATCTCCATCAACAGATTACCAAATGAATACAAGTTCACTTGTTTTAATTTATTTTATTTTATTTTTTAAAGATTTATTTGAGAGAGAAAGAACATGGGCAGGAGAGACAGAGGGAGAGGGAGAGAGAACCTTAAGCAGACGCCAAGCTAAATGCAGAGCCTAATGAAGGGCTCAATCTCATGACCCTGAGATCATGACCTGAGCCAAAACCAAGAGTCAGATACTTAACTGAGTGCCACCCAGGGTCCTCACTTGTTTTAATTTAAAGTGAATGTTAAAATATGTATATATTTTTTTCTTATATTCACATTTAAACTAAACAAGTATTTCAATTAACTTTCACCTGCCAGTCCTGAATTGAGTAGGAGGGATATCATTATATAAGGTAGAAAACAGGTAACCTAATACTTACCTTGGAAAGTTATTTTTTCTTAAATTATTTTATGTTGCTGATGAAGGTAACCAAATTTTGCTAATCATGATGAAACTCAGTATAAAAATATTTTAATTTTAATTCATGCTTTAACTGGGACAAACTATTAATATTTCCCTTCCTTTGGAAACATTAACTTTGATGAAAACATTGTTTATGTAAATAACTGTTCCAGACAAGGAAGTTTCCAAGGAAACATGCTTTGAATTCTTCAACAGAATATGCAAATGAAAGCCTCTTTTCTGTAAAAATTGCCTGAGTGAGGGACAAAACCTGAAACAATAAGCCAATTCAAAGAGATAAAAAGAAACAACTGACAAAGTAATTCCAGTGATTTTTTTTCAAAAGCCATGAAAATTATTCTCTTTGCGTTACTGATTTTAGTGGCCAGTATCAATATTTGCCTATTGCCAACTGGGAAAGATTAAAAGTAAGTTGGGTTTAAATGCTTTTAGAATTTGCTTGGTGGTATCTTTGCCTTTGAAGGATTCCCATTCAGCTAGCTGATTATTGAGATAACATTGCCTTGTAGTGCAGTTGGTGACAGTATCTAGCTTTCTTTCTATGGCAGAAATCAATGTGACTTCCCTGCCAAAAGAAACAGAAAAAACAGAGACCAACACAAAACAAAACAAAATAGAGGAAACTAGAAAGTTCCTGACAGTTGTGGCATTATAAAAGTTAGTTATGTCTGCCGAACACATTCACAAAGATTTAACATTTTACCCATTAAACAACTGTCTTATCACTATATATAAGAGGAGGAGGAGGAAAAGGAGAAAGAGAAATAGTAATCCTGTAAGATAGCACTGCCTCTGAACCCTATAAGCCAAGCCTTCAATCATACCACCCGCCACTCTATTCTTTTAAATTCTCAAGTCAATCAAACAGGTCTAGTCTTCTATCCCCTCAACACACCGTGAAATTATACCTTTGCTGAAACAAAGTGAACCAACTCATAGAATCCATTTTGGAAGAGAACATTAAAGACTTGCCTATACCTGCTCCAAACTGCAGCATTGGTTATAAAGACACCGCTGTAAATTTAGCTCTTTTTTTGTTTTTAGGAGCTTTTTAATGTTTTGAAAGAAAAATAAGAAAGACCAAAATGAAGAGCCCTTTCAAAGAATTTCAAAGAAAACCAGAGCTAGACAGCAGGTATTATCCAGGACTATTGCAATATAGAGAAAAAAAACCTCAGTATAGAACTGGGCTCAATTTCAAATACAACAAAGAAAAGTAAATAGCAGGAATAATAAATAGCAGGAAGAGGGAACCTCTGGATGGAAAATTACTAAGAGGAAACATGAGGGTGATATATGGGAGGATTCTAGCTAAACTGACCTAACAGAATTTTTGTCGAAGGGAGGCCAGGGTGATCAGACTTCACCTGGGGGATGGTGAGGCTGAAAAACCTAATCAGATATCGAGGGTAGAGGGATTTTGGCTAAATGAACTTAGTATAATTCTTGCTAAAATTGAACAATGTAAAGAACACAAAAGTCTAAGTGAAGGCCCATTTGGGAAAAGGATTCAAAGGAGCCTGACTAAAGTTTGATCAAAGAGAGACTCCTCATCAGGCCCTAGGGGTCAGTAAGGGGGAATTTTATTAAATATCACTGCTAGGATACTACACATTTTGCAAAAATAAGAGGATTTCTCTTAAGGAGTAGGTAAATAGTTCAGTACATAAAAAAAGCAGACATGTGTATAAAGAGTAAACTAAAACATTAGAAGAGATAGTCAAAATGTGCTGCCAATATCTGCTATGAGATCAAATAGGAATGAATGAACACTAGGTAAACAGAGTATGTAGAGGGACGCCTGGGTGGCTCAGTTGGTTAAGCGGCTGCCTTCGGCTCAGGTCATGATCCCAGGGTCCTGGGATCGAGTCCCACATCGGGCTCCTTGCTCGGCAGGGAGCCTGCTTCTTCCTCTGCCTCTGCCTGCCACTCTGCCTGCTTGTGCTCTCTCTCTCTCTCTGACAAATAAATAAATAAAATCTTAAAAAAAAAAAACAGAGTATGTAGACAAAATAGTTGATATCTGAGTTTGAATTATCCCAGAAGCAAACCCAGGCAGAAGGGTTAGAATATAAGTAATTTGTCTGGGAAGTGATCCAGATTAATAGTTACAGAAGAGTGGAGAGAAAAGAAAGACAATAAAAGATGCAATACAAGTAAATTACCACCATGGGCAAACAAAATCCTACTAAGAAACCAAATCTTACTAAGGCACTATGGGAGAGGGTATAGAACATGCTTCAGAGTTATCCCAAACAAGAAGCAAGGAACCTGTCAAAGCTCCACATCACCTCATCCAGTATTTTTGAGAACTGTTCCCGGAGACGTTAACACTCCAGCACTTTTGGTGTGTACTGAATTGGGGCCAAGCAAGCTACTACAACACATAAAATGCCTGCAAGGGGAGAGTCATGTGTATTTGCAAAGAGCAAATCTCAGCATTTAGAGTAAATATCAAGAGCGTATGAATGAGCCAATGTTAGAATAACAGAGACGTGATCTAGTCACACTTAACAAGAACACATCCCATAAAATCAGAGACCCTGTTGTCAGGCGGCTAAAACTGAAAGTCCTTAAAATAGGATCTATATTTTGGTGATTAATAGAAAAATTTAAAAACCGCTACATTTCAGAGAATATGCAAAACATAGCAAAAAAGCACAAGAGAAGAATAGAACACGGCACAAATAAAGTGCATAGGACCAAGGGGGGCTTAGAATAGCAGCTTTAGCACTAATAGAAGGACCCTTAAGAGAGTCGTAGTAGCTCATAATTCAATAGCCAGATGTGAAACGAATTTAAAAGAAGCTTGGAGGACCTGTAGCCAGTTTCCAAAAATGATCAAAATCCCAAGAAGACAGAATATGGGTCAAGATAGGAAAGAATGAATGATAGGAAAGAATGATAGGAAAAAATGAACATTAAGTTGAATAAACAAATACCCAGGTCAAAAAAGTACAAAGGGTACACCTTTCATAAACTCCCCTGACGCATGGCGATGACAAACAAAACATAGAGATCCAAAATAAGATAGCCATTTTCAAATTCAAAATAAATATTTCCATTGACCAGAAATGGAATATAAATGCGAAACAGTGTGAGAAGCTGATGTGTTAGAACTAGAAAAATAAGCAAAATATATACAACCTTGTTCCAGGAAGCTGAACCAAACTAATCACTGGCTTTGTGAATAGATCTGATATTGTCAATATCGCCATTGGCCATGAACTACTAATTGTCATTATCTGACCTGCTTCTGAAATAGAGGATCAGAGAACCGGCTAGAAGTAAATCAAAAATGCTTGGCAGGGTGATGTGACAAAGTGGGAAAAAGAGGAGATAGGAAGTAAGGGAGGGAGGGGAAAAGAGAGATGGGGAGAGACAGTGAAAATTCTAAAACACATAAAGAAATACAACATTAAAAGACAGCCAAGGACATCAGTGATTAGAATGTAAATTCATTCCAATTAATTTCAGTCTCTTTTAAAAAATCGGGACAAGGGTTTTAAAATAAATATGTTGAATATTTGCAACAGAAAAAAGAGACCTAGTTCCCTTTAAACTTAACAAATCACAAAACTTAGAAATCCTTAAGAAATAAATTGTGAACATAAAAAGATCATTTAAACATACAAAAATAAAAAACAATGTCATTAAAATAAAATGCAATACGTATGTTTAAAATAGAAATGGAAACAACTAGGGAGTGATTAGGAAAATGAACATAAAGGAAGGAACTCATCAAGAATACAATTCAGAGAAGGAGGAGTAAAAATGACAAAGCAGTGAAGAATACAGAAGAGACTGAAAGGCTTAAAACACTTGCCCAATTGGGGAAACTGACAGACATGTAATATTTGAAGAGATAAGTACTTCAGAATTCTCCAAAACGGAAAAAAAGCATGAGCCTTCAGATGAAAAGTACACTCTGATTTGTTGGTAACTTCCATACATAGACACAATGTATTGACACTGTAGAGCGTCAGGGATAAAGTGACACTCTTGAAAACTACCAGAGCAAAAAGGACAAATTACTTACAAGTGACAGTCAGAGAGAAGACATACTTCTCATCTGCAACAATGCATTTCAAAATTCTGTGGAATAACTGTATCTGAGGACAGAAAGAAGAAAAAAAATTAGAAAACTGTCAACTTAATCAAACTATTACTCAAGAGTGAGGGTGAAATTAAGGTTTTTCCAGACATACAGTATCTAAGTTCATTTACCTACTAGCCATTCTCTAAAAGAAAATTAAACCATGTATTTTATCAAAAGAAAAGTGAACAAGGAGGTAGGTAGTGAAAATAGAAAAAAAGGTCAGCATTGAAATTGATAAAATACTGTATTAATCTCAATCAACTACATATGAAAATAATAATTTTGTGTTTTAAGGCGGGGAACTAAAATTCTTTGCTAAAATAACAAGATAAGGAAGTTTCAGGGATTGTTCAATGAGCAAATCATGCTGAATAAAAAATTGTACTTAGTTATTTTAACTTAGGATTAAACAAAAAAGTTAACTTCCAAATCCATAGAAGAAAAATTTAAACAAATATATATATTTGAATACATAAATATTAATCTGTATTCTAGTTATAGGTATCAGGCTACAAAGCAACACAGAAAGTTTAAAAATAAAGGGGTAAAAAAGCTATACCACAAATAGTAACAGATACAAAGATGTTGAAGCAATATTGATAACGTTGTCACGGAAAATAGAATTGTAAGCAAAAAACATTAGTAGGAATAAAGAAGGCTGTCATACAGTCATAAAAGAATCTTACAAGAAGAAAAAATCATGAAATTGTATGCATATAACTATACAGGCCTAAAATATAAAATGCAAAATCCACTTTAATCTTAAAACCCACAAACATCTGATAATTTTTTAATGACATCCTATCAGAAATAGATAGAACAAGAATAAAACACATAAGAAAGGCTATAAAAATTTTTGATATAATTACTTAGACTATTAAATATATGGAAGTAGGCACCCAAAAAATTAATTTTTCTCTTCTCCCTTTATTTTTTTTTAAAGATTTTATTTATTTGACAGAGAGAGAGAGATCACAAGTAGGCAGAGAGAGGGGGGAAGCAGGCTCCCCGCTGAGCAGAGAGCCCAATGCGGGGCTCGATCCCAGGACACTGAGATCATGACCTGAGCCAAAGGCAGAGGCTTTAACCCACTGAGCCACCTAAGTGCCCCTCTCTTCTCCCTTTAAAATAGTCGTCACTTTTGGGGGCACCTGGGTGGCTTAGTAGGTGAAGCCTCTGCCTTTGGCTTGGGTGGTGATCTCAGGTGATCTGTGAGGAGCCTGCTTCTTCCTCTGCGTCTGCCTTTCTCTCTCTCTCTCTCAGGAATAAATAAATAAAATACTTTTTAAAAATAGCCATCACTTTTTATCTGAACGCAAGAAATAATCATTTTTGCTGTAATAACTCAATAATGAGTAGAAAAATGGAAGAAACCAGCAACAAAGAACTTTATTTTGTAAAAATACACACACACACACACACACACACACACACACACATTTACTTACTCATTTTCCACCCAACAAGGTGACTTCCACTAAAAATTCAAGGAACAAAATATTTCTAAGATAGAATACCCTCCAACTACTTTAAGAGTGTAGTCCTGATACTAAAACTGGTCTAGGACAGTTAGGAAAAAGGAAAATTAAATATCAATATCTTTCACAAGCATATTTGCAAAAATTTTTTTTCAAAAATTCCAGTATAAGCAAGTCATAGTCGTCAGTATCTTAAACACACGCACACATACACACGTATATCTAGTTTGGTTTTACCATAAGGATAATTGAGTATTAATGTAAGATAACCTTGTCTCAGATCAAAAGAGTAAACACATATGACAATCTCAATAGAAAATACATTCGACTAAATTCCACATTAATGGTTTAAAAAAAACAAAGGAAATAAACTTAAAAAAGAATTATTATATCCTGGAAAAGGAGTCTTATAAAAATTAAATATTAATGGAGGATACCATTGATTCAAATTAAAAGAATAAACCCATATACAACCTCAGTAGAGAAATACATTTGACCAAATTCAACATTGATGATTTTTATTTTTTTAAGATTTTATTTATTTATTTGAGAGAGAGAGAGAGAGAGGGAGAGAGAGAGAGGGAGAGAGAGAGCACAAGCGGGGGAGGGATAAAAGGAGAGGGAGAAGCAGACTCATTACATTCTCCTGTTAGTTTGGAAAGTATAGGATTAGAGTTTAACAAGTTTATATTTATTGTGATTACTGCTATGTTTGGATTCATTTATACCAACTTTCTATATGCTGCTATTGACCTGAATTTTTTTTAATTTAATTAATAAACATACAGTGTATTATTAAAGAGGTAGAGATCAGTGATTCATCAGTCTTATATAACACCCAATGCTCATTATATCCCATGCCCTCCTTAATGTCCATCACCTAGTTACACCATCCTCCCACCCATGTCCGCTCCAGCAACCCTCAGTTTGTTTCCTATGATTAAGAGTCTCTTGTCTCTCTTTTCTGATTTCGTCCTGTTTTATTTTTCCCTCCCTTCCCCTATGATCCTCTGTTTTGTTTTTTAAATTCCACATATGAGTGAGATCATATAATTGTCTTTCTGATTGACTTATTACACTCAGCATAATACCCTCTAGTTCCATGCATGTCATTACAAATGGCAAGATTTCGTTTTTTGATGGCTGAATAATATTTCATTGTGTGTGTGTGTGTGTGTGTGTGTGTGTGTAGATAAATCTATATATATAGATATACATATATCTCACTTCTTTATCCATTCATCTGTTGATGGACATCTGAGCTGTTTCCATAGTTTGGCTATTGTGGACATTGTTGCTATAAACATTGAGGTACAGGTGTCCCTTTGGATCACATCTGTATGTCTGGGGTAAATACCGACTAGTACAATTGCTGGGTCATAGGGTAGAGCTATTTCCAACTTTTGAGGAACCTCCATACTGTTTTCCAGAGTAGCTGTACCAGCTTGCATTCCCACCAACAGTGTGAGAGTGACCTGAATTTTTTTTCCTGTTTTCTTTTCTTGCTTTCACTCGTTTCTTATACTCTTTGAGATTAGAGTTTGGTTTTTGTCATCACATTTTTCCTTCTCCTCTGTCAGTATACAATTTTCCAGTTACCCTTACTATTTTAAGATACATATTTAACAAAGTCTAAAGTATTGAATCTGATGGTGAAGTCTGTTGTTTCATCTGGTTCTCTCCTCTGGTCTCTTACTTCTGTGTGTGTGTGTGTGTGTGTGTGTCAGAGAGAGAGAGAGAGAGAGAGATTGAGATTTTTTAACTTTGCACTCAGATTTCTATAAACTTGATATGAGAAAATTCTTTGAGGACCTGCTTGAAGTTTTATTTCTCTAGAGAGAAATTGTATTTGTGTTCGGAAATTGCCTGGAGGCACTACCAACCCTAGACAATTTAAAACTATATTCTCCATTTAAATGTTTTAGACCAACATGATATGAATTGGCACCTTAAATCTGCTTGAGGGCTGGATATAAATTCTCATATTATTTTTTTGTCCTTCTTCCCAGAACAAAGGTTGAGACAGGAAATAGGAAAATGCCCTCACTGTTCCCTTCAGCCTTGTACGTTCCTTTCTCTTTACCCTAGACCCTCACACGAGGGTTTCAGCCATGTGCAAATGTCTCCAAGAAGAATGTGAATCCTGCAAGGGTTCTAGGCTTTATATCCTATTGTCTGCAATCCATTTGTCCTTCCAAGCATACGCTTTAGATCTTTTGGTGTAAAAACAAGTCCGGCTCTTCCTTACCTCCAGGTATTTCTGGCTTCACTTTTTATTTGTCCGTTTTAAATTCCTTTTGTTTGGGCCAGCTAAGCAATATATCTCAAGATATTTAAATACTCAAAAGAACATTGTAATTATTTTGTTTGAGAGGTCCATTTAGGGTATCTCACCCACCATATTTTTAGAAATAGTAGCAAACATGTAATTTGATTGAGATCAGTTAATTATTTTTTATTTTCTTAAGTTCCCAGTAAAAGCTTTCTTTATATTTTGCAAATCAAAATCTGAAGTTAGACCAGTGAGATTTCTAGAGATAATTATATGAGTTCCAGTTGTCAGAATAAATGTGCATTAAAAAAATCAGTAAGCTAATGTTTATACATGGTTTCAGAATATGGACTGATGCTTGGATAGTCTAGTAACCTTGAAGTTCACAAGCCAGCACCCTATTTCCTTATGCTTTTTGATTTGCAAAAGTTGCTAGATCAGAAATCATGAAAGGCAAAAGTCCTGAATTCTTTGTGTAACTGATTTAAATTGAGCTTACTACTTTTTTTTTTGACACTTCAAATATTGTTTATTTTTTAAATTCTAGCCCCATAAACATAATAATAGCAAAGGGCCATTTGATGATTATTTCTTGTTGATAAATAATTCATAGCCTGAAAAGTTGTTCATTCTAATTCCCATGACTAACTATTCAAAATTAGTAATTTAATCCATTGAAATTCGGTGTTTCTACCTGTGGTTTAATAGGCTTGTAATTATATAGAGGTATGTGTTTTGCATTTCAATAAATACATTTAACTTTGTACATTTGTACTATTGTAACAAGTCTGGCTTGCCCAATCAACAGTTTTCACTCACAGGGAAGAATTGCAAAAAAAAGTACAAAAATCACCCTTCATACTAAGATTGTGAATCTCAATTCACTCATCAGAAAAAACAAAACTGAATGCCTTTGAAAAAAAAAAAACAAAAACTGAATGCCTTTGAAGATCCTTTTTATTTTCTGCTAATTTCTGTTAGTAAGATGTTATTAAAAATAGATAGGAGCCTTACCATTTACTTATTTAGAAATATTATAATACTGAAATAATGTAAAATTATTAACAGTTAAAACTCAGCCTTCTTCTGAATTTCCCAAGCATATGTGTGGATTTGAGAAAGTTCTACTGTGAATATGAAGTAGTTATCTGTGCCTTTTGTATTATCTCATCTCTTCCTTAATTTATCTGTCCCCCAATGTTACTCACTCTGTGAATCTGAGAACATAGAGCCACTCAGAAGTGCTTTCTACTTTGTTGACTCAGTTGATGAATTTGAGCAAAGTTTGATACATCAAGAAGCAAGCTCATTAAAGAACAAAAATCAACAGATCTTAGAATCTTTTGCCAAGAAGATGCTACTTTCCTTCAACTACTGATTAAAATGAAGTCAAATGTAGAGCCAAACAGAATTTAATAGCATTGCATCCGTATGGATTTTGGTAACAGATTTATCTGATGGAGAAAGAAAGATGGGGAATAATCATCGTTAAATGGTGGACACATTGTCCATCAGTCTCTACCCAACCAGTTGGAGGTACGCTAAGAATATAACTCTGAAACTCTCTGCACACATGACCAGGGCTAAACACTAAAAGCAGTGGAAGAAATACTATAAAAGACATGATATTAGCATATCATATAGCATATAGGATATCATGTCTAATATATTATTGTTTCTTGATAGGTAATAATAACAAAGCATTTATTATGAGCCAGGCCTTTTCCATGAATCAATTTCATTTACTTCTCTAAGAACCAACAGGATAGATAGTGGCATTAGCTGCATTTTATAGAGAAGAATACTTCCCCAACCTACATGTGCCACTCTTCTTAGTTAAAAAACAAAAGACAAAAATATATTTTTAAAAACATATGACATATATCAATTCATTCTTTCTGATTAAATAATGCGATAATCTCAAAGACACATACTAGGTTCTAAAGTCACTGACTCTTGAATTACACCAGTAAAAAACTATTATGAGGACAATTGCATGAAAGGAAGCATGTGAATTGTACCTACACTGATCCTTCCCGAGATTAAATATTTTCTAACCATAAAGGTAATATATATCTATTTTAAAAATTTGGAAATACATGAAAGTATAAAGAAATTATCAATCATTTAAAAATCCCATCTGTCCAGAATAACCATTGTTAACATTTTGGTACATATACAGTATCCTCTCAATTACATGAACACACACATGCTTTTTATATTTCTCACAAAATTGGTTATGTATTATTTTGCAATCTGATTTTTTTTGCTTAATAAAAATATTTTAATATTTTACCTTGACAGTAAGTATTCTTCAAGGTGATTATTAAGGCTACCCAGTATCCAGTCACATGATAAAGATATAAATATAGTTCAGCAATCCCTTAGTATTGGATTTTAGATAGTTTCTGCTATTTGTAATGATTATTCTTGTGCTTAAATCTATGGGGATACCAAGTACTTTTCCTTAGGATGTATTCCTAGAGGTGGAGGTTTTAGGTAAACAGATATCTTTTGACCTTTGATATGTGGATCTTTCACACCTGCCTCCCTGTTGCAAATACAAATGTCTCTAATATAGTGTGATAACACAAATTAGGAGGGAGTTTTACTCTCCTAACTATTCTTCCTATAACGGCTGGGCTAGAGGAGTAGAGGGAGCTATAGCCAGTTCTGTCGTACCCTGGTAGTTGTCCTCCCGTCCTCCAGTCCTCCCTCTCTTTCCCATAGCCCCTCAGATGCCCACACACTGCCCATTTCTGGATCTCTGAATACTGGTGTTTTTTTCACTTAGCCAACAAGAAAGTTCTCCCCTTCTAGAGCCTTGCTCTTCCACATTGGGGGCCTGATAACATCGTTCTCTCCTTTCATATCACTGGTCTTTTTCTCAGATAACAAAGACAGGTCTGGGGGTGGACAGACTGGTGACTTACCAGATGGTCGAGCATGCCCCACGCGTGGACTCTATGCCTAGACTCCTACGTAAGTGCCTACTTCCAGTGCCTTGGAACTCAGCAAGTTCGCCTGACCAGACAATGACAACCGCTAGGGGGAAGTATTGCCTAAAGCCACAAGCTAGCTTGCTGGTCCTAAGGGACCCTGCCTAAGGACTGCTCCCTAGAAAAAGTGGTGTCAACAGAACATCCATGTACTAGAGTGTCTATTTCCCCATACCTTTGCCAACACCGCTATTTCTTCTTTTCCTTTCTTAAACCGATCTAAAAGACAACAATGGTATTTCATGTTGTTTAAATTGAATTTTTAGTATTACTAATAAGGTTGCACATTTCTAAAAGTCTGACGATACAAACAAAATGTACCCTTTAGAAAACATATTCGCACCACATAGAAGTATACAAGGAAAGGACAGGCTGTCATATTTCCACCTCCAGAGGAAACCATTTTTATGTATATGCTGCCAGAATTTCTCCTATGCAAATACATATATACATTGATAATCTTTTTATGCCTAAACATACAGATTCAAACCTACCCTGTTATTTTTAATAGCTACAGGAAACTTTTGCACAATGAATGCCATAACTTATACAGCCAGTTCTATATTGATGAACTTTTAGCTTGTTTCTAATTTTTCACATGACTAACAGTACTACAATGAATATCATCTTACATAAACCTCGGTGCACTTGAGCAAACTTGCCTATACGATAAATTTCTAGAAGTATAATTATCGAGTCAAAGGATTTGCACAAGAAGTGTGATAGAATGAAATTTTGGGATGTCAGACATTTTTACCTGTCACATTCATTGCTTTAACCCCAGTGCCTAGACCAGTACTTGGGACTCAATAAATATTTTTGAATGAATCCAGATTTTGAGTAGAACTTAAAAGTGATATATTTATACAAGAAAACTCATTAGATATAGAGGAGATGCTCAAATATAAGAGAAGGATTGGAGAAAGAAAGAGAGGGTATTTGAAGAGCCTCATGAACCTCTCATGAAGTCTAGAGAGCCATAAACACGGAACGAAAATCTCCAGTCACAAAACATGCACACACCCTGGGAGTAGAAAGACCTTGATTTGAAGTATATTTAATGCACAACAATGTGACTATACTTAATGCCACTGAATTTTACAATTAAAAATGGTTAGAATGACAAATTTTACATTATGCATATTTTACCAATAAAAATAAAATTGTTCCATTTACTGGATAGTACACTGGGCAAGCATTTTAACCATGTGGAGGTTTAGTTCTTTTTCAGCATATTAGCACAAGCCATAACTTGATTAATAGGATGTTAACTGAACTGTTTTAATCTCAATTTTTTGCCAAGTCCCTGAGACGACCTATCAAAGTCAGGTGCAAGACTACCTCCCCAAAATGAGATTTGCAGAAAATGCTGAGAGGAATTGGTTTGGGGAGGTCTTTCCTCACCCATACTGAGTGTATAAAAGGGTTGGAGAAACTTAGTGGCGAATTTTTGGAGAGTTGGCTTGCTGCACTTCTCCCCAACCCAAGGGAAAGGGAATTGGGGATTCTTTTGTCTTCACATCAAAACCAGAGGATGCCTTGAAAGAAAACATTTAGAGAGCGATGCCTGTTCAAATATAAAAGTGAGCAATGAACTCTCCCTCACAAGGAAACTACAGGTGTGAGACCCTCAGCAAAGGACGTGAACGGTGAGGAGTCTATGAGCAACCCCCGAAAAGTGCCTTCTAGGGAAAAGGTGGTTTGAAACCACATTAAGTCCCAGGGAGCTCAGTATTGGCTCATAGAAGCATCAGCCATGTAAGATTTTTCCTGTACAGTTCTTCTCTTTGCTCCACCTGCTAGTGCCAAGGCCACATGAGGCAGAGAGAAGGAGTTAGTCAGAGAAGAGGAGAGAAAAAGGATGGGTTTGCTGGAGAGAGTACAGCCAGTACAGACTAGGCATGTGACTGGTCTTGATGGCCTCATCAGTCCTAAAGAGAGTTTCTAAACTAAAAAGTACTGAGTGTGAGGGGAAATTTTGTGGCAAATATGGGAAACTGGCCAATTTCATGGGTAGATTGGCGCAGAAGAACAGAAGCAGCATGTGTGGATATGGTGACAGAGATGCCTCAGGCATCAGACTGCAAAGCCATGCTTCCTCAGCCCCCAGAGTTTCAGTCAACTCTGAAAATGAAGTGAGGAAAATTTCATCACTTATATCAAACTCAATTTGGCAAAAGATTATTTTAACCTTTCAAGTACAATATAGACACTGACATCTAGAAATTAACAGAAGAGCTACCTTGGTCCAGGAATGGGACCAGCCTCGCCACGTCCCTTCCCTTTCTGAAAACTTACTTTGGGCTTGCTCTCCCTCTTTGTCTCTCTCCGATTACCACAGCCTGCTGCATTTGCATGCTTGCACGCACCCCAGCCCCAATCCATCTTTCTAGTGTTCAGCAATATTTTAGTTTCGTGTTGCAAATCATGGCAAAGAGTCCTTTAAAAATGGAGAGTTCATTTCTTCACACCCATTGTTTTGAGTTTCTCATACATCTGACCTTATGACACATGTCAGGAATGTCTAAAAAATAAGACATTGTCTCAGCTTTAGTGAGTTAGATTAGGTGCAGAAATAGGAAACTAAAGGCATAATTATGAGGTAATGAGAAAATTACAGTAAATATATATACACACACATTGCTATAGGAGCCCAGAGGAAGGAGACATTTGTTCTTCCTCTGGATTTGGGAAAGCTTACTCAGAGGGAAAAAATTAGCTAAAGAACCAATGAAATGTCATTAAATCTTCATTAACCACTCCCTTCTTCCTGTTCAACACACTGGACCATCGCTGGAAACAAGCAACAGAATCTGCACCTGGTTATTGCTATGGAAGCTGCCCGTCTTGCCAACACCTGACCCAGACAGACTCATTCTTCTAAGTTGATGTGGAAAAAGCTTAGGGTGCAGTGTGATCTCCACTGTTCTCAAATAGCTAGCTGCCCTATTCAACCCACTACTAGGTCCAAAATGCCACCACTGGAATTATTCCTTTGAAATGGCCTATCTGCAGAGGGTTACAGATAAGCTTATATTTGCCACCTAATGTGTCGCTAAGTGCTCTTTACGTATTTCTACACGTGTGACTGATAACACAGTCGTGTGGTTAGCTGGCAAACTTGGCACGGTCTACAGCTTAGGAGATGCTTTCTGCAGCCAGTTAGCCCCAGTTCAGAGCCTCCCTCCAGCACTCTCCTACCACTGAGCCTCCGCTTCTCGACCTATAATATAAAGATGTGAAGACTCAATGCCTAGCACATAATACACATTTAATAATGGAACATATTATCTTTATTACCAAGATGTCTGAAACGAAAGATCAGTGGGAGTCAGTTCATGACCAGAAAGAAACATAAGGGAGAAGCAGACAGAAGTAAGAGTTATAAAGGAAAGAAAAAAGAATTTAAGGTTGTTAAACAAAATTCTAGGAAGAAGAAGTACTCTCTCCGATGCTAAGCAATCTTTTTTAGAGTCACATTATGTTTGAAATATTCCAACTGAGAAGAAATAGGTACTGAGAGATACAAGCTTCCTAATAAAACTACAAGACCTATCTTCAAAATTGAACCGTGGAGCAAATCTATGAACTACTGATCGCAACTCTACACGATCTTAGCATTATTATAGATGGAAGAATTCTTTCAGTCAAACACACAAACAGACCAAAGAAAGCGTGACCAAGCAACATGATACGATTCAATATATACTTTTGTCTACAATTTCATTCTTACATAATTTTTAGAAACCTACAGTTAGGATATGCATAATCATTAATTACCTAACTCCTTCCATTTTCCATTTTATTTTATAAAGATATTTGTACTATTTTATTAAGCAAAATTATTGTCATAAGTAAAGTATTAAATTTAGAACTCATTTTTAAATTTAATGGTTTCAAGTAAAACCTAAAATGCCTAAAATGTTTATTATCTATAGGATCCTACTTCAAATCAACTGAGTTAATTCTTATGCTCAAAATATTTTTTGCTCAAAAAAAACAGCATTCTCTCATTCATAAAACTCTGTTACAAATCTGGGCTCCATGACAGAAGAAGGACAAAAAGCAAAATGACTAACATTAGAGCCAAAAGACTTTCGCTTTCCTTTACAAAATTGCTTACTTTCCTCTGAGATTAATGGACTGTCAGTGGGTTCTAGGCAATGACTAAAACCTTAAAATAAGGAAGGGTGACCCCTAGTGTTGGCCTTTAGAAGAAAAATTCATGTAAAACCAGAAAGCTCCAAAGATGCGGGGAAGAATTCAGTAGCATACGTTATAAGGCAAAAACAAATCAAAATACCTAATTCACTTACCTTAACTGTCTGTAGACACATAAAATCACTATCATTGAAGATATTATTAAAATCCTTTAGGAAAATCTTTCAAACAACACATCCCCTCCTGCACTCCCTTTCACTCATGGCAAGTGTATGAATCAGAAAAGAATAAAATAAGAGGAAAAGGCACAAGCTTCCCTTGAATGAGCAAAGAGAAAACTGACCAAGGAAAAAATAAAACATTCACCTAAACATTAAGCCCACGTTGCACTGAAAATGACAAATTATACTGAAGCCACAGTATTAGACCCGTGAGAAGTATTGAGGAAGGAAATCTTGAGAGAATCATTTACTTCTACACTAGTGTTTGCATAGAAAAATTCACCCTCCACAAACTCAAGGTCACCAGTCCTGCAGAAAAAGGGAAATAGTTTGGCTTAAACACCTGTCACTTGTGACAAAATGAAGTGAAATGAGAGGTCAAAAGTGACTTACTGCCTCATGTGAACTCATTGTCACTCAACCAGAGGAGGCTTTGGTGAAAAGAGGACGTGCTGGGACAAGGAAATCTTATACGTGAGGAGGAATTGTTCCTGGAGAAAAAAATATAGCATGTAAGAAAGCCATGAAGTTCTTTGCCGGGAAGTTTTATTGCCGTTATTTACCAAGGCTCTTGACTACAGCTGGCTTGGCACCAGCACAGAGCTAAGCAGAAATTAGACATGTAATGGCCTCCTTTTGAGTTTCAGGTGCCACAGTGACAGAAGGTTGCCTCGGCAAAGTTGTGCTGAGGACAGCTCTGCCAGTTCCCTTTACTGCTATGGGCTTAACAAGGAAAAAAATACGAAAATGATGGGAAAAACAAGGAATGAGAAGGAAACCGAATGTGGTGATGAAATGGCCAATATAATATGGGCCGTAGAACTTAAAAGGACAAGAGAACTGCCGCTATCACCAGTGATTGCTGGTACCTCAGCCATCAGCCATCGAACACATTTGAACTAATTCTTAGGATACAGATTCCTTCTCTTGCTTTGTTCTAGTGATTCCATGGAAAGACAACCTTCTGCTCGGTGAGACCTTCACAGCCAGCATCTTAAGCTTCCTGAGTGCCAGTTCTACCCGCAAACTATTTCTGTTAGTCATTTAAAGCCCTCGAGCTTTATCAAAGTCCCTCAATTTTGTTCAAAGTGGAATTTCCTTTTGATTTTCTCTCATATCCTCTGACTTTACCCTGTAGGTGCCCCCTCACCTTTATCCACAAAGATATCCCCTTTTTGTTTCACATAAATGGTTCCCCAGTAAACATCTGTTATCTAACTTGTAACTGTAAATTATTTAGATCACATACACTAAATTATTTAAAATAATGCTTTGAAAGAATTGTATTTATATTAACAAAAACAAGACTACTTTCTGAGATGACTTAGTACTAAAAGATTTATTTTATTCCTTTTATGTCTGTGATTTTAAACATTTGGAAGAAAGTAAAATGCCCTTTCTTAATCTGTGTTTTCAATATTTTTATAAAAGGAATTCATTCAAACAGGTTGCCTCAAGTTTCAGTTGTCATTATGCCCCCACAATCAAGGACTTTCAATTACGAGCAATGTGTCTATCATAAAATTTTTCATTTATTTAGCAAGAAGGTAATCTTTAATAGGTGCATACATAATTTCATTTTGTATGACTGATTTACCTGCCTACTGATGCTCATTCTAGCAGAGCACTAGCACTCTCCGGGAACTTCCATTTCTTTTAAAACCTGCATCAATTCCTTCCAGTGACTAATTTCCTAAGACACTGAAATGGCCTCTTTGAAATGCAGCTTCAAAAGTGCACAGAATCCTAGGAAGGAGCTTATGCATGCATTTTGCTTTCTTTGCATAGAACTCCTACACGTAAGCATTGCAGGCCCCTAAGAGACGTTGGGAAGGTGATCTTTCCTTCCCAAATAATAATACAAAATAATACCCTACTTATGCACACACATACTCCCAAACGCAAATGCACGTGAAAGTGAAGTAGTAAATACTGTGCTTTGGGAAGGTGGTGTGCAAGGAAGCATGAGAAGTGATGGTATTAACAGAATACATCTTAGGGATGGAGAGTCAATTTTATTAAAGATTTTGTGGAATAAATGATTCCTTTTATTTTATTTGAAGCCATAATTTCATATTAAAATAAACATATTATGAACTAGAACTCAGCAATGCTTAAATTATAAACCATGGAGCCTTCAAAGAAATTTAGTATTTGCTGGGGTGTTTTAAGCTATTTTCCCAAGTCCTTTGGTTTATAGAGATCTTACTTTTTTATTTGGAATATCTCTATGGAAAGATTTGCAGTTAAATTCTTTGTTCAAATTTAGACCTCCTGGGAGAGATAACATGTAAAGCTGTTAAAAGATAAGTGTTTATCATATCCATGTGAAAACTGAGGGCAGCTGCCTGTATTGGAAAAAAAAAAATGAAAGATCAATGATAAGAGAGAAAGAACAATTTGACAGAAAGTGAGGTCCATATCTAAGGGCTGTTTCGGGAAGCAGGAATAGCTATGGGGGAAAATTGGGGAAGAACAGAGAGGAAAATGCTTCTGGATGGAAACAGAGCATTTTATTTTATCCTATGACTGGAAGGCAAAGCAACAAAAGGAAAGACCGTAATGTGGGAATATCTCATGGATAAATGGCTGACATCACAGTTTTGCATAAGTGTGACTTTCTTTTAACAAATATTCTTGAAACAAGGAGACTTTTTTTCTTATTGTGTGAATATAATTGACACACAATGTTACATTGATTTCAGGTTTACAATACAGTGATTTGACTAGTTTATACATTATGATATGTTCACCACAAGTGTAGCTACCATATGTCACCATACAACGCTATCATTGACTGTATTTCTTATGTTGTGCCTTTTATTTCCACGGCTTTTTATTCCATAACTGGAAGCCTGTATCTCCCACTCTTCTTCACCCATTTTATCTATCCCTCCACCACCCTCCCCTCTGGCAACCATCAGTTTGTTCTCTGTATTTATCTCTGATTCTGCTTTCTGCTTGTTTCTTTATTCATTTGGTTTCTTAGATTCCGCATATGAGAGAAATCATCTGCTATATGTCTTTCTCTGTCTGACTGATTTCACTTGGCATGATACCCTCTCGGTCCATCCATGTTGTCACAAATGACACAATCTCATCTTTTGTTATGACTGCATAATATGTATTGTGTGTGTGCCTATCTCACATCTTCCTCATCCATTTGTCTACCGATGGGATTAATATCCAAAATATATTTAGGAACTTCTACAACTCAACACCAAAAGAACAAACAATCTGATTAAAAAATGAACGGAGGACCTAATGAATAGATATTTTTCCAAAGAAGATATACAGATGACCAAGAAACACATGAAAAGATGATCAACACCACTACGATCAGGGAAATGCAAATCAAAACCATAATGAGATGTCACCTCATACCAGTCAGAATGTCTAGTATCAGAAAAGATGAGAAATAACAAGTATTGGCGAGGATATGGAAAAAAAAAGGAACACCTGGATACTGTTGGTGGGAATGTTAATTGGTACAGCCATTATGGGAAATAGTATGGGGTTCCTAAAAAAATTGAAAAACAATTACCATATGATCAAGTAATTCCACTACTAGGTACTTACCCAAAGAAACAAGGAGACTTTTAACACTAAAACTTGGAGTATATTCTGTCCTTAGTTCTACACAGTGAAACCATTTCAGCAATAATTTAGATAAATATGTATTTTGTTATAAAACTAGAAAGAAAAATATGTTGTTTTGATCTACCCAAAGTTCCCAAACCATCTGGATTAAGGTGAGGAGAACAGTTTAAATTGACCAGGTAACATGAAATGAGACCAATATGAAGTCTTACACTTAGGTCTAAATATTTGACTACAGAAGCTATAGTGTGGTATACATGTAGTGAGAGTGAATCTGGTTTCTAACACAGATCTGTCTCTAATTACTACATGGAAAGAGGCTGCGAAAAACTAATTTTTCTGAGTCTGACTTCTCCCCATTGGTGTATAGCTCTCTGACTGTAATTCCAAGTTAAGTAACATGTTTATCCAACAGCCACTGTCAGCCTATGATTTTTCCCAAGACCTGACTTTTATTTTAATTATCAAAGATTGTGTTCTTGTTGTTAAAAAAAACGAACAAACAGAACTAATGTTACAAAACTGTATACAATAGGTAGTAGGGAGTTCTCAATGCCTCATGAGTTAACATTCGGATGTGTATCTTTTGAGATAGTTTCCTCTGTATATCCAAATACATTTAAATATATAAATACGGATTTTTAGCAAAATGAGATGACATTAAACATAATTTTCCACTTGCTTTCTTCCCTTACTAAGATCCTCACCAATCAGTTAATATCTACCTCACTGCTAGACCAAAGACTGTGCACATTATTCACCTACATGTAAAACGCCATATTACCCTCCTCAAAATATTGTAGTAAATGGCACTTCCACCAAGAGTGCCTGATTATGCTCATGTCTTTGCATACATTGATTAATTTAATTCAGATAAAATTTGAAATCATGATTCCACTGAAATGTAACTCGAATTACACTCCATTTTAGGATTAACTTAAGGAAAATTGTTATCTGTACATATTGAGCTTTCCTGTCCAGGTATATCCTGTATGTTGCTATTTCTCACATCAGCAGTTCTCAACATGAGTATTTGGCTTTCTGTTTTTCTTAGTCCCATGAGAACAACAGTTTTTCTGATTTGTCAGAACGGTTGTATTCCTAGAGTAAACTTTGATTTTTAAATCATATTTTATAAGCGGGATTTGTTGTGTTTGTGTGCATATGTACATCAGTTCTTTATGTGACAGGTTTTGTTATCAGTATCATGCTGGTATCAATATGGCAATTTCCACCTTGTCCTGTTTTTATTTTTTTTAAGACTTTTTTTAAATTTTTAAGTAATCCTACCCACCCAGTGTGGGTTTGAACTCACAACCCCAAGATCAAGAGTCATACACTCCACCAACTGAACCCCTACCCTCACCTTGTCCTGTTTTTAGAGCCAGTTTTTAAAAACCTAAACATCTTATACAAGTTAAAAGAACTTGTTTATCAAATTAATCAAATCCCAATATCTTTTCAGGTAGCAGTTTCTTCTGTAATTGTTGATCTGTTCAGGCTTCCTACTTTCTAGAGGTAGAAGTTAGCAGTGTATATTTTCTTAAAGACAAATCCAATTCAGTTTTTCACAATTACTTTATCAATCACTTGTTTAAAATATTCTAATATTCCCTTCTATACCTTTAATTAGAGCCCATTTTTTCATTATATTAACAACTGATATTTCAGATTCTTCCTGTATGTCAGGCACTGTATTCCTACAACAACTTTTGAGATAGGCACTGTATTTTTTCTCACTTTTCAGTGAAGAAACTAAGGAATCAATAAGTATTTACTTGTCCAGTATCATACAGAAAGCAAGTAGCCTATTGAGGGTTCAAACTCAAAGCCTATGGGTCTTTAACCTGGACAGTATAAAAATCCGGCATCTGTCAAGGCTCTTTTCATTGGAGATGCAACTTACTTCGTGAAAGGAAGAGGCTCTCCCCAGACCTCCGTAGCACAGGTTCCAGGGTTAGGTCTTCTCTCTAAAACAGAGGTCATCAAATATTCTGCTTATATATCTCTGTAAGAACTTTTTTATAAGATACAGTTGATATATAACATTAGTTTCAGGTGTACGACATCATGATGTGATATTTGTAAAGAATTTTTTAATTGAAAATTAAGATTTTGCATTGTAAACTCAAGTAATTGCAAAAAGGTAATTGTAGGAATATACTGTATATATAGAACTTGAAAAATGAAGTCGTTCTATCACTTTAAAAGGTATCCAGTAAAATCTAAATACCATTGTGATGTGACACCTGCCACAATCCATTTTTTTAAAGAAGGTTTTCTAAGTAAAAAATTATACATTATTCCTTTTTTTCCGTTTTGTTATTTCACTTAACCCCATAAAACTTTATACCAAGGTGATATATATTTTTATGCTTGAGCATCTTTTATTAGCCTTTAATATTTTTATAAGAAAACTATGCTTATAAGTTTAATGTTTAATATCCTTTGACTGTAAGTTTCTAAGTGTTAAATGATTTTTAATCATTGTTATATAATTATTAGTTGCTCTCAATTGTTTTAAACAAATTCACAAGTTTTGACAATTATCAATCATAAAATGTACACTTTAATTAAAATTGCGTTTCTTAGTGAAATCAATGAGACTAAAGATTTTCTGTTTTTTTCATTTTTAATTAATTCATAAATTCAGTGGTGAGTGTTAT
Source organism: Potos flavus (assembly GCA_028534135.1). Classification (NCBI taxonomy): domain Eukaryota; kingdom Metazoa; phylum Chordata; class Mammalia; order Carnivora; family Procyonidae; genus Potos; species Potos flavus. The sequence goes on from CM052886.1 coordinate 30,868,551, forward strand.
TACTCAAATGAGATAGGGCTCAACATTCATATTATCCCTATTTTCATTTTCATAGATATAAGTGCTGAGAAACCTTATTCATATACATTCATAACTGGTCTTAGAAGGAGTTTTGATACAGTGAAGTTATTTAGCTCCTTGAACTCCTTATTTGTTATGTGACAAAAATTACTTACTGCTATTTCTTTAAAAATTATTTTTAATGATTTATCAATGGAAATTCTATTAGATTCTCCTTAAATATTGTTTAATTCAATGAAAAATAATTCCATGATTTGCAAGAGGATTTGTTACCCAATTATTAGGCATTTACTTTCTCAACACCAACATTAATATTTCTAAAGTTCTTTGCTTGGCATCTTGGTGGTTTTTACATATTGGTGCAATTCACCACTGAGTGAGATGTATGCTTTTTTTTGTAAAAAGAAAAGGCTATCATGAAAATAAAAATGAGGAAAGCATAATGCTCATTCTCTCTCAAAATTTTATTTTTTTAAAGATTTTATTTTTAAGTTTTTTTAAGTAAACTCTATGCCCAACATGGGGCTCAAACTCACAACCCTGAGATCAAGAGTTACATGCTCCACAGACTGAGCCAGGTGCCCATACCTCTCATAATTTTAAGTGCTAAATTTCCAGGTTGGGGGGACATAAATGGCCCAGCTTGGGGGAATTCTCTAGTCCTTGCTCAATGAAAGGCAGCATAAGCCATGGATGACGCCACCAAGAATCAATCACTGTATAGTGGAGGCCAATCCTAGAAAAGGTGGAATTGTGAGTTGGGCAAGTCTCACAAAAGTTACGTGTAACAGGAATTAATGTGTCTTCTTTCTTCTTCAAGCTTTCCAATTTTCTCCTTCTCACTTGTCTTTTTGAGGAACCAGTTTTTAGTCTTCTTTTGTTTATATTTAATTCCTGCTTATTTCTTTCTCCGTCCTTCCCACCTAAACTATGTTACCCTACTTTCTTAATCTGACTCTTGCTTAGCTAAATGGTCAGTTCACTTTCAAGATTTTAAATAGATGCTTTTATTATTATGAATTTCTCCCCAAGTTCCACTTTGCCTATATCTTTTAGGTTTAAATACATGGCAATGTCATTAATGTCTTCCGGAATTTCAGTTGACTTGCAATATCAAAACCTATTTAAGGAAGTGTTTTTACAGCTTCCTTTCAGCTGAAACCAATAAATATCTTCCCTGCTTCTTCTGTACCTGTCTGTTGTCAAATCTCAACAGACTATCCATAACAGTCATTTTAAAATGTGAATAGTTCATAGCATGGTCTGCTCGAAATCCTAAAATAGATTTTCAATAAGTTGAGAATAAATGCCAAACTCTTTACCATGGCTTAGGTCACTCTCCTTGATTTAGCCATATACTTCCCCGGCAGACCCACCCCCGTGACCTCATCTGCACTCTCCTCAGCAGAACACACTGGCCACCCTGCTTCTCCTGGAGCACAGCAAGCTTGCTGTCACACGAAGGACTTTGCAATTGCGGTTTGCTTTACCTGGGATATTCCTTCCCCAGATCTTCACCCAACATGCTCAATTGCTTCATTCACGTTTCTGTTGGAATATAACCCCCTCAGGAACAGCGTTAACATTCCCTTTGTTATTTGTACTCAAAAGAGGGGTGGAAAAGAGATGAGGGGAGGCCATATATAATAATGTTTATACATAGAACATATCTGGGAGCTGAGAAATGGGTAGTCACTGAGGGGTAGAGACTTCATACACCATGTGACTAAATCATCTAGTTCAGACTATTTTAAAAGACTATGTAATGCTATTAAGAAAGGGCGAAGATCAATAGAGGAGTAAAAACATTTGTTGGCTTATAGAGTTTGGGTAGATTTATGCAAGGTGATGGGAGAGAAAAAGGCACTCCAGAAGACTTAAATGGCACGCATAGAAGCATAGAAGGTAAGAGAAAAATACGGAACATGCTACTGAATATTTTATGCAAATTTTTATCTTCAGGGCCTAGTTTACTAGAGACAAAAAAATGTACCTGTCTCAGTAGGGCAGTGGAAGCTTGTTAAGGAATAATGGAAAATAATATTGCCTAGGAAGAGCAGAAACAGATGGAGGATTTTAAAATTCAGGGGAGAAGTTTAGTTTTGTTCTGCTAGGAAAAAAACAAGCCATTGAAGGTTCCTGAACAAGGGAATGGTATGGCCAAATGAGTGTTTAAGGAGGATTTTTCTACATCCTGGTAATGAATGGATGAATAGAGCTAAAGCCTGGAGGCAAGGCAGCCAAGTAGGCGGTACTTACAGTTATTCTCAAAGGAGACCAGGGCCTAATGAGGAGAGTGGCTTTGGGTTACAGGGGAAAGTAATAATGGTCAGAGGTTTTTATCTTAATCAACAGAATTTAGAAAGTGTCCGTATTTGAGAGATGGAGAACTGATATCAAAGTTAATTCGATCAACAACCAAAAGCCTTTTATGTATAAGTCACTCCATGATTCATGTTTGTTTATGTAATTAGTGTTTGTTCATCTAATGAGCAAAATGCAAAGATGTACGAAATCTAATTCCTCTGTTCAAGTGTTCATTTTAGGTCATTGTTTATATTTTACCAATAATCTTAGTTTATGAATATCCTTACAGAAAGATTTCTCATCCCACAAATATTTATTTGCATCATAATCCATCCCACTTTGTAGCACAGGTAATAAAGGTACTATGAGTTTAATTATCATGACCAGGTCATAGTACCGTAAAGCCAAAGGGTACAAAACTGGTAACTGGATTTTCAAGTTCCACATTTGGCATATTTTCATAATATTACACTGTAGGAGGTGAGTTAGCCAGTAAATTTTGGAGCAAGTACAATGTTCCAGCTATGTGCAATATCTCATTTAATCACTTTAAGCATCACACAAATGAGGCATTATTATTATTGACATTGTTCACCACTATGAACAATGAAGCTTCAAAAAGTTAAGTGACTTGCAACAAAGTCATCCGGCTTATAAGTAGCACCATGAGGATTAGAGCATGCCTGGTTAACCCAAGATCTTGAACTCTGACAGCCACATTATTCAGCAATACCAGGATGGGGGCAAACAAGTGCCATAGAAGAGAGTTATGAGCCATTCCTGGGAATGTTGGGATCACTTGAAGGAATAAACATTTGAATGGGCTTTTAAAGGATGAGTTGATAGGTAACAGAGAAAGCCACTGTGATCATGTGGGGCAATGAGAAATGTATCTTTAGTCTTCATCCCTGGTTCCTGGCACAGAGCTCCTAAAACCCTTGGAATTTCCTGAATGCTAGTGCGAGAAGGGTATCTTGTGATTTATAATAAGCCCCTTTCAATGATATCTGTGTTCATGTGAAGAAGGGCTCTTGAGACTCTTAGTGGGCCCCTAAATAGCTTCAGAATGGGGGCTCATTGCCAGAGGAACCAATCATATGATTAGAGGGCTGGAACCTACCTTCAGCCCCACTCCCTGACTTCCCTCTTCAGAAGGATGAGGGACTAGAGGATGATTCAATCACCAATGGCCAATGATTTAATCAATAATACCTTTGCAATGGAGTCTTCATAAAAACTCTAAATGGAAGAGTTCGGAGAGCTTTCAGGTTGGTGAATGTAGACACATGCCAGGAGGGTGGTGCACCCCAAACTCCATGGGGACCCTACACTGTGTGCCTCTTTATCTGGCCGTTCATTTGTATCCTTTACAATACCCTATATATCCCAGGAATATAGAGTATTATATACTGGGATATCACCTCTTCCTCCTTAAGAGCACCTTACTCCTTTGGTGTCGGAGTCTGGGAGCGACAGTGGAGGAGGAAGGGTAAACATCTTTTTACCTAACAACCTGCAGCTTGTGTCCTCTGCTGCTTTTCCTGCCAGATGTGTGTGTGTGTGTGTGTACACATACATATATACATATATCCTTCATAATAAACTGGTAATAACAAGTGAAGTGTTTCCCTAGTTCTGTAAGCCATTATAACAACCTGAAGAAGGACTTGCAAGAACATTTGATCTGTAGCCATTTTGAGCAAAAATGTGGGTAACCTGGGAACATATGATTGTCATCTGTAGTGGAGAGACAGTCTTGTGGGACTGAGCTCTTAACCTGTGGGGTCTGCATTAACTCCAGGTAGTTAGCGTTTGAATTAAATTAGATTGTAGGACACCCAGTTGAGTCCACAGAGAATGGGAGAACTGCTTGGTGTGGAAAACCTGCAGATTTAATGTCAGGACTCCTGTGGGTAGAAACAAATCATAGTTCTGACCAAGAGGTGATGATCCAGATTATCCCATTGGAAGCCCCTACTATTTGAAAGGGAATTTAAGTCCGAATTTTGAACTAAATGACTTGGCTAGTAGTTGTATTATTAACCCCAATAGGAATGTTGGGGAAGGAGGACACTGGACAGGAAGAAGATTATAATTTTAATCCTGAATATGTTACTGCTTTATATTGAATGCCTAAGTGCCATATATAGCTAGTTAAGTTTTGGAATGTGGCCAGGTAGTTTGAAGCTGAAAAAAAAAATTTTTGTAGCCTGTAAAATGAGTAGAAGATCTACTGCACAGATTTGTACTGGAGATTAGATATAATCATGCAAGCAAAAACCCTTTGAAAAGAGGAAACAATTGTTATTTTAAGATTATTTTACACGGAAGGGAGAGTTGCAGTCCTGGGGGAGGTGAGATCCCTGACGTGTAGTATTTAATAGCGAGAACAGAGGAGTGAATAAGAATATTTGAAAAAGACAGCATTTAAAAGATAGGAAGAGAAGAGGAATTTGAGTATTGCAGAGAAATGTGATATGCTTTCCCAGAAATTGAGAAAGAGCAATTTTCAGGGGTGAAATGCATTAAAGAATTAAGGAGATTGAGAACGAATAAATGCCAGTTAGAGCTGACAATGAGTAGGTCTCCCAGTACAATGGGGAGAAGAGAAAACAATTAAATGACTTTAAGGTCACATAGATAGAGATGAAAGCATTGAAGATGTTTTGCAATAAAGGGAAAGAAGGAAAGAAGACAGTAGCTAGAGAGGGATGTGGGAATAAATGTGTATGTTAAGCAGGGTGTGAGATTCTAGACTAGGAAAGAATATCTATAAGAATAATACTCCTTCTGAAACAGAAAGAGCTAGGTCAAGGACAAAGAGCCAGGTTGGTTTTATAATAGAATCATCTCTTTCTCTAAAACTGAAGCAAATCACAAACTGACAAGCTGAGGAGGAAAAAAAAAAAAAATGCCCTGAATCTCTGAATGTTTCAAACAAGTAGGAAGAATAATCATTTGATGAGAGATAGGATGAAACTTGAGGAAAGGGGAAATATGGAATTAGAAAGATAAGGGGAAGGATAAAACCTCCATGGCAGTTACTATTTGGAATATTTTGCTAGTGAGCCAGTAAGAGACACATTTAAAAAGAAGAGCAGGGGTATGGGCTCCGTTAAAATTAGCATGAAATTGCGGTGAACCCGATCTGAGCAATTACTGGTTCTCTCCGCCGGAGTTGTGCAGCCAGAGATCAGAATCAGATTACAGAGGCATAGCAGAACCCTGGTAAAACAGAGAATCAAAAGTGTTCAACTCATTTTTTTTTCTTGCAAATAATATATTGAAGTTAGAGTCTAGATTTCTACACTTCAGCTTCATTATGAGATAGATAAACCAGTTTCGGGATCATTCTTGGACCAAGTCCCATCCTTTTATTATCATTGCAGTGGAAAAATGATTTCCAAGATCTCTAAGCAATGATCTTATAAGTGGAATTTTAAAAATCTCATTCATAAGTTTATAACTCCCTGTGCTAAAGAAGATGATCTTTGAAGACTATGTTTAATAACTACTTGGAGAAATTAATTATGATATTTTCATATTTGCAGTCCCATAGCTGGAACCTTGAGAAAAGTATTATAGGGGGCGCCTGGATAGCTCAGTCAGTTAAGTGTCTGCCTTTGGCTCAGGTCGTGATCCCAGGGTCCTGGGACCGAGTCCTGCATCGGGTTCCTTGCTCAGTGGGGAGCCTGCTTCTCCCTCCCTCCCTTCCCCTCCTCCCTCCTCATGCTCTCTCTCTCTCTCTCAAATAAATAAAAATCTTAAAAAAAAAAAAAAGTATTATAGGGAGATCTACGTGTGACTATATTTCAAGTTAAAATAAGTCAATATAGGGATTTCTAGTATGAAATTTTAAAGAAAGAATATAACCACAGGGATTCTGAACCATTTACTGCAGCTTTGTTTCCAAAACTATATAGAATTTATATAAAATGTCAGGCGAAGAGAAAGATAATAAATTCGAATTTATATTTCAAATTTTCTTAGAATAAAAACTTCTCCAATACACACACACACACACACACACACACACACACACATATACACACATCTTGAGCCTACAAAACTAAATGAAAGATCATTGACATTCCGAAATACTTTCCAGAGTGGAAACATGTCTTGTTTGTAGCAAAAAGTAATTTTGGTAGAATAAAAAAGAAAATAAACAAAGAAGTGAGGAGGGAAAGAAGAATTTAAAAACAAAAAAATAAAGGAAAAGCCAAATATTAAAAATTACAATCTAAAAACCTTATAACACTTGCCAAATACAAGTGTTGGCTATGACATTTCTCTCATCTCTAATTTTATTTTTTTTTCTCAATTTTAGTTTGTTTGGGAGTAGTTTGCGAATATTCTCACACTTTCCTACACTATACCTATGTTCCCATTAGAGCCAGAAGGAAAAATGCTTACAGCATAACAAATTATCCTTCAGAGATAGGCTTTGAGAATTTACTACCTGCTACTAAAAACCAGTGAATTTATACAGCACAAATATTAACCATGAAATTCTTTAAATCAGGCATAATTCTAAAGTTTGAAGCCTTGTAAAACATCAGCTAAGAATATCATCTTACTTCGATTGTCATACGTATTTTATTTTTACAAATAGAGAAACATTTCCTAAAGTAAAACAAAACAACACAAAACAACAACAACAAAAACCCTATAAACAGAACAAGCCATGACATTGGATTTTAAAAAGTCGCAGAATGTAACGGAAGCTTTCTATACAAAATATTATGAGTCCAATATTTCTTTTTAATCTCAGCAAAATCAAATATTCTAATTTAATAGCTTCCAGATAACTAGCTTATTAGCAAATGATATAAAAGTAAAAAGCTCCAGGCATACCCATAAGCCTTCTCAAATAATACTTTCCTTTTAGAAGGCTATTCACTCTGACCCAGATGTAGTTTTCTATCCAAATAAATGAATCACCTCCTACCATTTTCGGCTTTTAAAAAAATAAGAATAAATTAAATCTGCACCCAGAAATGACAATGAAGCTTGTTTTTATTATAACAAGCCTACTCCTTGATTATGAAGTCTGATAGCCTTTAAGCTGTTGATATATGTTTTTAATCACATCAGCATTAAATTTTAAATAGGAAATTTCTTTGTTTTATTTTATTTTTACATCTTTTCATGCACATAAGTTTTAGGGGATTGGCTGTTGGTAATTTAATAACTTTAAACTTGTGGTTAAATAGCCATGATTTACGAATACCACAAAATGCAGGCACACACTTGCAAAAGCCACAGCTAAAGGAAAGCATATTTGTAAATATAAAATTCTTGCCCTTAAGGCTTTCTTTCTCTTACTCCTTCTTACTTCCTTTTTGCTTTTTTTCTTCTGTATGGACAGTTTGCATCTCTCCTGGCCTAACACACACTCTTCTCCACCTTCACATCACTAGACTGTGACTTACCTTGTCATAGAACTTGGTTGTTAAACAGCAAAATTCCACTTGCATGTCTATAGGCTAAAGTAAAGAAGGGTGGGCAGGAGAAACAGAAGCTCAGAAGATGTTGTTGCTGGCACCTGGTGTAAGGAGCTATTACTCAAACAAGATGCCAGTGTTATCCATATGTCCAGGTCTTGGATCATGACTTACAGTCAGCATATTCTTGTTTGTCGCACTTGTCAATATTTAGAATTTCATCTGTCTCTGACCAAGAGTTGCACGTGAATTTATTATATCTTCAAGTTATACCATATATTCATACCCTGCCTTATTTCAAAGACCACTTCAATTTGGGATTATACTTAATTAATTAATTAATTTTGTTTGTTTAGAGAGCAAGAGAGAATATGTGCGTATGAGTGCAATGGGGAGAGGGGCAGAGGGAGACACAGAGAGAGAGAGAATCTTAAGCACACTCTGCGTTGTGTGCGGTGTCCTACGTGGGTCTCCATCCCACAACCCGGAGACCATGACCTAAGCCAAAATCAAGAGTCAGAGGCTTAATTGACTGAGCCACCATGCACCCCAGGGATTATACTTCAAATGCTGGTTCCCTGTGTATATCCAAATTTTCAAATTTATGACTAAGTCCAGTCTGTTCAGTTTTTTCATCCATTTCATTTTTGTTTTCATGGTAAAAACTTGTTATCTGATCAAAATATATGAGGAGTCCTAAAAGAAATTCATACAGTCCAGTGAGTTTGCAAATTGAGATGATTTTCAATTACACCTCTCATAATCTTCCTTTCATAAAAGGGAGGTCAGGTATCTGTTGAGCTACACATTCTTTTTGTCCAGTTACTTAAGACGACTTTCATACTACATCCTTTACCCAAGGAAAGACACCCAAAGGAAAGGACCGTTAGTATCTTTCACCCTTCTTTCAAATGCCAGGGAACCTGGGTCTCATCATGAGCACTCTGCTGTCCTGTCCATTTCCTTCAGGTACATATGCAGGAATACTTCATACCTAGACATTATGGAAGCAGCTGGTTTCCTCTCCAAGCTTCAGTTGTTCTTAAGTGCCCTTCCATGTAAGCTAAGCTTATACTATCTGGGCCACATGGGCCAGATTAGCAACATCAATGGGGCAACCACGAATTTTATTCTTTCCCTTATCTGTTCAACTGAATGAAGATAAGGAAGTGGGGAATGGAGGTGATTGTTTTTGTTGAAATATAAAAAATTTATGTTCTTTTAAATTTAATTCATAGCCTAAAAATAATAATATATACAAGGAAAGGATTATGAAAAAAAATTTGAAAGAAGACTGCTCAAATGCTAAAATTTTTTATTCCTCTTAGAAAAACTTAAATGCATTAGAAAAATATATAAATCTGTGAAAATTTACTTTTTCTTTCGTATTATATCTTCCTAAGACCCACAACAAATAATTTATTTCTCTGATTTTAATTTCCAATCAATATATCCTATTATTTTATAAGCTGTGCTCTGGGTAGCATATTAAAATCCACAAAGTTTGGTAGTCAAACAGACTCCAGAATAATTGAAAGAAAAATCAAATTAGTTTTTCTATGTCATGTTGACCAAAAATTATATCTGATTAACTAATGTTTTGCTAATAATAGAACTTATTATAGACACACACACACACACACACACACACTCTTAAGGTATTCACTTTAATAAACCACTGAAAGCAAAATTGATAATATATAAAGAATTTTTAAATTCTTTATTAAATAATTTACTAAATACTTTAAATTTTTAAAGTAATAAAAATACTAATAATTGCTTAAACAGGCAAAGGACCTGAATAGATACTTTTCCTAGAAAACATACAAATGGCCAAAAAGCGTCTAAAATTTGCTCAGCATTATCAGGGAAATGCACATCAAAGCCATAAGATTCCCTTTACCCCCACTAGGATGGCCACAACCAAAAAGACAATAACAAGTGTTTGCAAGGTAGCATAGAAATCAGAACATCCATCACCACTGGTAGGAATGTAAAATGGCACAAGCTCTTTGGAAAACAGTCTGGCAAATCCTCAAATGATAATTCATAGAGTTACTATATAATCTAGCAATTCCATTCTTAAGAAGTAAAAATATATACCCACTTAAAAACTGTACTGGAATGCCCATAGCAGCATTATTTGTAATTGCCAAAGGATGGAAACAACCTAACTGCCCTTCAACTGATGAACAATAATGTGGTATACCCACATAATGTGGTATAGTAAAATCTTATTTGGTATTAAAAGGCAATAAATCTTTTCTCTGCCAACATGGTGTGTATGATTGACCATTCTTCGCCATGTCTTCTCACAAGACTTTCAGGTCAAACAATTCCTGGCCAAGAAACAAAAGCAGAATTGCCCCATTCCTCAGTGGATTTAGATGAAAACTTGTAGTAAAATCAGATACAACTCCAGGAAGAGGCACTGGACAAGAACCAGGGTGGGTCTATAAGGGATCGCACATGAAATGGCATACATATGCATTTATGCTTCATGAAGGTCAAGTGCTTGTATCCTATCACTCTATAAATATCACTACTACCTGAACAATTGGTATGTTTTATTGGGGAAATGATTTTTCTCTGTTACTATGTTTCTGCACCAGTAGGTTGGTTCAGTAATAAATATGAGACCTTTTTTTTGGAAAAAATTTGAAAATAATTTTTTAAAAAGCAATAAAGTACTGATACACACTACAACATGGATGACCTTGAAAACATTATGCTAAGAGAAAGAAATCAATCACAAATTGGTTGATTGCGATTATCTGATTGTGATTTTGAAATGTCCAGAATAGGCAAATCTATAAAGACAGAAGGTAAATTAGTGGTTGCCTAAAATTGGGGCAGTAGGATGGTGGTTGAGTGGGAAGTCATTGTATAGGGGAATGAGATTTCTTTTTGGGGTGATGAAAATGTTCTAAAATTGATTGTGGCAATCGTTACATAATTCTGAATATGTAGAAAACGTTGCATTGTACACTGTAAGTGGGCGAATTGTATGGTATGTGAATTATATGTCAACAAAGCTAGTGCAAAAATAATATTAGAATAATCACTGCTGAAAATAACACATCACTTTTAATAGTCTCCAAAAAGGACCTGGCATGTTAAGACACACCAACTGTAGCACTGTCATTCCAGCACTGTTATCACCAATGTGGTGAACACTCCCTCTCCTTCCAAAAGAAAACCAAAAGCTGACTTCTAAAACAACTAAAAACAGTCTTGAGGTTGTTTTCTTGCTCTCCTAAATAAGTACGAATTTTGGAAAAAGCTTTAACTGGGTTACCTTTGTTCCAATGAAATCCAACAGGCAATTTAGGCTTTAACCCAGAGAGTATTTGCAGTAGCAGAAATCCAGAAATGATGGTAATATTTCTGTCTTCCATTTATAAGTGTGCCTTCAAACCAGTGTTGTCCAGCTCAGATGCAGCATTTTAGGGTATAGAATAAGACCAGAAACAGGCATTTATTTAGTAAACATATATTTAATAGTGTAAATTTTTAAAATTAATTGCTATAAAGTTCCTGTAACCTATTTCCTGAGATTCATGTCTGCATGAGGAAAAATTGTTTAGTTTATTACTATTAAGATTAGTTTTTTATTTGAAGTATTTAATATGTGGTTTGCTTTTCTTATTACATAGAGTAATGCTGTTTGAGTTTCCTTCATCTAGCAAAAATCAGTTTTACAATTTATGATAAAGTGAAGCAAAATTAAGCAAAACCAGAAAGAATTTGTTTATTCTTTTTTTTAATTTTTTTGAATTTATGTTTATTCTTAAGAAATACTAAGTAAAGAGATCAAAGTCATAATTTACTTTACACTGTACACAATTTATTTTGATAAGCATCAACTCATAAAGGACTCTATTAAATACATATTGTTTTACCTTAAAACTGTGAGTTAATTTAAGTGATTAAAACAACTTAAAAGAAAAAATTTAAATTTTCACCATGAGTAGTATTAACCCTTATCAAATTATATTGAATTCACCCATCAACATAAAACTTGGACATGATATCTGTCCTCTAGTAACATACAATTTACTTACCAATAATATTTTATGCAAGTCAGACTTTGAAACAGCTTAAGAAGTATATGGCCAAAAAAAAAATCCAATTCCTTATCATTGTGAAATAAGCAACTACAACTCATTTTAAGGCATATTTTTGAGATGTGTAGTAGCAGAGATCTGAAGTATAATGTGAGAATTGAAAGAATATTAAAATTAAATTCTTGTACAAAGTTACGAGTATCTATAGAAATTTTAGTACTTGTTAAAAAGGAACTGTAGTTTTCAGATGTCTGTGAATTTATTTAAATAACGATCTTTCTCCTTAAGAAATAATATAGCCTTTTTATTTTTATGCATTATGTGCAATAAAGAAAGAAGCACTGTGTGGTGATGTGGTTGAAAGGTTATTATTACTCCAATGATAGAAACAAAAGTATATTATCATTTGGATGATGTCAATGAAAGGGTATCATTACTTTTTCTGAGGAGAACATTCTGGTAAGTAAACACACAAGTGCAGTATTTATTACATTTTATTCCACATATGTCTCCAAGGAAATCAGAAAGAAATGCAATTAGTTTGTAATATTGGGGGAAAAAAATCTTTGGTTTCATTTGTTCAACAAAAAAATCTCTGAATCAATTATACTTTCATCAAGTTTTCCTTCACATCATAACATTCTAATTTCCCAATCACCCTTTACTTTTCAGACATATCTCAAGATTAGCTTGCTACGGAGAATGAAAATAAAAATCCCAATTCTGAAAAAAAAGTACTTAAAACTTTCAGTGTTAACTCTGTCCATAGTTACATATATTAAACAGACTCATGTATATTGCATTCTTATAAGCCTATGAAAATAAGCATGTTTCCTAAGAAATGTCACTGTAATAGCCAAATAAATTAATCTTCCCAAAATGTTAGATTATTATAAACTAAAACTAAAATTAAGTAAATTTGCTATGTAAATTACTAACTTCTTAGAAACTAGTGCTCATTGTGCTTTGCATTTGTCCAAGTGAACTGTCAGGCTTAGAGACATTTAAATACCACTAATGATGCTCTAGATACAACAGATCACACCTGAAGGAATATAGCTTAAAAGTGAAGAATCATTTTTAAATATAAAAGTTAGCAGCTGCATCTTAATACATGTTCACACTAATGTTTTTCTCACCACTTTTTCTCTCCAAATCTAAGTACCAACCAAAAATAATAATAATAATAAATAGATAGGAAACTACAAGTTTCAAAGAATATGCATGTCTTACCTCTGTCGTGAGTCGAGTATCTAGAATAAAATATGCAGTCTCTCCATAGATGAATCTTTCATAGTGAACATAAAGGAAGATCCAGCTGGGCTTGCTGGCTAATTGACATTTTCCAGTTGCCTATTGTTGTTCCCATTAAGTAAAGAAATGTCTGTAAATAATGGTCAGAAAAAACACATACTTCAATTTGCAGTCTTACAGATGCTATTCAATTAGCCTATTGGTGGGTGGATCAACTCAGAATAATCGCTTTTTACTTCTTTGGTTCCTTTTTTTGGAGAGTTCTTCTTTTGAGCTTCACCCTCCCCCCCATTAACTGATAATTTAACTCTTCTCTTTCTTTTCCTTCTTCGCAGAAATCTGTCCTTGATATTTTGATGTCTTTATCTTTTACAGAGTGTTGTTCTACTTGTTTTCGATTCTCTAGGATAAAGATCATGACTGTTGCCTGTCCTTATTTTAGAATAAGTCTATCCTCAGCTTTCTTTATAACCTTTGAAAATGGATCATCATTCACTGTAATTATGGCAAGGATGAACTCCCAGCTTTCCCAAACAATTCTTTATCTACTTGTCAAATACGTGTGTATAACAGGTGCTAAATTTTTTAAACAATTTTTTAAGGATTTTATTTATTTATTTGAGACAGAGAGATACAGAGAGAGCATGAGCAAGGGGAGAGGCAGAGGGAGAGGGAGAAGCAGACTCCCTGCTGAGCCGGGAGCCTGACATGGGGCTCAATCCCAGGACACTGGGATCATGAGCTGGGCCAAAGGTAGATGCTTAACCAACTGAGCCACCCAGGCACCCCAATAGGTGCTAAATTTTTGAGGATTATAGGACCCTTACCACAGTCAGCACTGCACATGCCTTAGCTCATTTAATCTTTCCAACTACTCCATGAGGTATATATTACTACTATTCTTATTTTACATGTAAGGAAACAGATATAGAGATGGAATAAACTTAACCTGCTCACACAATTGCTGTAAGGCAGAGCTGGGATTTAAAACCAAGCTCTCATGCAAATGCTTCTAAAACCACCATATCGCTACCATTTATCAGTCTTCTAAGCCCTCATGAAGCTAAAAAATCATACCTGTAGAATAAATATGGACTTTAAAGTAAATTATGATCTCTTTTATTATTTAGCATTGTAAAGCACAAAGGGAAGAAGTTAATGTCTATTGAAAGTGATTTAAATTAGCATTGGACCAAAGGGCCTAAAATAAACAATTCTGGAGTAAAATTAAAATGCAAATAAACAGCACTATTCTGGCTTCCCTTTGGCTACGATCATACATGCTTAAAATACACTATATCTATGCACTACTAAGTGTTGGAGATTGTGGTGTGGGCACTTAAATTTTCTCTCTCTCTTCAAGTGCTAAACAATTCAGAAATAGAAGAAGGTATCAAAGAGATGGATATCAAAATACCAGCATTGTTGTTAACAATGCTAGATTGGAAGATTCGTTTTAAACCTATAACTCCATGGGCTTTCTGGTACTCCCACCTAAGTGCAGGCTTTGAGACACCCCTCTGAATGATAATTTAAGTCTATGGAAACAGACAATCCTACCCAGACAGCTGGAAGCAAGATACTTCAAACACTTAGTGTGTTGCAAAGATAGAGTCCACATGGGTGAGTGACTTTTTTAACACCCAGCAATATGGAGCAATGGTATCCCACACTCGCCACTTGCCATCAGATCGTTCTTTTTGCCAAAGGAAAGAGAGAGTAAGAAGTGGAGAGAGTTATTCAAGATAATATGCGTTATTTTTGTATGGCCTTGAAATTCCTGCAATGCATATCAAGTATAAAATGGCAAAGAATATTTTAACAAGTTCAAGTACATTTTCATACCATATCTTTTATAAAAATGTGATATATATTACATAATATATATACTTATATAAAATATATCCTGTGTCTGTGCATATATATATATATACACATATACAATATATACATACACACACTTCAAGAAACATTCTAGAATAAATTATTTTTGCAGACTACCAAACAAATCTTTATTTAAGTGACTACAACATAATGACATCTAAGTGGTAGGAAACAGCTGACATGCCTGACTTCTATCTAGACATATGTGTTAGAAAGACTCATGCATTTGAAGTGGTGTGTGACACAGCAGCATATAATATAATAGTATCAGGATAACCAATTTTTTATAATTCTCTCGTATGTATACGTTTTAATTATTTTGTTGGTAACAAAGACAGTATTTTTTTGTTGAGCACCAGGTGGCAGAATGAAGACCAGTATGTAGTACTTAAAAGATTTTCACTCTATATGAAGACTTTGGCAGCAATTAAAACCCACATTTTTGTACATTTTGTGAAACCTACGTTTAAAACATTTCAGCTCACATATCGTTATAAGGACGTGCTTCTACTATTACAACTGAAAAAACTAACAATTTCAATGTCATCTCATTTGGTTGTTATCCAGATTTCCCCAATTACACTCAAAAAATATTTTATAGTTTTTTAAACTCCAGTATCCATTTAAAAAGTCATATATTGCAAGAAAGATTCTTATGTCTCTGAAATCACTTTTAATCCAGAGAATCTTCCTACTCTTTTAGAGGGCAACTTTTCTTTTCTCTTGACTTTGACTTTCTTACAAAGTCCAGACAGTTGGCTTTGAGAATGTCCCAAATTATGGATTTGTCTGATTATTTCAAAATGATGTCATTTAACTTGTTTCTCTAATTCCAATACTTGTAAACCACAAGTTAAGTACATGCTTTATTCAGAAGAAACATTTTGTCAAGACTACTTTATTGGTAATGATTTATATACTTTACATTGCATAGCAGAAGAAATCGAAACTATCAAGTGGTCCGATAATTAGCAAATGCTAAGACTGCCTACTTGGATGGAATAGTGACAGCCAGATCTTTCCATAATAAAGGTACATTTTCCCCCTTCAAAATTAGTAATAAACCAATGGAGTGATACTTTATCACTGAGAAATTATCATCCTCCCCAACAATCTATGGGCCACAGGTTTCAGCTTCCCTTGATCTTTCCACTTAAATCAGATATTATATTGGTGCTTTTTAAACCTACCTTTTTTTTTCCTACATTAGTTTCTTTCTCTGTGTCTTTTTTTTTTTTTTAAGATTTTATTTATTTATTTGACAGAGAGAGAGACAGCGAGAGAGGGAACACAAGCAGGGGGAGTGGGAGAGAGAGAAGCAGGCTTCCCGCCAAGCAGGGAGCCCTATGTGGGACTTGATCCCAGGACCCTGGGATCATGACCTGAGCTGAAGGCAGACACTTAACGACTGAGCCACCCAGGCACCCTCTCTGTGTCTTTTCTTTCTTTTTTGGAATATGTCTATTGACTCACGGAAATTTTTTATTCAAATATTTTAGAAGCATTTATGATCATTGCTATTTGTTCTCTCTTTTTAATGTTCAATTTTTTTCAAATTAGATCAGTGGCAGAGACTTCAATGTGATTCCTGTCTTTTGATACGAGCTCATTAGTTTCTGAACAACTTCTCACTTTATTGCACCACACAATAATCAGGACTTGATTGTATTTTCCTGGTCACAATCTATAATCAGCCATTTCTCCAAGGGCCTTTTGTTCCTTCCAGAAGTCAGTGGTTTTCAGAAACCAAGGTCTATGCTCTAAGCATCTGCTAGTGGGATGTCACTACTTCCATGGCACTATTTTATTATTAAAGGAGAAATGCACAAATAAAGGAACTTAGTACCCACCTCAAAATATTAGAAAAGGATTTTAAAATGTATTATAAGACAATACAAGTATTTTAAGAAACTACATGAGTCTAGAGACAAAGATTTTCTTAAGCAAGTCCAAGAGCTATAAAATTTAAAAATTCTTACAGCCAGGAATACCAAAAGCAAAACCAATAGTCAAACAATATGACTGGAAGAGATATTTGTAATTCAAATGGTAAAAGATAATATGTGTAATATCCAAACACACTTTTATTTTGAAAAGAATAAGGCAAACAACCAATGGAAATATATATGAAGGTTTAAATGGAAGATGATAGATGAGCAAATCCAATCAAGCAGCAAATATGAAAAATGCCCAAATTTCATAGTCATCATAGAAATTCAAATGTCCAGGCACATTTTACTTTTCTCACTGGCAAACATTTTTAAATGGACATCTTGCTGACTCGTGTGAATAAGGGAGAAAGGATGCGCACACATCTGACAGAAAAGTGAGTTATCATATCCTTTTCAGAAATCAATCCAGCAATATCTATCAAAATAAAAATTATCTACTATCTTTGAGCCAAATTTCAAACTCCTGAGCTCCAAGTTATAGAAAGGAAGGCACCACTTCTTAGAATATACATATATGGATGTAAATATGGTTGTGGCTTCACTGGCTATGATGGAGGGAAAAAAACAAACCTATTGTGGAGAAAAAAATAAATTGAAAAATCATCAACAGAGGAATGCATAACAAGGAACAGTACACAGTCACTGAAAATAATGAATTAGGACCAGGAGAAGAGTTCTGTAAGATAATGTTGAGTGAGATCATCGAGATGGTAAAATGGATGTAGATTAGGATTCTAATTTAACAAAACCAAAAAGGCTAAATAATCCCTCCATTTATTGCTTATGGATACACATATTAACATACCAGGGCTTTAAAAGGCGTGCTTAAGAAAAGAAAAATACAAGCCACAGCCTGCCTATGCTTTCTTCTAGGAGTTTTATGGCTTTAGGTCTCACATTGAAGCTTTAATCCATTTTGAGTTTATTTTTGTGTAAGGTGTAAGAAAGAGGTCCAGTTTTATTCTTTGGCATGTAGGTACCCTGTTTTCCCTATACTCTTTGTTGAATAGGCAGTCTTTTTCTCATTGTATATTCTTGCCTCTTTTGCCATAGATTGACCGTGAAGATATGGGTTTATTTCTGGATTCTATTCTGTTCTATTGATGTGTGTTTGTGTGTGTGTGTGTGTGTGTGTGTGTGTGTGTGTGTGTGTGCCAGTACCATGCTGTTTAGAATACTGCAGCTTTGTAGTATATCTTGACATCTGAAATTGCAATACCTTCAACTTTTTCCCTCTTTTTTAAGTTTGCTTTGGATATTCAGGGTCTTTTGTGGTTTCATACAAATTTTCGGAGTCTTTGTTCTAGTTTTGTGAAAAATGTTGGTATTTTGATGGGAATCGCATTAAATCTGTAGAATGCTTTGGGTAATATGAACATTTTAACAATATTGGCACTTCATTAGCACAGAATTTCTTTCCATTTTGGGGGTCATCTTCAATTTCTTTCATGAGTATTTTACAGTTTTGGGAATAAAGGTCATTCACCTCCTTGGTTAGTTTATTCCTAAGCATTTTATTCTTTTTGATGCAATTTTAAATGAGATTGCTTTCTTAATTTCTCTTTCTGCTATTTCATTATTAGTATATATAAATACAACAGATTTATGAATATTAATTTTGTATCCTGCAACTCTACTGAGTTGATTTACAATTCTAGTAGTTTTTTGGTGGAATCTTTAGGGTTTTCTATTTATAGTATCATGACACGTGCAAATAGTAAAAGTTTTACTTCTTCCTAACCAATTTGGATGCCTTTTATTTCTTTTTCTTGTCTAACTGCTGTGGTGAGGACATCCCATACAATACTGAATAAAAATGGTGAGAGTAAACATCCTTATCTTTTTCTTGATCTTGAAAGTTTTCAGTTTTTCACCATTGGATATGATGTTAATTGTATTTTACATATATGGCCTTTATTATATTGAGGTATGTTCCCTCTAAACCTATCTTGCTGAGAGTTATTACCATGAATGGATGTTGTACTTTGTCAAATGCTTTTTCTGCATCAATTGAGATGATCATTTTTATAATGTCTCATTAACGTGATGTATCACATTAAGTGATTTGCAAATATTGAACCATCTTGCATCCATGGAATAAATCCCACTTGATTATGGTGAATGATTTTTTTAGTGTATGGTTGGATTCTGTTTGCTAATATTTTGTTGAGGATATCTGCATCTATGTTCATCAGAGATGTTGGCCTGTAGTCATTATTTTCTGTACTATTTTTATCTGGTTTTGATATCAGGGTAATGCTGGCCTTGTCTAAAGAATTTGGAAGCTTTCCTTCCTCTATTTTTTTTTCATAGTTTGAAAAGAATAGTTATTAATTCTTCCTCAGTAGAATTCACCTGTGAAGCCCCCTAGCCCTGGACTTTTGTTTATTGGGAGTTTTTTTCATTACTAATTCAATGTAATTGCTAGTAATCAGTCTGTTCAAATTTTCTATTTCTTCCTGCTTCAGTTTTGGAAAGTTATATGTTTCTAGGAATTTATCCATTTCTTCTAGCTTGTCCAATTTGTTGGCATATAGTTTTTCATAATACTCTCTTATAATCCTTTGTATTTCTGTGGTGTCAATTGTTCTTTCTCCTCCTACATTTCTATTTTTTTTTTAAGATTTTATTTATTTGAGGGGTGCCTAGGTGACTCAGTTGGTTAAATGTCTGCCTTTGGCTCAGGTCATGATCCCAGGGTCCTGGGATCCAGCCCTACATCTGGTTCCCTGCTCAGCAGGAAGCCTGCTTCTCCCTCTGCCTCTGCCTGGTGCTCCCCCTACTTGTACTCTCTCTCTCTGTGTCAAATGAATAAATAAAATCTTTAAAAAAATCTTCAAAAAAGATTCTACTTATTTGAGAGATAGAGCACAAACAGGGGGAGGGGTAGAGGGAGAAGCAGACTCCCCATTGAGCAGGGAGCCCAATGTAGAGCTCAATCCCAGGACTCTGAGTTCATAACCTGAGCCAAAGGCAGATGCTTAAATGACTGAGCTACCCAGACTCCCCTCTCTTCCTACATTCCTGATTTCTTTGAGTCCTCTATTTTTTGATGGGTCCAGCTAAAGGTTTATCAATGTTGTTTAGCTCAGCAAAAAACTAGCATCTGATTTCATTGATCTGTTCTATTGTTCTTTTAGTCTCTATCCCATTTCTTTCTGTTCTAATCTTTATTATTTGCTTCCTTCTACTGGCTTTGAACTTTGTTCTTCTTTTTCTAGCTTCTTTAAATATAAGGTTAGGTTGTTTGAGAATTTTCTTGCTTCTTGCATTACTATAATCTTCCCTCGTAGAACAGATTTTGCTGTATCCCAAAGATTTTGCGCCATTAGGTTTTCATTTTCATTTGTTTCCATATTTTATTTCTTCTTTGATTTCTTAGTTGACTCATTCATTGTTTAGTAGCATGCTACTTTGCCTCCATGTGTTCGTGCTCTATCCAGATTTTTCCTTGTGACTGATTTCTAGTTTCATCCTATTGTGGTCAGAGAAGACATATGATATGATTTCTGTGTTTTTGAATTTATTGAGATTTGTTTTGTGGCCTAACATGTGATCTATTCTGGAGAATGCTTCACGTGCCCTTGAAAAGAATGTGTATTCCACTGTTTTTGGATGGAAAGTTCTGAATATACCTGTTAGATCAATCTAGTCCAATGTGTCACTTAAAGCCACCATTTCAGGGCACCTAGGTGGCTCAGTCGGTTGGGCATCCAACTCTTGGTTTCAGCTCAGGTCGTGATCTTGGGATCATGAGATTGGGCCCCACATTGGGCTACACACTCAGCACAGAGTCTGCTTGTCCCTTTCTCTCCACTCCTCCCCCAACTTGCGCTCTCTCATTCTCTCTCAAATAAATGAATAAATAAAATCTTTAAAAATAAATAAATAAAGCCACTGTTTCCTTGCTGATTTTCTTTCTGGATGACTTATCCATTGTTGTAAACGTGCTATTAAAGTCCTCTACTATCATTGTATTACTGTCAATTTTTCCCTTTATGTCTGTAAAGATTTGATTTATGTATTTAGGTGCTAAGTTGGATGCATATTTATAATTATTATATCCTCTTGTTGGATTATTCCCTTTATCATTATTTAGTGCTCTTTGTCTCTTGTTATGGCTTTGTTATAAAGTCTCTTTTGTTCAATATAAATATTGCTACCCCAACTTTCTTTTTGCTTTCATTTGCATGTGTTTTTCCATCCCTTCACTTTCAATCTGCATGTGTATTTAGGTCTGAAGTGAGTTTCTCATAGGCAGAATACAGATATATCTTGCTTTTTTATCCATTTAGTCACCCTATCTCTTCTGATTGGAATATTTAAACCATTTACATTCAAAGTAATTATTGACAGATATGTACTTATTTCCATTTTGTTACTTGTTTTATGGTTTTCACAGTTCTCCATTCCTTTCTTCTCTTGCTCTTGTCCCTTGTAGTTTGCTGGCTTTCTTTAGTGATATACTTGGATTCCTTTCTCTTTATTTCTTTGCATATCTATTATTATTTTTCATTTGTGGTTACCATTAGTCTTGGATATAATATCTTATGCATCTGGCAGTCTATATTAAATTGATAGTCGTTTATGTTTGGACCCATTCTAAAAGCACTAAAATTTTTCTCGACCTATCCACATTTTATGTATGTATCATAGTTCACATTCTTTGTGAATTTCTTGACTGATTTTTGTGAATATAATTGGTTTCAAACTGCTTTTGTGCTTTACCCTCTGTACTAGTTTTATAAGTGATTAATCTAGTACTTTTATTATGTTTGTATTTACCTGTGAATTTTTTTCCTTTCCTAGTTTTCTTAATCCTGAAAATTTCTTTCCACTGTAGAATTCCCTTTAATGTTTCTTGTAAGACTGTTTTAATTTTTGTTTGTCTAGGAAACTCTATCTCTCCTACTATTCTGAGTGATAGCCTTGCTGGGTAGAGTATTCTTGGTTGCAGGTTTTTTCTTTTCACCATTTGAATACAATGCCACTTTCTTCTGGCCAACAAAGTTTCTGCTGAAAAATCAGTTGATAAAGTTTCTGCTGAAAAATCAGTTGATAGCCCTGTAGGATTTCCCCTACATGTAACTATTTTCTCTTGCTGCTTTTAAAATTCTCTATCACTATCTTTTGCCATTTTGATTATTATTTGTCTTAGTGTAGACCTCTTTAGGTTGATTTTGCTGGGGACTCTCTCTGCCTCCTGGATCTGGATGTCTGTTTCCTTCCCCAAATTAGGGAAGTTTTTAGCTATGATTTCTTCAAATAAATTTTCTGTCTGTTTTTCTTTCTCTTCTCCTTCTGGAATCCCTATAATGCAAATGTTATTACTCTCGGTGATGTTGCTGAGCTCCCTTAACTTATTCTCATTTTTTTTATTATTCTTTTCTGGGTTTTGTTTATTTGTTTGTTCGTTTTTGCCATTCAGCATGGTTGCTTTCCAATACTCTTGTCTTCTAGCTTACTGACCAGTAATTCTGCCTCCTCTAGTCTACTATTGATTCCTTCTAATGTATTTTTAATTTCAGTTATTGAGTTCTTCATCTCATTTGGTTCTTTTTTATATTTTCTATCTCTTTGTTGAAGGTCTCACTGGGATCCTTCACTCTTTTCTCAGGTCCAGTGAATATCTTTATGACTGTTACTTCAAATTCTTTTATTGGGACATATTTCTCTGTGTCCTCATTTTGTCTAATCCTCTGTGTTTGTTTCTGTGTATTAAGAATGCCAGTTATATATTCTGACCTTAAAAGGAGTAGCCTTATGAGGAAGAGGTCCTGTGGTGTCCTTTGCTGTAATCTCCCCTGTTCACCAGAACCAAGTGCTTCAGGGGGTGTCTCTTATGTCGGTTGTGTGTACACTACTGTTGTGGCTGACATTTGTTTGCCTTCAGTCCATGGAATAGCAATGGCCCACTTTGCCTGTTTGCAGGGTATGGTCCCCGTGCTGTTAAGGGCCCAGTTTTGGGCCACCAAGGGATATTAGTTGCACAATGTCAGCAGTCAGACCAAATGCCTTCCATTCAGCTCACACTGGACTGCAAAGCACTCTCCCTGTGTTGTCCCCTGAGAGGCTTTCATTGATGGGTGGGGCCTGAAGTCAGGCCAGATGCCTGCCAGGGCTACAGACATATTGATTGGCAGGGGACTCTCTGCACTGGGAATCATAATGTTCAGCTGCTCTAATGGTGAGTGTACCAGTGTGTGTAGTTATCTTCCCCTCTCCCCAGAGCAAGAGTCACTTTGGAGTAGCACAGTCCCTACCAGGGCTTCTTGCAGGATGAAAGGCTTTGGAGTGTCTCCTCCCCAATGTTATCAAGTTAAGTGGAGAATGTTTGCAATGTTTCCCACAGGTGTTTGGCTATCTAGGCTTGGAGTGGGGTGAGTAGAGGAGAGAAAAAGACACCTGTTAGCTCTTTCATTTTTGGAGAATCTCCTAAAGATTCCAGGTCCTCCAGCATGCATTCTAGGATTAGCAAATAAGTTTCCTTCAAGTATACCCCAGATGCTTTCCAAACTGCTCCCTCTATGCTGTGTTTTGGTGGTGGCTTTTTTTTGTTTTGTTTTGTTTTGTTTGTTTTGTTACACTGTCTCTTTAAGGACAAGGACTCCATTTCCTATCACCCTCTGGCTCTCCCACACTGAGCCCACTGATTTTTAAAGTACCTGGTGTTAAGGTGGTTATAAATTTTTTTATGTACTATGTATTTTATATGCCTATATTAATTTTTAATATTCACTATTTTGTATATATTAATAATTTGACATTAAGCTGCACAGGTTTCAAACCCAAATTTTATGGGAACTCATCTTCCCAGTGCAGGTCCCCCATGTCTAGAGTACCTGGTATGGGGTCTGCTCCTCTCCCTTCTCCATGTCTGTGGGGATATCCCATTTGTGGTTAGTCTCTCCTGCAGTTTGGTTCCTGACCACATCTCCAACGCTCCTATCTTTTTCTTTGTATCCTCTTCTCTTATATTAACTGTGGCAAGTCTCTTCTGCCAATCTTCTCATTGTATTTTGAGTTCCATGCACTGATGTGGCTGTTATTTAGGTATGTCCATAGGATGAGGTGACCTTAGGATCCTCCTACTTTACCATCTTTCCAGAAGTTGACAATAAATAATTTTAAAGATGAGCAAAAGATGTGTATGGATACTCATAAAAAAGATATGCAAACATTCAGTAAGCACATGGAAAAAGTTCAATATAAGTAGCCATTAGGAAAATACATATTAAAATACAATGCAGGGGCACTTGGGTGGCTCAGTCAGTCAAGCATCAAATTTTGTTTTTAAGATTTTAATTAATTATTTGACAGAGAGAGACACAGCGAGAGAGGGAACACAAGCAGGGGGAGGGGGAGAGGGAGAACAGCTTCCTGCAGAGCAGGGAGCCCAATGTGGGCCCAATCCCAGGACCCTGGGATCATGACCCAAGCCAAAGGCAGATGCTTAACCAACTGAGCCACCTAGGCGCCCCTGCATATTTTATACTTTAACACCTTATACAATTTAAGTGGTGAATTTTGTGGCATGTAAATTATATTCCAAAGAAGTTATTAACATATGAGGGGATACATACATCACTGGGAAAGGGAGATGGTATTTGGTGGTGCTAGTGGATAGAGGGGAAGAATGGTTGAGACAGTAACTGAAAAAGAACTTGGAGATGATCAAATGCATATCTTCAAAAATAAATTATAATTCCAATTCCTCAAATTCAGTTGACGGTTGAATAACACAGGTGTAAATTGCACAGGTCTGCTTACATACAGATTTTTTACAACAAATACAGTATATAAATGTATTTTCTCTTATGATTTTTTTAATAACATTTTCTTTTCTCTAGCTTACCTTATTTACTATAAGAATACAGTATGTAATAATTATGTTATTGGTAAGGCTTCTAGTCAACTGTAAGCTATTAGTAAAGACTTCAGGGAATCAAGTTATATGTGGATTCTTGACTGAGTCCCTAACACAGCATTGTTCAATGGTCAGTTATATTTATTTGAGTATATCAGATATGATACACCATAAAAATTTTGTTTTCAACTTTCAAAAAAAAAGTATGTGACTAACAGACATTTTAATCAGAAATATACCATTCAAACTAAAAACGTTAATATTCCTTAAAATTCTGTAACTAAAATAGACACTGGCCTGATAGTAACTTTGTTATACAACCATTATTATAATCCCTCAGGGCACAGCATTAACTAAAAGGAAATACCTCCCTCTTTAACAGGAAAAAAAAAGAGATGCTCCAAGGTTGCCCTCAGAGAGTATCCGTTGATGAGGAAGAATCACTCTATCACACCAACCACACTCACTTTGTTTTGAGATTCATACTGGTCTTTGGTTTTCTTACAGCTTACTACTACTACCACCATGCAATTCTTCCTTTTATCAAGTTGGATAAATAACCTGTTCTTTGGTTCCCCATAGCATAGTTGAGACATAGTTGGAAAAAAGATTATTAACAGCCGCTTGAAGGCAGAGACCATACTCTTATTCACTTGTGTATCTCTAGAACTGATGATAGTGATTTGCAAGTATGTTGTCCAGTGAGTGTAAATTAACTCAACTGAACAAAAAAGAAAATACAAGGAGTACCTTTGCTTCAGCTAAATACATTTCCCCCCACCCCTAGAGTGTACAGACTTATTTCATCCAAGTGAGACCCTAGGACAATGATGATATTTTACCTAAGTCTCTTCATAGTCCCTCTCCATGTGGCCCATGCAAACTTCTATAGGTTCTTCTTGATGTAGAGATACTTTAAAACATTTTTTCAGATTCTATTTCTTTATTTGTCAGAGAGAGACAAGTACACAAGTAGGGGGAGCAGCAGGCAGAGGGTAGAAGCAGGCTCCTCACTGAGCAAGGAGCCAGATGCAGGGCTCGATCCCAGGACCCTGGGATCATGACCTGAGCCAAAGGCAGACACTTAACTGACTGAGCCACCCAGGCATCCCTGTAGAGATACTTTAAAGATCAAAAGAGGGAGACAGAGTCCCTGCTACGGTCTATTTAGAGTCTGCCTTTGAAGTTGCAGTTTCTTGTAAAAAGAATCACTTTTTCTCCAGTTAATTCACACTAGGAATCACTTTCACCGTTAATTGAGTCTCTACTTACCTAAAGCATTATTGTGAGGACCCAGTGTTCTAACCTCATCTCAATAAAATTCTAACCTCAATATTCACATGAGATAGATACAATTGGTAGCTTATAAATATGGCATTCAGGGGAAAGAGTTTGTTTCTTTGCATCATGTTTTACATTTTCATTACCACCTTTCCCTACTTATCCTACACCAGCATTCTGCACTATCCTATCCAACAAGCAAACTATGCTAACATGCTCACTTGTTCATTCTTGCC
The DNA here is from genome assembly GCA_028534135.1 of Potos flavus. NCBI lineage: Eukaryota > Metazoa > Chordata > Mammalia > Carnivora > Procyonidae > Potos > Potos flavus. The sequence continues at coordinate 30,894,867 of CM052886.1, forward strand.
TTCACTGTCAATGAGTCTTTATCTTGACTTTTTAAAGTACTTTTTAAAGTGCTATCTTTATTTCTTGAGAATTAAAAAAAAAAAGGAAAGGGAAACTGGAGGAATAAAATATTAATTACTCAGTATTGACTATGTAGCTTAGTTGCTCTCCTTGCCTCATTAACTCCTTCCCTCCTTTGCAATACATCCACCAGAATAAAGCATAGCTTTTTGGAGCCCACATCACTTTTCAAAACCTTAAATTTTTTCTAAAACCAAATATAGCAAAAGTAGAATTACACAGATATATCAAAATGGTTCTGTGGAACAGCCAAACCCCTGAGCTATCCCACATTTAAAAGTAAGCCAACAAATAAAGAGGTAAATTCTTCAATAGCTTCTCATGGGTCATTAATATAAAATTGAAACTTTGCTGGACTCCTTGCTATGCAGAACTTTTATAAGCAGCTACCACATGAACATTTTCTAAGTCATGTGTTCCAAACATAACAACAAAGTCCTAGATGGGTAATTTGAGAAGGACTTAATAAAGGACTTTTTATAAGTTGACAGGTTCCTAAGAGGGATAGTGTAGAATCATAAGGCTTATACTTGGTTGAGGAGCATTGCCAGCCCTAGGTCTGAAGAGGTAAAGATAGGGAACAGTTATAAGAACCCAGAGAGGGTGGCTCTATGAGAAAGGCCATCTGATAGGAGTTAAAGGATGTAGAAAATCTGTGGTGACCTGGTTTCTTGGAAGAAGAAACCGAGGAAGACACATCCTAACTGCTCTTTCCTCTCATTCTCCTCTCCTGTGGTTGAAAATGTCCCAGTTGAGCCAACATGTCATATGTGGTCCAACATGTCATATGTTGCTAATAGTTGTTATAGAAAAAGAAAGAAAAGGTACAATAGCAAAATAACTGCTGATATACAGAGAGAGACTGAGACACAGAGAGAAATATATACCTGTTTTATGTAGTCCCAAGGTATGCAGAAGGATGTAGTACACAGTCTTTTCAAAACTTCATTCTTAATGGAACTCTTTTAAAAACACACTTAGAATTGGTATTTCATAGAAATGACCAGGCAAAGATTCACTGAACATGCAATGGCTGGTTTACCTGACGCTCTCCAGCTATGCCGTAAACTCCAGAGCAGGAACTCTGTCTTGCATCTCTTTGTCCACATTGCCTGAGATAAAAATATTTACTGAATGAGTAAGTGAAAGAATAAATTAATTAAAATTATTAATTTTCATTTTCAATACTATCTACCTCTATTTCTCTACTCCCAATACATACCCTATACTTTCTGCATCTGGTACATTTGATAGTTCTGTATTCTCTATCATGAACAGACTTTCTCAAGTTTGGCACTGTTGACACTAAGGTCATATAATTCTTTGTCACAGAGGACTGTCCTGTGCATTGTAGAATGTTTAGCAGCATTCCATTACATATCAGTAGCACTTCCCCAGCTGTGACAACCAAAAATGTCTCCCAACATTGCTAAATGTCCCAGGGGAATGGGGTGGGGGGCAGAGAGGAGAAGCCAGTTTCCTTGTTAAGAACCACTGTTATAAAATGCTACTCCTCTTATTAAATATAAAGACATTTCTAAGATGTTACCTTTACAGAAATTTTGTGTTTCCTGAAAACATATGTGATGTCTTTCCTTTTTGCAGCCATTATAATACTGAATTTTAACTTTCTATAGAGTACCTATCACTTTCCACCTCAAATTTAATTACTTGAATTCTTTCAATAGATGAAAATGCCATGAGAATGAAACATTTCTATATTTCCCAATGTACCCGGTGACGTATCTTTTGTAGTCTATAGTATATGTTCAATAAATATTTTTAAATGAGTCAATAATGTTTTTTCATATGCAGAATGGTCATCATATAGTTGCTTTGTCTTTGCATTAAGTGAAGGGCTTTAGAAAAAGATAAATCTTAGAAGCTCTGACATGACAGATCTCTTTTTGTTATAGGGAACTGGGAATAATATTTGCTCACTTGCTGGGATATGAGAGGCTTATGACCATGAGAAAAACAAAATTCATAAAAGCAAGTTACACATGATTTCACAGTCTAACATCAAGATCCAAATCAAGATTTCACATCCTTTTCTTAAGTGTTATTTTTTAAGTTCCTAATTAACATAAGGATCCAAGTGAAGCACTAAAAAATAAATTGAGGAGACCAAATGCACGACTTTGGTTGGATAATACTTACCATAAAAATTAACCTTTAATAATGAAGCCTATAAAATTGTTTTCATCTTCAAAGTACTTTAAAACATCAATTATTACAAGACTCCTGTGCAGTAAATAATTAAGTATTATTATCACTCTATTTATTGATAGGAAAATGAAACCAAATTGTTTAAGAACTCTCTCCGACTTGTTTAGGTCAGCTACAGTGTTAGAGATCTAATTTCTTCCAGTGAATCTTTTTTTTTCCCCACTCTAAAACCTGATTTAGGAATCATTTTTACAAAATATATTTCATGTAGTTTGGTAACAGAAACCTCAAATAATATTATCAGAGATATAAATAATAAACTCTCCTCTTTCCACTAAATATTAAATCAAACTTCAATCTTTAGTATCCCAGTTCATGAACTCTAAAACTTTAAAAAGTGATAAGTAATTTCTAGAAATTACATTTGCATTCCTTCAGCATCATTATTAGCAAGTGAATGAACATTTTCTTCAAGAAAATATGTAATCTTTTAAAATTCTAGCTCAAAAAGAGATGAGGTTCAAAACAGAGTTTGATGATATTCTAGGATTTACAAACATAGCACTTCCCTTAGTGAATAAAATGACATGAAATTTACTATGTTCTGTCGTATTTTATAATATATTGAGAAGTGAACCGCTGGAAAAGTTTTACATATTTCTGTGAATTTTGTGTTTGTAAATTTGCTATTTCTGATGAGTTATAGGGTCTCTTCACAGATTTAGGAAAACAAATTGCTTGTCCCCTTAATTCCATACAGAGTGTGGATCTGTCTTTGTATTTGCTCCACTTACTCATAATACAGATATTCAAAATGATATCTGCAGCTGCACACTCAACATAAATGGATCTACATTTCCTTGGGATTGTCAACCACTCCTGTGCCTCTTTTCCAAAGTGGTCACTTAAGTAGAAACTTCTCACTAAGCACCCAGTTTCTATAATCATAACTTGCCCTCTTTTGCATAGTTTTTACTTCTACATAACAGGTCAATCTGTAACAGTTTCCCTTCTTAAGAAAATATGAACTAATTCGTCAGTTTTAAGATTGTATGCATCAGGGGGTGCCTGGCTAGCTCAGTTGGTAGAGCATATGACCCTTGATTTTGGAGTTGTAAGTTCAAGCCCTTTGTTGGGTGTAGAGTTTACTTTAAAAAATGCATTAAAAAAATCATATCCTTCAGTTGCATAATAGTTTAGTGTTACAATGTGCTTCTTCAGAAAGGAAGGAAGCAAACAGAGAGGATGGTGAGAGGGACACTGAGTCAGTGCTTAACATCTCAAATAAAGGTTGTCCACTCAGTGTAAAGGAAAGCGAGGGAGAAGAAGAGACATTATGGGGAAAGACTAGGAGTTTCTACAGTAGCAGGGAGGAGAGCTTTAGGAGCAATCATTGCCCATGATGTTATTTTTTCACTAGTGGGATGGCTCATGACTATGACCTATCACGGAAGTCTTGAACTCTGTCAAGAGAGAGATAAAGTTAACTCCCACAAAAAGAGCCACTTCAAAAGCTTGCCTTGAAACAGCCTCTTTCTTACTATTTATACATTTTTAGGCATCTACATGCTTGCCACCACTATGACGTTAATCAGGATGTGTAGGCGAGTGAAATCAAGAGTGGAATGAGAAAATATTCCTGAGATGATACAGAAAGAGCAAACGCTAACATTTCCCCTAAGTTCACACTGAACATGCCAGTATAAAAATACCCATAGTCAGAAATACTTTGTTTGCTCCTTTGTTTTCGTACAGAAGTCATCTGAGTCTCCAGTGATTTGAACAAAAATTTGGCAAAGTGCGAGTTAAGAGGTGTACTTAAGTTAAAGCTTAGATTAGGATAATGTTGTCTGTTAAAGTATGAATATGTTATTTCATCTTTTTTTTATGTTATGTTAGTCACCATACAGTACATCATTAGTTTTTGATAGAGTGTTCCATGATTCATCGTTTGCATATAACACCCAGTGCTCCGTACAATCTGTGCCTTCCTTAATACCCATCACCTGGCTCACCCATCCCCCTACTCCCTTCCCTTCTAAAACCTTCAGTTTGTTTCCCAGAGTCCATAGTCTCTCATGGCTCATCTCCCAGTCCGATTTCTCCCCCTTCATTGTTCCCTTCCTTCTCCTAATGTCCTCCACGCTATTCTTTATGTTCCACAAGTAAGTGAAACTACATGGTAATTGACTTTCTGGGTTTGACTTATTTCACTTAGCATAATCTCCTCCAGTCCCATCCATGTTGATGCAAAAGTTGGGTATTCATCCTTTCTGATGGCTGAATAATATTCCATTGTGTATATGGACCACATCTTCTTTACCCATTTTTCTGTTGAAAGGCATCTTGTCTCTTTCCACAGTTTGGCTATTATAAAAAACTTCTGCACAACAAAGGAAACAGTCAACGAAACAAAGAGACAATCCACAGAATAGGAGAAGATATTTGCAAATGACACTACAGACAAAGGGCTGATATCCAAGATCTATAAAGAACATCTCAAACTCAACACCCAAAAAACAAATAATCAATTCAAAAAATAGGCAGAAGACATGAGCAGACACTTCTCCAAAGAAGACATACAAATGGCTAACAGACACATGAAAAAATGTTCATCATCATTAGCCATCAGGGAGATTCAAATCAAAACCACATTGTGATACCACCTTAGACCAGTTAGAATAGTAAAAATCAACAAAACAAGAAATGACAAATGTTGGAGAAGTTGTAGAGAAAGGGGAACCCTCCGACTGTTGGTGGGAATGCAAGTTGGTGCAGTCACTTTGGAAAACAGTGTGGAGGTTCCTCAAAAAATTAAAAATAGAACTACCCTATGACCCAGATGTAGTGAAAAGAAGGGCTATATGCACCCTAATGTTCATAGCAGCAATGTCCGCAATAGCCAAACTGTGGAAAGAGCCAAGATGCCCTTCAAATATTTTATTTTAGAGAAATGAAGAGGAAGAGGGAAGCTGGAAAGACAGAGAGACATAAGAAATAAGGACAGAAAGAAAAACTGTAGAGACTTTATAAGATGCACCCATTGATCATTTTTTGTCTTGTTTTTACATTTTTAAATTTTTAATTGAAGTACAGCTGACATACAATATTAATATTAGTTTCAGGTGTAAACATAGTAATTCAATAATTATATACATTACAAAATGCTCACCACAATATACTTACCATCTATGTCGCCATACAAAGTTATTACAATATTATTGACTACATTCCGTACGCTGTACTTTACATCCCCATGTCTTATTTATTTTAAAACTGAAAGTTTGTACCTTTACGTATTTCCATGAACTACTTTTATATGTGTCAGATCATTTCAGTTCCACAGCATGTCTGTGACAGATGTACTTATATATCAATTTTTATAAATAAAAAATGCTTAAAGCTGTTAGATAAACTGCCCAAGGTTACTCAATTAATATGAATGATTTTAAACCAGATCTAATGTAAAGATCTAGATCCTGAGTCTAGAAAAACAATCATTTTGTACTTCACAATCCTAATATGTTATTACTCATTTATACTAATGAACACTTAAAAATCTAGTATCTTAGTGATAGTATCAGAACCAAAGAAAAAAGTAGTAAAGGATAAACAGTGGGGTAGGTGGAAGAGACTATTCAAGTAAAAAGGGCAAGAAAGTAGTTCTTGGAGTAAGTTGAGTCCTCTCTAAAAGTTTTTAAAAATAAAGAAAACAGATCAGGAGTTTGTAAAGGAAACTTGCAACCAGCACATTTATAAAATGCAGCTTCATGGAAAGCAAATACGTTGAAATAAAGCAAAACAACCAATTAATGATCGACTCATCAGTTAATAATAATTAACCAAAATTCTTGGTTAGCACAACAATTTAGCATGCAATATAGATTTATTAATTGGTTAGAATACGACATGATACTATCATTTCAGAAGACTAATAAAAATATACTGAGAGAGATAGAGAAGAGAGAGAATCATAGCACTGACCTGCTTCTAGACAGCTCTGACAAAATTCAGTGCAATGTCACTAATCTTACCATGCATTTATTACCCATAAGACAGTTTTCAACTCATTCAATGCCACTCATTTCTCAGCCAAAATGACAGTAGAAATTCAAATTAATTTTTCAAATATTTCTTCAGGTACTTCTAATGGTTCATTAAATTCTAGGAACCACATATTCAATCTACTGTTTTTCTCTATTCTCGAAGTTTGTAATTCTACACGAACTACCAATTTCAACATGATTTATCCTTTATAAGACCATGTTATTTACTGCCTATTGATTCCATTGGCTCTAAATTTTCCAAGATGTTCTAGCCTATAGGAAGAACAGGTTTACCAAAATCGATTAAGTTTTTTATGATCACATACTCTTTTTATTTCACCTTGCATAGAATCTCTATATTTCATATAGACATAAAAATCTGAAAATAGAACCTAGGAAAAGTCTTCTTAGATGATGATTTTCTAAAGATATCAATTCCTTAAATACCTAGAAAGTCAGAGAGGTTATTGTTCTTACAGAAAGAAAGATAACAGGAAGCTCTAGATTTTTTTTTTTATTTTCTTGATTAAACAGATTATAATTTTGAACAGATTGAGAATGACAAAAAAACAGAGGTTACATTTTCTATTTTTTGTGTGTGTGTGTGCTTTTGCTAGCACCGAACTTTGATGCTTATCTGGAAAAATCAGAAATATGGAGTATCAGACCTAGTTTCAGTGTGCCATTTTTTTGTTTTAAATGTTGGTATTCCTTGATGTACTATTTAGGATTTGGAGCAGCTGCATGAGACAGAAAACAAAAATTAATAGTGGCTTGAATAAAATAATAGTATAATTTTCTCTCCTGTAAAAGGATTCTGAAAGAAGGAAGAGCTTTCAAAGACCAAGATTTCTTTCTTCCTACTCCAGCATCCCGCATTTGCTTCCCATCCCAAAGGTCAGCTCATAATTCAAAAAAGAAAAAGAGCATGATTCCTTTTTTAAAGGAGACCTTGCAGAAATCTCACATAACATTTCTACGTATATATCAGTGGAATGAAATTATCACATGGTCATACTCAATTATAAGGAAAGGGACAAAACAGTCATTTACCTGGGCAGTAAATGAGTTTTGTTACAAAAGAGGAACAAATGGACAATTAAGAGGCAATTAAAAGTCTATGCTGCAGGAGAGTTCCTTCTTTGTCTTTCATTTTTAAAAGCATTCTTTAAATCCTTCCTTTTTTTTTTTTTTAAAGTAGGTCCTCACCCAATATGGGGCTGAAACTCATGACCCTGATCTTGAGTTGTATGCTCTACCAACTGAGCCAGCCAGGCACTCTTTAAGTCCCTTTTTAATCATTTGCTATGTTGATCTTTCTTTGGATAATGGCTTTCATTATCTAACATCAAACAAATCAACCCTATATTGTTGTCGCTGTCTTCCAAAACTATATTTATCATTCTATCCTCTCTCCTAAGTTCCTAGTTTCCAAATGCCTATTGTCATTTTATTAGATATTCTGCGATGTGACTGAGACAATGCTATGGATTCACCAAACCCATTCTCTCTTTTGGAGGTCTCACAAGAAGACCACATCTCTTAGCCCACCTTTACTATAAAGTTGAAGCCACTCTACTAAATTCAGACCAATAAAACACTGACAGAAGTGACATATTCTTTAAAAATCCCATTTGATACTTCATTCTTTCTCATTCATCTGAAGCAGGAAGTGATAAACTCCAAGATGGCAGAGCTACATAATTAAAGGAAGCAACATCCCTAAGTCATTGCTTAGAGGTGTAGTCCAGGAAAGATCTCTACCCAAATCCCCATCAGACCTCATGTTAAAAGTCCGAGATCTGCAGGGTGCTTGGCTGGCTCAGTGGGTAGAGCATGCAACTCTCAATTTTAGGGTTCAAGCCCTACACTGAGCATGGACCCTACTTTAAAAAAAGAAGAAAAAGAAGTATGAGATTCGTAAGATTACTTGTTCCAGTAATAAGCATTAATTACATTCATTAATGCAAACAGGTATCAATAATTTTAGGAATCACTATATTCTCTAGAAAATCAAATACAGTTCATACCAGATTAGTTTTATAAAGAGAACAAATCGTGTTTGGAATTACAAATTTTCTTCAGATGAACCAGATAGATTAACATCCAATGTCAATCAAATTATGAAAGATAGAGGAATTATATATAATAGTGTAAAGAGAAAATCAAAATCAGGGCAAATTCTCAGCACTCTTCCAGAAAGGCTAATGACTTTGATTAGCATTCCTTCATTGCTCTGTATATCTACTGTCTCTACTCCTGGATCATAGCATCCTTGTGAACAGAGTGTTGTCTAATCTGGTCACAGCACAAACACAGAGCATCTTACTTTGTATGAAGTGGGTGCTCAATAATAATGATAATGCTGATGAAGACGATAATGATAATATTGGTAGCATTGGGGTAAAACGTACATTGGTGTCATTTTATCGAGATTAGGAAATATGTAATCAAATCATATGTACTTTCAAATGAGGAGCTTAGAGTTGAAATTAAGCTATTTCCTCTTCATTTACTTTATCCCATTTCCCATTTCCAGTGTAGAAGTTATAGTGCTAACTTCAGTTTTTCATTCTTTCTTCCCCCTCCCTGCCATTTTTTTTTTTTTTTTTTGGCTGCCTTACCACTAACATAGATATGAAATTTTATCATCTGATCACTTTCGCTGATCACTTTCACTAAAACCTTCATTTGAGGCTTTCCTCTAAATTTGTATTTGTGAAATGAATCAACACATATAAGATCTTACTTAGCACCATCATCTTTTCATAAAAATAAAGTCCCCTCTCCAAAAATCCAAATGTCAACACTTGCTACCTCACCTTTTTCCAAATGACACCTAAATAATTAGTCTTTTAATGTCTCCATGCCCTGAAAGAAGTCACAAGAAGGATTCCCTACTCAAATAAAGAATTAGAATATATAAGCAATACTGCTAAGATAAGGCTCTAGGCACACTTTTTAGGGACTTAAAGGTGAATTACAATACAGATAAGTGTTTTCAGATGGGAAATACAGGGACAGTCTTTTTCATCCTATGCAATGTGTGCAGAAATAACAGTGATATTTGTTCTAGTCATTTGGGCAGAGATCACATTAAAGTCTTGCAGAAGATGGGACAATGGGGGAATGAGAAGAAATTTTCTACAAACATAATAAGACTCCGTTGAAGAATAGCTTTAGAAAAATTAGAAGGCTTTTTCTGTTAACTAAGACAAGAAGGACAAAGGAGAAGAAAGAAAAACGAAAAAAGGTATTCAGGGGAGAAGGAAAAGTATGGACAAAGGATTTTTGTTTTGTTTTGTTTTTTTAAGTAGTGCAGAAAAAAGACTCCAAAAAAATATGAGATATTACAAAGAGCACAAAATAACACAGACTTATCCTGTTCTACTTTCTTCCAATTTTCGCTGAAAAGAGAAATGGTCATGAACACAGAAAAGAGACCGGATTGTCCCAAGAGTGAAACCACTGGGAAGCAAGCATGTGAAATGCAGGGACAGTATCAACTACGAAGGAGATTGTTCCAAGTATAAAGGATAAAATAACCCACCCTATTTGGTGACAGACCACACCCCACAAAAGAAGATTTGAGAAAAAAAATTCTTGACAGTTCCATAGAAATACAGGCAGCTGATACAGAATTTAAAAGGCCCAAAAATGTCCTCTGTGTGTGTGTGTGTCCGCACCTGTATTCCCTTCCATCTGGCACCCTGAGGCTCCAGCCCAAGTGTCCACCTTACAGAAAGCACTGTGCATAAAATACCCTGTCCCTAAGTGCCTGAGGAAATGCTCATAAATTTGAAATTTATTTCAAATTTATTTCAAATTTCTCTGTTCTAGAGAGGGGGACAAAAAGCTCTCCTTATGCCCAATGATGCTTTATAGTTGGGAACTGCACTACACTGATGTAAAGTTTATGTAACTGATTTTCATAACTCTGATGACAATCCTTTTTCTTAGGAAGTATCTTTATACTGTCCAAGATCTTGACCTGGAAAATAACAGAAATGGAACAGTAGAGGAGAAAAGGGATAATCAGAAAACTAATTGAGTCAAATCTCCCTCAGTGATTAATGGAATGATAGATGTCAGTGCCAAATCACCCTTGTATATGTGGAATCAGGGTACTGCTTTTCAGGAGATGTTGCTGTCGATACAAATATATTAAAGAACCAAATAAGATGTTCATAATACAATCATTTTTGATCTGCTGAGAGTGATGTGTAGGTATGAAATAAAAATCGCAGTTGGTAATTCTATAAAAAAAAAAACACTTTCAATTCTATATGACATGTTCCTTAAAAACCTAGGATGTCAGAGCTTGCTTATCTGACATAAAAGAATATATGTGAATTTTTTTTCCTTCCTGAAATAGATCATAATTTTGAGTGGCTTGAGAATGACAGAAAGCCATAGGCTACCTCTTCTATTGATTTGTTATGCTTTTGACATTAGGTACTTGTGATGACTACCTAGAAGGTGTCAGAAATATGCCATATCAAATCTGGTTAGAGTGGGCCATGGAGTTAGGTTAAAGGAAGCACAAGGTCTATAGAATTTAATCTTTAAAAATTTATCTTTAGAAGAACAACGTGGGGATAATATAAGTCAGGAAAATATGAAGAAAAACATAATGGAATAGAGATCAGTGTAGAAAACTCTGTTAAAAAAAGGAAGAAGGCGGGACACCTGGGTGGCTCAGTGGGTTAAGGCCTCTGCCTTCAGCTCAGGTCATGATCTCAGGGTCCTGGGATCGAGCCCCTCATCGGGCTCTCTGCTCGACAGGGAGGCCGCTTCCCCCCTCTCTCTGCCTGCCTCTCTGCCTACTTGTGATCTCTCTCTGTCAAATAAATAAATAAAATCAAAAAAAAAAAAAAAAAGGAAGAAGGAGCAAAGCCTAAACCTACAAGGACCCCAGACGCAGGTCTTCCACAATTTAGCTCACAGAGAAGTCATAATCACCCACCGGAGACAGGACATTGCCGGCCAAAAATCAGAAAGGAACTGAAGAAGAGAGTTGAGAGGGAAGAATTTTTCCCTGAGGAAACAGATCAGAACTTAAAAGAAAGATATCTTCACTGCCTTATGCCTCTACAAAGGGAATTGAATAAGGACTTTGACTTTTAGCCCTACTTTGTATCTCTTCCTCACTGATTTTTTCTTCTGAAACCACTATAATCTGATTCTATATCTAGTGTTCTACTAACTCTGTTCTCAAAAATCAGCTATACATGGTAAAATGTTTTTGTGAAATACTTGCAACAACAAAAAATCACATCTATCAACCCTGCATAATTAATTTTGTATGACAATCTTGTTCTGTAAAAATGTTCTTCGCCTTAGTACTTTTACCTGGTTTTGAAGAAGTTGAAGAAAATAAATCACCAAAGGGTTACATGGCTAAATCTTAGAACACATCTCATGGCTCCCAGCTCATTGAACATAGAAGTTAAATTCTCTGCCCTGTGTATATCCCAACCTCTACCCACCAGTACATTTCAAAATACTTAATCTAGTTTGCAATTAAATGTTAGTGAGATGTTTTAATTAATCTCTTGCAATCCAAAAATAATCTCCATATGTCTGTTTACATCTTCACTCTCCACAAAGCATGGTCCCTGGCATAATAGATAGTTGTTGCGTGAATAGGTAGATGATTTTCTTTTCATCAATCGGTATCTAATCTTTGTCCCTTCATCTAATTATACTTCAACTCTATCACCTGCAATTCCTTGTTACACTTAGATGTGGCTGCATGGACACATCTATTTCTTTGTATTAGTCTGTATATTCTTAGTGTCTGTGGCCATCGAGAACCTAGTACAAGCCTCTCTCATGTGGTAGTATCCAATATATTGTTGAGAAAGTGAAGTTTCTCTCCATGTAGTCTAGGAAGCTGTTAGAACAATTTTTAAAGTGCTATAACCACTCGTTAGGCCAATCACACAGTAAACATTTGATGAATTTCAGGACATCAAATTCTACACTTACAACATTTTCCACGTGAGTGAATAATTTTCTCTTAATCTAGAGCCATGATACATATTACAGGAGTCATGACTTCTGTCAATCCATAGGAGATCATAATTTTCCTTTTAAAAGGACCCTTCTTAAGCCAGTATCACAGAAAAAGTAAAGAAAAAGTGAACAGAGTGGACATTTGAACTTTGACATCTCTTGCCAATATTGCCAGTAATTGCTCTCATTGGGTACTGAATTCCCTAAAATAGGTGGAGATGTGTGTGTGTGTGTGTGTGTGTGTGTGTGTGTGTGTGTGTGTGTGAGAGAGAGAGAGAGAGAGAGAGAGAGAGAGAATTCTACTTCTTGTTTTCACATGGACATCAAGTCCTTAACGCTTATATGAAAAATGCCAATAAATACAAAAGCTTGACTTAACATTCCGTACAAGTATAAGTTGCACTTGGTGGAACTAGAAAACTGAACATTTCTAAAAGATTTCCTCCACACCTCATACCTTAAAGGGAGAAGTGACATTTTCAGTTCTTGCTTCTCAATCAGGAACAAAGTTTTCCCAATTTAAGAACGGAAAACAGCAGTAATTCAGAGACATTTTAAAGGTCAGTAATATATGACATAGAACTGAAGTCTGTGAAGAAAATCACTACTTTGAAAGGATAAAACTCTCCACCAACCTTCAAATACACTAATTAAAATGATATCTTCCTAAAAAAAAATGCTAAGTTAGATACTTCACAAAATAAAGGCCTAGTTTCACTGAAATTCAATTTCATATAATCAAGAGGTTCTTAAATGTCATTCAAACTCCTACACAAATGTATCAATAGTGATGTAAAAAGAGACATTTCATTGATCATATGATTCAAATCTGAATTTCCTTACACCCAGGCTATATTTATTAAGGGTTAAACTTTGTCTCATGTATATGTCTATTTTAAGGGTCAGTTGGGGCTCATCCACGTCCTTTAATTTCTCTACAGACTGCACTTATTTTATACCTGAAAAACAGCTGTCTTCCCCATCCATCGCTAGTTCTTGATCACTTGTTTTTTATCTGTTTTCACTCTTAGTCATCATAAAAATAAGAAAAATGCCTTAATAGTAAATTATTACTTAGTTTAAAACCTGCCTGTAAATTGTTTCGATTTTTTTATTTCTCATTTATCACCTCCAGCTTCACTCTGATAATTAAAATTGGTTTTACTACAGACATAAAAATTATTATAAATATGTCTAATATGAAAACTAACCCCCACCCCATCCAATCTGCTTTAGCTCCTAAAGAAGTACAAAGGGTACCCACCAGCCTAAACAAGAGGCTCGAGTTCAACCTCTGGGAACACAAGAGAGGATGTCTTACTTCAGGCTGCTATAATAAAATACCATAAGCTTATAAACAACAGAAATCTATTTCTTACAATTCTGGGCACTGGAAGTCCAAGAAGAGGGTGCCAACATGCCTGGGTTCTGGTGGGAGCCCTTTCCTGGGTTACAGACTTATTGCTGTATCCTCACAAGGAAAGCAGACAGGGAAGTGGGCTCCCTTTTGACTATTTTAAGGGCACTAATCTCACTTATAAGGGTTCCACCTTCCTGATCTCTTCTAGTTCTAATTACCTCCCAAGTCCCCAATCCCTAATACATTACTTTGAGGGGCAGGGTTTCAAAATATGAAATTTGGGGAGACACAACATTCAGTCATAACATGAAATAATTGCTGTATTAGGTAGGACATTGAAAGGGATCAGAATATACCACCCCAAAATATGTTACTTGGCATAAGGATTATTTTGAGCTAAAGGTAATTGAGAAGTAACAGATTTGGGAAGAACATTCTGCCCTCCCCCTTTCTGCCTAAAGGCAGAGCATAAATTTTGTAAAGGTGTCAAATATTCCTACTTGTAGATGTGCTCCCCTTTCCAGGAAGAGGAAAACAACTCTTATCTGCATATGAAACCATACTCAAACGATCCCTATCTACCATACATTTCCTAGTCATCTTCCCACAATTTGCTGTCACTAGTAGCCCCAAATCCCTTTTCCTTTGTCTAATCACTTCTCTGCAATTTATTACTCCTTGTTAAAATGGTATAGATGGCCCAAATCTAACTGCCTTTTTATGTTTTCACTATTTTTCTGTGGGGCTGCATATACAGAAGATATGAATATCAAGAAACATATACTTTTCCTCCTGTTAATCTGCTTTTTATCATTTTAATTCACAGGCCCCTCTAACTCTAATCCTAAAAGGGTAGAGGAAGTTTTTCTATCTCAGCAATGCTTTTGGCTGCAAGAAAACAAAAGCCACTAAAACAATTGACTTATTAGTAAAGACATTTGTTATGTTATATGCGAGTTCATAGCTGTGGCAGGGCAACAGTTAGTTGGTTAATTCAAGAACCCATTATATCACAAAGAACTTGGGTTCTTTCTATCTGTCCCATACTGCCATCATCAGAATGTACATATATGTCCTTGGGCTTGTCCTTCTAGGATAGCACGATGTCGACAGTAGCTTTAAACATTACATCCTCACACAACAATATCCAAAAAGACAGAGTGAAAAGGAGACGTATTCTTTTCCTTATATCCTTAAATAAGAAGGGCTAAAACTGTCCCAGAAGCTGTCCAACTGATTTCCTTTTGCATCTCCCTTGCCAAAATTCTGTCACAGGCCCCTGCCAGAATGAATCACTTGGCAGGGGTATGGAATTACCATAATTGGCTTGTACTAATCAAGCTTCACCCCTGGAGCTGGGGAGGAAGCCAAATTCTCCTGACGCTCAACCTCCTCGGACAGAGCATGAACAAAACCAGTGCATGTCTGCATGTAGACCACCAACCAATACTGTCTGTCACGGTTTCTAATACTACCTTTTTTGTTCTGCTCATGCATTGTTTTCTCTCTTACTTTCATTATATACTTAAATACTGACTTATTTTTCACAGCCCCAAGTTTGTAGCACCAGCTTAAAGAGTTCCCACTAGACCACTTTGTGGCATCTCTTATAAATAGGCTAACATTCAGTTCACAAAAGAAGCACTTACAAGCACATTAAGAAATGCAATTGTCCATTAACCTTCCTAATCTTTGAAGATCAGCAACATAGTTCACTCAAGATACCCGGGGGGCAGGAACTAGCCACAACATCAGTTCTTAGATTCTATTACTTTAGCTCTTTAGACTCAACGATTGTAATGTTTGTGGTACCTTATAAACTCCTCAATAGCAAAACTCTCATCTCCCACAGTGATACGCTATGAACAGTTAATAAATATATATTGGCTAAATTAATAAATTAGTGTTATTCTTTCTGTGATTCTCTTTTATATTCTGATTAGGTGAAGATTGCCTTTTGGAAGCTCATTAAATGTCCTTTATCTGTTTACGGTCTGACTCTCCTTTAACCCAGAGAATCTGGATTCATTCTACAAATATGACCACTGGCTATACATTAGACTACACCATCCTATTTCACAATACTTCACAGATTTATGTTGTTGCTTGACATATTATGTTTGGAGATTAAAATGATAGCACCATTTCTCCTAATATCACAGGGTTTGAAGGACTCTGCTTCAAGATGCTAACGTACTGGTATGAAAGGTCTTTCATGAGCTGGCTTTTGCCATACTCCAGGATTCTTTCATGACTGTTGACAATTCTGCCAGCATTCTGCCATTTAGTTTGCAATTTCCTTATAATTCTCTACTTTACACATCTTTGATTCATTTGTCTATACAGTTTCCTCTACCTTCCCTTTTTTACCTGATCTACCTTTGGTACTCATCTTGAGATTCTGAAATGTTTAATATAAATACTCTTGAGTTACATTATTCTTTAGTCCAAATGGAATATTAATGGCAAATAATACATCTCTTTCAAACTCCAATGAACAAATTTCTTGTCTATTGCTTTAGCACAAAATTTTGAAATTGCTCCACTATTTCGTAACAGTTTTCCCTTTCACAACTAGTATTTTGTGCAACCATAACTGTTCCAGTCACTAAGGACTTCCTATCATTCCCTAGAATGGAAACACCTCAGGAGCAGTAACTTTGCTCTGTCCACTGACGTATTTCAAGTTCCTGGAACAATGCCTGGCTCACAAGATAGGCACTCTGCCATTTTGTTGTTGTTGTTGTTGGGATGAATGAATATATTTATAGCTTCTATATCCATGCACGTCTAGTTGAAAAGTCCTTGCAGGTTTTTTCTTTTCTTATCATTTTCTCTTATCCTTGTTTCTTCATTTTCTTCCTCATAGTAAATCTTTTATGCACTTATATATGCTATGTTTAAAAAAAAAAAACACCAACTTCATCTCTTTTCACTTTACAATCTGTTTTATACACTACAATTTCTACTTTCAAAAATATTTAAAGTTCCCATTCTACCAATATGTCTTATTGGAAACCAACGCCTTCTATAATTTGGACCAATTAATTCAGCTCTAATTCAACTCGGCTGTCTACTCATCATTTCTGAACAGATTTACTTTACACTCTCCTGCCTTATATCATCCATTCATACTCTTGACCTCTCATAGAATGCTCCCTTTTCCTCTGTATGTGTCCCTACCCATGGGCATCTTATACTGCTTTTAGGTCTCACATTTATCTTACTTTCTCTAGGAGGCCATCCCTGATTATTCCAACAGCTCCCCAAACAATGAAAGCAATCAGGATTTTAAAGCTGAGGAAAAACTAAGGGAATGTAAGCCTCCTTTCTACAGAGAACAATGCATATCCACATCTGCCCAATATCCTAGAGTCAAAAATGCCTTTAGTCTTCTGTGCCGCTCACAAACTAGCTTATATCTTCATAGTATCAACTGTTACTATTAATTGTTAGTATCAGTCTCTTCAACTAAATTATACATCCTTGGAGGGTAATGTTGTGAACATGTGTATGTTTCCATATAAATGCCACAATATCTTGATTAGAACTTAACATTTTTAAAAAATCAAAAATTTGTAGCTTATTAAAGCCCTTCTTATAATAAATTTTCAATAAGATTATTAACAACTAAGCTTGTACATTTTTCTACTCATGCTACCTACTGCAAATATACACATGTTCACAAATATACTTTTAACTCTCCAAATGATATTTAATTCCATTCCGATTTGGGAAATTCCAAAAACTTAAATATGATTTTTTATAACACTTTGATTACATAGAAAGGAAAAAAAAAAAATGAAGCAATCCTCTGGAGAATTCTGTGCCTTAAGTTGTCCCATATCTTCACTTTGCCTTATTCTTTCTTCTCCAAAATCAGCTCTGTGTGTGTGTGTGCACATGTCCTCAGTATGAAAACAAATGGATTTTAAAATCCAAAAAAAAAAAAAAAAACAAATGGATACATCTCTGAAGTCAAAATTGTAGTCAAATGCTTATGTGCCAAAGTACAAAAATGTAATGGGGGCTAGAGAAGGAAATCAGAAAGAGAGAAAGGATCTCCAGGAAGGAGAAAAATAATTTCATATCTTTAAAAGTTTCATAGTAACATGTAAAGAAAATATATTTTTAAATCCCTAAGGGATTTATGTTATGAAAGACTCCTCTCTAAAAGAAACTAAAATCCTTTTTCTGTTATAACTTGTTTCTACAATCTTGTCTTTGCTATTAAAAATATGAAATATTGTAGCTTTTTAATATACAGCATCCAATTTGTAAAGAATTCATAGAATCAAAGATAAAGCAAATTTCAAAGGAATAGGTAACCATATTAGGTTTCTTCTGCAAGAATATACTTGTTTCACTCAGATTCTCCAGAGGAAATAAACACATTTAGAATATACAAAGAACCATTCATCATTTTGTTAAAAGTATAAATAATCCACTAGAGGGAAATGTGGGGAGAAAAGCCCAAGAGCAATATGTGACTCTGGAATACAAAATTAGTTTGGACAAATTATTTGAAAATATAATGTAAAAAATAATCCTTGGCTCTCCATAGACTGAACAAAATGACATAGAAATTCACATTTTTGTCATCCAATAGGATTATCCCCCTAGAATAACAGAATATATGAACTAAGCTTTCAACAGGACAATTAATCATTTCTTAATCTGCATCATTTTCCAACTTCAACAAAATATCTTCACATTTTTAGGACTCTCCAAATGGATATATTATGGACTCAAAGATAGAATGAGACTTTCAAATGTGAAAAAGTCCCAGGTGCTACCCACAAAAATCATACAAATCACAAGAGTCAGCTATTCATTAATGAGTCAAACATGTATCAGCCACTGAAACAGCTTTAAAATCCTTTTAGTTATTGTGTTTAGCCTGTTTGTCTAATCTATGGACCTGTGTGGACTGTGTGGTATGGTATTTTTATCAGAAGTCCCAAAGATTCTATGCCTGAAGATTAGTAAGTCTCCTGGAAAGAGAAGTTCAGTCCAAATTTTGTTAACTCAAGAGTGGATTAGGAGTCACAATAATTCTTGTGCCTCCAAATAAGAATTTGAAATCTTAGATTCTTTTAATACTTATATGCCTGAGCTTACAATATATCCAGGCTAACTTGGCATGCCTGGGCAAGAACTGGATTGGCCTCATAAAACTAGAGGAAATAAATTCTAGATCTACTCCTTCCCTTACATTCCGCAAGCCACACTTCTAATCCAAACTCCAATTACCGAGTATTTGCTTTTGTTTATAATGGTAGTACTTATAGTCTCTGTTATGAACTATTTATGCATATAGCCTTTAAGTTTTAAAATATATTTAACAACCATTTACTATCAGCCAGGCATTATTCTAAGCACTTTACAAATATTATTTCAATTGATCATTATTATAATTCTACGAGGTGTGTACCACTATTTTCTTCAGGTTAAAGATAAGAATACTGGGACACAAAGAAGTTGAATAATTTGCCCAAAGTCACATAATTTATAAGCAGTAAAGCTGAAGTTTGAATCCAGGCAGTCTGACTTCAAAGTCTATCACAACCAGTCAATTAAATGATTTTTTTTAAGATTTACTTATTTATTTGAGAGAGAGAAAGAACACAAGCAGAGGGGTAGAGGGAGAGAGAGAATCTCAAGCAGACTCCACACCGAGCATGCTGAACATGGAGCCCCACACACGGCTCCATCTCACAACACTGAGATCATAACCTGAACAGAAACCAAAAGTAGGATGCTTAACTGACTGTACCACCTAGGCACTCCTAGTCAGTCAATTCAAATTAATGTTCTTGACAAGTGTCAATCCTGTTCGGTCAACTCCACCATGGTCCAGCTAATGCTCATGGATGAAGACGGAAGGATTTTGTTTCTTATAATGAATTTGTTTTCTTTGAAGACCCAAGTCACTAATTGTGCGTTCCTTCCTTTGACCATCCATGCTCTTTATCTGCACCGTGTACTTTCTCTCATAAGGATCTGCTAAAAGGCCATGTAAAACTGTGATTTGTTTGTAATTTCCTTACTTGAATCATGGTCTAATTGATCCTCCCTCTGCTAGCTGGAACATGACTTCTTGCCTGCTAGACCTACAGAGCAGGTCCATTTTGGACTTGGTCCTAAATAGCCAATTTTGCCCTGATTTAGTCACTGCCCACTTATGATACTGTCCCTCCAAAAGTATGGCTCTTCCCTTCCTCAAATATTGCTCAAGACTAATCTTTTTTTATTTTATTTTTATTTATTTATTCGACAGAGAGAGAGATCACAAGCAGGCAGAGAGAGAGAGGGGGAAGCAGGCTCCCCGCTGAGCAGAGAGCCCAATGTGGGGCTCAATCCCAGGACCCTGAGACCACGACTCAAGCCGAAGGCAGAGGCTTTAACCCACTGAGCCACCCAGGCGCCCCTGCTCAAGACTAATCTTAACAGTACTTTTAATCTAAGAAATATTTGCATTTGTTTACATGGCAATATATTTGTCATTACATTAATATATTTTGTACTCAGCTCTCAGCAAATATGTGTGGGTGGAAAAGAAGGAAAGAGGAAATGACAGATGACAGGCAGAGAGCAAGAGAGGAAAAAAGACATAGAAAGAGTTACCCATTTAAGGTATTATCCAACAGGATAATCTTACAGTGAATGTCTACTGCTCTTAAATTTTTACCTAAATTTTGACCCCACAAATGACAATTATAACAATTTACTCTTTAATTATATCTATGGACTAACAGACAAAATAATGTAAACTAGGATAATACATGCACCACCACTACCATCCATGAAAACTTTTATCTAATAACTTTGAATTCCATTTTAAAGCCCAATCTTTTAAGTAATGATTTATTTTTTATCATTTCTAGAAATGTTACTCCAGGGGGAAAATGAGACCCAAAAAGATAAATGTTAGCAATTAAACTAGAATCTTCTATCTTATGCTAGATGGTGCATTTATAAAGCCACATAGAAAAATATGAATCATCTTTATGACAATTGTTACAAGAATCATTAGTACTAGTCTCACATTAAGTAAGGAAATAAATTGCTTTGCTAAAAGTTTAATCCAGCTATTCCTTTACATATTTGCTAAAGTGAACAACATTTTACATGCTAGAAGGGCAGCTAAGGATCCTAAACTTCTTGCAGCAAACAATTAATATGCTTTACTATAACAAAACATCTATGTGTTGACAGTATAATTAGACTGGATGGAGTGTAGAGGCTTGTTTCATTGTCTTGATTGATTTGACCTGTCAAATCAAGTCAAAACCATCAAATAATACTTGACATGGACAAACTATCATACACATGTGAATCCCATTTCATAATCCATTACAGTAGGGATTTTGAACAGTGTAAATAAGTCTAAAAAATAAAGACATTGTATATAGCAATAATACTAATTATAACAGGAATCCTTATGTTCCAAACCCCATGACATCTTGTCTTTTCAAGTTTCAATTATAGAAGAATTAAGTTATCTTTTGATAAGTTCCTTATTCACATACTTTTTCCTTTTTCTATAGCCAGCTGCTTGTTGGGTATTTATCTAATAATTTACATTACGTCTGCTTTTGAAGAACAGTCAAGTAAAAGAGACAAAACACAAATCAGTTGGTTTTGCCCTTGGGTATGTGCAAAATATTGATAAAAGAAACACATATTTACTTTAAAAAACAGGTTTTTAGGCTATAATGGAGTTAATTCATCAACCTGATGGACCTCTCTAGCAACATGTAAAATGTTTAGGAACGTATGAAAACTTTCCTAAAACTTGTAAAAAAAAAAAAATGTAAAGATATACAAAAATTCATCATAGGATGATAAACTTAAAAATTAGGTGTGCACAATAATCTTTAATCTTTATACATTTTATTATAATCTAGCAGTAAAACCACTGTTAGTATATGTCACATATAAGAGAGAAATAGCAACTTTCTTCCTAGAAAAATCCGTGCTTTTGCTTCCTGGTGGAAAAAAAATCTCACATCACTACCATTTCTGTATAATTGGCTTTTCTATCAGTCTGTTCCTGTTTAGTACAACCTCCACACCATCATTTTATAATCTATTTACAAAAATCTATTAAATTATGTCAATCCTCTGCTTTAAGATATTGGCTAGCTCTCCATGCCTACAGAATAATTCCTTACCACGGCAATAATATCCTTAATTTGACCTTAGATGAATTCTACACCCTTTATTCTACTTCTCTACTGTCTTGTTCCCTTATTCAATTCTATGGGCTTCAACTTCCCAGCCTTCTCTTAATTCACTATATTATTTCATACTATTTTTTTTTTCTGTTGGAATGTTCTTCATTGCCTGGTAAACTCTTATGCATCCCACAAGGCCTAGTATAAATGTTACTTCCTCTGTGAAATCATTATCTACCATTCAAAGAAGAGTTAGTTGCTTCCTCTTGTTTTCAAAACAGACATTTATTCATAATTATTGTGCCATGCAATTTGGGTCATGGATGTTTGTTTACCGGAGAGGTCCTATGGTATACTGACAATAGCTAGCCACGTAGAGTCAGCCTCAGTTAGTTCACAGGATTTCCACACCAGCTGATGAAGGTGAAGTACCCAGCCCATTATATGTATTCTGTTAAATGGATAAATGATTTAAAAAACTTTCACCTCCCTCTATTTTTGAGGTGATAACCTAAGGAGATACTACAAATATTAAAAATATTTTACTTTTAAATGAAATGGAAAAGAGAATGCACAAGAGTGGTTATATGAGGCTTGGTTTATTTACATGTTCAAAGTTCATCTGTATGAAGTAGGGATTCTATCCCATATGTTGACTATAACGTCACAGAAATTAAAAGTAAAACATGTCATCCCTAATGATTTTAAAATAGTTTATTTTTTTCAGTGCTAATCATGAGTCTTTCATTGGCAATCCCAAGTCTTTTTTAAAAGTACTTTTTTTTTTTAAGATTTTATTTGTTTATTTTAGAGAGAGTGTGTGTGCATAAGCAGGGGGAGCTGCAGAGGGAGAGGGAGAAGCAGGCTCCCCACCGAGGAGGGAGCCCGATGTGGGGCTCAATCCCAGGACCTTGGGATCATGACCTGAGCCAAAGGAAGACACTTAACCAACTGAGCTGCCCAGGTGCCCCTAAAAATACTTTTGTTCAGATTTTACATTTTTAATTTTCTATCTCATCTTTTTCAAGGCCTATGATTTTGAATAAAAGGCAGGATAAGCCATAAAACTAATAAAATATGTTCATAGCTGGAGGAATACTAGTTATTTCAAGGAGAAACCCCCACAGGTGGCATGTTAAAATGAGTAATAAAAGGAGTATAAAAAGAGGGATAAAACAGAGGATATGAAAATCAACTCCCACCTTCCCCTCCACTAGTGATGAATAAATCACTAAACCTAAAATAAGCCTAAGATAAGAAAATCTTAAAAAAAAAAGTCTCTGAAATAAGTGGATTGAGGGGTTACATGCAGATATTACTACTAATTTAAATATTCAATATCTTTGGCTTCACAGATCCAGATTGTAATATAATCTTTATGCAAATTCTTTGAATGTGTATTTTGTGAACAATTTGGGAAGTTTCTACCATAGAGAAAGGGAGTTGAGGGTGCAAATCTAACTTGCCTATGTAGGACAAATACAATATTTTTCCTATAAATTATATTTGGATTGGGGCCACATTATTAAACCAACATCACTTGAAATAAATACCAGAAAGCAGATTTTGTGTTTTGCAATAATTTTACACTGACTGAAAAGCTACAGAGATTGGATCATAATCACTGAGACCCTGGTAGAGCAGATGGATTCATTATCTAAGCACACAAGCTAGACCAGCAGAACCCAAGAATCTTTCTGCCCATGGCTGTTTGCAGGTCCTTGTTAAGTAGGTAAATTTTCTGTATGATTCCCAATAAAATGTCCTCACAGACAGCATTGTAAACAGGGACAAAGTAGATGTATACTTATGTGTGCATATTCTCTATATACAACATTTCAAATTTATGCCTTGCAAATCACTTAGAAAAAACCTGTATTATAATTCCAGATGGCTGCTTAATTTTATCATGAAATTTATTTCAAAATCTTCAAACATTTTACCACTGATAAACTATATTGGCAAAGATATATGTGATTGATTAAAATTGATGTTTATAGCAGGTGGCCAAATTACACAAATCTGCTTTGCTGTGAAGCTGTATTAAAAACACCACTAGTAAAACGAATCTGCCATTTTAAGGAAACCGTTCAAGCCAATCCAGTAGCAGTTGCTTTTTTAAAAATTTTGACCATGCCCTACCAATATGCTAATACCCATCTGGGACACAATCCATTAAAATAATCCAAAGATGCCAGATGCAATGATAACCAGATTCTTTCATTTGTCCCCCCCCCACCACCACCAAAAGCCTGAAAACACTGAAAGCTTTCTTTTCCTTACCTATTTTTAGTTCTGTATTATGTTGGGAACTTTTGAGCAAAATGTCATACAGATCTCAGAAACTTCCAAATCCTCTTAATACTAGTATCTGTTATATTCTTGCATAATACTGGTGAATGTTTTCCCATATGCCATTTGTCGCTCTAGTTTTCAGAACCCAACACTATTTACAAAGACTCTATCTAGGAGGTAACCCAATTATGTAGACGATAATGGTCAGAAAATAATTGACTCGCATTGCCCATCTCATGTTTACTAACAGTGTTGATGGATATAGGACCAGAGATAAAGATATGTCATCTATATCTAGTGAGTGGTAGGCTGACATCGGCTTTGTATGAGCACAACCAAGTGGATCATTTTGTTAGAGCTCATTACTAAAAATAAAATCTTAATAAAACAAACCAAACAAAATAAAACAAATCAGTTTATATTTTAAAAGTCATGGATCTAACTTCAAGGAAATACTTATAAAACTTCAATTTCTATCAGAGACCTAATGAGTTAATATTTTTTTAAAGTTTTCAGAATTTCATCTCATAGAATTTTTAAAAACCTAATTAACAGTATGTAATTGTATGTATATTAACATGTTAGTGTATATATATGTTAGTCTATACATATATGTTACTATGTATATATGTTAGTCTGTGTGTGTATATATGTACATATATATGGCATTTTGGTTTTATCATTCTAGCAGCACTTGATATTGTCACAACTCTTGCTGGTATAATTTAAAGGCTTTTAATGTCACAGAAAAAAAAAGGTGCTATTAGGTCTGAGAAAGATGGATTGGTTATAGTTCATAGGATACTGAACCACCAAATTTATATCCAAGTACAAGATGTTTTGAAGTTTCTTTATCATTTATTTGACTAACTCCCTCCAAAGCCTGTGGGCAAACTTCACATAAATTTAAATATGTACAATGTTGGGAAGGATTTTCTCTTTAATGCTGAAAAGTTGTGTCAGTTCCCATCCATCTTACTTGTAACTTTGCTTGGTCTATCAAAAGAACTCTAATATTTCTGGTCACAAAGAGGGAAACATTTTATAGTCATGATATCTCCCTGGTATCTACAGAATGAAGACTCAATTCCTCCGTTAAGTATTCAAGGCTCTTTTTCATTCATTCATTCATTCAACATTTATTGAGTATAATTGTGTCTGTCACTATGCAAGATTATATATGGGAGTCCCCAGTTTTGGGACTCCAACTTTTTTTTACATTTGGTTCACAAACACATACACACACAGCATTCAGATGGACTGACCTGTCCACTCCATCTTCAAATACACTCTACTCATTCCCATTATTGTTTTCTATATGTTATTTCAGACAACAGACACTGAGCCAAAGCACAGACTCAGAGTCCTCATCTTCAAGAAGACTACAAGCTTGTAAGGTTGGAGGCTGTCTTTGTTAAACTCTTAAAATCACCCTCTCAACAGTTCTCATTATTTCTCAATAATTACTCATTGTAGGAAGAAATATATATAATATACAGGATTATAAAAAATTAATATAATATGTTGCATGTGTGTCTTTAAATGAGTTCTACATAATAAACCATAGCACTACTACATAAAAATGTTTTGAGGGTTTTTATGCAGTATAATATCCCTTTTAAATCTAATTAAAATAACTGCTCTGCAAATTGCTAAATCCATAGATTCTCACTGTCAGTGTTACTGAGATTATTGTTCAATGAAAAGAATAAAATATCACTTCAGGCACATTCTTTTAATTCTGAATTCGCTTAATGCTATGAGTAACTGTGTAATCCAGTGTCTCTAGTTTTAAACCAAATCATGTTTCTATGCTTCTAAAAGTCAGATTGCTCCAATATCCCAGTATGATGAGTAACACCTACTAGTTTGGGGAGAGTAAACCTGCATTTGTACTAGTTCTGTTAAGCATTCAGTATTCTCATTGGCAAATGACCAAGAGATCAGTTTAGCTGGATACAGAATATCACACTTTGAAACTCAGGACAGCCAGCAGGATATTGGGATGACCATTATTCTTCCAAAGCAAGTCACCTTTTCACATCACTTAGCCCAGCCTTACAGGGCACACACTGGCTAGCACTCGTGGACTATTTCTCAACCTGTGAGCTTGTGTCCAATTGTGGTGCATCAAAGGAAAGTAGAGTGAGTCAAGAGATTTGTACTCCTTAAAGTAGAAATCAGGAGAGATTAAGTGGATTGTAGGCAGGAAGCTAAAGATTTAAACTGAGACTATTTTTAAAGATTTTATTTATTTATTTGACAGAGAGACACAGTGAGAAAGGGAACACAAGCCGGAGGAGTGGGAGAGGGAGAAGCAGGCTTCCCGCTGAGCAGGGAGCCCGATGTGGTGCTCTATCCCAGGACCCTAGGATCATGACCGAAGGCAGATGATTAACGACTGAGCCACCCAGGCGCCCCTAAACTGAAACTCTTTAAATGGCACTTTTATTTCTTTTCTTTTTTATTTTATTTAAAGAGTAAACCATGATAGTTATGAGGGAGGAAAAAAGACAAGGCTGCCTCTTTCTTAGCCCTTTCCCCCAACGACAGTTACAGGTGCTTACTTAATGCAGAGAGCCCCTATTGCAACCTTAGTCAATGTTATATAGCTCTTTATGACAAAGCCTCTTACATCAGCTAACTGCAAGACTTAAAACTTGATATCAAATATGTCCCAGAGGAAATGTGGAGTAGGTATCACTAGGTTCCTATGTGGGTTGGAAAATAGGTACTGTTGTAAAAAAATATTCATACAGTTTTAGATTTAAACCATCAGTGGAACTCTCCTCACATTTCAGTAGGACATTCTGTCTTTCTAAATCTCTACCAAAAATGAATTTATAGTGTTAGAAGTCATGATGATAGAGAAGTGGGTAGACCATGACTGAATAGAGGGTTTGGGGGTGCTGGTCATGTTGCATATCTAGATTTGGGTGTTTGTTACACTGGCATATTCACTCTGAGAATTCATCAAGCTCTCCACTTATAATTTGTGCAACTTTTAATTTACATGATATATATGTGTTTCTAAAAATAATAAGATAAAATCTGCTGCTAAGTTAAAAACCCAACACTCTCTCTACCATCACATGACTCAGAGCCTTCTTGTCATTTTATCTGTCAATATAGAAATGGCCATCAGTCTTGAGAAGAACAAAAAAAATGATTCAACAAGAAAATTAATAAAGAAAATAAGGTTTTTTTTCTATCCTAGTATTACAAATGAAACATATCTTCTAATATAATTAATATGTAGTGGTGCAAATCTATTTATTTTTCTTTAAACCACCAGAATAGAATTATAATATTCCAGTGTCTAACACTCTTCTTCAAGGAAAAAAACTCAGCTATAGATATTTTATTCCTTTTCAGTGGGAGCTGTTTCATTCTCTCGTCCACGTCCCTGAAAGTTAGCAAGAATGAGTGATTAGTGTCCATGATCCGCCTGCAACACTAACCTTGCTGGATGGGAAGAGGCTGGTTATAAGGCAACAATTTCAACAGTAGGATTCCAGCTGAGCAGACTGGAGAATAGAAGTGTCCTGTTGTTCATATCTCCTTGCAGCCTCCTGGGCTCTACCAAAGGGTGTTGATAGTGATCTCTCTTTTAAAATACCAGATTTCATTGCTATTTGTTACAGAAAAAAAAAAAAATCTAGTTGAAGATAAATCTATCTTGTTTGCTAACAAGGGAGGGAAATATTTATTATTATACTATCAGCATAGGAGAAATGACCCATGGCAGCTATCTATAGAGTATGCCTGGCTGGCTGACCACTATGATGCCTTCACTGTCCTCTCTTCAGATGGTGAAGCAATACAGAAGGAAAATGGATTCTGTGTAGAGTTCTCAGCATTTGAAATATAGAAGCACCCAAGGTGCTTTACGGGTGTGTAAACAAAACACATTTTATTACCTAGGATTGTTCTAGTTATGAGAAACATAAGCATGCAAGTCATGATGTCTTGTGAAGATAAGGGATGGTAATCTATAGGCTCAAGAGTCTGAACATTCAGATGATACCAGATCCAATGGCTCAAGTTTTATCAATAAGAATTTGGTCTCTCTTCTTATCTCAGGTCTGCTTTCCTCTGTATGGGCTTTGTGCAGTCAAGACTATCTTAGGGAATAGCAAGAAGGCAGCTAGCAGCTCTAGCCTATTTTCCACCTTTAGCAATCACAGTGGAAAGATCTCCTCTTCAATAGTTGAATAGCTCTGAAAAATGTGAAACCCTCCTTCCCTACCCCACCCCAACCATGCTCTGTAGGCACAGATATTGAATAATTGTCTGTGCCTGGATCAAAGCTATCTCCAGATCTAGGTTAGTGGTCATCCCTTTCAAAATACAAGCCCTAAAGTGAAAGCAGGATAGTTTCCCAAAGGGAGGGAGAGGTAAAAACAATGTAAAAGAGAAAAAGGTAATGGGTTCTAGGTAAGCAAGAGTAGCAGATATATTTAGATAAGTATTTTAAAATATAATGTCAACATTCTAAGGACAGTGGAAAATGCAAAGGTATGTCAATTTACAAATTAGGTGATCACAGCTATGTTCAAAGTCCTGTACGAGTCTGAATTGATGCTCTCAGTCCACCTGGTCCAGATGTTCTCTGACAAAGACACTAGTCTGCCTCTCCAAGACGCCTCCTCTGAAGACAAAGTCCCATCCTTCCTTCTTACTTGAGCAACTACTTACTCAAAACCCTTCAACTCACCTCCAAGTCTCTTATTCAACTTTAATTCTACTACTGTTTTAAATATCCTTCCTCATTATTTTTTCTAAATACTGTCTAAAGCCAAAGAGAGTGTTGTGTAGAATATAAAAGAAATGACATGATCTAGGGATATAAGTTTACACTCTAGATAAAACTAAGAAAGGAAATCTGTATATCATTTCCAAGGGATAAACTCATGTTCCTCCTCCCCAGGTCTATTCGTTAAAGGGCTAGAATGACATGATACTAGCATGGGCTGTTGGCATCCTGCACCAGTACTATATTAAGAAAAACCTTGGAAAAAACATAATCTTTGAAAATGTATCTTAAAATAGCCTACCAATTAGACGCTTTCCATAGAGCCTATAAAGGGAAGACTGTGGTCTCTCTTTCACAAAAGAACCAAGAGTGATGTTTTTAAGTTAGAATGCTATTGGGCCTGGAGTCAAGAAAATAGACTTTCTATAAGCCTCTCAGCCTATGATTCAGAAACAGTCAAACGACTCAATGATGGGATAATCTGCAAACCAATTGTTATAGGAGACGCTCAGGAACAGGCTAAGTAAAAAACCTCAAGACAAATTACAGGGTGAAGTCCTGGACTGCTAGAAGATGGAGTCTTTTATCCAATTTTACCTGTTGTTCTTGCTGTTTTACTAGTTGTTATATGGTGGACTCTCTTTGGGGAAAAAAAATAACGTTCAGTACCAGCTATTGTGAAAATAAAATGCCCTATAAAGTCTGTATGACGGTGTCCTTATTTCTTTAGAGATCTGAACATTCTAAGCTTTCAGGCTTTTGTGTGGTTTTCTAACATTAACTTTCCTCTTTAAGGCCTAGTATCATGAAGATCTAGGCTTCGTTTTTCTCTTAAAGTTTACAATTTTTATATTTGTCTTTCTGCCAAACTTCTGTTGATTTCCATGTTTCCACTTTTAGTTATCAATGTTAGAAGGTAGTTTGTAGCCTTATTCTTCACTGATCTTCTATGTCTCAGATTGTTGTTAGATTTGGTTTCCCTTTTCTTAGCGAACAAAATCTAAATTAAGCTTATTTTTTCTCCTTGCATTCAAAAAGATGTTGCAAAATTTCCAGCCCAGCAAATGTCATTAGAAGATTTAAACTATTTAATTCTTTTACTATTAACTAATATTTTAATTTCCTACTTCATCGACTTGGGTCACTTTGTACGTTTTGTTCAAATTACATCATCACTAAATTTTACAGTATAAAAACTACTATATTTATGTATTGCTGCTCCCATAAGACCCTATTACTTTCTCTGTGTTCCCTCTTACCAGCAGTATTGTGATTTTATTCACTTGATTTCCTAACTGTCCTATAAACACTTTGAGAGTAGGTACTATGTCCAACTTGTTCACTGTGTAATAGTAAGCTTTTAACATAATTCCCAATATACAGTAATACACGCTCAATAAATGCAGCATGCTTTAAAGGAATAAATTAGTACATTAACAAATGTTTTTATTGCTTGGCATACAGTGGAATCTCAATCATTTGTTTAGCAAATGGATATAGATGGTGTTTTCTATATATGGAACCCATATTCAGTTACCAGTGTATAATATAACATATTATGGGTGATATATAAGAATAGTAATGATGTACCCCATCAAGATGTTAGAAATAAGAGGAAAAAAACTGCCACCTGAGAATAACTACAAACCAACACATAACTGATTTAAGCGCGGTGATCAAAGTTAACCAAAAAGAGAATAATGACGAAGTTGACCAGCTCTGACAATCATTTACTGAAGGCATTATTACAGCAATAAAAGAGGGGGGAGGTCCATCTGAGGTGAGGATTGTTAGGACTATAATCCTAGAAAAGTATGTGTCTCAGAGACAAATAATAGAAGTATGGAGGTATGATTTAGGAAGGGAATTATGGCCCAAAGATGTGACCTATCCAATTTCAATAACAGGTGCATCACTATTGTGCAGATGAATGTATCAGGTTCTTTTTGTCAGATGCCACCAACATCACATTACATAACTAACTCTCCTTTCCAGTCAGGTAGGATTCTAAGTCTCTGGTTCTGTACCGGGATATGGTATCCAGAGAGCCCAAGATGGGTACAGGGATTGTACTGAAGTGTTTGAAAACAAAAACTAGTCACTTGAGAGGCAACATCCAAGGGAAAAGTTGATAAGAATGTTCAATCGGACACTTGATCAAAACATCAATATAAAGAGATTCACCAAAAAGAGGAAATTGGGAAGAGGCATAGATGGGAAGAGTAGAACCAGATGAGAAAAAACAGGTTCAAAGAAGAATACAGGGAGAGAGTTGAAAGGGGAGTATCTGAAAGAACATCCTTAGCTGAAGAATGTAGCAACTTCCAACTGATATCTGCAGTCTCAGGTGGAAGGGAAATCAATTAAAAGGTAGCCATTCCATGCTTTCCAGAGTCTTGGATAATGAATAATGAACACTCTGTAAAATGTGGCCTTAATGAATCTAATTTTATACATATTTTCTATATGTTTGGTCAAAATTAGTTCACTGCTGGAGACTGATCTCCTCTTGATGTGTGATGGATCAGGAACCCCTGCCTGAAAGGCTGCAGGGCAGACCTGATACCTGATAATGGTGATGATCACACTAAGGCAAAAGCTGCCCTCTGGGTCATCCCTGCTGAACATCTTTCTCCAGGCTCAAGTCTCGGGGCCATCTTCTTTTTACCATAAAAATGTAGAGTCTAATTTTTGAAGCTCCTACTGAAGGTTGTATTTTTAACATGCCAAATATTTATTGCACATTGACTCTGCCAATCAATTTCCTCAAAATTTTTTTTGTATCATCTCTACTTTCTTCTTTCCTTCACCTTAAAATTATCAGCGGTCTGCCTAAAACACAGAAAGTGTTGACTAAAGCAAATATAAATATAACTTGAGGGACTGATGGCTATGGATATTATTGCTCTGTTCCTATTTCTGTACTAGTTTCTCCTCCCATTAAGACTTTTGTTCAGTGCTAGCTGCACATGTCACCATGCTTCCACATAGAAGGCACTGAAGAGTTGGATATATTATATTGTCCGCACTCCCACCTTAAATTTCTAACACAAAGGGCTGACATTATGAACATAGTGAGAGAAACGAGGTTTATGTGACTAAAAAGGCAAGGATTGGTTTAAAAAGAATAAATTCAGTTGCTTTACCTGTATGCTTTCCCAATCTGGGACTGGTGCCCTAGGAATACACCAATATGAAACAAAATCTCGATCAGGAGTATTTTTTGTCAGTATAGAGAATATTTCTTAAACTTTGGTTAGGTGATACAGCCTTGAAGTTCCAGTTCATAAATGAATTAGCTACAAGTGGGAATTTTCCTCCTTGGTTTTTCTCACCTTGGAAAATAGAAGCTAAAAATACACCAAATTGCTGTGTTCAAAGAGTAACTATGTTGTGGTTCTAAATTACGACAATTCAAAGATAAATTTGGTAAAGAGAACTCAGTAAATTGTTCTGATTTCTTAATCCTGTTTCCCAAAGAAAGATAAAACAGATAAACAAATAGAACAATGCCATCATATACAAAATTTGACTGAATTATGAGGAAATAAGCCAAAAAGAATTATGTATTTTTTCTGAATGCATGCAAAACTCACCCAAATACCAAATTCCTCCGTGCTCTACTTTGATGTAACAGTATTAGAGAAGGGCAGCTGGTCAGCAGAAGAGGTCACATTAAGAAGCCTTATTAGAGGAAGATACTTTTAAAAGAACTAAACCCTAATCCTATAACTGGACTACCACAGTGGGTGGTACATCTACATCTTCTCTTCCAAGACACTTTGAAACCTAGCGTCCTTCCTCCCCCGTCAGGAAAATATGGTGACTTACAAGACTGAACCATGGTCGAGAAGAAGGCTTTATACCAAAATTAAGTAACTTATCAAGAGCCAATGTTTGTCTGAACTAGAAGGGTATTTCTGAGAAACATAAGAATATGTAAATAATCATTAAATAAGACACTTTTTTTCTTTTTTAATGATTCATATAAGGAATATTTAATTGAGTTGAAGCTTGCAGTTGGACCAGGAACATTTGATTTTTTACAAATTAGTTAACAATCCAAAAAGTCGTTCTGCAAGAAAAAGTCATTCTGTCAATTATATTCCAGTAACCCACTCAGGTCCAACTCAACCAGTCCAAAGGAGAAAAACATCAAAGCATTACTTCCTACACTTGAAGTATTTGTAAGTACTTTTGATGGAAAGAAAAAAACAAGATCAATATAAATATTCAGTAACTAAGCTTCTTGCTTTAGAATCTTGAACTCTTCAAACAAAATATGCTACAAAAAACCAAAATAGTTTCAAATAATTAACAAAAGATAAATTCATATTTGTACAAATGATATGCAAGAAAGAAGGCGTAAAGCTAAGATAAAACAGCCAGCTTATCTTTCTTCAAAAAAAACCA
>CM052886.1:30928664-30939808 GCA_028534135.1 Potos flavus
CATATGCTTTTCTGCTTGATGATTTCAATCTCTTGTATTTATGACTAGTCTTTTCTGTTCCATTTACTGTTTATTTCAATCTGCTTCAATATCGATCTAAGTCTTGGTTGTTTCTAGTATGTTTTAAGAATATAAAAGTTTCATAGGCACTTTTCCAGTTTCTTTACTAAGGTAAAAGCCATTCAATAACCCTGAGCTAATATTTATCACCATTTTACAAATGATATAACTGAAACTAATAAAGAAGTTAAGTATTTTGCCCAACATAGAGCTCCATCTCTCTGATTTCAAAGTATTGTGATTGTGTTTGAGATTCTCAGGCAAAACACTAAAAATGTGAATGCTTTTAAAATGTGAAAGTCACGATTAATCATTTTAAGTCAAAATAACTGTTAAAATTTCTCTTGTCTCAAAACTGTGTTCCCTTTTAGGTGTCATCTCAACTTGCTATGTATTTCTTCCTTACCGCTCCTCCTCACTTTTCTCATCTTTGTGTACCTTGCTTTTCATCATGATTTATACTGTACTTCACCTTCCATAATGCTATATTTTCAGGAGCTCATCTTTATCTATTCTGACCTATCTTTTTTACATGAACATCCTTCATCGCACATGCCAAATTTCTTCCCACTATAACTTATAGACATCATCACTTGGTTAGACTTGACCCTACCTGTCACAACTGCCTTCAAATACATTTTTTTAAAAAAGAGGGCATGGACAATATTCATGTTGTAGTGCTCTGTCACCAAGATAAAACAGTTACAGTGCAGAGCTTCTTTAAGTCTGGTGTTTGCAGTTTATGTTCGTGCAGTGCTGTGTACACACAACCGAAAATCAATAGGAAGTTAATGGAAAGCAAATACCATAGGGAGAATCAGGCACTACACATAACGTACTTATATAGAGAGAGAGAAACATTTCAAGCAAATGGATAAAAACAAGTTTGGAAAGTTGAAGAAAAAATGGATCGCTTGTTTTATATGATGCTTACCTGTAGGGAATCTATAACTTGGCCTTACGTTCGATATGCTTTCACTTTCTCATACTGTAAAAAATGTCTGTTTGGAACACCTTGAGGGAAACACCCAGATTAAAATGATTCACCGGGGTGTGCTTAGGAGATTCATATATCTTCTTATTCTCAAAATTATAAGAAATGAGCTCTCAAAAATTTGAGTATCTCTCAAATGATTGATGTAATGAACAGCTAAGATAGAAATAGCCAAGCTCAAAGTTGGTCCAGCCACCTCTGTCCAGGAAGGTAGAATAATTCCAGCCTCCTGAATATTTATTCATGAAAGTACTTCTCTTTAGAACATTAAGAATTGGATTCTAGGGGTGCCTGGGTGGCCCAGTGGGTTAAAGCCTCTGCCTTCGGCTCAGGTTATGGTCTCAGGGTCCTGGGATCAAGCCCAGCTTCGGGCTCTCTGCTCAGTGGAGAGCCTGCTTCCCCCTCTCTCTCTGCCTGCCTCTCTGCCTCCTTGTGATCTTTCTATCAAATTAAGTAAATAAAATCTTAAAAAAAGAATTGGATTCTAATAGAAAATTCACTTTATTAATTATAATATGAATTATTCACAAGCATTTTCTGAGCACTTCATTATGTGCTCCATATATATGCAAGTTGGTGTTACATGTCTGTATCATTCATTCAATGATTTATAAAAAGATTGTATAGCATAGTGGTTAAGACCATAGGCTCTGGAGTCAGAGCTTGATATAAAACTTACTTTTGCCCTCTGCTGTAAAAGTCTAATAAAAAAATATATTAAGTATTTAACCAATTATTCTCTGCATGGTATATAGACAGTAACATAACCTAATGTTATTATCCCTACCAGATAGTGTATATTCAGTTTCCTGTTCTTACTGTAGCAAATTATCACTAATTTTATAGCTTAAAACCATACAAATTTACTATCTCACAGTTCTGGAGGTCAGAAGTTCAAAATGGGTCTCATTGCCCTAAAATCAAGGTGTCAGTAGGGCTGCATTCCATCTGGAGGCTCTAGGGAAGAATCCATTTTCATGCCTTTGCCAATTTTAGGGACCACCTGCATTCCTTGGTTCATGGCCCCTCTCCATCTTCATAGCCAATGGTAGACTAGTGAGTTTCTCACATCAAATCACTCTCTGATCCTTCTGCCTTCTTCCTCCACATTTAAGGGCCTTTGTGATTTCACTGCACCCACCTTGAAAATATCAAATATTTTCCTTATTATTTTATTTTTTTAAGATTTATTTTTTTTAAGAGAGAGTGTGTGTATGTGTGTGCACACACGTGCATGGGGGGAGAGGAAGAGGTAGAGAGAGAGAAGCAGTCTCTCTGCTGAGTGGTGAGCCTAAACTCCTCTTGATCCCAGGACCCTGAGATCATGACCTAAGCTGAATTCAAGAGTTGGTCACTTAACCGACTGAGCCACCCATGCACCCCAAATAATTTCCTTATCCTAAAGTTACTTGATTATTAGATTTAATTCCATCTGCAATCTCTTTCTCCCTTGCTGTGAAATTATGCCAACCTAATTTATTCACAGATGTGAGGATTAGCTGGTGCATATCACTGGGATGCTACTATTCTGCTTACCATATACTGAGTATGCAATATTATTTAATTTACTAATGCTACGATTTTTTTAAAGTTAGGCATAATAGGAAAAGATTGACGTTTATAAGATCTCTTTTCAAAATAACCCAGTGACATTAGGTAATAACAAAGTCAACTAACTATATGTGTATTTTTCATTAAACATATTTTTATCAATATTTTTACAAATAAAAATATTTCTATAAACAATAATTGAATACAAT
Source organism: Potos flavus (assembly GCA_028534135.1). Classification (NCBI taxonomy): domain Eukaryota; kingdom Metazoa; phylum Chordata; class Mammalia; order Carnivora; family Procyonidae; genus Potos; species Potos flavus. The sequence goes on from CM052886.1 coordinate 30,931,479, forward strand.
TGTAAATTACAGAAGTGTAGAAATATATGATGGTAGATAAATTTTCACTAAAAAATTCAAAAAATTTTTTAATTTTTTTTTAATTTTAAGGAGCAAGGATTTGTTATTTTTAAAAGAAATTTTAATTACTCTTTAAGATTAAACACCTGTGCTAGAAGGCTAAAAAAGTTAAAAAAGACATAAAAACTGTATCTCTAGGAACTCTCTAACTGATCTGCAAGAGAAGATATTCACATCTCAAACCAGTAAGTAGCACAAGCATCAGTTTATGTTTAAGCACATTACATCTTTCAGAACCGCTTCCAGAATGAGATCAATGTGGGATAGAGTTTTCAGGGACGAACAAGGATTTTTGGGCATGGCTGCCTAACAATTTCGACTCACTGCTTTCTCTTTTTTTTTTTTTTAAAGATTTTATTTATTTATTTGACAGAGAGAGAGAGATCACAAATAGGCAGAGAGGCAGGCAGAAGGAGAGGGGGAAGCAGGCTCCCTGCTGAGCAAAGAGCCCGATGCAGGGCTCCATCCCAGGACTCTGAGATCATGCCCTGAGCCGAAGGCAGAGGCTTTAACCCACTGGGCCACCCAGGTGCCCCACTGCTTTCTCTTAAAACTGGTAAATATTATAGACTCATTTTTCTTGCCCAATCCTCACTCCAAAATACACTTGCGATTACATATACAATTTCTAAGTTTTCACTGACTCCTTGAAGCTTAAACACAAACTCCAAAGGTCCATGGCCTTGGGAAAAATAGTTCTGTTCTGCTGGAGTTAGATATGACTAGATATGATTCAATATGACTAGATTGGTGAATAAAAGAATGGATTTCTAAGGATAAGGAAACAGTCAAAAATGGCCAAACACTCCTCTACAATAGGGCGCATAATTCATGCTTAAAATCTGATTAGTTCTCCTATCTTCTTTCTCCTTCCAGTGCCTGATGTTTTGGAGAGAAGTCTGAGCAAGGTCAGTTATATAGCAGAAAGAAACAAGTCTTACTAAAACAGTGTAAGGAAATATATATAACCAGCATTGTATTTATTTGATAGTCCAAGCCTTTCCACTTAGAATGGTAGATATCTAAGGCAGGATAAGTCTTTGCATTCACTACTTGCTTCTGACAAAACTAGATAAAGTGTATTATTCTCTGCATTTTAAGTCACAAGACTAACACTTATTTCAAGAAGAAAATTAATGTCAAAGGCACAAAAAAAGAATTCAGAAATTTATACTCATACACTTCTACATTTCTGCCACTTTTTTGTTACAAGTAATTATAAGGTGATTTTTTTTTTTTTAATCCACAGGCCCATTGGAACAAGTCTGGCACTTTAGTATCTGGCTTAGAAAATATATACAAAAACACTGTATTTCCATTCCTCAAAAAATCATTTCATATCATGCAGTCCTATTCAAATTCCTTCTCTTAATAGTTCTCTGAATAGCACTCATCACAATAACAATGAAGTAAATAATTACACAAGTAATTATTTAAGATCTTCCTTTTCAATCCTCACAAGAATATGAGCTCCATACGGAAAGGGCAGTATCTGCCTTGGTTTTTGCGAAATATCCAATGTCATGCATTTATAGCTGCTCAGTAAAAAAAATTAGTGGTTAACTAAACTCTGTATCCTTGAGATTCATCCTAGATTGATTCTGCGTGGATTACCTCATTTTACTAAATGCTACTTCCAGTCTTCTCTTATTACCCTTGCATTTTGCTCCTGTTCCTTCCCCAGCTATAAGGCCCTGGTACTTAAACTACCCACACAGAAGTTTTGGGTGTTTTTTTGTTTGTTTGTTTTTATATTTTGTTTTTTTAACTTGGCTCAAGTACAATTTTCTTTTTCTTAGAAACTATAGAATCTAACAGATTTCTTCACAACCACGCTCTGACTTGACCTTAGTCCTTCCTTTGCAAACTGCCTTCATATGTTGCCCAGAAGATGGCATATAGTTTACACAGCTTCTACTCTTAGGGTGGATGTTGGATAACACATCTGACAGCTTATATCAAATAATTATTGAAAAAAAAGGTTGAATAGTTTGTCAGTTGGAACTCCTGTGTTATTAGCACTACAAATTAAGTTTAGCTAGATAAAGCAAGAAAATGAGAAAGAGAATTTATTATAAAGATACAGCTACATTTCATTAATGCCTAAGGACAGAAATGTAGGTTGGCTTTAGAGAAACTGAAATAGAAAAGAGGAAGACATCAAAATCCCAGAAAATTCCCTTTCTTCTCCTCTCCCCTTTGCTTCTCACTAAGCACTAACTTCATCCATTCATTTTTCACTAAAGGCCTCAAAGATACAGTGCAGAAAGATGTCCATTTTACAGCATCCTAGGAATGCATTATATCCATTCAAGTGGTTCCCCTTGTTTCCAATTTTAATTTTAGAGCTCATATTTAAAATCCCAGGAAAATAATGCCGATTAGATTGTCTTGACTCAGATGGCCACTGTGTTATAAAAAACCATCATCAAAAAGAAAGAATTGTATTGTGCCAACATGGCTCTCATGGACCCATCCCAATGATGTTACAGATTACCCAAATGGTGGGGTGGAGGCAGCCAGGAAGGAAGGAACTGGCTTCATTATAGAGGGAAATATGCTAAATGAGATAGCGCTCTAAAATGTCTGCTATAGGGTGCCTGGGTGGCTCAGTTGGTTAAGCGACTGCCTTCGGCTCAGGTCATGATCCTGGACTCCCGGGATCGAGTCCCACATAGGGCTCCCTGCTCCACAGGGAGCCTGCTTCTCCCTCTGACCTCTCCTCTCTCATGCTTTCTCTCTCTCTCTCTGTCTCAATTAAATAAAATAAATCTTAAAAAAAAAATAAATAAAATGTCTGCTATAAATATTCACCAATTTAGCAGAAAATAGTATTTAATGATTATCAATTTTCTGGATTAGAGATTAATTCATTCATATGCATTGAAATGAGGGGAGGAATGATATAAATATAAAGATTAATAACTTTCACTATATAAGAATTTAAATTTTGTAAATAATGAAATATAACTGAAACAAAAAGGGAAACGGCAAACCAGGAAATGTTAGCAAATAAATGATACATCCCCCCAAAAAATCTAGATCATAAAAGAGTTCATACAAATTAGATAGAAGGCCCTAGCAAAGAATTTTTTTTTTAAATCAGGAATATGTTCCAAGATTCTTAATTCACAATTATTGTAGTCACAATCTTTACAATGGAATTAATCTCTGAAAAGAAAACTGTTAAAAATCAACACATAATTACTGAATTACTCATTTATGGTGATGACTCATGTGACTATCAGTATATATATGTAAAGAGTTCTGGAAACCCCAACTCGGATGACTACATAGCAAGATTGTAATATGGCTAAGACAAAGAGAGCTATAAAATTATCACTAAAGAAAGAGGGTTCATCAAGCAAAGTACATCAGCATGCAGCAAAGGCAAAGGAGACTGAGGACCAGAGTCACAGGGAGTCTCTAGCACTGTACCCAAGAGAGAGGACTTCTACTCAGCCCAATTGAACTTTCTCCCCTGCATAAGAAATGGTGCCCTAAAACTGACTGGATAGCCACAACAGCATTTCATCTCCATCATTTCAGAACAAGTGTACTCTAATCCTTGACAAACTCCTCAGGTCTCTTTGGAGAAAGCTACATTTTGCTGGTCAGGGTGCCAGAGTGGAGAGAGTTGCACTCAGAGAGATACTCCATAATCTTCAGAGGATCTCCCTTCCCTCAAGTCCTTGGCTGAGTCCTGGTGAGTACAAATCTGTGAGGAAACACAACAACCCACAAGGATTTGAGGGGAAAAGTCACTAGAGTCTCACATGGCCAGGAATAATTCTCTCACAAGCGACAGTGGAAAATAGGGCGTTGGGCAGAATACACATAATGGTTTTTCCTTAGCAGTGTGGCAAAATCAGCTGCTCTGATCCTACCTACCAAAGATTAAACTCAAGACCTAAAAGAACCAATTTGTTTCCACATAATTTAATATGTCTTAGAACAAAGCTCAAAAGCATTTATGGTAATATAAAAATATCCAGCACTCAACACAGTAAAATTCACAAAATCTGTTCTCCAAAAATAAAAAGAACAGAAAAATAAGACTCATAATAAAGAGAAAAACATCAAAACTCACTCAGAATTATAAAGATGACAGAATTTATAAACAAAGACATTAAAACAGTTACCACAATTATGTGTTGTAATATGACCCACATGTTCAAATAACCACAGAAAAAACTGAACATTTTAAACAGAGACATGGGTAATATGAAGAATACCTAAACCAAACTGGAGATGAAGACTACAATGTACAAATAAGCCTCAACCCTTACCTCAAATCATATATAAAAATTAACTTGAAATAGATCATAGCCCTAAGTGTAAAAGTTAAGACTATAAAACTCTAGGATAAAACATTAGAAAGTCTTTATGAACTTGGAGTACTATTTTTACCATTTCTATGTACTATTTTTAGGTAACACATAAAAACTAGAACAAAAAAAATTGGTATTTGTACGTCATCAAGATTAAAAATGACTGCCCTTGGGGAGACTTTTACAAAAATAAAAACGTAAGCCACAGATGAGGAGAAAACATTCAAAATATACATATCTGACAAAAGACTTGCATCTAGAATATATAAAGACAACTTACAATTCAATAATAAGAAAAATAACAAAATTATAAATGAGCAAAATATTTGAATTGATGCTTTACAAAACAAGATGTATAAATTGCCAATAAACATTTGAAAAATCACTAATCAGGGATGCCTGGGTGCTCAGTTAGTTAAACATCTGACTCTTGATTTCATCTCAGGGTCATGATCTCAGAGTTGTGGGATCCAGCCCTGGTCAGGCTCCGTGCTCAGGATGGAGTCTGATTCTCCCTCTCCCTCTGCTCCTACCTCTGCTCATGCTCTATCTCTAAAATAACTAAAAATCTTTAAAAATAATAATAATCACTAATCAATGGGAAATGCAACTTAAAACCAATCAATGCACAATAGAAATTGCTAAAATTAAAAAGTCAGACAAAAGATAGTATTGACAAGAATATGTAGCAAGGGTTAACACTCATATATTGCTGGTAGGAATGAAAATTCTACAACCATTTGGAAAATATTTTGAGAGTTTCTTATAAGGTGAAATATGCACTTGATATCTGAATCATTAATTCCATTCATAAGAATGGAGAATGAATAATAAGTACTTATAAAAACCTATCATGGTAATGGGTAAAGAAGATAAGATATATTCATAGAATGGAATATTACTCACCAGTGAAACAGAACCAACTACTGATACATGCAGCAACATACATGGATTTCAGAAATACTACAGAGGAAATGAAACCAGACACTAAAGATTATATATCACATGATTTCATTGATACGAAATTCTGGAATAGTCAGAACTAATTCATAGTGTTGGAAAGCAAATCAGTATTTGTTTGGGAAAAGGAAAAAGTGGGGTTATTGATTGTAAAGAGGCACAAGGTTATTTTTTGAATGAAGGAAATATTCTCTATTTTGGGTTTTGTGGAGGTTACAGTGTACATATTTGCTAAAAGTCATCAAATTATATACCAAATTCTCCAAAAATGGATGCATTTTGTATATAAATTAATACATTCAATTTTTTACTCCTCTTGAGATGACAGATCTATATCATGGGAAATGGATAACACTTTTCCCACTGCTCTACACTTTGAAAGAAACAAAATAATGGATTGATAGCAAGATCAGAATAAAAAGTGGTAAACTTCTGGAAATGGGTAGGAGTGAAATTATTTGTATCTCAAGTAAGTGTTCACGAAAAGGCAACAACTCTGAAGAATTTTCTCAATAATTCTTCTTCACTTCACTGATGATGAAGAAGATAACACTTTCTGTGGATATTAGCCACCCTCTTTCCCCAGCCACTCTAGCTTGTCAAGGGGCTCATGAACAGAATAGTAAAGCATCAGGGATAGAGGCTATGCATGGGTTTAAAAACATGGTCTTACCTTCAACAAGATTAATCTGGCTACCATTATTGCTAAATATCTAGCATGCTATAAGCTGATTCTGATGCTGATTTCCTTTATGACGCCATACCCAAGGGGATCAACTAGCCAGGGTGACTACTCCACCTTTTCATGGAAGAGGAAGCAACATGTTTCATAGGAATAAATGCAATAGATATGGATATACCTTTGCTATCTGTGCTTCTTTGAAGCACCACTACCCAAAGGCTAATGGAATTTCTGATTTTCTCTCCTGAATCCCACAAAACTTTGCTTTGGACCAAAGAATATGTTTGCCAGCAAAGAATGGGGAAAAGTTCAACCCCATGGACTCTATTGATCTTATCATGTACCACATCACTTCAAGTTTCTTTGCCTGATACAACAGTGGAATACCCTATTAAAGACCCAGTTAGCATGCCGGTTAATAATACCTTGACCAGCTAAGTGCTGTTCTGCAAGGTTTTGTGTATGTTTTGAACCAGCAGCTGATACTGTGCTATTTTTCTTATAACTAGGAAGACATGGATCAAGGAACCAAGAAGTGGGAATGGGAGTAGTTCCTCTCACTTTTATCCTTAGGGACCCAATCACAAAATCTTTTCTTCCCATTTACCATTATTGGCTCTAGTGGACCTAACAATGATTCTACTGAACTTGAAGTTTAAACTATCCTCTGTCACTTTGAACTCTTCACACCACTAAGTCAATAGGCAAAGAAGCATTTGCTGTACTAACTGGAGTGATTTATCCTGATTATCAAGAATAAATAGAGCTGTTGCTATAAACTGAAGGCAGAGAGTATTCAAGGGATCCTTAGGGTTGCATCTTAGTACTCATAGGTCCAGTGGAAATGGTTAATAGAAGAATGGAGGAACACAAATAAACAGGGCCACTAATTACTACAGCCCTTTGTAAAGGAAGTGTTGCATCCCCACATCAGGTAAAGATCCATGACCAGCTAAGGTGCTTACTGAGGGCAAATGGAATGGACAATGAGAGAAGAAAATTATAAATATCAGCTATGGCTTCTTATTCACTTGCAGAAATAAGGCATGTAGAAAGTAAGCTTGTTTCCTTTTCTGCTTTATGATATATATATTTGTGTATATCAAACAGTTTGTTTTCCAGGCTTCCTCTTCCTCTAATATAAAGTACAATATAGAGATTAATCTTACAGTTCAGAATAAAGTTATAAGAGATTAAAGGAAAATTCAAATCAAGTTTGAAAAAGAATGGACATCACCCAGACATACAGTGATTCATGGAATTTTGAGTCTACCCTTTTGATGAAAGGGTGAGTTGTGTATGGTCATATGTATATGTGGCTATATAATGCAGACTTACTTCATATCATGTGGAAGCCTGAGGTCAGATGGCTGTTATTTTTGAAGGTAACATGTGGTTAGAAGGGCTTAAGTGGATGCAGAGGTGACAAAGGATGAACTAAGCCAGATTTGTGTTCAGCTTTGCATCCCTCCTGTGCCTGTTTGCTATGGACTGAACATTTGTGTCCATCTAAAATGTATATGTTGAAATCCTAATCTGCACTGTGATAGTATTTGAAGATACAGCCCTTGGGAAAGAATTAGGATTAGATTAGGTTATGAGAGTAGGGCCCTTTTAAAAAAAGTCAGAGACATAAGAGCTATCTCTCTGTCATGTAAGGACACAGCATGGAGATAACCATCTGTAAACCAGGAAAAGCTCACTCACCAAACACTGGTTCTGCCAGCACCTTATTCTTGGGACTTCCCAGCCTCCAAAACTGTGAGAAATCAATGTTTGCAGTTTGAGTCACCAAATCTACGGTATTTTTGTTATAGCAGCCCCATCTAAGACAACATTTTATCTTCCAGTGTGCTTCTAAGGAGAAGAACCTGAAACTCCATTTCGCAGACCCTAGGCTCCCTTTAACTGAATGGTTCCAGGTTAGTCTGCAAATGGTGAGCAAGCATTAAGATGCGGAAAGTAGCAGAAAAGAAAGTAGCATTCTTTTCTGAGAGCAATTAGAAAAAGATGAGCAGACAGACATGAGACATAGTGAGGACTTCCAAATCATCCACTCTGGGTGCCTCAGGTAACAGAAACAGTAGTAGCCATGTTTTGGAGAGTCTAAAAATTCACAGTAACATCCAGATGAACTCTTGAGAATCCTCTCTACGTCTACTGGCCACAGAGACCAGCAGATTGGCTTCCGTTACTTTCACTCCCCAGCCCTAACAATGGTTACACCTATAATTCCTGGGACAAACCCCTACCTATTTGAATCTCTAGAGAGAATTCTGATCTTCTGACTGAAATCT
>CM052886.1:30939908-30951393 GCA_028534135.1 Potos flavus
TTTTTTAATTAACACATAATGTATTATTTGCCCCAGGGTACATGTCTGTGGATCCTCAGGCTTACACATTTCACAGCACTTACCATAGCACATACCCTCCTCAATGTCCATAACCCAGCCACCCTATCCCTACCCGCCCCTACCCCCCAGCCACCCTCGGTTTGTTTCATGAGTTTAGGAGTCTCTTATGGTTTGTCTCAGAAGGGCTATTCTTAATTTACTATAAGAAAGTATTCAAAAACATTTTATTTTGGTTATACATTTTTTGATAGGAATTGGAGGAAAAGTAGTTCACCACAGGAGCATGAACTCAAAGCTTGAGTTGAATGAATGAACCATCATTTGGGTTCTTTTTAAAGATTTGTTTTTTTAATTCATTTAAGAGAAAGAGAGACAGCACAAGCAGAGGGAGCGGCAGAGGGAGAGGGAGAAGCAGACTCCCCACTGAGCTAGGAGCCAGACATAAGGCTTGATCCCAGGACTTGGGAATCATGACCTGAGCTGAAGGCAAACGCTTAACCATATGGGCCACACAGGCGCTCCCCATCATTTGGGTTCTTACTCTAAGTCAGGATAATCTCCACAAGCAGATCTCACTCTGGTTTCAATTAACCTCATCAAATTCATTACCAGTGGGCTCATGTTACTATATACAGCCTACCATACCTGGTGTTATAACAATAGAGTTGAAATATTTTGTAAATCATGCATCATGTTAGATTATTGAAAATATGACATTTAATATCAGAGGGCATTAAATGATGAATGAGTTAGTGCTAGAGGAAAACAAATTCCAGTTTCCTGCTCCAAGAAACATTTCATGCCAGTGACTAAAATTTAGGGTTTTGTTTCAAAGTTAATCACAAAACTAATGCTGATTTAGAAGAGATCTTTATGCACGCAACAGTTAAGGAAAACACCTCCGTGAGCAACCTGAATAAAAGCTCACTTCAAAGTAATAAAAAGTTCAAAATGTAGCTCTCTATGTTTGTGATTTTATGTTCAGCTTAAAAAAGATCACTCTCCCTTAATAGAAAATACTTGTTGTCAAAAGAAACGTTATGGTCCATTAATGCTCCTGGTAAGAGCATTTAAATATTTCATTGTTACAGAGAACCCATCATTCAAATCACTGAATATTTATTCCCTTTTATCTGTTAAAAACAAGGTTAAATTACAGAAGTTATTCATTAAAGATCTATTTAGCCTATAAGAAGTAAATGAAACTTTTCCAACTAAAAATAATCCTGGCCTCTTGTTACATTTTTAGCATGCTAGCAAATGACATACTGATATGTGAAGAGCTAGACAGTTATAGTAAACCCAATGTGCTTTTGGCACAAAGTCAAACAATGTTCTATCAGGCAACACTACTGCCTACTATATAATGTGACGCCCAACTCTATCAGTAACATCATATTCAACTTCCAGATAAGTTTTACTATTGACATGTTCCTCTCAGCAGCAAGCGACAAGAGAATGTGTCCAGTAAAAAGTTCTGAACCTCAGACACACCAGAGGCATGACAACCTAATCTATGTTCAACTGAGCATTTTGGTCAACCGATAACAAATGTTACAAGTGACAACCAATTGTGGGAGAATTTGATTCTAAGGCAATTGCAGAGGGCAGAATCCCTCTGACGGTTCTAGAACATATTACAGTCCATCTGAAACAATGCATGAACAAGTAGCAGAGCCAGAAAGTGATAGTAGCAGAGTGGCTATTTTTGTTAGAGTGGAGCAGAGGAGAAAACATAAGTTCAAGAATGACTACATAAGCTATAATCTATGAATGATCTCCAAAGCAGCAGCATTTTCTAAAGGACAGATATTGGTAGAGAAAATTGCCTGGATATTTTTAGGCAATATTGTTTAATTTCTTGAAAATGTAATATGACTTATGAGAAAATAATGCTAATCTCCATTTGCTGACACCCCCCAGATACCAGACATTGTATCATACCCTTTATTCCTTTAACATAGTTAATTCTGGTAACAACGCTTCCAAATAGTCATTATTATCTTCATGTTTTAAATGAGTAAGGTGCAGGAGCTTAGCAACTTGCCCAAGATCACACAGCTAGCAAGTGGAAGAGCCAACATTTGATCCCAAATGTATATGGCTCAAAGTCCAAGCTTCTTTCCTATTCAAAAATGTGTGAATTCCATATTTATCATTGCTTAAGTACATATATAAACAAACATGTATTCACACTACGAATACACATATTTTTAGAATATCATTCATATACAATTCCTCGGGCATTTTGAAAACTGTAATAGGCACTAGAAGGGGGAAAGCTGTGCAGACCGTATTTCTGCTCTACTATTATGAAAGACTGAAAAATTATAAAATCATGAAAAAAATGGAAACTCGTTTAAGAGAGAAAGGGTTGTTGGTGCAGACTAAGAATATGTAAATGATTTAATCAATTTTCTGGGATTGATTTTCAGAGTACTGAAAACAATCTCCCTAGGAAAGGTTAAGAATTAAATACAGTTTTTATAAGATATAGAAATAGAGAAAAGAACGTTCCCGAGGATTGTTTTTGAGGGAAAAGCATCAGCACTTAGTAAAATTTTGGATATCTCAAAGAAAATTCAAAAATTCTTTCACATTATTTGCCATAAAATAAGCAGCTTTGGGGAAGCTGCAGAAGATAGATTAGCAGGATGTAGAAACCAGCCAAAATGATGCAGAGACTGGAGGCTGATTTCCTAGAGAAAAAGCTAAAAATATACTTCTGCATCAAACAAAGAAAGTTCTGGAGATTGGTATATATTCTATTATGTTTTTCTCTAGTTTGAAAATAAGAATGGAACCCTCTTCAAATTACTGAGACTGATGATTCAATCGCAAAATACCTCTTCATTTGATTACTTTAGGAAGCTCTCTTCAACTGTCCTGAGCTTTTTTTGTCTTGTTTTGTTTTGTTTGTTTTAATTTCTTTTTTTGCTTTGTTTGAGTCAACTTAATAGGAGGTTTAGAATATCTAGGATGTGTGTCCTGGTAGCTCAGGAGAAAAATCAGCTGAATAAAAAGCATTCGTATGTTTAGGTGACATAGGAGCAAACCAAGATCATTCTCTAATTAGCTTGGCAAACTTCAACAACTTAGTAGCTTTGTTTGTGCCTCATTTTCCTCCACTATAAAATAAGGGGATAGGCTGGATGACATTTTCAAATTTATCAACTCTAACTTCTAGAATTTTGTATACCAAGCTGTTAACTGTGGCTGACTCCAAGGAGTGGAGCTTGGGAATGTCACCCTCCATGTTATATGCCTTGATTACAGCTCCCGCTGTCTTATTTCTAAATAATGATATGTATTAAACTTTCATTAACAAACATTAATATTGATTTCTTAACCATTACTTTGTGATAGGTGACATAATTCTATTACCTTCGGTGCATACCATGGCAAATATCCACTAAGCCTTCTCTAGAAATAATCCTGAGTCCACACATTTTAAATACCTAGCAGAGTACCCTCCCTTCCTCCTTTTACACTCAGAGGGGATTGATTTCACTGGTCTTTTCAGTCAATAAATACCCCATTCTTTTCAATCTCGCCCTTTCTTTCCCAACTTCTTTTACATACTCTAACAAGTGACTTAACTGGGCCCCTCACACTATCTGACCAAACTCAGTGTGACTTGAACCTCTGAAAAGAAAACCTTTGCATTTACTCTTTTGATCGTTTTAAGAGTATGTCAATCTCTGCATATCACTTTCGTGTTCTAGCAAGGGTAAGTCTGGTCACCACTGCCAGGTCCTTATCAAATTTCTCTCACTTTTGTGATAAGCGTTTGGGGTTTCAGCTGACTGAGGGAGGCTCCCTGAGACTGTGGCAGCAGGTGGATTCCCTGAGTTATCGTCCTCTGTCCCACATCTCCCTGCATCAGTAGAGCCGAGGCCTGACAGCTAGATTATAATGTTGCCTTTGTGTAACAAGGAAAACTTTTCTATTTGTCTGTCAAATGTAAATGTACTAGGTCTGGCATCCACAAGGTAGTTTTGAGGAAAGAATGCTTTGGAGTGGATCAGGTTTGAGTTTTGAAGCCACAGTTCCCTTTGTTTTGTTTTGTTTTTAAACAAGTAATTGAAACCATTTTCTTAAAAAGGATTATTCTCCAAGTCCAGAAAGATGAGTCTGGCAACTTTCCTTCCATTGGCTTCCGTGGTGATAAATGACAACATAACTTCCATTTACCCAGCTATGAAATTTTGAAAAATAATTCAGGATTTGGATAAATAACCTGCAGAGTATCAGGGTTCAGTTCCCATCCCCCGGTATTGTAACTAGAGCAATTTCAGCTCACCTAGGTGGTTAGATTAAATGTTTCAAGTAAGAGAGAGACTGGGGCACTCAAGAAAGAGACCTTTTCCTTCCTATTCTCCCTTCCTGTCACTCTCCAGTTTTCTTGCAAGAGCTGACACCATTGCTGCCATTGTACTCCTAGATACTTACCCCACTGCCTACCTGCTCCTCAGAATTGATTTTATTTTTCACCTTATCACAAGCAAAACATTTAGAATCCAGTTCCTCACCAACCACTCATAATGAGGCTGTTCGCTAATGTAAGAATTATTTTATGTATCCATCTCCTAGGGGTGCAACAAATTACCTCATATTTAGTGGTCTAAAACAAGGGGACTCTATTCCCTCACAGTTCTGAAGGCCACAGTCTGAAATCAGGGTCAGCAGGACTGTGTTCTCTCCAAAGTCTCCAGGGGAATACCCTTCATTGTCTCTTCCACCTTCTGGCGGCTCTAAACATTTTCTTGGATTGTGATGGCATTACTCCAATCTTTGCCTCCAGGCTCACATTACCTCCCCTTTTCTATGGCTTTTAGGTGTGTCTGTATGCAATCTCCTTCTACATCTGTCTTGTAAAGCTATAAGGACTTTTGTGATGATATTTTTGGGCCCACTGGATAATTTAGGGAAATCTCTCCATCTCAAGATCCTTAACTTAGTCACATCCACAAAGACCCCTTTTTTTCAAATAAAGTAACATTTACAAATTCCAGAGATTAGGATCGATATCTTTCAGTGACCATCATTCAGCCTGCTACACTCAGCCATAGAAGGTCTGGGTCATAAGTAATTTTACTTCTCTGGATCTTTAGAAGAAACAATTTATGATTTCTCTTAATGAAGAGTTGATATCAAACATCTCTATGTACATTTATATAGTATCAGCCTACATTGTCCCTTATCAATCCAGAGTATTTATCCCAAGAAAGGACACTGTCCCTAAACTTTCCACCCCAGAATGATTTCCCTACCTTCTTCATATGTCTTCCCCACATCCTATCATCTGAAAAACAATATTTTTACTATTAATAAAAATATTTATAATAAAGGCTACCTTTATCTTCCTCTGTGTTCCTTCCTTCATCATGCATTTCTTGAGTCCCCATAATGCTCCAAGATCTGTAACAGCCACTGACTTTTAATCTGAAAGTCTCTTATCCTTAATTTACTTAGGAGTCTTAGGGACATTTATGAAAACATTCTTATATGCTGTTTTTCCGCCAAGTCTTCAAAATGGATTGGTAGGTGTGTAGAGGTATAAACCACTCCTCTGAGGGCAGAGGACTACTAGACTTCACCTGTTGGTATCCCAAGGTTTCAAGTATCTTTCAAGACACTCATTATATTCCCAGAAGTCCTATCAGAGTACCATCAGTAAAGCATGAAGCTAGCCAGGGTGTCAGTGAGTAACTGAAGGTAGAATGGGATAGTTTATACCTGAATGATGCCGTCACCAAAGGGAGGTGCCACAATCAACAATCTGCCATAGGGAGTGGTTTCTTAAGAAGAAGGAAACTAAGTACTCAAAGTCCAGAAGAAAATCGATCTAACCTGAGATCCAAAAATTACATCAAAGAAACTACCAGACGAGCAGGAGGTCCCATTGACAAGGTAGTTGGTCAGGGAGACAAGTGAAGGGAATCTTACTATAGAGAAGCCAAGAATTATATTGTCAGGAAATTTCCTAAGCTTATCTTTCTAATTATAAATTAATGTATACTTGTGGAAAATTTGGAAACTGCAAAAATGAATTTTAAGAGATTTACAAGATCATTCAGAATTCCTATCACCCAGATAAAACCATAACTAATGTTTCACTGTATTCCCCATAAGTCCTTTTTATAAAAAAAAAACATGTTTACTGTAACATAGAAGATACCTTATATATATTATTTTGCATCCTACTTTAATTTTGCTTAATGCTGCATGGAGAACATTTTCCAATTTTATTAGATATTCTTTGCAAACATGATTTTAATGAGTGTATATTATCCTATCATGTAACTTTACCTAAGCATTCTTCATTCTTGGATATTTGTTTCAGATTCCATGCTATATAATGTTGTAGCAAACATCCTAGTGCATAATGCTTTATATGGATCATTAATTATTACTATAAGTTCCTAGATGTAAAAATACTAGGTCAAGAAAATTAACACTTTAAGACTCCTGACACATAGTAATAAAATTATATATAAATAACTTAGCATAGTTTCTGGCATATAGAAAGTACTAATTAATGCTAGCCAGTGTTTAATAATAACTTTTCATTCAATAAGATGGTAGCAATTTATACTCCCATTGCCATCCCCCCTTATAACTACAATTTTGTTAGAAACACATCTCTGAATCTCCTTTGAAGTTGGGAGGTGGATTCTAAGTTCTGGCTACCCACCAATACCAATACCCACCAATACTCCCCGATTCTGTACAGGTTTCAGGTGTGACACTTGCTATATTTCAATCTCTCTAAACAACTTTCAGAAATGTTCTAATGCTCAGGCAACCCCTCTCTAAACCTAATCCATTAGAGTGATGCTGTACACAGTATACATTTTCTGAAATCTGGGGATAAAGCAAAAGGACGGGACACCCAGCACTGAACAGATGGCACATATATCTCCATCCAAATGAGCAGTGTTCTATGTGGTTTGATATCCTCTAAGGAATAACTTTATATTTTATCCATACCTTGTCCAATGAGAAACTACCGGGGTAAATTTTCTATTTCATCATGCACTTAGCATATTGTCACTATGAACATTTACTCTTCTCTCCCCTATTTTGGAAAGCACTTTCAGTTTGATACATGGAGTTGTGTTATAGTTGCTTTGCTTTTGAACATGGGGATGATTTATAAGGGTTTCATACAAGTGTGTGCTGTGAAATCTGAAAGGACTGACCTTGCATTGGTCCCAAAATTGGGAAGGAATTAGCTCATTAAAAGCAATATCATATCCCTTATTCAGTTGTCATGGAGTTCAACTTGAAATACAATGTATTTTAAACCTAAGCATGTATGCTATCCAAGTACGGATTTAATATTGTACTTCATACTATAATGGTAATTCAATATGTTTTGTGTAATTCCATAAATTTTCACCCTAATGTGTCTAATAGTAGCAAGGATTCAGCTACACTGCAAAAAAATCATGTCCTCTTACTTAAAAGTTCATTATGAATTTCTCCTATTTGATCACCAAGTCTACATATCGCCATTATCGAAGTCTCTCAGCTCCACTATTACATGTGAATTCTACTGTATAACACCACGAGCTACACACATTACATCAATTATAACAGTCATTTCAGTTTGAAGGTCGGGGTGGGTTTCTGCTCATAAGCGCATAACTTTTTACAACACAAGCCGTGTGTTCAGTATTAGATTTAAGAACTAAGAGCTCTGTTTAGGCAGGAAATATGTCTTACTCATTATTACAATAAGTGCTTAGCATGGTGCACATAGTAGAAGTTATTTTTCTTTTTTTTTTTTTAGATTCATTTATTTATTTGAGAGAAAGAGAGCAAGAGGGGAGAGGAGCAGAGGAAGAGAATCTTCAAGCAGACTCCCCACTGAGCACAGAGCCTAACATGGGGCTCGTCCTCACAACCCATGAGATCACAACCTGTGCTGAAACCAAGAGTCACATGCTTAACTGACTGAGCCACCTAGGTGCTTCTAGGTTATTTTTCTAAAAAGAAGGGAAAAAGGGAAAGACATTTAAAAAGGAGAGAGGGTAAGAAGGGAGAGAAAGAGAGAGGAAGAAAGTCAGGCAGGGAAGAAAGGGGGGAAAAAAGGAAGAAGAAAGGAGATTGAAGTAACCCACAACATGCAACAATTTAGTTGAGCCTCCCACTCACCTGTTTCTGGCTACCTTTGGTGCTGATTATTTATGCTGATTCATGACCACTATCATATTTAACCTTGATTTAGTCATCAGGCTTTGTTTTTTCTTTCTTTCTTTTTATCTTTCTTTCCTTTTTTTTTTTTTTTTTTTTTTGGTTTAGGATTCATTTATTTATTTTAGAGAAAGGGAGAGAAGGGGGGAGAGAGAGAGAGAGAGAGAGAGAGAGAGAGAGTGCATGGGGTGGGAGAAGGAAAGGGAGAGGGAGAATCTCAAGCAGACTCCCCACCAAGTGCGGAGCCCAACATAGGACTCAGTTTCATGACCCTGAAATCAAGACCTGAACCAAAATCAAGAGTCAGACATCCAACAAACTGAACCACCCAGATGCCCCTTTGTTTTCTTTTATTGCTGATTTTGCCTTTGTAATACAACCTTACTAGCTGTTTGTTAGGCTGTAATTTCCAGGTCCAACTACTACCCCTACTCTCTGTTCAAATAGATTTCTTTCTTTGTTCAGGATCTTCTCTGTGCACCATTGGTTTGGTTTGGAATTTTCTAACCTGGATCTTGGTAAAATTCCCTTGAGCTGAATGTTACAAAAACTCTGGCTGGTCCACCTATTCTAAGAGGATCTATACCCAAATTTGCCTAGAACTCTAAATTTTTAAATGCTCTGAAAGTAATTATAAATATATTTATGACTTTGCAGTAGCAGACAATAAAATTAAAAAGTATCCTTATGTGCAATTTGGAAAGGACTTTCAGATCTGTACAAATAATTAGTGTGAAGGTAATCTAACATGGACAACCAAATGTAAACTCAAGCTTCTTGGGATTTCTCTCCTTCTCCTCTTCTCCCCCTCTGTCACACATATGCCCACACACAAACATACACCAACAAGTGTTTGAGTGTTTTTCCTTAGACTTAGGTAATCCATCTTTGATGATGGTAGAAAGAATATAATAATATATTTCAAATCTGAGCTCTAATATTTATAATTATGTGATATTAAGGTGTCATTTTTAATAAAAGATTTACTGTAAATAAATTTACTTTATAGAGTATAATTAGTTTTTTTAAGATTTTATTTGAGAAAGAGCATGAGTGAGGGGAAGGAAATGGCCAGAGGGAGAAGGAGAAGCAGACTCCCCACTTAGCAAGGAGCTGGACCCCCAGGCTGGATCCTAGGACTGTGAGATCATGACCTGAACCAAAGGCAGATGCTTAACTGAGCCACCCAGGTACCCTGAGGTTATAATTAATTTTATAATTTGCTTTAGAAGTTATAAAAGTAGGGGCGCCTGGGTGGCTCAGTGGGTTAAGCCGCTGCCTTCGGCTCAGGTCATGATCTCAGGGTCCTGGGATCGAGCCCCGCATCAGGCTCCCTGCTCGACAGGCAGCCTGCTTCCCCCTCTCTCTCTGCCTGCCTCTCTGCCTACTTGTGATCTCTCTCTCTCTGTCAAATAAATAAATAAAAATCTTAAAAAAAAGTTATAAAAGTAGAATTATTTCAAAATTAACTTATTCTGTTTATTCAAATAAAATAACATGAAGGACATCATTTTTACCATGCATATTCAAGTTTTTTAAATACCTAATTTACCTTCTTACCCATTTATTTTTACTCATACCTCTATTTCCTAAAAGCTATTATATAGATCATCAGAGAATATCCCAAGTTTCTATATACCTTTAGAGCATATAAAATTAGAGGATTTTTGAGGGTCAAAATACTACTTTCTGAAATTTCACCTCCTTTGATTTTAAAATTCCATGGAAATAAATTTGCATGTCCTCCAAACTGCATCAATTAATCGCTTATAACTTGACTGCAAATTTTTACTTATGAATATTGGAAGTTATAGTCAATTAGGAATCAAGAAGATAGAAACCCCAAACTTTGAGTCTTCTGGACTGCATTTGATCTATGGAGATCATTATAGATGCAGAAGGGACCCTAAGAAGATTTCAGGACCATTTGGCATAGCAACAACTATCAGGCAAAATTAAGGGCAAAGACAGCAGCAAGAGCTACATGATAATACTCACATAAATTTTTTTTAAGATTTTATTTTTAAGTAGTCTCTATACCCAACATGGGGCTCAAATTCACAACAAGATCGAGAGTCACATGCTCCACTGACTGAGGCAGTCAGGTGCTCCCAGAATCACATGAATTTAGGAACACTTAAAGGCAGTCAAATTTATTTTCTTCTGTACTATTCTGCCACCTACCTTTTTCTTTAATCTAACAAAAATACCTAAGAACCTTACAAAGATCATGCCAGGGTTATGAGTTACTGAGAGAGCCAAGAGGGATTTGGGATCCAAAACTCTCAGAATTGAAGATCCTAAAATGGGATCCAAAGCAAGAAGCAACATTACTTTCAGGAGTTGGGAGTATACAAAGGCCAAAGATTGAGATGAACTAAATAGTTGATTGAAAGTTCAGGGGTGGGGCACTTGGGTGGCTCAGTCAGTTAAGCATCTGCCTTCTGCTCAGGTCATGATCTCAGGGTCCTGGGATTGAGCCTGGTATGAGGCTCCCTGCTCAGCAGGGGGTCTGCTTCTCCCTCTGACCCTCCGCACTGCTCTTGCAACCTTGTGCTTGCATGCTCTCTCTCTCAAATAAATAAATAAAATCTTTTTTAAAAATTCTTAAAATTTCAGGAGTAAGGTGATCTTAAAAGTAAAATAAGCTGGACTCCATAAATTAACTCCTAAACATTTCCTCCTCTGGTCAGATTGAGACATGACCATTCTAGGACCCAGCAGTATAAGGCAAGTGCATTAAGATCAAAATATAATAAACAAGCTATTGTGACAAGAGTAAAAGGCATGTGTTGACCAAAAAGTCACCTACTTCCCACATGGATTGGTGTAATACTGTCAATTATAGACCTTTAGTATACTGATGATAATGATCTTTTTGGCCACAGTCTGTCTTCTTTCTTTCAAAATCCTTTTTTGTCTGCCTCCTTCTCCTGTGTATAATTTCAATTGAAAATAAAATATTCAAACATCAACTATTATCTATCTACCTTATCTGTTTAATATTGGGCTAAGGAGATAGACAATACAAAGCTGAAGAAGAAACTCTGTGCCCTCAAGAAAATTTGCCACAAAATATTGTACCAAACATTTAAAGAAGAATTAATATCTAATCTTCTGAAATTGTTCCAAAAAATAGAAATGGAAGGGAAACTTCCAAACTCATTTTATGAGGCCAGCATTACCTTAATTCCAAAACCAGACAAAGACCCCATCAAAAAGGAGAATTACAGACCAATATCCTTGATGAACACGGATGTAA
>CM052886.1:30951893-30971618 GCA_028534135.1 Potos flavus
AATGGATAAAGAAGAAGTGGTATATATACACAATGGAATACTATGCAGCCATCAAGAGAAATGAAATCTTGCCATTTGCAACGATGTGGATGGAACTGGAGGGTATTATTCTAAGCGAAGTAAGTCAATCAGAGAAAGACAATTATCATATGATCTCTCTGATATGAAGAATTCGAGAGGCAGGGTGGGGGGTTGTGGAGGGTGGGAGAGGGAAATGAAACAAGAGGGGATCAGGAAGGAGACAAACCATAAGAGACTCCTAAACTCATGAAACAAACCGAGGGTGGCTGCGGGGTAGGGGCAGGTAGGGATAGGGTGGCTGGGTTATGGGCATTGAGGACGGTATGTGCTATGGTAAGTGCTGTGAAATGTGTAAGCTTAAGGATCCACAGACATGTACCCTGAGGCAAATAATACATTATGTGTTAATTAAAAAATAAAAAAATAATAAGAAATTATAAAAAAAAGAAACCTGATTGGAACAAATCAGATTTGCCTCCTCTTATCTTATCAGATGTGACCTGGAGAGTTTGAAAGACAGGGCTTTGGTTTAATCTCTTTCTACTAGCGTAATATGTATTGGCACTTAAAATGGCTGCCTTTAAAAAATATACAAATGCTAATTACCAATAAGTAATCATGCAAATAAGTATGTCATAAAATAAATAAATTTTCTTTTGGAGGATTAAAAACAAAATATTGTGACAATGAAGATTAAATAAGTCTAACAAAGTGAAGAGTAGGGCAATTGGTAGAGTCAGAGGAAGGAGAGATTTTACTCCTTTGAAAGGATTTAAAAAAGTCTTCATGAAGAGGTGACATTTAAGAAAGAACCTTAAAATGATTAAGATTTTTGTCAAGTAACACTGGGGGAAGGGTTATTTGCTAGCAAATATGCAATCACTGAATATTTCTGAACAAGAATTGTAGGCATCTGACATCAGAAAGATGTCACCCTCTATAGCCAGAGTTTGACAAATATTAGCTAAGGAAGTACCGTAACATTTTTAGTGGCAATTTTATTCATTCCAAAGGGAGATTTTATTTTATTTATTTATTTAAGAATGAGAGAGACCACAAGTGGGGGAGATAGGCAGAGGGAGAGAGATAAGCAGACTCCCCGCTGAGTGTGGAGCTCCACACAGGGCTCGATCCCAGGACCCCAAGATTATGACCTGAACCAAAGTCAAACCCTCAACTAACTGAGCCATCCAGGCATCCCGTCCAAATGGAGATTTTGCCATTCTAAGATTGTTTAATTCTAGCAACCCTCACATATTTAAAACTGGTAATAAATTTTATGCAATAATTAGCTATTCCTATGACATTTCAAAGAAATTTGAACAATAACCTGTTCCTTGTTGATAACCAACCTTTGGTTATCTTTTGGTTGATGGTCTTTCTAAGGAAGTATGTGTTTTTTCTAAAGTAACTTTGTATCATTCTTGTAAAATTTTTCTATTCAAATCTAGCAAGATGGAAATTATTCTATAGATTTAAATATCAGGACCCAAAATTTTCCATCACGGAGTATAACTGTATTTCCTTGAGTCACACCCTGAAAACCTTATGTTCATGTGTATGTGATCTATGTGCTTATATGGACATATGCAGTGATTTTCAAAGTTTATCATAAGTCACATGCACAGTACTAAATTATTGAAATATTTAGGTAAAAATTCTAATTGATTTCTACATAGACCATTTCTTAAATCAATTAGAATTAAAAATTGGAATTCCTACTTCCAAATATAGCTTCATAGGGAATTTCTGGAAAGTTTTGTGCATCTGTCACCTAACGCCTAAAGTGCCTCTCTGACCTTGAAGAGACAAGAGCTCTTCTGTCCCTCACAATTTGGATTAGAGGACATAAAAGCCCTGAGGATGTTCTTAAAGCCAATAGCTTCAACCAGCTCTGCTAGATTTTTGAGAGAATAAAAATTATCTTCTTTACTCTTGTCTCTGCCCATTGAGTGAACAAGAGATGACAGAGATGACAGAAGTAAAAATGCATCTTCTCATTCACAATGGAGACCCTGGCTTAGGAAGTGCCATCTTTTCTGGAACTTTCCTTTGTTAATTGTAGACATATTCTATTTATTGAGAAATATTTACACTGGCCTGGAATGAAATAAATAATCAATTCAACTTCTCCAAAATGCCTAACCACCTACATTGCAGGTGCTATATATCTAGGAAACACAATTCACATAATCCTTGTTCAGAGAGTAGGTAGCCTAGTCATTCCTAGGCCCAAAATATTACTCTTTCTGCCACTTTTTCACCTGCTCTCCTCATGAAATTTCATCTTTGGCCTCCAGTTCAATGCTTTCTCGGCTCTCCTGTACTGCCCAAGGCTATTCTGAGTTTTATGATCATTTTACTTGAAATAGAAATTAGCCTATTGCTTAAAACAATACTGCTAGGTAACACAGGTAAGTTTTCATATCTTTTTCCTCTTCTTGTCTTCATTGTCACCAGATTCAAACTTGATGTACAGTGTTTCCCACATTTAAGAGTTAACTGAAAAACCTAAATGAGCTGGGGAGAAAACCAGCTCTGGGCATAAATTTTCCTTGATGCTTTTAATTTACGATTAACTGAGGGAAGCCCCTCTTCCTGAGAGATTCTATGGGTTTGAAAAGAATTAAATTATCTTAATTTCATCTAAAGTTAGTGTTAAATTTCACACCATATATATCATCTCACTTCTGTTAGAATGGCTATTATCAAAAAGACAAGAGATAATAAATACTCGCAAGGATGTGGAGAAAAGTTAATCCTTCTATGCTTTCATGGAAATGCAAATTGGTGCAATCACTATAGAAAACAGTAGGAAGGTTCCTCAAAAAAATTAAAAATAGACCTATCATATAATCTAGTAATCCCACTTCTGAGAAATGAAATCACTATTCAAAAAGATGTTTGCACCTTGTGTTCATTGTAGCATTATTTAGGGTAGCCAAGACATAGAAACAACCAAAGTGTCCATTGATAAATGAATAGATTAGGAAGATGTGATATATATACAATGGAATATTATTCAACCATAAAAAAGAAGGAAATCCTGCCATTTGTGACAACATGAATGGACCTTGAGAGCACTGTGCTAAGTGAAATGAGTCAGAGAGAGTAAAATACTGTATAATCTCACTTATATGTGGAATCTAAAAAACAAAAACAAAAATGAATTCGTAGAAACAGAGAGTAAGGGGTACCTGGGTGGCTTGGTCAGTTAACCATCTGCCTTTGGTTCAGGTCATGATTCCAGGGTCCTGGGATCGCACCCACATCTGGCTCCCTGCTCAGCGGGGAGTCAGCTTCTCCCTCTCTCTCTGACCCTCCCCCGCTCATGTGTGCATGCTCTCTCTCCCTCAAATAAATAGTTGAAAAAAAAAAAAAAGAAAGAAAAAAGAAAACAGAGTAGATTAGTGGTTGCCAGAAGAGAGTGGGACAGGGAAATGGGTAAAGGTGTTCAAAGGGTACAAACTTCTAATTGTAACACAAAAAAGTTCTGGGGATCTAATACATAGTGTGGTGACTATAGTTAACAATACTATATAGTGTACTTGAAAGTTGCTCTGAGAATAAATCTTAAAAGTTCTCACCATAAAAAAAAAAGATAACCGTATGAGGTGATAGATGTGTTAACTAACTTTATTGTGGTAATCATTTCACACTATATATGTATGTCAAATCATCACATCGTACACCTTAAACTTACACAGTGTTATATGTCAATTATCTCTCAAAAAGCTGGGAAAAAGATTCACCTGATAATACCTATATTATAAATTTAAAAGCATTAACACTATTCTAGAAAATGACATTCAGATTTAAATTAAGAAAAAAAATATAAATAATGTAATGAAAAGAAATAGAATCTGAAAGGCCAATTTCATCATTTTGATTATATGGATTTACTAAAATCAATTTTAGTACAATTGTTTAGTAATCAACAATTTGGTACAGCAAATATAACTCCTCCCCTTCTTATTTTTTTTCAACCAAATGACCAAGGGTCTTGTAACACTTAGAAAAATAAGTACAAAGAAATAATTTACTGGTACCAGACTACTTTTAGTTTGGTTTGGTTGGTTTTACCCTTTCAAGAGAAATCCTTTCCCTTAAAAATCCTTACAATGTCACCTGACTTTTCACATTGAGGCAATCTAGCCAACAATGACTTTCTTAATTTTTTTTGAGTATAGTTGACACATAATGCTACATTAGTGTCAGGTGTACAACATAGTGATTCAACAACACTATACGTTATGCTATGCTCACCACAAGTGTAGATACCATCTATCACCATTAAATACTACTACAATATCACTGACCATAATATTTCTTATGCTGTGCCTTTTATTCCTGTGACATTCATTCCCTAACTGGAAGCCTGTATCTCTCACTCCCCTTTACCCATTTTGGCCATCCCCCCAACTCTTACCCCACCTCTGGCAACCATCAGTTTATTCTCTCAATTTATAGGTTTGAACCTGCTTTTCCAACAATGTCTTTTTAACTCCTAAATTGAGGGACACTTGTAGATCCTCACAGTCACTTTTTGACCCTATGATTATTTCTTCTACTTTGAAATTATTTCCTCCATCGTGTTCCAAGATTCTGAATGTTTTGGTTTAATTCCTACTTCAAAAATACTCTTTCTCAGTCTCTTTTAATTTTCACCTTCCTCTCTTCCCTGTAAATGTGTGTTTTTCTCCAAGTTCCTTTCACTTGTACTCTTTTGATTCCAGTTAACCCTCTGTCCCGGAACATCTTAGCCAAGTCTCTGATTTCAGCTACTATTTGTTCAGCTGTGAATCTCAAATCTATATTTTCTTCTCAGATCTCCCTCTAGAGCTCCAACCCATGTACTCATATGTCTATTACACATCATCCATCTTTAAATCAATAGATCCCCAATTGAACTCACCATTTTTCTATACCTGCTCCTTCAACACATTTCAATGTGGGTCACCGTCTAACTATTAGGGTAAGCCAGAAACTGAGCAATCAACTTTAACCAGTTTATCTTTTCCATCCCCCACTCCCTCTCTCATCCAGTCTTACCGTTCTAACCTTTTTAAATCAACCCCATCCTCTCAGCTCCTATCACTGCTCCTTTAGCTCAGGTACTTATCACTTCTTACCTGTAATTCCTGATAATGTCCTAGCAGAGCCGCCCAGATTATTCTGAAACTTTATCTACATGCCACACAGATGCTAGAGCTGTTACTCATAATGGAGTGACTGGAAGTAAATCATATAATCCCATCCACATGTTGCAGAACGGTGAAAAAAGAAAGACTTCTTTAATTAAACAAATCATATTTATGAAAATTTGGAAAATCTTATTGGAGATTATAAGATTATACGGTTTGCAGTAATAATTTTTATTTTGAACTTCAAAATATTTTAAAGAAGGCCATATGTTTATGTATATTGAAAGACGGCATGTGGTGTTTTTTTTTTAAAGAAAGAAAAAAGAAACTATACTATATAAAACTCTTCAGTGCATCCACATTCAGCTTAGAATAAGGAGCCATTTGTTTAGCATGTTTTATAAGGTTCTCAATGATCTGGCTCCTATTTATCTCCCCCAGCTTCTCATCAATGATTACTAAACATTAACCCTATATAAAGCTACAAGTGATAAGGAGCTATTTGATGCCTTAATATCTTTGCACATGCTATTTTTTCTATTTGAAATACCCAAACTACAGGCTGGTGCACACACACATACACACACACACACACACACACACACACACAATTTCCTCCTGGTTGGTAATTTCTTTTTCTTCAAGAAACTCATCAAGTATAACCGCCTTTAGAAAATCTTCTTTGACAACAAAATAAATTATTTTCAGGATAAAAAAAATATGCCTCTAACGCTCTGCTCTCATCTTTAAATATCATGTGAATTCCTCTATTATATTACTCATCACACTGGAATGAAATGCTTGGTTTCCTTATCTATATTCCCTACAAGACAGTGAGCTTCCTCAGAACAAAGATTACATTCTTCATCTCTCTACCCCAATATCCAGCCTGGATTTAAATAAATGTTTTCTGAAACCATTTAGACATTTTTTTAAATGTTTTAGTAAATAGTAAACAAATTCCTTAATATAGCTTAATATTCCTTAATATAGCTTTGTTTTGAGCATTTCATGACCGATATTCTTTCGCTTATAATACAACACCTCCATAAAAAGAGAATGACTCACCCCATTCTTCAGATTATGTATCAGGGGCACTGAAGTCTAAAGTACAATGAAAGCCTTCAAGATGAAATAAAACATAAAATACATATTTTTTAAAAAGTCTTTACAAGCAAAAGCTTGTCAGTTAGTTAAATAAATTAGGCTTAGTTCAGTTGGTGATTTTCTCTTTAATTGGCTTCAAAACTGAAACTTATAAGCCTATTAACAAAAGAAGACAAATAGCTTCCAATAGACAGTACATAAAGAAATTTAGTGAATGCAAAGTAGCCCAGATAAATTATATTGCAAATTGTTTTAGAAGAAAATAGCCCATTTAAGGAAGATAAACTTGCTATTATTAGCTAAGATGGTCCTTTAATGTCTTTATTATGTGTATTAAATATTATACAACCAACTATTTAGGTCAGCATGGATTTGTTTCTATTGCACATTCAATTAAATTCCAAAAATTTGAGAAATTACAACAATAACATATTCATGACCACCCTGAAAATATGTTTAAAACATTTGACTGTCTGCCAAAATTTTTTATCATCTCTTACACTAAAGAATTGCCTAGGGAGTTTAAGAAATGAAAACAGCTTTTGTTTACTGCTCACCTGGCTTGTTGCATGATTACTGGTATACACTGTGTGTAATCTGAATCCAGGGTGAGAAGACAGCTTCGTTGCCATCATCACGATCAGAGAGAAGAGTTACCTCCCGGTGTCATAGTGCTCCCTGGCCATGGTCAACACTTGGGTACTCAAGCCACTGTTACCCAACAGGCTGTAAACTATGGCCCAGAGCACAGAAACTTTGGTCTATCATTAAAGGTCACCTCTGCTGACTCTCTATGGTATCCTTCGATTTAACTCTCTTCACTGTCTAAACCTCTACTTATCTATGAGACTCATTCGTTCTTCCACTCATTCATTTATTCTTTCACAAAAATATGTTGAGTACTCACCTTGCACAGGCTCTGTGCATTATGCACAATATCTAAGGGATTCAAGATGAGGAAATGAGTAATGTTCCTGCCCTTGTGGATTTTAGAGTTTATTTGGGAAGTGGGCATTATTAACTTAAATATGCATAATTCTAAACTCACTAAGTGTCATAAAAGAAAAATAGGATAACTAAAGTATCTGATGGTAAAGTGAAAGAAAGAGCTCCTTCCCCATATTATTACATTCTCTGAAGTCCTGTTGGTCTTATTTCCCAGCCCAGAAATTGTCTAGTAACTATCCATTGACCAAACCCTTATTTCTCAAACATCCTCGCGGCTCCAGATATACATTTTGGCTCTGAGCATTCAACTGTTATAAAAATAATGGTCTTCCATAATATTTTCAAGTGATAGAGATATTCCTTAGACATGTCTAATTGTTTTTAAAATATTTTTAAAGGGGCGCCTGGGTAGCTCAGTCATTAAGCATCTGCCTTCGGCTCAGGTCATGATCCCAGGGTCCTGGAATCAAGCCCCGCATCGGGCTCCCTCCTCAGCCGGAAGCCTGCTTCTCCCTCTCCCACTCCCCCTGCTTGTGTTCCCTCTCTCGCTGTGTCTCTCTCTGTCAAATAAATAAATAAAATATTTAAAACATAAAATAAAAATAAAAATATTTTAAGTATATACCTTTTAATTCTGCACAAATTTTCAGCTTGTGCAATTTCTTGGAGTAATGATACCATAAGCTTATTGTCCATTTTATAAAATGTAAAGGAGAGATATTTTGGGTAGTGAATGGCCCTGAAGGAAGCTTTTGGGTTTGTTCCAAATGTTGAAGCCTTGATGGAGTTGTACAAAAGTTATGGGGAAAATGAACACTTAGTTAAGTTTCCTTTCTGAGACTGTGTGTGACTGGAGTTAGACAAGAGAGAAAAAGAATAGTTTTGAAAGTCTCATGGTTCTCATGAAGGATAATAATAAAGTTATCTTGTGGGAGACACGTAATTACTGAGCACTATAAGTGGCCCAGCACTCACTTATATACCACACTTCTATGCCAAGTGAAGATTCAGTCCTACTGGGATGATATTTAAAGCATCTCACACTGTAAAACTGGTGTCCATTGTTTAAAAACTTGAGCCTGACTCTTTTTGCATATGGAACAAATTCTGTATAAATATTAATTTGACAACTGTCAGTGCTACACATTCGGAGTTAGTGTTACATAAACTGTCAACCCACAGACAGGTTGAAGAGGGAGTAGATATACTCTGGGGAACCCATCTTATCAGTCTGCCCCACATCCTTTTTTAAGAAAGGGAGCTGACAGAGTCAAGGGCAAAGTAAGGAGAGCTGCAGATTTTATGGATCCTCTCAGGTTCGAATTTTACTGCTTCAGCACAGATACATCCTTGGCTTTAAAATTCCCCCTTCACTAGCACCATGATTTTACCACTGAGGCCAAAGATCGGCAACTAGTTCTAATTCAGGACACGAAGACTCTTCCTGGGAATAAGGACACGATATTACTTGTAGATAACAAGGCTTTTTCCCAACATTCTGAACCTTTTATTCTTGAGAATTCCACTGCACAGGGGAGCAGAAAAAGCAAAAACAGCCCTTAACCAAAAATACCTTCAAGGTCAAATAGCCCTCTCAAAGCCACAGGTTCATGGAGCTCTTGCCATGCTTGCCTCTGCCCCACCTGGCTGACCTACTTGACTTGATGCCAGTTCACATCTTTCAAATCAAACCACCTGCTCAGTCCCTCACTAGGACCTTGATCTGGGTCTGAGAAACTGCAGTTTCTCAGCCCCAGGCAAGAGGCTAGGCCAGCTCTTCAGCTAACACCAAGGAGCCACTGGCTAGTCAACACTCCCTCCTAACTCCTGCTGCTTCCCATCCCCTCGAAGCCATCAAAGCTGTGGGCACACGAACTAGTTCTAGCTTTGAAAACCATAAACACATACGCAGACAATTCTTTTTACAGAGCCTTTCCCTGGGCATGCAGCTCTACTTTATACTCAGTTGGATCAGCTCGAAACTTTTCTTGAAAAGAGCTAGTTTGTATTTTGTGCCCGTTCTTCTTTCTGCCAAGGTTATTTTTTAGCTGCATCTTACTATATCACATTATTTTTGTTTGTTTTTCACCAACCCCTGGTGAAGCTTTTCTACCTCAACCCCCTAGAATAGGTATTTAGATATCCTAAAATTATTAATTACCCATATAACACCCTGCATAACAGAGTGGTGTGCAATAGCATCATGTCTTTGCCCAAAAAGTTTTGAGACTGTCACCACTTGTCAGTTAATTGTGGTTTGGAGATGACAATGATAAAAAATATGGTATATTTAGCAGATACAGCCTACTAAATCATATACAGGATTAGAAAGTACTACACTATCCAGCCTGAAGTGTTACTTCCCTGCATGAGTAGCTATTTGCAAAGCTGATTTACACTGTGGCAAATAAGAAAATGGGATGATATACAGCAAGAGAGATGCTGTCCAAATTGCCATGCAGGCACTGTTCTCAAGTACTACCTACCATAAATTCTCACAAGATAGAGTATAGACCAGAGGAAGCAGTGAACCATTTTCTTTATACTTCTTCCATTCTGCCAGAACTTGAAAATTAAAATAGGAAAAAGTGGAAAAGAGGCTCAACTTTGAAATCAGAGTGGACAGCATGAGACAAAGAGCAGCTCTGTGACTGGTTCCAACTCCGGATGGGTTTACTTGACCTTGGGCAAGACTGAATCTTAATCATTTAAAAAGATGTCTGAAACCAACAAAAACATACCAAACAGTAGAAATGAATAGTGATCTGGTCAGTTGTCCCTTAGCTCTTGCTGATATATCCTTGAGATGGTCTTAATGGAATCTAAACTGGTGAATTTATAGTCCATAGAAGTTATTAATATTAGCAGTGTTGGTGAACTTTGATGCTCACTTATATTCTAACTTTTTATATAAAGATATAAATATTCCCAAATATTGGGTAGAATTTTGTTTCTTAAAATTCCTAGGTGATAATAATGTCATCATTCATATAGCAACATTTCAAATAAATCTCTCAAAAGCTGTTAGGATATTATGCAATTAAAAATAGTGGATAAGACAAGCAATGAAATTAAAAATTACTTCAAACTTTCTTCAAGTTCGGTGAAAGTTGGCATGTAAAAAGTAAATTTTAGGAATAAGTTATTTGGGAATGTCCTATACTGCAATCACTCAACAAAATGTCTGATATGCACCAGGCAAAATGTTAAGTGTGGGAGATGCATTAGTTAAAAAGACAGACAAAATTCCTACCTTCCTGGAGCTTATATCAGCAGAGAATGGACAAATTAAACAGATAATTACAAGAGTTGAATAATCACAAAGGCTCAAAGTGCTGAAAACAGAGTGGTTGAAATACATATATGATCACTACACAGCAAATGAAGTTTTAATTGGATGAAGGGAGTTAATAATAGGGACTATGAGTCCCTGGAGATTCTTGATTCATGAGGTGAGGATTACACCATTAGAAGTAAACATCACCATCAGAGAGCAAGACTGGTCAGTGGATGCAGAGACCTTTGCAATTCAGGTTAAGATTTGAGAGTCTCTTTCAGCAAGACATCTCAAAGCATAGGAAAAACAACTTATTGCCGTTTATATCCCCAGATTTATGTTAGTACAAAATCCTGAAATTTAGTGATCACAAAACAGTGGACAACAATTTCCTAGATACTGAAATTTATATGTACAGTCAGTTGTCTTTAGCACAGTTTTCTGAAATTGATAAACTTGATGGAATTGCACCCATTAAAGCAGAAACGTAAGATTATCCTTTGTGTGTCAATTATACTCAAAAAATTTTTAAAGACTTTTTTCCTAATACTAAGTTAAACACAATTTTTATTTTTTAAATGTTTTTAAAGAATGTATTTGAGGGGCGCCTGGGTGGCTCAGTCGGTTAAGCAACTGTTTTCGGCTCAGGTCATGATCCTGGAGTCCAGGGATCGAGTCTTGCTTTAATGGGTGCAATTCCATCAAGTTTATCAATTTCAGAAAACTGTGCTAAAGACAACTGACTGTACATATAAATTTCAGTATCCAGGAAGTGTTGTCCACTGTTTTGTGATCACTAAATTTCAGGATTTTGTTCTAACATAAATCTGGGGATATAAACGGCAATAAGTCGTTTTTCACCATGCTTTGAGATGTCATGCTGAAAGAGACTCTCAACTCTTAACCTTAACATCCCGCTCCCCAGTCAGCAGGGAGTCTGCTTCTCCCTCTGACCTCTCTCCTCTCATACTCTCTCTCTGTCATTCTCTCTCTCTCAAATAAATAAAATCCTTTTTTAAAAAAAGAATTTATTTGAGAGAAAAAGAACATGCATAAGAAGGGGGAGGGGCAAAAGGATAAGCAGGCTCCCTGCTGAACAGGACTCAGGGCTCGGTCCCAGGACCCCAGTATCATGACCTGGGCTGAAGGCAGACATTTAACCAATTGAGCCACCTAGGTGCCCCCACAATTTTTATATTTTAAGTAGCATATAGGGAATGAAATAAAAATCCAAGTGAATATGTAAGATATATGAATAAACTTCAAAGAAACTACCTTTCCAGACACCCCCCAAATACACACTTAAAATTTCCAGTGGAGACATAATTTTACTCTTCTGATTTTAGAGATGTGTAATTGAAAGTTTTCTGAGAACTCTGCCGTTTATACCCACCTTTGCAAATAGGCGACTTTTTCCTTTTTTTTTCTTTTATTATGTTATGTTAGTCACCATGCAGTACATCATTAGTTTTTGATAGGTCACTTTTTGACTTTCAATACATTACTTACTTTTTGAGTCTCATATCTTCATTTGTAAGATGGAGTTAATAATCCCTCCACAGATTTGTGAGTTTCCAACCATGAAATGCTAACTCTTCACTAATGTAAAACAAGTACTCACTGGACAAGTTTTCTAGTCTCTTTTCCTATCTCTGTCCTGCTCACTTTGCTAAAGCCAAACAAGAGAAAGGGGAAAAGAGAGAGAGAGAGAGAGAGAGAGAGGGAGAGAGAGAGAGAGAGAAGGAGAGAATAGAACAGAAAACTTGCTTCTCTTTCTAACATCGCTGGAGTCAGAATGAGAGACACCTTCCAGGCACAGGAGAAATTAGTGAAAACAGATTTGCATTTTAGGTATCCCATGGTGATTGAGTGGAGAATCTCTGCCCTTAATTTAGTGCCAAATACAAAGTAGGTGCTCAATATTGAAATAATTGAATGTAATGAAAAGAATGACTAAATTGAATGCCTAAACTGCAGGGATAAATAAATGAATGGTATGGCATCCATCTCAAAGTGTCTTCGCACCTCTACACAATTTTTTTTTTTTTTTTGGATGCTATTTTCTCTTAAATCAGTGGCTTTTCACCCTGGCTACATAACAAAATCAACTGGCAACCTTTAAAATTGCCCAGACCAGGGAACCTGGGTGGCTCTGTTGGTTAAGTGTTTGATTCTTGATTTGGGCTCAGGTCATGACCTTGGGGTCCTGAGATCAAGTCCCCACATCAGGCTCCATGCTTAGCAGGGAATCTGCTTGAGATTCTCACTCTCCCTCTCTTTCTGCCCATCTCCCCCACCTCGCATGCTCTCTCTCTCTCTCTCTCTCTCTCTCTCTAATAAATCTTTAAGAAAAAAATAAAATTGCCCAGATCAATTGCCTCAGAATCTTGGGGGAGGGGGAGCATCAGGAGTTGTTAATGTCCCCCAGGTGATTCCAATGTAATGTCAATGTTGACCACAATAAAAGGTTCAGCTCTTTTATGCTAGTCCGTGCCCTGCCTCATACATACTAACTTGATGACAAACATCATCATCACCATTCTCTTTTAATCCATCTTTAACCCATGCCCTAGTTTACTGACCAGTGAGCATTAAATGATGTAGTCCTCATTGAATCTTGGCCCCTCTAGAAACTAAGTTAGATGTGGAATGTTGTGCAATAGCAGAAAAATTAGATAGATTTGAAATTGATTACAATTCTACAGTTCCAGCTGAGCAATAAAGTGACCTGGGAATTAAATTCTCCCCCTCTCTATCTCTATACTTCTCTATCACTATATCTCAAAAACCCAGCCCCAATCACCATACCAATTGAATCAGAATCTCTTCATTTGGGACCCAGACATCAAAATGTTTTTTCAAACCTAGGGAAACTTTCTGCAAAGCAGGAATTTCTTTATATTCTTGTACACAGATGGCCACTTGTCATAGCCTTCCATACAATTGGCTCCAACTGTCAATGGAGAAAGCAAAGCAGAATGATGAGATCCTTATGTAAATACAATCTTGTTGGTCCCTTTTGAAATGTGTAGAATTTCTCCCTTTGGAGAAACCCAAGCCTTGAATTCATCACTACTGTTCCAGGTAAGGTAAGGTCAAAGTAAGGACAGCATCTTGCCTATGCCCTCTCTGATCTGCAGGATACAAATGTAGCCTAGACATACCACACCCTTCTTAAACACAAATTTTCCATGTAATTCCACATTTTTGGAGCCTGATATTCTGATAAAGTAAAGCCACCTGCCCATTATTGGGGCTTTCACTGCATTTATTTTTTTTTTTAAGATTTTATTTATTTATTTGACAGAGAGAGAGGTCACAAGTAGGCAGAGAGGCAGGCAGAGAGAGAGGGGGAAGCAGGCTCCCCGCTGAGCAGAGAGCACGACTCGGGGCTTGATCCCAGGACCCTGAGATCATGACCTCAGCCGAAGGCAGAGGCTTTAACCCATTGAGCCACCCAGGCACCCATGCATGTTTAAATAAACCTATTAATGGTGAAATATCAATCTTTCTCTTCTTCTAGAAAGCATAAGAATAGATAATACTACTTTACATAGATGAATAAATGTGATCATATCTTGGACATTTTGGTTTCTTACAGTCTGTTATTGCTTGTTTTTCCTTTTCTTTGTTCTTTTTTTTTTTAATATTTTATTTATTTGACAGAAAGAGGGAGAGAGAGCACACACACAAGCATGGGGAGCAACAGAGAGAGAGGGAGAAGCAGGCTCTCTGCTCAGCAGAGAGCCCAATGCAGGCCTCAATCCCAGGACCCTGGGATCATGACCTGAGCTGAAAGAAGACACTTAACTGACTGAGCCACCCAGGCATCCCTCCTTTTCTTAGTCCTTGATACCACCTTTTCCTCCTTCCCTTCTTCACAACATTTATTCTATCTTTCCTCTCCAAGAAAATCATGTTAAAAATGTCGTACTGTTCCACCATATTTTTCAGTATATACACACATAGATTGTTTTCATGATTTGCTACCAAAAAAATCTTATTACATATACTTTTCTGATTCTATTCCTTTTAACCCAATAATACCTCATAGAAATTCTGCAAAGTACCTCAATATAGCTCTAATTCATTTTTAATAGCTGCAAAATAATTCATTATATGCAACCACAAAATTCAACCATCATAGTGGATATTCACTTTTTTCCCATTTTTTAAAAAGATTTATTTATTTATTTGAGAGAGAGAGAAAGAAAGAGAGAACATGAGCAGGAGCGGCAGAAGGAGGGGAAGAGAAAATCTCAAGCAGACTCTATGCTTAGTGTGGAGTCCCACACGGGGCTGGATCTCATGACCCTGAGATCATGACCTGAGCTGAAACCAAGAATTGGACACACCACCCAGGCACCCCATTTTGTAGGGATGTAGCCCATTGTGAGTTTAAACTTACAACCCTGAGATAAAAACCTGAGCTGAGATCAAGAGTAAGACTCTTAACCAACTGAGTCACGCAAGCACCCTTTTTTTTCTGTTTCTGTGGTACTATGAACAAGTTTAATTAATCATCCTTATATATTTATACTTATATATGGGTGCCTTTAATTCTATGGCCTAAATACCCAGGATGAAATTGCTGGGTAAAAGGGAATACGAGCGTTTTTTTTTTTTCCTTTTTAATTATGATAGTTGTTACTAGATATTCTTTCCCCCCAAAACAGTAAGAATTCACACATCCACTAGCAATTTCTGAAAATACTCTTTTCCACCACAAGCAGTAGGAAGATATCAGTGTTTTGATGTTGTTGTTATTTCTGTTTTTTAATTTTGGCCAATCTAACCAGGTTATAATGCCATCTCAGTAAGTTTAATTTGCATCTCCAACTCCTAGTGAGTTTGATCATCATTTCATTCACTGACATTTTGGATTTGCTATACTATGAATTGTCCATTCATGTGCTTTGTCCATTTTTTTCATTTAGAAACACATATCTTCAATGATTTTTTTTAGGGATTTTTAAAATTTTATTTTATTTATTTTTTATAAGTAAGCTCTACACCTAATGTGGAGCTTAAACTCATGGCGGAGATCAAGAGTCACATGCTCTACCAACTGAGCCAGCCAGGTGCCCCCTTTTCAGGGATTTTTAGCCTTTCACCATTTAGGAAAGAAATAAGTTTCAGCTATGTTTTTGGTAAACGGACTTTTTGATTGTAATGTGGTGTTTTTTTCTGTTTTTTTCTAAATGTTTTAATGGAAATACCTAATAGATTTTTTAAATGCTGCTTTCAACATCTATTGTTATAAACACGTTTATTCTCTTTAAGTTTGTTTTATATTAAATCATGGATTAAATTTTGTTGGCAGATTTCCTGATAATAAATACCCATCCATTGGTAAAATAAAACTTTTATCACAGTATATTAATTGATAAATTGTAAAAATTCTTTTTCTAATACTTTATTCTTTTACCTGTTAAAAGGTAAGATTGATCTATAATATTTTCTTTACTTAAGGGATATAAAAATGTTATATTTATGGTCACATACATGTACATGTATATCCATATACATACAACATTGTTTATTCAAAACAATTTTTATTTATTCCCTACCAGACTTATTCAAGATTGAAAATACTATCCTAAAATTTTGTTATAAATTCTGCTGGATCTAATTTATTTTCTAATAGATTTTAGTGTATCTATTTAGTTGCTATGCTGGGTACATAAAAGGTATCAGTATATCTCCTTTATAAATAGTAATTTTATTATTGTAGAATATCTGTATTCTGATTAGTGCCATTATCCTTAAATTTCAGCTTTTCTGATATTTATAATACTACTCCTGCCTTATTTTGTTTGAATTTACCTCATATCTCTCTGCTGATCCCTTTGTTACAAACACATTTCCTGTAAAGTCAGTACAGAGCTGTGCTTTTTTTGTCTCAATTTGATGGTCTCTTTCTTGTAAAGGGAGTTCTCAATTAACATTTAATGTAATGACAGAACATTTTATCCCTTATGTTATTTGTTTATTATATATAGTCATTCTGTTATGGCAATTATTTTAAAATATGAATTTGTTCCAACATGATCGACATGTTAGGGAAAAATTTGGAAATAAATTTCATGTTTTCTTATGAATCATTTCATGAATATCCTTAAAAGCAGAAAACTACTGGTCGACCTTAACCAAAAATAAATGAATAAATGTTTGTGCCTGGAATGACTTCGAGTGTTGTGAAAGTCAATAAGAACAAGACCTAAAAAAAAAAAGAAGAAGAAGAAGAAGAAATTGATTCTCGAGCATGTAAATTAAAGATCAAATAGTACAACAATGAGTTCTCACAAAAAGAAAGCATTACTATATACAAAGACCTCAATCACCAAACCCTGCAGAGCTCGCTCCTTTTAATGCTACTAGCAACTGTTTTGGTGGTTCTAAACATCACTACAATTCCCTGTTGGTATACCTGTGAGTGCACGTGAGGAAACCACAGATAGTGTCTGTCCAGCAGTGATACCCAAGTCAGTCAAAGAGAAGGCCAGGCATTGGATCAAATTTTAAATACTGATGAGGAGGAGGAGCAAGATGGAGGAGGAGTAGGAGGCTGCGATAGTGTCACATCCCAGAAGTTCAGCTAGATAGTTATCAAACCACTATAAACAACTACAAACTTAGCAGGAGATAGAAGAGAAGAAGAACAGCAATTCTAGGGACAGAAAATCGACCACTTTCCGGAAGGTAGGATGTGTGGAAAAGTGAATCCAAAGTGATGGGAAGACAGACCGCGGGGGGAGGGGCTGGCTCCTGGCAAGCCGCAGAGCAGCAGAGCACAAAATCAGAACTTTAGAAATCTGCTCCACTGAGGGACATCGCTCCAGAGGCTAAGCGGGGGGTGGAGCCCTCGTGGGGACAGCGTAGTTTCAGGACCCATGGGGTCACAGAAAGACCGGGGGTGTCTGAGAGTGGCAGAGCTCCCAGGTATCAGAGTGGGGAAGCTGACTGCAGGGATGGAGCCAAGAAGTGAGCTATCAGCTCGGGCTTACCTGGAACCATGGTGCAAGGCACAGTCAGGCCACTGCTCTTCGAGCAGGGACCCCACAAGGGGCAGATCCGGAGAGGCTCCCTCCTTCCTCCTCCGGGAGGAGTGGCGTGGTGGCTCACGGCAGGAATCCGCTGGGTTTGGAGACTCCAAACGGCCATGCACCAGAGATAGAAACACTCGGTCACAGGCCGGGTGAGGTCGGAGCGCGGCCGGAGACCAGGGAGACGGGAAGGACTGACTGCTTTTCTCTGAGGGCGCACTGAGGAGTAGGGCCCCGAGCTCTCGGCTCCTACAGGCCGGAGATTGGGAGGCCACCATTTTCACTCCCCTCCTCCAAACCTGTACGGAAAGCGTTCAGGGAACAAAAGCCCCTGAGAGCAAACCTGAGCAGATTACCTAGCCCAGCCCCTGGCAAGGGCGGTGCAATTCCGCCTCGGGCAAAGACACTTGAGAATCTCTGCAACAGGCCCTCCCCCAGAAGATCAGCAACAATATCCAGCCAAGACCAAGTTTACCGGATCAATGAAAACTGCAGAACTCCTGACTTAGGAAAAAGCAATACATAGAATTCATGGCTTTTTTTCCCATGATCCTTTAGTCTTTCAGAGTTAAATTTTTTAAATTTTATTTTTTTCTTATTGTATTTTTTTATTTTATTTTTCCTCTTATTTTAACGTTTTTTAACTAGTCTCTAATCAACACCTTTTTAAAAATCTTTTCTAATTTTCACTGTTACATATTTTATCCCCTCATTGTATTTAACCTTATTTTTTTGTATACATATAGGGTTTTTTTTTCTTTAAAATTTTGAAATACAATTTCTTCAAATAGATCAAAATATACCCTAAATCTAGCACACGGCTTGGATCTAGTCTCCAGACTGATTACATTCTTTCCTCTTATGTTCCTTTTTTTTTTTCTTCTCTTTTTTCAACCAACCTCTTATCAATCCCTTTAGAATCTTTTTTAATTTTTATCTTTACACTCATATTCCATCCCTTCATAGGATTTACCTTTATTTTTGTATATTTATAAATTTTACTTTCTTTAAAATTTTGGGAGGTAGTTTCTTCTAACAGACCAAAAACACCGAAAATCAGGTGTGGGGCTCTGTTCTAATCACAAGTCTAATATATATAGATATACATATTTTTTCTTTCTTTTTCTTTTTTATTCTATTTTATTTCTTTTTTCTTTTTTGTTTTTCCTCCCCTCCCCCTTTTCTTCAACCCCTGGTTTTGGCTCCCTTCTGATTTTTTTGGGGTCGTTGCTATCCTTTTAGTATTTTGTTCTCTCATTCATCTATTCTTATCTCAACAAAATGACAAGGCGGGAAAACTCACCACAAAAAAAAGAGCAAGAGGCAGTATCAACGGCTAGGGACCTAATCAATACAGGCATTAGTAATATGTCAGAAATAGAGTTCAAAACGACAATTATCAAGGTGCTAGCTGGGCTCGAAAAAAGCATGGAAGATATCAGAGAATCCCTGTCTAGAGAAATAAAATCCCTTTCAGGAGAAATAAAAGAACTAAAATCTAACTAAGTTGAAATTAAAAAAGCCATTAATGAAGTACAAACAAAAATGGAGGCTCTTACTGCTAGGATAAATGAAGCAGAAGAGAGAATTAGTGATATAGAAGACCAAATGATGGAGAATAAAAAAGCTGAGAAAAAAGGAGAAAAACAACTACTGGACCACAAGGGGAGAATTTGAGAGATAAGTGATTCCATAAGATGCGACAATATTAGAATAATTGGGATCCCAGAAAAAGAAGAGAGAGAGAAGGGTGGAAGGTATATTGGAACAAATTACTGTAGAAAATTTCCCTAATTTGGCGAAGGGAACAAGCATCAAGATCCAAGAGGCACAGAGAACCCCCCTCAAAATCAATAAAAATAGGTCTACAGCCCGTCATCTAATAGTAAAACTTATAAGTCTCAGTGACAAAGAGAAAATCCTGAAAGCAGCTTGGGACAAGAAGTCTGTAACATACAAAGGCAGAAATATTAGATTGACAGCAGACCTATCCACAGAGACCTGGCAGGCCAGAAAGGACTGGCATGACATATTCAGAGCACTAAATGAGAAAAATATGCAGCCAAGAATACTATATCCAGCTAGGCTGTCATTGAAAATAGATGGAGAGATAAAAAGCTTCCGGGACAAACAAAAACTAAAAGAATTTGCAAACACCAAACCAGCCCTACAGGAAATATTG
>CM052886.1:30978943-31035993 GCA_028534135.1 Potos flavus
CCCCCCCCCCCCCCCCCCCCCGCTTCCTGGTATAGCCAAGGGAGACACTTTTACAAATGGAGATTTCCCTTATACATACATGTAAATGTCCCTTACTGAAGTATTACTTGGTTTTCAGAGCTTCTCCAGTGTTTGCAGATTCTAAAAACGAACAAACAAACAAACAAACAAAAAACACCTAGCACAATCCTTACGCCACAGGGACATATTTTGAGGTGGCAAATTCTGCTCCCCTACAGTATTGCCTTTGAAATTTCCCCAACAAGTTTCAAAATCCAGAAGCGAAGTTGACAGAGTGGACATTTCACTAAACCAGTCTCTCATTCCAAATAAGAGGTCAGTTTAGTGTAACAGTTGTGTCTCATTTCAGGAGGTGGGTCTTTCAGGTTTTCCCTTGCAAGGGCTCCCAAAGTTTGGCCTATATTGTGTGAGAAATTGGGTATTTAATAAGGTATTTCTATGGAAGCAAAAGAAAACCAAAAGTTAATGATCGGAGTTGACTATAAACCCAGTCTGAGTCCTGAGGGGAGGCAAGAGAAGAGAAAACTTCTAGATGTGATAGAGTAGGCAGTTAGCTCAATATGAGCAGGGAACAAATGCTTTCCAACCTATGAAAGAGTGCGGAGGCCAAGCTCCAAACAGCCTGGACAGACCCCAAGGGATATTTGTGTGTTTTTCCATATGACCACTGCCCTACAGTAACCTATAGCTTCATTATAATACATTCACATTGTAGTTTTAACCCACCTTGCAGAAAATGGCTGCCAGGACAGTTCAGACAAGGACCATATAGGGCCAAAAACTCCCCCTCCCAACTAGTAGGGGAAGTCCCTTAGATGACTGGCTGTGACCTTAGTCAGAAACTGCCCTAGCTATAAATCATAACCTATCCAAACATAAAAAGGAAAGACAGCACTGAACCCCGCCCCCACCCCCATGCAGCTACGACCTTCTGGGCCTGTACACTCTCCTATCTTGAGAGTGTACTTTTGCTTAAACTGCTATTAACCCTTGCTTACTTAAGAGTTTGGCTCTGAATTCTTTCTTGACTGAACTCAAGAACTGAGGCCAGGAATGGAACATGCCTTTGACAGTTGTTAAGAGTCAAAGCATTGTGTGCAGTTTGAATGTTTCTGATGATGTCATTGGGTGTTCAGGTAAACTCTGAGTGGCCCACACAGGAGCAAGCACTCAGATTGTCTAAAGATGAGCTCTTGTGATGATCTCTCTGAAGCTCGTACCAAGTTGTCTAGCTTCAGTTTGCAGAGCTTCAGGAAAAAGGGCAGGCTTAGTTCTCATTGGTTCCAAATCAAAAGATCGAGAAAAAAATGGAAACATTAGTTTGAAGAATCATAGATATTTGAGGAAACCAGAAGAATTCTGGAACCACTCTGGTTTATAGCAAACAACAAATGCTTAAAGACAATTCATCAGAACTAGAATATAATATCTACAAAGGTGTGTTACTGAAATCATTTTTCTCTCTAAAAGCATCCTCATTCCCTGATTCATCAGTTGCATATAACACCTAGTGCTCTTTCCATCAAGCGTGCCCCTTAATGCCCATCCCCCAGTTACCCCATCCCCCACAAACCTCCCCTCCAGCAACCCTCAGTTTGTTTCCTAGAGCCAAGAGTCTCATGGTATGCATCCCTCTCTCTTTATCTTATTTTATTTTTCCTTCCCTTCCCCTATGTTCATCTATTTTGTTTCTTAAATTCCACATATCAGTGAAATCATATGGTATTTGTCTTTCTCTGTTTGACTTATTTTACTTAGCATAATACCCTCTAGTTCCATCCACGTCATTGCAAATGGCAAGATTTTGTTCTTTTGATGGCTCAGTAATATTCCATTGTGTGTATAATAATTATATGTAATTATATTATAATTATATATTATATATTTATATATAATTATATATATAACTTATATATATAATTATATTATATATATTATATAATAATTATATTACAAATAATTATTATATAAATTCAATTTTGTGTATATATAATAATTATATTATATATAATAATATAATATATATTATCCCACATCTTCTTTATCCACTCATTTGTCAATGGATATATGGGCTCTTTCCATATTTTGGCTATTATGGACTTTGCAGCTATAAACATTGGCTTGCATGTGCCCTTTCAAATCACTATTTTTATATCCTTTGGATAAATACCTAGAAGTGCAATTGCTGGATCACAGGGTAGTTCTATTTTTAACTTTTTGAGGAAACTCCATACTGTTTTCCAGAGTGGCTGCACCAGTTTGCATTTTTATCCCTGAAACGAATAATACACTATATGTTAACTAAATTGAATTTAAATAAAAAATTTTTAAAATTAGGGGTGCCTGGGTGGCCTAGTCAGTTAAACAACTGTCTTTGACTTACGTCATGATCCCAGGGTCCTGGGATCAAGCCCCACATCATGCTCTCTGCTCAGCAGGGAGCCTGCTCCTCTCCCTCTGCCTGCTGCTCCCCTTTCTTGTGCTCACTCTCTCTCTCTCTCTTTCTGTCAAATAGAATAAATAAAACTTAAAAAAAGTTTAATTAAAAAGAATACATACACACAAAAAGAATATATAGACATATATAAGAATTTTACTATT
Source organism: Potos flavus (assembly GCA_028534135.1). Taxonomy (NCBI): domain Eukaryota; kingdom Metazoa; phylum Chordata; class Mammalia; order Carnivora; family Procyonidae; genus Potos; species Potos flavus. The sequence goes on from CM052886.1 coordinate 30,981,566, forward strand.
ATATATGTTATGTTATATATGCATGCATATGTTACTTGTAATATATACTACAACTTTCTCATCATAATCGTAATATTATAATTTATTTCTTGTTTACTATGTTAATATTTGCTGAGTACATGTTATTACCCCATCATTTTAATTCTCAAAATAAATCTGTGAACTATAAAAAAATAAATAAAAATAAAAATTAAATCATCCTCATTTCCAACAAAGATAAGCAAATTAAGACAAATTTCTTTGCCAAAATATTTAAGTTTCAATAAACTTGGCCTGATTATGTAAGTGCAACAAGAATAGCAATTGTCTATATAGGTCCTTTTTAAATCTGCTTTTCTGGAACTTTTCGCAAGGAGTCTCAGATTGAACTTTTAAAAGCCTCTCAAGGCCAGGAAGCCAAGCCAAGGATCTGCTGTTAGACACGCATGCAATGCATATAGATTGGGTGAATTCCATCTTTTTGAGGTCCCCAAAATATCCTAAAGTTTCCTGCACCTGCCAGGAAGTGACTTTGCTCATCTGGTAAGGCAGCTAGAAACCTTGTAAACAAGGTACCAGGCTGTTTTTCCAAGAGGCTTTATTGGCTGCCTAAAGTCAACCTTAGTTCCTTAAATTTTCCTGTCTCATTCTTTAAAGAGCATGTCTCTCAAATACAACATTCCATAAAGCCTCAGTAACATAACCGATGTTTCCAATTGTGTCCTATTACAGGGAGAACAGATTCTTACTGAACTTATGAAAATAAATATATAACCATGAAAATATAAGAGTCCTCACTGAAAGTTCCAAATTCTGGAGGGATAAGGTAGGGAGAGGAAAATAAATGTTTGATTGTTCATGAAGGTATATTTTACCAAACTTCCGTAAGTTATAGTCAGTTTAAGAGAAAAATTTTCCCTAAATTGGGAAGAACAAACCACTTTAAAAATCAACAAAAAGTCACAAAAATTACAATCATCTTCATTAGTTCAGTCAGTCCCATGTTAATTTTTTTCTATCTAGATCCAATTTTACTATTGATTCTAGAAATTCTCACCCAGTTTAGTTTTATAATCTTACAGTTGTCAGAAACCTGTATTCTAAAAGACCTTCTATGAGTCTCCATGAAGATAAAGTACTTTGCAAACACTTTTGAAAAAGCATCAGAGTGAAATAAGAACTGTCTGTAAATGATAAAAACTTAAAAATTGCCATGGTTAAAGATCTAATGAGAATTTACTACGATGCAGTTGACAAGGAAATGTGATTATTTCCCTGACACACAACACTTCAAGATAACTAGAATTACAAGTGATAATATTATATCAGAACACAGCAGATTTTTAGGAATTTCATACAATTTCTAGAACACTTATTAATATGTATCTATAAAAATATAATCTAAGAAGGTTTAGTATCACTTATTTGACAATGCTTTCTATGTAGTTTAAAATACCAAATAAGCCTGATTAGTTTAACAAGGGTTTGGGTTTTTTTTTTGGTTTTTTGGTTTTTGGTTTTTTTGAGATGTTCCAAGTACACTCCAGAATATCACAAAGTTTTTTTCTAGGTTAAAAAGACGTCATTTAGAATTTATTTTTGGAGGGGTGCCTAGGTGGCTCAGTTGGTTAGGTAGCCAACTCTTGATTTCAGTTCATGTCATGATCTCACAGTCATAGGACTGAGCCCCACGTCAGGCTCTGGACTCAGCATGGAAACTACTTGTGCTTCTCTCTCTGCTCCTCCCCCTGCTCTCATGCTCTCTCCTTCTCTCTCTCTCTCTCTAAAATAAATAAAATATTTTTTAAAAGAGAGAATTTATTTTGGGAATCTTGTCAAAAATATGAAAAGTTTTGGACACTTGAATATATAGGAACATAGGCTACTGTGAAACAACACTAAGTTATCTATGTAACCAAAGCGACAATGACTTCACAGGTAAATATATAATAAGGCTACATTATTCTGAGCAAAGCTTAGCTCTTTTAATATCAAGAGAATTAGGTTTACATAAGTAATTAAAGCCCTGATGATAAAGGTAACATGAAGCACAGGGAATTATTTTGATAAAACAAAATCTTTGCTTTTTAGGCAGATTACTTTAAAAGGCAAAAAAAATAAAATAAAACCTTTTCTAATCTCTCATCAAAAGCAGACCAATAATAAAGGCAATGTTGTCCTTTTAACAAAGAGAAAACCAAATTCTAATTTTGCACTAGTTTACTTTTGATATTAAAACTCTTTCAGTCAATTAAATTCTAGTCTGAGCCGGTCCTGAGCATGCATAAAATTCCTTTCTAAGGATTTCTTTCCACAAACCTACAACTTTCAGATTTTGTCCCACGGTGTTCTTCTTTCCCATTTTGAAATATCAGTTTTACTTTAGGACAAATTTACTTTTTTTTCCTTCAACAAAAATGTGTTTTTATTTCTCATACTCTCTTCTACTCAAAACACACATCATAATTTCCTTGCATATGGAGATGTTTCCCTTAATATTTCTAATATTTTTAGTTACATATACTAATCAACTTTCTTAACTCTTAGAAATCTTAATTTCTAGTAAAAACTAAGAAGTGAACAATTGTAAACTGTTTGTTATACCAGTATTCTTTAGATTGGCAAATTTACGAATATATTTTATAATTTCTAGAAGCATGTGCAACTTCATAGTATAATCTTCCAATAAAGCACAAGGCGTGTTTATCTTTAGTTTCTCTGTAATAAGGAAGCCAAATGTAGATAAACCTTTGTTCAGAAACAAATGTTTCACTATTTTATTTGGAAATGATCTACATATTCAATGAATTTCTATTATTTAACTTAGTAAAACTCTAAAGTTTCAAGTTACCAAAAAGATTTTGGAACAGCGTGAAAATTAATTAAGAGAAACCGCACTCAAATTGAGTCAGATTTGGCAGAGGGAGCTCTAATGCCTTACCTACCACTCATCCTCAGTTACAAATCCAACTGGAATAGAGGGAGCTTGCACACAGAAGCTCCTTTACATACTACTTTACTATCCCAGCAGGAGGGAGAAAGGCTTTCCTCATCCCCCCAGCAACAGACCAGCCAATGAGAGATGGTCACAGCTCATCCAATGAAAAGCCACTATATCTCCAGCGCCCAGTTTACTCCTTTTTGTTGATAACCTCCTTCCCAACTTCCTGCTCTCTATAAAATAGCATTCCATTACTTTTTTTGGCAGACTTGCCTGTGATTTTGCCACGGCTTGCTTGTCTGGATTGCAATTCTCTGCTATTCCTGAATAAACCCATCTTTTGCTAGTAAAACCACTGGCAGTTTGATGGTAAAGGTTAATATTACTTACTAGCCCATCTGGGGATCCAGAAAAGACCCCCCAACAGCACTGAGGCTGGTGAACAAACAGGGTACAGTACCCAAGAGTCAATTGGGCTTACTGCTTTCTTTTTTTTTTTTTTTTTTTTAAGATTTCATTTATTTATTTGACAGAGAGAGAGAGAGATCACAAGTAGGCAGAGAGGCAGGCAGAGGGAGAGGGGGATGCAGGCTCCCTGCTGAGCAGAAGAGCCCGATGTGGGGCTCGATCTAAGAACTCTGAGACCATGACCTGAGCTGAAGGCAGAGGCTTAACCCACTGAGCCACCCAGGCACCCCAGGCTTACTGCTTTCTTGCCGATCCTAGGGTTTGAGGGTAAGTTTTCTTCTAGATTTTGAGCTCCATGCTTTGTGTCTGAGCTATCTAGGCTTTATTTGGCATCTGTTTTAAAGCCTTTGTTTTGTTTTGATCTCTGAGAGTACTCATTTGACTTTTAGTCCAACTCTCCTTTGGAATCAGACTGTTCCTGATGGAACTGTGCAAGTTTTTGATCTTTATTCCCTTTGGAATTGTGCCTATTGGAAGTGTGCTAGCCTTTCATCCAACTCTTGCTTGGGATTGTGCTGCCCTTTTGTCTGATTCCTTCTAGAATCGGGTTGTTCCTGAAAAATCTCTAAGACATGGGATCCAGTCATCAAAATGCCATGATCATGCCTCCCCACCCGCTACTCCTAGCTGGGACTCTGGCCAGTTTTATGTTTAAAAACCATGGTCTCTCTGTATGCACATTTATAACTAAGTGGGCTAACTTAACCAAAAGTAATTTAAAACTTCAATGGCTATGATGGGGAATTTTTGATCTCCCCACACTTGTTTTACTCAAAATTAAATCAGAAAGCCATGGTTCCTTAAAATAAAAGAAAAGGAAAAGAAAAAAAACTGATTACAAAGACTTTTTTTTTTAAATATTTTCTTTATTTTACCTGTGTTTGGCAGGAGAGAGGCAGAGGGAGCAGGAGAGAGAGAATCCCAAGCAGGCTATAGGCCCAGTGCGGAGCCCAAAGCGCCACTCGATCTCACGACCCCAAGATGATAACCCAAGCCAAAATCAAGAGTCCCGACACTTAACTGATGAGCCACCCAGGCACCCCAGGATAGCTACTTTAAATAGTACCTCAAGACTTCTAGATGTTTTTGGAATTCTAAGTTTGCCTTTTTGCAAAAGACTATTTCTAAATTAACCGAGGCAAATAATTCAAAGAGGCAAAAATGGCTTCTGAGGTCCCTTTTTCCCCTTTTCCATCTTTTTTGTCTGCAAACGGCTGACGGCCACCTTGTGCTCAGGCCCCACCTCCAGTGCCATTTTGTTCTATTTTGTCTACTGAACTTACTTTTTCCTCTGAATCTCTCTCCATTCACTCCTCTCTTAAGCCAAGTGAAACTGCCTTTTTAAAGTTGTCTTCTGAGTATCTAAATACACTTCGAATTTCTTATGTTGCCTAGACTAGGGCCAAATTGTGGGCCATAGTTAAGCAGTTTCCTAAAGTGACTGAGGACCCCCATAAGTTTGCTGAAGAATTAATGCAGTTATTCAAACTTACCAACCTGATTTCTCAGATTTAAATCAACTAGTCCACATGCTTGTTGGTGAGGACCAGGCCAAACAGTGGATGAAACTAGCCTGAAGGAACCATCCAAAAGGGGATTTAGAGAAATAAACCTCTACCTTTTGGCACACTCCCTGGAAATCTCCACTGAAGGAGCATTTTCTACCTGCTGACTGGAACAAAATTCAGGCTTGCCCACTAAAGACTAATGAACCTGTCCATGACTATTAGAATCAGTTTAAATTCTTTTAAGAATGTTCTGATCCTCCTTTAAATGTTGAATCCACCCAGGTAGCATTTAACTCTATGTTTATTAATGAGCTGAACTGGGATCTTTCTCTTTTAGTTAAAAGGCCCAGGATGGGAAATTGATCACTCCAGGTTTAGTTAATATGGCAAACCAGCTTGCTTACATGCTAGATGACTCACCTAAAAGAAAGACCACTAAAATTCTCAATTTTCAACTCTGGCAAATGAAGGCCCCTAAACAAAACCAAAAACCTTCTAGTTTTTGCTGCTATTACAAAGGGCCAGGACAGGAGAAAAAGATTGTTACAAATTTAAGCACTTTGGTGTCTTCAGCCCTCTAGCCAGTCTTTCCAGTGTCCTCCTAATTCCCAATGATGTAGCTCTGAGGACCTACGTAGGTTCTATTTTTTTTTTTAAGATTTTGTTTATTTATTTATTTGAGAGAGGGGGGAGGGAAAGAAAGAATCTCAAGTGACTCCACATTCAGCATGGAGCCCCACACGGGGCTTGATCCCACAACCCTGAGATCATGTCCTGAGCCAAAAGCAAGAGTGGGACGGGGCGCTCAACCAACTTAGACACCCAGGTGTCCTACATGGGTTCTTCCCAGTCCTTTCTCTTAATCAGCTTAGAGAAACCATTCCTCAAATCAGGAATGAGTCTCTGCTTGTATTGACACTGGAGCTAGTTGTCAGTGCTCAACTCTACTGCTGTAAAGTGGCTCCTGCCCCAGGGCACTAAAGCAGTTCAACAAGTGGAGGGCTCTAATAAACCTCTACAAGTTCCTGTTTCTGAACCTATTACCTTTGGTCTAGGCTTTTTGAGAAACGCTCATCACTTTTCTCCTTAATTCTTCCATCCCAATTAATTTATTGGGCTGAGATGTCATAGAAACCACCACGCCAGAATTTCTCCAAAAGGGAAATTTAAATCTAGAAACTGACAGTAGTATTCGAATTAACCAACCAGGAGAATTAAATGCCCCTTCAGCATCTTTTCGATGCTCCATCTTTGATGGCACTATAGATGAGTCTGGGGACACTGATCATTTGTTCCTATGAATCAGCTACTATTCTCTCTATAGGCAAAATCTTCAACTGATATTGGTAGAATCCACAGTGCACCTCCCATCAAGATTCAAATAGATCCCTCAAAATTCTTCCCGGAATTAATCAAGGCCCTGTGGTAAAGAAGCCCTTCAGGGCATCAAGCCCATAATAGAAAATTACAAGGCTCAGGGCCTCATTATCCTCTGCACTAGTCCCTGTAATACTCTTATTTTACCCATGAGAAAACCCAATGTCCAATGATGGAGGTTTGTCCACAACCTCTGAGCAATAAACAACAGTTATCTCTTAGTATTCTGTTGTTCCTAACCTCCAAGTGCTACTAACATCCATTTCCACTGAAAGTAAATTTTTCACTGTGATTGATCTGTGCCATGCATTTTTGGTATTCCAGTGGATAAGAATAGCCAACATCTTTTTGCTTTCACTTGGGAAGGATAGAAATACACGTGGACAGTAATGTCCCCAGGGTTCTAGAGAGTCCTTATTTTCTACAAAACGTAGACGCTGATTTAGAGGATATAGTTTTCTGCAGGATCTATCTTGTTACGATACATAAATGATTTGCTTCTCTGCCCTCCTTCTCAAATCTGCTCACAGGAGGCAACATCTACCTGTTAAACCTTTTGGCCTTAAAGAGATATAAAGTCTCCGAAAAAAATTGCAACTTGTTCAATGCTCAGATTAGAGCATCTGATCTCAGAATAGAACTACATTTGCACCCAGATGAAACCTCTCATACCTGCTTAACACTGACAGATTACCTTTTGGCTCCTCATGATAATTTAGGGAAAATTTTCTAACCAATACAGCTTTTTCATGGTTTACCGAGGATTCTTATTTAAAGTATAAAAATGGTAAACATCGAGCCAGTATGCAGACTGCATCACGGGGAGCCCAGCTGATCAGAGGATCACAGACATGCCGCTCGCCATCTTGCCATCTTCCCCAACATGCTGGGCATGTCGCTCTTCCTGCTTGTCGGTTCTCCATCACTATGTGGCTGTCAACAATCCCAGGAACTAGGAATGAGGTTGGTGCTTTCTCTGCCCCAGGGTTTCGGGACATAGTCTGAGGCAAGATGCAAGGTAGGAGGGAGGGGCCTTCACATTTCACTTCATCCCTTTACCCATCACAACATACGAAACAACTACACCTGGATTTTTCCAAGCAAATTTTACTTCCTCAAACTCTTCCTTAACCCTCTGGAACAAGAAGCTATCACTGAGTAGGGCCCAGGATAGGAGTTTCTTTTCTACTCCCTCCCCCTAACATAAAAAGATAGATATATTTTTGTTAAAAATGGCAAACATCATGCTGGGGATACTCTTACAGCTTCCTTTGAAGTCACTGACACAGCACCTTTACCTTTGGCTACTTCGGCCCAACAGGCTGAGTTATATGCCCTTACCCAGGCTTGTAGTTTAGCCAAGGGGAAAACTGCTAACAGTTATACTGATAGTGAGTATGCCTTTGGAGTAGCTCACGATTTTGGAAAGTTATGGAAATGAGATTTCCTTACCTCCGATGGGAATAAGATTAAAAATGGCTCCTATGTCCAAAATTTATTAGATGCCATACTTTTGCCAGTGGCTCAAACTATTATTAATATTCATGGACATCCCAGACTCAACTCCCGGGAAGCCAGAGTAAGCCAACTCACCGATATTTCCACTAAAAACGCTGTGCTCAAGGAAACCAATAGCCAAGCCATCCTCACAGTACAAGAGGATATTCTCCTAAATGACGATTTGGACAAATTGACCACAGCTGCCCAACAGTTGGCCCCAGAAAGGAGAAACAATAATAGAAATCTAATAATTGTTGGTTCAATAAAAATGAAGAACTATCCAAATACCAATCTGGCCCTACCAGAAATTCTAAAATCCCCAATACTTACAACTGTACATGCATTCAACCATTGGTCTGCTGACAAAATTTAACATTCATGAATCAATGTTGGTTAGAAAAGTTAATAAGACCACAAAAAGTACCCACCTTTGCTTGTCCACCTGTCCAAAGTACAGTCCTGGGAAACCTGTCCATAACACCCCTAGGTATTTTAAATTGCCCAATGGACCATTTGAGGTTTGGCATATGGATTTCATGCAGCTCCCCCCACCTCGTGATATAAATATATTTTAGTCATAGTTTGTGTGTTTTATCACTAGACTCAAGATTTTTCTTTTAGACAGGGCAGACCTCTTCTGTGGCTAAAATTCTTTAGAAAAAATTATCCCTATCTCAAACTATATAGTGATCAGGGAACCCATTGATTAGTCAGCTGCTTTGACAAGTCTGTGCTACTTTATGACACTTTCATTGCACATACTATCCTCAGTCTTCAGAGTTAGTAAAATGCACTAATGGCATTATTAAGACTCAATTGGCAAAATTTGCATAAACCCTCCAAATACCATGGACTAAAGCATCGCTATTGGTCCTTTAAATCTCAAATCCACCGCCCTTGGAACGCGTAGACTCTCAGCCTTTGAGATAGTCACAGGACATCCAATATATCCAGCCCCTGTCTCCTTTTATTCATAGTTGATAAAAGGAGATAGACTTCAATAGCATGAAGGCCTAGTCCCATCTTTTAAAAATAACCATGCTTTGGTACAGCAATATTTTTGCACCATACTCTTGGGAGATGATAAACATCACACCTTGCAACCTGGAAAAAGACATCTCTAGAAAGACACTTCAACGTCACTGGAAAGGCCTTTACCGGAACTGATAACCAAACTTTGTGCTGCCAAACACCAGGAATAGACTCTTGGATTCACATGACACATGTAAAAAAGTGCCAAACCCTGACTAGACCTGCACCCCACCTGCTGACCTGAAAGTAAAGATTTCCTGGAATTGAAGCAGATGACGTCTGATGAGGCAGCTTTTCCTAGACGTTCAGGCCAGGCCTTTTTCTCACTGATGCTTCTGCTTCTTTTTCATGGAAAGACAAGGCCTTTGTCTGTCTTTCTCAAGCTCTTGTGAAAGGGGGAAACTCTTCTTTTGTTTTCATTTTTGTTTTTGTTAAGTAAGCTCTACACCCAATGTGGGGCTTGAACTTAAAACCCCGAGATCAAGAGTCACATGTTTTCACAACTGAGCCAGCCCGGTGCCCCAAGAAATTTTGCAAAATTATTTTAAGTTTCACCTTTGGTTGCCTGTTGATTTTTTTAAAGATGTACCCAGTAAGATGATGCTAGTGTTTCAAGATGAACCCCAATACTTATGACCTTGAGAAAAAGTCTTTAGATGAGAAACACCTGAGGATTGTCCCTCCTAACTTTCCCTGTTACTCAAATTTGACCTCAAGTGGTTTCCAACCGTTAAGCACTTTCATTCCAACATAGGACCAGACAACCAGCAAAGGTCCTTCCTGGCACTGAGGTACAAAACCACTAATACAAAGAACCTGACTCGGCACCCGAGTGGCTCAGTTGGTTAAGCGTCTGCCTTCGGCTCAGGTCATGATCTTAGGGTCCTGGGATTGAGTCCCGAGTCAGGCTCACTGTTCAGCAGTCTTCTTTTTCCCTCTGCCCCTCCCCCAACTCATGCTCAAGTTTGCTCACTCTCTCTCTCACACACAAAAATTAATTAACTAATTAATTAATTAAAAAAAGTACCTACTGATCACCAATACTTTCAGAAAAAGATCTCAATCCAAAAGAAAAAATGTGAAAAGGTATTAAGAGAAACCTCACTAAAATTGAGTTGCGAGGTTGGGCAGGGGGAACTCTCATGCCTCACCACTCATCCTCAATTGCAAATCCAATCAGAGATAGACCTTGCACATGGATGCTATTTAGATACTATTTTATTATCCCAGAGGAGGGAAAAAGGCTTTCCTCATTCCCCCAGCAATAGCTCAGCCAATAAGAGATGGTCACAACTCAGCCAATGAAAAGCCACTCTACCTCCAGCTCCCAGTTTATTCCAATGGACTTTTTCTTGATAATAGCCTTCCAAACTTCCCATTTTCTTTTTTTTTTTAAGATTTTATTTATTTATTTGCAAGAGAGAGAGAGAGCGCACAAGCAGTGGGGAGCTCCATCCCAGGACCCTGGAATCATGACCTGAGCAGAAGGTAGACACTTAACCAACTGAGCCACCCAGGCACTCCCCCCTCAACTTCCCACTTTCTTCTAAAAAAGCATTCCTCTCCTTTTTTTTGGCAGACTTGCCGATGGTTTCCCCCTAGCTTGCTTGTCCCAGATTGCAATTCTCTGCTATTCCTGAATAAACCTATATTTTGCTGGTAAAATAACTGGCAATTTAACTTTTAAGGTTAACAAAAGCCATATATGCCATACAATATATGCCATACAATATATATGCCATACAATATAATTATTGCTAACAAATTCACCTAAAAACTCTTATTCCACTTATATCTATCTAAATCACTTGCTCCCAAAAATTACATTTAGACTTTCCATGAAAACTTCATGAAGCATTAGACAAAGTCTGCCATCATCCCAAGCTGTTTCTTCCTGATAAATTTTGAAACAGAGATGTAACATAAACTTATTTGACTAGTAAACCCAGGCAGGATAAAAGTTGTATGTCTGCATTATAGTCAATGTTGATAACTCTAAGGACATGTCTACTTTAATTAAACTAATGAACTTCAACTAGCTCTAATATCAAATATATTTCCAGATCACATAAAATGAAAAGCGCTGGGTCAGTTTGTTATATTTCTGAGAACCTTAGGAATATTTAATCTATAAGCACTTAATTTTAAGCCAATTAAATAGAGCTCTTTACAAATTGATTTTGGCAACACGATCCAGAGGTAGAAAAATATAACACATGTAATTATACATACACGTGCATGCCACACACACACTATACACACACACACACACACACACACAGTAGAAAGAGAGAGAGAGACATATACACATACAGACACAACAGAGACCCTCCACAGTTATTGCCTTAAAGTTTTAGCCATGAGTCAGGGACAACACAAAACTCACCAGTTTACAAAAGAATAGTTGAATCCAATTTTGTTTTGTTTTGTTTTTTGGCAGTTGGAATAAGTCCACCTGCTCAAATGGCTAAAGCTTTTTCTACTAACATTTGTAGAGAAGAAATTTGAGATCTTTCTTTCTTTCTTTGAGAAAGAGAGAGAGTGCGAGCGCGTGTGCATGGGGGCGGGGGGTGGCAGCACAAAGGGGTAGAGGGAGAAGCAGACTCCCTGCTGAGCAGGGAGCCCAATGCAGACTTGATCCTAGGACCCCAGGATCATGACCTGAGCCAAAGGCAGACGCTTAACTGAGCCACTCAAGCACTCCTGAGATTTTTCATTAGCCTAATTCCCAAATACCTTCCTGCTCCCCTGCCTTTTTTCTTCTTCTAATGAGAAAGTTCTCCCTAATGTTTGCATTTCAAGGAATGGCTCTTAAGTCCTAGAGAAGAGGGGGTAGAAAATCTACATCACAGAGGCACAGAGAAAATATACCAGTTCTCTTCCAGGAATTTTGGGATATTATCAGAGGTCTAGAGTAATTACACTTTAAATTTTTCCTTTCCTTAAGTGCAACACAATTCTGTTTCCAATATTCTGATATTTTACAATATCTACAAGCATTTTGAGATGAATGGGGGGAGGTTTGGAACTGGTAAAGACAGATGAGTTTTGAACTTCTTCTAGAGCCACATTTTTGATTTTGTAGAGAGCTGCAAGACAAAACAGTTGTTTCCCATTCCCCAAAGACCAGGATGATAGCCTGAACACCAAGGGACGGGCCCCCTTTTCCAACTAAATTTAATTATTTGTATCAAGGAGATTTGATTTCTGACAAAAGAGCTTTATAATTTAAATCTGTTGATATCCAGGGGACATGAATTCTTTGTGCTGGGGTTCCAGGACACTTCCACAAAGGACATGGCATGGGAAGGCCTGAAGGAGGCAGAGCCTGGTTCCAGAGCCCTGAACAGCAGGAGGAATTGGAAGTGACAGCAAAGCAAACTGCCGCCAGTCTCAGGAGCTTCTGCTAAATTCACTTCCTGACTCAGTCTCACAGGACTAACCTGCATACCTGGAATGGGAGATCGGGCTGAAGTGTTCTCTATAAATCTTTCAGGGAAAGGGAAGTGAAAATAGGCAGATGGAACTAAGACAGGGAAATTGACAGGAACCCATGGAAAAAAAAAGCTTTTTTTTTTTTTTTTAATTTGCTCTTTTTCCTGATTCTGTTCTTGCTAGGACCCGCACTCTCATCTCACACGTCTTAATGTATGTCTTCCTTGTAAAGGTCAAGTTAACGATTTCTTTGGAGTTTTCCAGCACATTAGATAACATCTGAGTGACCAGGCTAGGTCCTAATGTATATTTTCCAAGACCACTGACTCACCAAGACCCTTGGCTCTAGGGCATAAGGGACTTATAAAGGACACAAGTGCTCTTTGTAAGAGCACTTGTCCTTGTTTGACCAGTTCCTGGATTCCTGAGAGAATGCGTACTCCAGACCACTGTCCTTAGTAAAAACTCCAGGCCCCAAGCAAAGATGAGACTCATTTCTTCTTTTCCTTTCTGAATCTCCCAGAAGCTGTGTCTGTATCTGCTCTCTATCTTCAATAAACCCTGCTCTCACTTCCTGCTGGCTTGCCTTTCATTTCTATCCTGCACATAGCCAAGGACTCTCTTGGCTGTTCCTGCAGGACGCCTCTGGGTCCTGGGACTTGGTCTGCCTGCATCAGAGCCAACTTTTGAGAAGGGGAATTACATTGGATGTGAATGTTAATTTTTGTTCTAATATTGTCTAATTTCTGTTCTCCCATCTTGTTAAGAGAGTCCCTAAGGTTAGCCATTATATTTCTTTTTAATTTAGCCTTCCCATAAGTACCAGTAAGACAACTGTTTAGGTCAGAGCCCTCTAAAAAAGTTTTGTTGGGTGTCAAATCATTTCTCTTAAAAATATATTTTTTTACATTTTTTATTTAAATTCAATTTAGTTAACATATAGTGTATTATTAGTTTCAGGGGTAAAATTTGGTGATTCATCAATTGCATATAACACCCAGTGCTCATTACATCAAGCGCCCTCCTTGATGCCCATCACCCAGTTATCCCCATTGTCCTACCCACCTCCCCTCCAGCAACCCTCAGTTTGTTTCTTATAATTAAGAGTCTTTCATGGTTTGCCTAAAAAGTTGTTTTCAATCTAGAAGTTTCTCCAAAGGTTCCATCATTTGGCCATTGATGACTAGGATCTATTAATCTTTTTTTTTTTTAAAGATTTTATTTATTTATTTGACAGAGACCACAAGTAGGCAGAGAGGCAGGCAGAGAGAGAGAGGGAAGCATGCTCCCTGCTGAGCAGAGAGCCCGATGCAGGGCTCCATCCCAGGACCCTGAGATCATGACCTGAGCCGAAGGCAGAGGCTTTAACTCACTGAGCCACCCAGGCACCCCAGATCTATTAATCTTAATAGGGACTCAAACCAATAAGTCTTTTTATGAGTTAACCATGGACACAAGAGGTATCCCAAAGGAGAATGTAAGAGATGCAGGCTTCACGAGATCCAGACAAGTTGCTCCCAGAGTCAGCCTAAGTAAATATCAGCCTAAGTAAGTACAGACACTAATTATAAGAGGCCCAGTTTTAAATGGCTTTTCCAAACACAGGGAATCACGTGTGTCTCCATCCCCCCCCCCACCTTTTTATTTTCTAAGTTTGGGTCCACAGTCTATTCAGCTGCTCCTCAGATGAATATGCATCCTACAACTGGTAAAGACCAGAAAGAATATTCTCACTGGTCATAAAACAGACAATAGAAAATGGTGAACATCTCCTGGAAGGAAAAATAAACAATAGAAAACAAGAATACTTATTACCAAATCTTTACGAGAGTCACTATACCCAAAGAACTAGTTCCACAAATATTGTCCTGTTTAGACTATCTACAGTTAGAAAAGAAAAGAAGAAAAATACTCTCACTTCTACTGGATCCTGCAGGCTAAGATCCTGGAGACTGACATGGTAAGAATTCTTACCTTCTGCCAGCTTTTTGTCAGAGGTCCCAGGATCTCTTGGCTGCAGCAGTCCCAGAGCCGGTAGTGTCCAGCCAGTGAAAATCCCATCCAGGTTGCCAAAACTGTAGGGACAGAAAAGTTTTTTCTTCTTCCTTTCTAGGTTCCTTGGATAGTCTAATGATTACATTGATATTAGAGAGATTAACAGAAGAAAAACAAACAAAAGTTTAGTAACACATACACATGGAAGAGACCCAGAAAAACTGAGTAAGGCTCTGAAATGCCTAAAGCCATTACCTTAAAACCATCTTCAGCTAAAGACAAAACAAGATACTGGGAATAGAGAGTCAGCTTTGAGAGGTTATCTAGAAAACACAATAAAGAGGGGTAAGGTTGTTACGCACATCTAAGTCATTGTCTTCTCCATTGGTAAAAGTTCCTAAAGATTGAGTTATCCCCTTTTCCTGGTAAAGCAAGGGAGACACCCTTACAAATAGAGATTTTTTCCTTATACATGTAAGAGTCTCTTATAAAAAGGTAACTTCTTTTTGGTTTTCAGAGTTCCTAAGGTTGCAGTTTCTTAAAAAATAATCAGCCTAAAACAATCCTTATACCAGAGAGACATATTTTGGGGTGGTAAATGGTACTCCCTTATAGTGGCTATACTAGATAAATTCCAAATTCTCAGTGGTTTAACCCAATAAAAGTTTATTTTTCATTCTCACAATGGTCCCATAGAAGAGGTGATGGTTGGGTAGCTCTCCTCCAACCAATGACTCAGGGCCCTCGGTTCTCTTTTTATAATAGCTCTACCATCTTCGACGTACATCTCCTGAGATCCCCTTGAGGGGGTTCTTTAAACCAACCACCTGGAAGTAGAAAACAGTATGGAGGATGACAACAAAAAGGAATTTATGGGCTACACCTAAGAGTGTACACAATTTTTCCACTCACATTCTATGGCCATGTCAAACAAGTGAGGTTGAGAAATATTTTGCCATGTGTTAGGTAGAAAAAGAAATGTAATTGATAATCTGCAGCAAGGTCTGCACAAAAGCAGAGTAAGAAAGGGCAATTTTACAGGGTCATTAATTCTTCTACTAACTTTTCAGAAACATGGTCCACTTTCCAGGTGGACAATGCATTGTGAAGAGCATCCAGGCAGAAATAATAAAAGGAAATGTGTAATAGTACGGGGTGTGAGAGGAAGAGCAGGTTGTCTGGTGTGACTGGAGTGTAAGATCCAAGGGTAGCAGGACATGAAACCGAGCGATCATTTAGTTCATCTCCACAAAACTTATCCAACATTTACAATATGTTTTATATATACTTTTAGGAGTTGAAATGAGGAGAAACATAAAGAACAGATATCATTCTCGAAGAACCTCCAGTTCAGTGATACCACAAAATAGAAAACTGTGATTAAGAAAAAAGATAGACTCCAGACAAATTTAAGAGAAGAATCAATAGGACTTTGTGTCTGATTGGGTAAGAGAAGGCAAGAAAGGTGAGCAGAATTGACTGGTGGTGAATAAGAAATACAAAATAACTTCCAGACTTCTAATTTGGGAGATTAAGTAACTAGGAGAGAGAATATAAGAATAGAAATATGTTTGGGGATGAGTAGAATCAATTAATGAAACTAACTTTAAACTTTTTGAGCTCCAGAGACTTATGGGACATTCACAGCAAGACTAGGAAGCCTTCAAAATTACATATATGAGCACTATGTATACTAAAATTGGAATAGTACAGAGAATAGCATGGCCCTAAAATGTTGTTCTTTGGTCTCAGCTGGTTAGAACCAGGCTCCATCAGTTGTTTCTCCCTTTGTTCTATTTGCTGCATCTCCTACTTGAACTACTTTTCATTTGGTCAATAAAAACTTTTTTATCATATAATAATAATAAAAATTTTTTTTAAAAACTCTCATAAAACCTCATATAGCTCTCACTTCATTAGATGAAAGATTTTTAAAGATTTTATTTATTTTTGTGAGACAGAGAGAGAGACAGTGAGAGAGTGAGAGCGAGCACGAGCAGGGGGTCCGGCAGAGGGAGAAACAGACTCCCGGTTGAGCAGGGAGCCAGATTCGGGGATTGATCCCAGGACTCCAGGATCATGACCTGAGCTGAAGGCAGAAGCTTAACCAACTGAGCCACCCAGGTGCCCTAGATGAAAGATTTTTAAAAAGAAAAGAAAGGACTTGCTTACTTCCTCTGCCCGTTGTAGATTTCTGCCCACTCATAATAACGAAACTAGTTTCATTATTGTATGTCATTAGTGAATTTCGAGTTGACAAAACTAGTAGATTCTTATCACTCTGCCTACCAAATGTCTTTGGGAATATGACACTGTTTGACCATCCCTCCTCTAATTAACACTATCTACCACTTAGCATGATGACAATGCTCTTTTCTGGGGTTCTTACTAATTGACTAACCTACTAACTTCTTACTAACAGGTTAGATGTTCTTTTTAACTGCTCAGTTTCTTGGATGACTCTTCTGTCTCTACCTACTTCCATAATTGGCCCCTTTTCCTTCTTCATCCATGTGGCAATCTCATCTACATCTCACTCCTCAACTATCAGTTTCATCAAGGATCTCACTCACATGCCTCCAGGAAGGAGGGAGGTGGCCAAATGAATGGGGAATATATATGCACGTGCATACCCTGAGTGAAGAGTTGGGTTCATGACCAAAAAGGGCAGCTACTCCTCAGTTCCCTTTGATATTTGCCATATGAAAATGCCAAGCACTATGCCCAGATCATCTGATTTATTAAGAAAAGCCACCCAGACTTAAATTATTCATTTTTCTCTTGGTACTCTATCCTAATATAAAAAGGAAAAAGGGAAGAAGTGTTAGCCCTTATAACAAGTTTCATTTTCCAGGAAGTTCAAAGGCAAATTTGTTTTAATAAATTTCCAGTGTATTGTTAAGTTAAAAGTACCACTCTGAGTTCATGTGTTAGGGATCTCCAGAGAAACAGAACCAATAGGATACATATAGATATTTATTTAGGAATTTATTATAGGAATTGGCTTATGTGATTTTGGAGACTAAGAGGTCCCACAATTTGCTGCCTGGAAGTGGCAGAACCAGGAAAGCTGGTGGTATAATTCTGTCCAAGTTCAAAGGCCTGGAGTCTTGAGGCTGATAGTATAAGACCAGGTCTGGGTCCAAAGGCCTAAGAACTAGGAGTACTGATATCTGATCACAGGAGCAAATGGATGCCTCAACTCAAGCCCAGAGAGTGCATTCACCCTTTTCCTCCCTTTCTGTTTTATTTAGGGACTCAACAGATTGAATGATGCTCACCCGCCTTGGTTAGGGTTATCTTCTTTATGCAAGTCTACTGATCCAAATGCTAATCTCTTCCTGAGACCTGAGACACGCCCGGACCTGACACATTCAGACCTGACACACGCCCAGAAAGAATCTTTTACCAGCCCTCTGGCATCTGTTGGCCCAGTCAGGTTGACACCTAAACCTAACCACCCAGGACACTTGATTATGAATTCAGGCTTTACCTCTCATTGGCTGTTGTCATTTACCCTTATTATGGTTCAGTTTCCTCATCTTAAAAATGGGACTTCTGGGGGATTGGAGTGGCTCAGTCAGTTGACTGTCTGACTATCTGACTTTGGCCCAGATCATGATCCTGGGATCCAGCCCCACATCGGGCTCCTTGCTCAGTGGGGAGCCTGTTTCTCCCTCTCCCTCTGCCTGCCACTCTCCCTGCTTGTGCTCTCTCTTGCTCGAAAAAGTAAATAAAATCTTAAAAATAAATGGCGCTTCCCATCAAAAAAAATGAAATCTTGCCATTTGCAAAGATGGAGATGGAACTAGAGGGTATTATGCTAAGCAAAATAAGTCAATTAGAGAAAGACGATTATCATATGATCTCACTGATAGGAGGAATTTGAGAAACAAGACAGACGATCATAGGGGAAGAGAGGGGAAAATGAAACAAGATGAAACCAGAGAGCGAGATGAACCATAAGAGACTCTTAATCTCAGGAAACAAACTGAAGGTTGCTGGAGGGGAAGGGGGTAGGAGGGATGGGCTGACTGAGTGATGGACACTGGGGAGGGTATATGCTAATATGAGTGCTGTGAATTGTGTAAAACTGATGAATCACAGACCACAGACCTGTACCACTGAAACAAATAATACATTATATGTTAATAAAAAAAATTAAAAATATTAAAAAATAAAATAAAATAAATGGGGCTTCCAATATTACCAAAATTAATTGGATAGAATAAACACTTAGCAAATGTTGGCTATTACTGTGATCATTATGTAAGGTCCTATATGCTGTTCCCCACTTTGTCCAAGTCTATATTCTGTCTCCTAATTTATATATTCATACTACTGATATTTTATTTATGTATATTAGTATATTATTGAAAACTTAGTTCTATTCAGTCATTTTTAGAGTAAAGTAGGACGTTACTGAGGGCATTGTCAAATAAGATCTCTCCTCCGTGTATAAGTTTGGGACTAAATAATATCAGAATATCACTTTTATATCCAGCAAAGGTGAGTGGAGACAATGCACAGAGTGAACTTAAGACTGTATCACAGAAATGAACACATTGAAGCCCTTCCTCCATTGATCACAGAGGACGAAAGCTATCACACTGGGGCAGGGTCCTTATCAAATGGCAAAGAGCTGACAACAATATACCTCTTCTCCCGGCATAACAACTCAAGTAAAAGACAGGGGAAGAAGCTGCCTTGATTAGATTTAACTACTTTTCCCAGAGTCACAAATCAGTTAAGTTTCTCCTTTCCTAAGAGTAAGTAAACATGAGAGATGGATAGAGACTGGAGGAATTACCCTGGCTCAGGACAGATCTCCTCTAACATGTAACAGCTTTTATTCACTTATTTCATTATTCTTAAACAGATCAGCCAGAAATGACAACCCCCTTGCCAAAGAACCAAAATCAAGTGAAAAATCTTACTCTTCTCTTTTTAAGGACCCTCCCTAATAGCAACCATAGCTCATTTGGACATTCTCCTATGAACACTAAGGGATAGCTGGCTTTATACCCAAGAAGGGTCTACAACAGATTCACTGAATAAACTAGCTCCACATCACACCATACCCTACTCATTTCTTTAAAAAAAAAAAAAGATTTTATTTATTTATTTGACAGAGAGAGAGAGAGATCACAAGTAGGCAGAGAGGCAGGCAGAGAGAGAGGGGAAAGCAGGCTCCCTGCTGAGCAGAGAGCCTGATGCGGGGCTCGATCCCAGGACCCTGAGATCATGACCTGAGCCGAAGGCAGCGGCTTAACCCACTGAGCCACCCAGGTGCCCCCCTACTCATTTCTTATGTTATCTCCTATTTCAAGTTCTTTCCAGCCCAATTGTTCAACATAGATCTTCAGAAGTTCTGCAGTAAAACTAAATGACAACATAAAAATGTTCCGATACTAATGCCAACAAAGGAATATACCAATTTAGATCTATCTTTCTTATGAAATGCCCTGGAAGAAATTAAAAAAAAAAAATTAAATTTCCTTACAAGTGGGAGTCCAAAGAGTTAAAGTATAAAATCCAATTATCTTCCCCTTGTAAGTTAATTTTTTAAAGACATTAAAGTCCATACTTACTTCTCTACAATTACTGCCCTGTCTTGGCAGGAACATCTTACTCAGACACTGGGATGGGTAGTAAGTTCTTTAGCAGCTGTAGCCTGGAATCTCTTATTACTGAAATACACGTGGTCTATCACTCACATTGATAAATCCAGAGCTAACAGATGATTGCACAAGATAATCAAGGCATGCACCTTTTAACAGTTTCACCTGTTTCTTAAATTAGTCTCTTTTCTCCTCTATTTTATGTAGGGCTCTTATCATTTGAGGGTTTTAGTAACTAATTTCTTCTCCATTTTCATGATCTCTCAATTTCTCTCTCCAGGCCTTGCCATTTGATTTTCCAACATCCTTTTTAGAACTCTGGGGTAAGCACAAGAAGCCATTAAGTTCTTTATGTTCAAAACCATCCACAGTTTACCTTCACCATCCTAGAATGGATAATCCCCCCAAAATAATAATAAACCCTGCCCTGAATGTCATCTTCTGTCTGGCTTACCTTTAATATGGTTCCATTTGTCTGTCTTCCCCCGCAGTCCCAATTTTCTCATTTTTTGAGCATATTCCCTCAGGACACAGGATTCTTCATGTGCACCATTCGCCAGTAACAGTTTTGTCAACTCTAAACTCATCCAGCAATTCTTTGAAGGGGTTATGCTGCTCATCCCCTCTCAAATCTATTCAGATTTTCTGGAGTCATTTGGAATAGCTGCCCCATCTTCAAGGGGTGGTTCACCACTTGGTCCTCCCATATGTATCATTGAAGTGAGTGATAGGTAAGTAAATGGATCCCAACACCATTCCTGCCTGGCAGCTTGGAGTTGAGACAAAAGACATCAGTCATGCAGGCCAGTCCCAAATCTGCTTAAACTTCCAGTTGTTCCCATTTCCTTCATCAGAGGTCTAATCCAAATCAAGCCAGGATCCTCATCACATTTCAAAGGAAGTGAGAAGTTTTAAAGTTTACCAATTTGAGCCTTGGATCATTTAATAAGATGAACAGATGATATGCAACGTGATGGAAAATACATCAGATAAAAATGGGGCTGGCAATTAGGGGAGTTTTGTGTTGTGCTTTTTATTTGATTCAGTTAGGGGCTCTCTTTATTTGCAAGACCCAAAGCCTTTAGATTTCAAGCATAATAAAAAGAACTGGGATTTACTAGAATAGTTTAAATTAAATTTTTTTTCAGAGGTAAATATAGTAAATTGTCTCAACTTATTGAAATCTGGTGGTAGGTTCATTATATTAGTAGCTACATGTTTTTGAATATTTGAAATATTTCATGATAAAAACGGGAAGTTTTTTTTTTTTTTTTAATTCCAGACTTGGGCCCAGTGTAGCACCAAGATGTTAGGTTTCAAAGTGCTAAAGGTCCCCTTTTCCCTTTCCAGTTCAGAAACAGTTGAAAATACACAGAGAAATCAGATGAAGATTATGACATCATCTTTAGCATTTGTGAAATAGCTTGGAGAATGCTGCTTTAGATCTTGAGCCAAGTGCCTTACTAAACTTGGTCTCTGAAATCAACTCATTCTCACCACAGAGGATTGATCTAAGCATACCCTCTCTGCCTGCATGCAGATCTGAAAATACAGGCACAAGCTACTGAAGTGTGGAAAGGGACATGAGAGTTTCCTTAGGTACTTAAAATAGTCTATTTCTTGATCTGCAGTGATTTCACGAGTATATAAATATGTAAATAGCTGTCAAGGTGTACACTTAAGATTTCTGTATTCTCCGTATGTAATAGTCTACTAGGGCTGCCATAACAAAATACCAGAGATGGGGTGGCTTAAACAATCAGGAATTATTTTCTTGCAGTTCTAGAGGCTGGAAGTCCAAAGTCAAGGTACCGACAATGTTCTCCTGAGGCCTGTCTCCTTGGCTTGTAGAGAGCTGACTTCTCTGTGTCCTCACATGACCTTTTCTTTGATCTCTTGATCTTCGTATAAGGACACCAGTCCTATTGGAATAAAGCCCCTCCTTGGTGACCTCATTTAACCTTAATTACCTTTTTAAAGGCCCATCTCTTAATACAGTCACATTGGGGTTAAGTCTTCAACATATTAATTTGGGGGAAGGGACACACATTTCAATCCATTGCACCATATATGGTATATTTCAATAGCAAACCTTAAATTAAAAATAAATAAAAGAAGCAAATATTCATAAAATGAGAACACTTTAATAAAAACAGAGACCGAATTCACTGTATGCGTTTAAGATGTCCTATCCTTTCTGAGAAAAATATTGATAGAGGGGCACCTGGGTGGCTCAGTGGGTTAAAGCCTCTGCTTTCGGCTCAGGTCATGATCTCAGGGTCCTGGGATCAAGTCCCACATCGGGCTCTCTGCTCAGCCGGGAGCCTGCTTCCCCCTCTCTCTCTGCCTGCTTCTGCCTACTTGTGATCTCTGTCTGTCAAATAAATAAATAAAATATTTTTTTAAAAAAGAAAAATACTGATAGGGAAAAGAATACAAGAGAACTGGAAACCTATGGAAGAAGAAGTAGCAAAGGGACCACAGAGGATTGAGAGGGATCTGGAAGCAAAGATCAGCTTTTACTGCTTTACAGGTAGAAGTTAGTTTGGGAGAGACTAAGCTCCCTTGTTCTAGAACCAGCTGGTGTACTCAGGTGTGGCCCATCAGCTGTCCACTTTGTGATGAGAGTGAGGGAAAACAAAGGGGAATGGGGCTGGCCCTAAAGGAGGCAGTGGGGGAGAGCAGCAGGAAAGAGGCAAGAGAGAGACCAACCAAGGATGGGGGAGAGGAGGAGAAAGGGAGGGAGGAAAGAGAGAGAGTAGACAGGGAGAGGGGTGAATAAATATAACTCCACAAGAGATAAAGATATGACTTAATGTTTAAGTAAATGAACTCCGGAGGCTGACCGCCTTGGTTTCTGTCCCAGCTTAGTTACTTAAGTGCTACATGACTATGGGGAAATCACGAAATTGCTCAGTACCTCAGTTTCTTAATCCGTCAAATGAAGCCAAGAATACTACCGACCCCATATGATAATCTGTAGAATCCAATGAGATAACATGTCTAGCTTGGCATATGTTTAAGCAAGTACTCTAGAAACGTCTACTGTTAAAGACTTCTGGGGCACCTGGGTGGCTCAGTGGGTTAAAGCCTCTGCCTTCGGCTCAGGTCATGATCTCGGGGTCCTGGGATCGAGCCCCGCATCGGGCTCTCTGCTCAGCGGGGAGCCTGCTTCCCCCTCTCCCTCTGCCTGCCTCTCTGCCTACTTGTGATCTCTCTCTCTCTCTGTCAAATAAATAAATAAAATCTTAAAAAAAAAAAAAAAAGACTTCTACCTGGGATCCAAGGTATAAGTGAGAGATTAGGACCTACCCACCTCTGAAAAGCTAGTGAACACGCCTAGCTTGAGAAATAGTCCGATCCTGCTTACACTCCCATGCTTGCTTCTCCTGCTGGGCCTAGATTTGTATAATTACAGCCGAACATCGAAAGCCCAATAGACAGATTGCTCTGTTTAGCGGAGCTGCGGTGGCTGGGAAGGGCACGGTAGTTCTCATGTGATTTTATTTAAGCCTGAGATCTCCCAGCATAGACCCAATTTCCCATCTAGGAAATAATGATATCCTGCCTTCTCATGATAAGGCTAAGTGAGAAGTCTGCAGTCCACAAATGTGATTTTTCTACGTGGGTTATCTTGCTTGCTTTTTTTCATTGAAACAGCCAAAGAAAATACAGCAAAGACCATTTTATTCCCCTCCACTGTGTTACAGACTGATAGATCACATGAACCCCTGAGGGGGATCCTTTCTGAAATGTGAGAGGGCGGGTGTTTTTGCTTATTTTCTAGGTGGGTGCTTTTTTCCTTGCCAATGCCTATCTCCAGAGACCACAAGACCGCGCGGTAACTGCGAGCTGAAATACCACAGGTTATGTTTACCGCGTGTGTTTATTAAAAGGTGTTAACAGCTAATTGCAGAGCATTACCCACTTAAAGCTACCTCAAATGGTATTATTACCTCGCGTCTGAGGAATGTTTCCTTGGCCTAGATTTTTAATAGCTTCCGTGAAGAATATGGTCCTGTAGGAGATGCCAAATTTGTGGCTTCATCCAGTGCAATTCAGAGGGCCGACAGGATGTGGTTCAACAGTTAGGGGCTTGCAGTGAGTCAGCTACGGAGACAAATGTTTCCATGGTGACCTTCCCAATTCATTCAGTGTGAGGCCTCCGTACACCCATGAGGATTAATGACATGGCATTAACACTGATAATCATAATGAAGAGAGCTGTCTGAGAGTGGGGCAACCCAACCCTGACATTTGTGAGGAAATAGGATGGAGGAATTTAGCCAATGTGTAGAGGAAGAAAATATTGAACTACGGGGAAAGGAAATCCATTTCTTCTTTTTTATAGAATAGTTTTCCTGCCAGCAGAGACCCTGCTGCTGGCAGACTTCTATAGTCTCCCCTCTGGGAATTCTCTTAGTAGTACAATAAAATGGTGGTGGAAATAAATAACCTAAGAAGTGATTCACTAAAGGTCAATGGAAGCAAGATGAGAGAATACGGAAGGGACACACGCTTAAACTCTACTCAATGATCATGTTTTATTTGGTTAGTCATTTGTTTAAATACTTTTGAATGTTTCTTAGGAAAGCCTTTTCGGAAAAGTCTTTTTACTAAGCAACTTCTCTTTTTCTTTAGCTTCATGGCACCCCTTTTGTTCCTTTCAGGGAAAAAACATTCTTTTCATATTGTGCTAATATAGCAATGTGTTATTTCAGCGTACAGAGATGGAGGGCATTATACAAACTGATAAAGTGAAACATTAGGAGCCTACAGTCTAACTCAGATGCCAGCCTGGGTAAAATTATAGACAGAGAGATTATGCTTTCCCAGAGCAGGATGCAGATATCCACAGGCTCTCAGAGGACTAGGCTTTGTGATTTAGTTAGATGTTTGCATGGGTATCGCCATTATTAAATTTCAAGATTCCATAGAGCAGAAACTTCATCTTGTTCATGTTTGGCATTGCCAGCTCCACTCCCAAAACACGCACACACAGACAAATATACAGAGGTGTGTGTGTGCGCGCGCGCACACACACACACACACACTAATCTAGCATCCTCCTTTACACACCACATGACCACATTTCTATTAAATAAATGGATTTGATCAGCCATGTAAAATCTCAGATGAAGCAATTAGGTACGTTGTATATGAAGTTCTAGAAATCCATAAAGTCAAATTACAATGGTTTTTAAAACTATGTAGCACTGTTTTGCTTCCTTAAATGTTTAGACAAGTGGATTTGACACAAATATAATAATGCCTAAAAGGCAGTAAATGAAAAACATGTGTGAAAAAAAACTAAGGGGCTTTCAAGGCAGCCCAAATTATTCAGATTGATTATATGATGTCTGCAGCATGCTGATGACTGGACCTACTGTGGCATTTATTAAGCCATCAAATATTTATTGAGCACCTAATTTAATAGCTCTTTGCTCCGTGCCAAGCACTATCTGAAGTTCCGAGGTGCTTTTTGCATATTAACTTATTTAATCTTCCCTACAAGGTAAACGCTCTTATTAAAATACCTATTTTTCAGGCAAGTAAGCTGAAGTACAAATAATTCAAGTAACTTGCCTAAATTCACAGAGATGGTAGGGGTGGAGTCATAAATTGAACCAAGCAGCCTGGCTCCAGATCAAACTCTTAACAGCTGTTCAAGACTGCCGACCCCTGGGCTAGAAACAATAATGAAAAATCATCGAGAGGTACGTACATTTTCTGTGTTTTCATAAAGCTTAACATCTTGAAGGAGAGACATGCCACAAAGAACCTGTTACAATCTCTGGTGGCAAGTGCTGGAAGAGCCAAGGAGAACTCTAGGGGCAGGGCGTATGAAGTGGAAAGCTCACCATAATGAAGAAAAATTAAGGATAGTAGAAGAGGTGAATGCCATTTTCCTACTGATCTTGTTCTTGATGGTCACCATTTTCCTACTGATCTTGTTCCTTATTGTCTTTGGTGATGAGGTATGAATGGCTCAGCCAGAGTGCTGTCATATTCAGGAGGGAACTTTTCCAAGTGGTTCCTAACTATGTGAAATATACCTCTAGCAGACACCTCAAGTAGATGTGTTACAGAAAGAAAGCATCTGATGGACAGGGACTGTCCGATCAGGCAGGACCTGTCGGCAGAGACTGTTGAAAGGGACAGTATTTCCATGAACTCAGAAGTATAGATACATTCTAGAGAACAGCACAGTCAACAAAGGATACGGATACATTTTTCTAGGGTTAGAGAGAATGCCATAGACATGAGAAACTGAGGAGTCCAAGTATCAGCTAAAAACGATCCCTTTAAATCATCAGTCTAAATCTTGGCAATGTATTAAACATT
This sequence comes from Potos flavus, assembly GCA_028534135.1. NCBI lineage: Eukaryota > Metazoa > Chordata > Mammalia > Carnivora > Procyonidae > Potos > Potos flavus. Next base: position 31,007,767 of record CM052886.1, read on the forward strand.
TTTACTCATCACCATAAGAGTTAATACTACTGAGTGCTTTGTATGTACCAAGCTCTACGATAAGAGTAGGGAAAAAGTATTATTATTATTATTCTGGTCGAAGTTATAGAAGAGCTATGATATAAGCCTAGTTTATTCCAAAGCTACATCTTGTAGTAACTATGGTTTGTCTCCAAAATTCTTGCTGATACTGGCAAATGAGGTAAAACTAATACCGGTTCACAAGTAGGAACCAGTGACTTAATGGATCTGAATGGAGGACTTGATCGTACAACCCCCAGAAGTAATTTGTCACTTAATGCCACTGATGCCCCTGTGTAAAGGGTGATAGTGAAATCTATGGGGACACATTGAAAAAAAATTGCAAAATTTTTCTCGCTTCAACGTTTTTACGAATTTCGAGTATTGGTTGGTTAGTTTCTTTCATACAACTGTTAATTATAACAGGATATCCAGGGACAGGGCAATGTGGAGGTCAAGAGAAGGGCTAAAGCTGGGGAGAAAAACATTTTAAAGAAAACCCAACAAAGAAGAATCAAGAGAACAGAAATAAATATGGGAAGTCACAGCAAGTCAAGAGCACCCAGCAAACAGCTTTTGGATGATCAGCAGAAATGAAAGGGGAAAAAAAAAAAAGAAATGGAAGGGGAAAAAGCAAAATGTGTTGACCAATAAGCTGGCCATCAGAAATTGTCAGGAGAGTCAAAGAAATATAGACAGTGGGGAAGAGACAAGCCAGGACCGGACCCTGGGCTGAGTAGCCTGCTCTCCTGCCCCTGCTTCTCGAGTTCCCTCTCTTCCTGCAGCTACTACACATTATGAGAGCAGAAGGCAGTAACCAGGAGTGAATCTGTGGGTGGGACGGTAAGTTATCCGGCTGAGTTAGTTTAAATGGTTAGTGGAGGCACAAAAGTGGTCTTCCCATGTTTCTTATGAGTCACCTCAAGTGGCTGATGTCTTTTAGACTAAAACACTTTTATTTTTAAGAAATTATTGAAAAACCATTCTTAAAATCTTCTAGGATAAAAAGAGTGGGAGCCACGAATGTTAAGGCTACCCAGAATTTTCCTCCTGCAGCTTTGCAATTGCACTATAACTCGCTTTCTGCATCCCGTCCTGACCATCGCTACTTTCACGCTTTTCAAACAGACCAAAAGGCTGCATATTTGGGGATCCTGTGAAGTACTTATTGCTTCTGACATCCATATTCAGAGGCAAACTGTACATGCCTTGAACTGGGCCTTTATATGTGATTACAGTTACTTTGCAGTATATCAGCTTGTTCCTCATAGCTAGGATTGCTAAATATTGGGGAAAGGGATTCTAACCTCCTTTATAAAATATGGCAATGCTTAGATAAATATATGTTTAACATCTAGGCACATTACCTAACTATAGCATTCCTTTTTAAAAATATAGGTTCAACGTAAGAGTGTTTCACTCAAACAGGGTACTTACCCCTTTGAATGTCTATACCTGAATAAGTTTCAAGAAGAGTCCTCAAAACTAACCAGTTCACTAATATTGTGGACCAGAAAATAACTTCCTTATTTTAACAATGGAAAGCATTTTTATGACCTGTAGTAGCCTGGGAGGTACTTTTGGGAATTATGAAACAAGAATTTCCTTCCCTGTTTGCAAACCTCTAGCTATAAGTTATTGCCCTTGGCCTTGGTGCTCCTGGCTGACTTATTAAGGATTTGATGTATTGTCTTTTGTCCTTTTGGCTCCTGTCACTGTCTTTACTTCCCTGTCCTTTTTCTGGTATCTACTTGGTTCTGGAGTCTCTTTTTGGTTGCTTTTTCACTTTTGTACAAAATGTTGTCTTGTCTTCTCAGCATTTCAAAAGGCCTCCCCAGTGACTTGAATTTGAAGAAAGCTGCAGGGTCGTAGCTCGATGGAAAGCTTAGAATGACAGCGAAATCCCTAAACAGGGACTACTCTTTCTGAATAGGGAAACCTAAAAATAAAAGCTGTCTGCAGCTGGGACTGTGTGCCAAGACAACTATCAGTGAAATGCAGAGGAAATCGAAAACGTAAATAAAAAATAACCTTGCTAGAAACCAGGCAAAGGTAGAAACCAGGCAAAGGTAGAAACCAGGCAAAGGCCGACTTCACAGTAAGTGGTTTATCGCCCACAGATAGTTTAATGTGGTGGAAGTTTGATTCATCCAAGAAATGTCATCCCCAAGAAGGAAATGCAAGGAAACAGCAAAGAGGCTCTAAGTCAGCCTAACTTCTCCAAAACTGAAGCGCTCCACCGTTCCCTATACACCTCTCTTTGCTTTTCTTCCTTCCATACAAGCAGCTCTGAGTATTTATTGGTGGTCTTTTCCCACAGCGCGCCAATTCCGAAAGGCAATTCTTTTAAACAGTCAGTCCCGATGTAGAATCTCTTCCTCCCCCACTCCATTCTTCCGGGGACTCCAATGTCCCATCAGCCCAGTGTGGGGCTCCTTTACTCCCACCCTAACTGACATTTCAATGCATTATGCCCTCCAGTTGTTCAACCCCTCCCTCTTAACGGGGTCTGTCATTCTTGCAGTTTCACTTCCTTTTCTCCTCACTTTGGACCACCCCCTGCCTTATCACTTGTTCGTACCCATTGGGCAAATCCCAAATTTAAGTTTAGTACCTACACCCAGGCTGTGATAACATTTGAGGAAAAATAAACAAGCGTAGGTGTGGCTAATGCTACTAAACATGTACCCTCATCTCTGCAGTCCTCTTTCTTCTAGATGTACTATTATTTTATTAGCATATGCTCTTATGTGAAGAACAGTGGGACTTTCTGTACCACACAAGACGACAGAATCATTTCTACCTACCTGGGACATCCTGTTGTTACTGCCAGCCCAGGTGTCCACCTCCTCCTCAGGTTTTCCCTCAGACTATAGCACCAAGCTTATTTGTCTTAACTTAGCAAGAAAAAAAAAAAATCTCAAAACTAAGTTCTTCTCTAGCTACTCTTCCTGTTTTCTCCTTCTATGGTTAAGGAAACCAGCCTTCACTGACCATCTTTGTTTACTCATTCGCTTCTCACTCATTTTAAATATAATTCTCTAACATCATTCAAATAATACGTGTCCCTATTTTAAAAGACTTACATGACACACGTGAAACTAATGTCACACTGTGCCAACTATACTTCAATTTAAAATTAATTAAAACTTTATAAAAGATCCAAAAAGAAACATTAAGAATTTTTCAAGGTGTAAAAAAATAACATATAAATAAATAAATAAATAAATAAATAAATAAATAAGACTTACATTAAAGAACAGTGATTTCCAGATATACCTCTGGCCACCTCGCAGTTTGGCTGCTCTTGGGCCCCTCTTTTAATGCTTCAGGCCAACTGAACACTGCCATTCTCTTCATCAACAGATATTTTTTAATTTCCCGATTTTGATAGCATAGATTCTCCAGTGTCTGATAGAGAGGATAAGTTTTCTGAATTCTTATGTATCTGAAAACATTGCTCTTCTACTTGACTAATAGTTGTCTGGGTATTGAATTCTGTGATTTCCCTCAGACTTTAAAGGCACTACTCCAGTATCTTGAACATCTAGTGTTATTAACCATGTGGTTTGGGAATATAAGTTAGGTTTGGTGGGGTGAGATCCAGAGCTGAGGACCAAGAAGGAATTCTTGAGACGTCTTTGGTGCAAAATGGTGGTTTATTAAATAAAGCATGGGGACAGTACCCATGGGCAGAAAGAGTTGCTGCCCCAGGGTCTTGAGGAATGGCTGATTATATACTTGGGAATTGGGGGACAGAAAGAAAAGGGAGGTTTCAAAAGAACTTTCATATGCTAAAAAGGACCAAACCTCCAAGGTACCAGAGGTCTTGCCATTGTCAAGTTAAGGTTGTTTTTCCCCTCTAGCAAGGTATTAACATGAAGATAGTTGGGAGATCCCTGGAAGAATGTCACACCTGTCCCACCCAGAAGTGGGGGGTGAGGGGAGGTTGCAGGTTGACAGCTTCTGCTTTGTCTTCAGCTCGACTTCTGGTCCCTCATCACTATTGAGAAGTTCAATATTATTCCTTCTTATTATTGTTCATCTTTATTGTCAATTTCAAAGTTTAAAAAATTTTTCAAAATTCTCAAATATACGCAAAAGTTGCATAATTAACACAATGAATTTTTTCTTGAACCACTGGAGAAAAAGTTATCATTTCTAAGCCCCACGATCCTGATTACTGTATAGCTTCCTACAAAGATATCTGATATTCGTCAACATAAAAAAAATGCAGCCATCAAAATCAGAAAATTAACATTGTTGCAATACTATCACTTAATTTGTTCAGTTTGATCTTTAGGACACCTCTTTGGACCCTATTCAAGTTTTGCCAGTTGTCCCACTAATATTTACATTTATAAAAGATATGGTTCAGGATCACCTTTTGGAGGTTTCTTTACCCTCCCTCAGTCTGGAACAATTCTTCAGTTTTTCCTTGGCTTCTATAACCTTGAGAATTTTGAAGACGATAGGTTATTTTGTGGGATGTCCCTCGGTTTGGGTTTGTCCAATATTTCCTCATGACTGAATTCAAGATACACGTTTTTTGCAGGACTGCCATAGAAGTGGTGTTATATATTCTCCTCAGTGTATCCTAACCGCTTTCAAATGCCTGGTCATCTTTGACCATTCTTTTACACCTTTAAAATTGAGTCATTATATTAAAATTGTATCTCACATAGACAGAATATAGTTGGATACTCAGTTTTTTTTATCTAATCTGACAGACTTTATCTTTTAATTGGAGTATTTATTATTTATTTACTTATAAAGATGTTATTTATTTGCTAGAGAGCAGAGCAAGAGAGAGAGCACAAGCTGGAGGAAGAGGCAGAGGGAGTACTGTACTCACATTATCATTTGTTTAAAAAATGTTTTCTAATAATCCCCATGATTTCACCTTTGACCCATCTATTACTGAAAATCTGATAATTTCCGGGGTGCCTGGGTGACCCAGTGGGTTAAAGCCTCAGCCTTCGGCTCAGGTCATGATTTCCGGGTCCTGGAATCGAGCCCCGCATCGGGCTCTCTGCTCAGCAGGGAGCCTGCTTCCCCCTCTCTCTCTGTCTGTCTCTCTGCCTACTTGTGATCTCTCTCTCTCTGTCAAAATAAATAAATAAAATCTTTAAAAAAAATCTGATTATTTCCGAATATTTCAGACTCTTTTAGATATCTTGTTATTTATTTCTAATTTACATTCTTTGTGGTCAGAGAATATACTCAGGAATATTGCAATCTTTTGAAGTTTATTCAGTCTCATTTTAGGACCTAACACATCAACTATATTAGTGAACGTTCCATGGGGACTTAAGAAGAATGTGTATTTTGCAGTTGCTGGGTGTATTCTATGGATGTCCATCAGTCCAAGGTAGCTGATATTGTTCTGATCTTCTATATACCTTCTGATGTTTTTTGTCTAGTTGTTCTATCTTAATGAGTGAAATATAGTATGATAATTAGGTATGTCTCTTTCTCTTATTGGTTCTGCCAGGTGCTTTTTCAAGAATTTTAAAGGCCTTTTATTAGGCACATACATATGACTGTTATATTTCCTTAATGAATTGACAGCTTATCATTATAAAATGTTCCTCGTTATATCTGATAAATTAACACTTTGTCCCAGAGTCTATTTTGTGTAGCATTAATAGGGTCACTCCATATTTTCTATGCTGACTGATGACACAGTATAGTTTTTCCATTGTTTTGCTTCAATCAATGTTTTTTTGTTGGTTTTTTTTACAGATTTTATTTATTTGACAGAGAGAGAGAGATCAAGAACAATCAGGGGGAGCTACAGAGGGAGAGGGAGAAACAGGCTCCCTACTGAGCACATGGTCTGATGTGGGGCTGGATCCCAGGATCCTGAGATCATGACCTGAGTCGAAGGCAGACACTTAACCCATTGAGACACCCAGGAGCCCCTCAATGTGTATTTTTTAATGACAAGTTTCTCTGTTATGGGGAAGATAAAATTGGGCCTTACATTTTTATCCAGGCTAAGACTCTGTGTCTTTTAATAAGACTTTATCCTAACACAATTGATAATCATATTAGAGATAAATTAATTCCTTCTTATTAGAAGACTCAGATTATCAGCCTAAAATAAAAAATAAATAAGATCAAAGTATAAGTTTTTATTTGTTTTCTATTTGTCTCACCAGGTTTTTTTTGTTCTTGTCTTCTTTCTTGTCTTCTTTTAAGCTAACTGAATTTGTTTTTCCCTTTGAATTCCTCAATTTTTTTTAAATATATATCTTTGCATTATTTTTAGTGGATGTTTATGGGATTACAAGATGCATCATTAACTTCACATGATCTACTCAGACTTAATTTTATAATGCTTCAAATATAATGTAAGTACTTTGCCAAATAAGAGTTACCTGTCCTCTTTGCCATTATTGTCATATATATTACGTCTACAAAAATATATAGTTTCAATTATGTAGTTTATTTTCTTAAGTTTATAATTTTTGTTTTTGTTATATGACTTTTAAAGAAACTAATTGAATATAATTTTATGTTTACTCAGGTATTTATTAAGCACTGGTGAAAGAGGCAAAAGGACCTGTGCTTTGATCCTCACATTCCCAGAATGCTATGGCCCACCCTTCTTGTCATCCCAGGAAGGAAAGCAACATCTCTCCCTGTCTTCCATACCTTTGGTTTTATAGGATGTTAGTGGAGACTTTGTTAACAAGAAGCAAAAGCTAGATTCTGAAATGTTTTATTTCCATATCTTCCAGTATTTGGTGTGTTCTCTTCAAAAGAAAAAATACATATGTCATATTATTTTTCTTGCTTGACTTTGCTGATTCTTCCCCTGACCTATAGTTTGCTGTTTGAAATCTACACTCTCAGTCTTGGTAGCATCCACGAAATTGGGCCCTGCCTCACTCTTCTGTCTTGTTGTTTATTCTGCTTTAGCCTGACTGAGCCACTTGTTTCTTGAATTCACCCTGTAGTCTCATGGCTTTTCCTTTTCCTCTGGCTCTCCTTCCGTAGGGAGAACACTTTCATTCATTGACCATCTGGCAAAAACACCTTGGAACACTCAGATCAAGCATCACCTATTCCCACAGCTTTCTGTTTCCCCCTCCCCCCTCCCAGATAGTAAAAACTATACCTTCCTTTGGGCCCCAGGCATGATCTGCATATTCTGCTGAACTTTGTTCTCTTAACATTTAAATGCACTTACTTGTTTACCTGGCTTTTATAAGGACTTTCAATCATAGAACACATCCCTTTCTTCTTCTTACTCCATGTCGCTAGCGGTGTCAGCACTGGATGCTATTGAATGAACAAATGACTAACTGAACACATGAAGGAAGGATTATAAGAGCTCGTATATTTGAAGTTGAGGTGGGCAATTTTAAGGCGGTCAATCTGTTCAGAAGGAAATGATATATTAAACTGAAAAAAGTTAAACTGAGATGAAAAGGTAAAGATTATATTGTAAAGAAACATTTAAGAATTAGCAAAAAGATCTTATCAAGATTCCTAAATATAAATTGGATCCCGGTGTACACATTTCCCCCTGTTTTCTGGGGAAATAGAGATTGTCATGCCATCTATAGCTGATTGGCACAGGATGCTCACTGACATCTGACCAAGCAGAAGAGGCCAGCATGAGAGGGTCTTCTCTGGACAAATAAAATGCAAATGCAAACATGCTCAATCATTTCAGAGTAATGGATTTAAAATTCTAAAAAATGTAAGTCCAAGGCAGAAAAAAAAAAAGTCTCTTAAAAATCAGTGTTTTAATGATGAACCATTTTGGTCAATTAAAGTTTAGACTAATTGCTATGGTGATTTGGGGAAAGAATGAAGTTAATGAGTTCCTGAATGTCAACTACAATTTTTGAGTACTTTTAATGTGCAATCTCTTTATTTAATGGAGAAAGCATTGAAGACTCACTCTGAATGTATTCAAACTGCATTTTAGATTTTACAGCTGTACTTTAGCATAGGAATTATATTTTACTATAATATCCACTTGTTTTTAGAAATAAAGTCTTAGAAAGTCTCCTTTAGGAGTGTCAAATCATACACTCTCAGATTCCAAAAATAACTTTGTTCCACCTTATACAGGATAAGAATCTGGCCTGATATACTAATCCTCTGATCTAGAGGAAAATAGTTGACAGATTGCTTGACATAGCAAATCATTCCAATAACTCTGCTAGGAGCAATGGTCCTGCCATTTTTTTTAATATGAAATTTTTGATTCATATCAATTTTCACTGAAGGAAACTTTGAGGAAAATGCCTAAGGATTTTTGAATTCACTATGGTTTAAAGTCTTATTTCAAGTAGATAGAAAGCAATCCCCTCTCTCTCCTACTTTTGCAGAGGCAAATGGGGGAAGTAAGAAGAGTGACAATTTGTCTTTTCCTTCCTGCTTTAGATATTAATTCTGATAAATGTAAAACTACAGCACAGCCACCTACACATTTAAACCTACGTCAGCCTAGACATCTACCTGCAGATCAATAGTTAGAAATCCTCACAAACTATGTGCATACATAAATAATTGGTGCTTTTCCTCACACTTTCGAATTTTGTTTTTTGTTTTTTTTTTTAATTTATTTATTCGACAGAGAGAGAGATCACAAGTAGGCAGAGGCAGGCAGAGAGAGGGGGAAAGCAGGCTCCCTGCTGAGCAGAGAGCCCGATGTGGGGCTTGATCCCAGGACCCTGAGATCATGACCTGAGCCGAAGGCAGCGGCTTTAACCCACTGAGCCACCCAGGCGCCCCTCGAATTTTGTTTTAATTTCCTAGTATTGATGTCTGCAGAGAAAGGAGTGAAATGACAGTACAAAGTCCAGGGTACCAATCACATGAGTCCAATCACACATGGGAAAGGAGTAGTGAGCTGATTTTTCTCTTTTTTTTCTGCCTGCATTCTCCCTTCATGATTTTTTAGCACCAAGGTAATATTTGAAATATCAGGGGAAAAAATGCACCAAAATAAAAACATGAAAAGACAAAAAAAAAAAAAAAAGGCATCAAATCAAAGGTGACTTTCTGTGTCTGCATTTCAGATTCATGCTGCCAATTATTTCAGGCCCAGGAAACTCAGAGATGCAAGGTTTATCTACTCCTACAAATGCATTGTTTTCCCCTTCGTTGTCAAGGTGGCAGACAGCCCTAAAACAAGCACAAAAATATGTATTTGCAAGGTTTTTATATTCAATTAATGGCTTACTAGTCTCACGATCACTAAATCGAACTACTCTAAAAAAATAGCTGCCTTATGGTTCTCTCTCTCTCTTTCTACCTTGCGATTGAAGGGCTCTAACAAGAAATGCCACTAGTTCCAAGGCTTTTAGTTGATGTACATCGGACAGATTTAAGAGCTTTGACCTTTTCCTGACTAACTCAGGGGCACTGATCTTTGAAATAAACTTTACTCAAGATAAACAACATACACAAATGAGAGATTCAGTACAATTACTTGAGTGCTAGAGGGCATTAAATTTAACAAGTAATATGTTAATAGATCTATTAACATAATAGATCTACAGATCTACTATGATAAATTATATCTAATTGTGTTTTTACAATAGACATTCGCGTACTCTTCCCTCCATCAGTATTTGAGGCAAATAAACCGGTTTTAAGGGATAAATTGCACCCCTTTCCAGTAGTGGTCTGTTCAGAACAATAGTACCTCCCGTGACACCTCTGAAATTGTCTTAGATTCTTTCAACCCAGTAGCTCTGTATACAGTGTGCATTCAAAATCTCTTCCTCTAAACATATAAATAATTTTTAAAAATAATACCATGATGTCTGAATGATAATTTTACAATATTTTGGAAATAGAAGGACCTTAAGATTCTGCAGACAAACCTCTTCTTTTGACAGAAGAGAAACAAGGACCTGAGAAATGAAATGATCCACCCAAGGTCGAACCTTGAGTCAGTGAACAAGTCAGAACCAGAAAACAAAGACTTCCTGCAAAACACATACTCATCATGCGACATCATGTTGAGATGTCAGAATGTTGTTGTGTTTTAAAATTCTTATGTTCTCCTCAACAGTTTATATGTACCTATTTATTTTTAAGGAACCTCTATACGCGACATGGGGTTCAAGCTTACAAACTCAAGATCAAGAGTTGCACACTCTTCTGACTGAGTCAGCCAGGTGTCCCTCTGGCAGTTTATATTTACAAAAGCAGCCTTTCACAGGTTCTTTCCTCACCAACTCTCTAAAATATAAGCTTTTATATTCAAACTTCAAGGTTTTGGGTTTTTTTTTTTAATTAAAATAAGGACTTTCTGTTGAAGACTTAAGGGTTTTGTACATTATGAAAGAATAACTTAGAATTTGGAAACTGGCTTTAGAACTTTAGGAATGTCAGTGTGTGTGTCCCCTGAAAATCCACTTGGCATTCAAGATGTTTATTCACCAAGAGTTTAAGGGTACTTCATTATACAATGCCAAAAGTTTACATGCATGACTGACATTTGTGTCTGGGTTTTTTTTTTTCCCTTTCCTTTTTTAAAGCCCAGTTGGTATTTGGTGACAAGTAGAAGACTACAAACTCAGTAAGGAAAAAAATCTTTCAAAAATAAGGAAGTTAGTGACTTGATGTTTCATCGGAGGTTTTTATAGACTGTTTGAAGAAGAAATCACAAATTTGTATTTTTTGGGAACTGACTCTGGCCCATTGACCTCATTTATGTAATTGTGTACGATTTACCTTTTAAATGTGAACATCCCTGTAAATATTGTTAGTTTTATTTTGGAAAAGAGTAATTTAGGGGCACCTGGGTGACTCAGTCAGTTAAGCATCTGCCTTCGGCTCAGGTCATGATCCCAAGGTCCTGGGATCGAGCCCCGCATGGTGCTCCCTGCTCAGCAGAGAGCCTGCTTCTCCCTCTCCCTCTGTAGCTTCTCCTGCTTGCACTCTCAATCTCTCTTTCTCTGTGTCAAATAAATAAATAAAATCTTTTTTAAAAAAGAAAGAGAGAGAGATCACAAGCAGGCAGAGTGGCAGCCAGAAGGAGAGGGAGAAACAGGCTCCCCACTGAGCAGAGAGCCTGATGCAGGACTTGATCCCAGCACCCTGGGATCATTACCTGAGCCAAAGGCAGACGCTTACCCAACTGAGCCACCCAGGTGCCCATAAATAAAATCTTAAAAAAAAAAAAGTATTTTGTTGGTGATATTGGACCCTGGGTCTAATGATTTATTAGACTCTGAGCAAATATTAATGGAAGTTATTGAGACTACCACAGGGGACTTTTTAATTGTATAAAGTATAAAATATGATATTTTAAGATATATTTATAGATGCAATTGCCTCAAAACTTATTGTGCATCACTAGTGAGAAAAGACTACAGATTTAAGAGATCAAACCATAGGAGATCAGCAAAGTCATCAAAATTTTCCCAATTGACAAATGTATTAATGGATCATCCTATATAACCTAATTTAATTATTATTTTCTTGTCATAAAATAAGAAGTGAATTACACAGATATACACACACAGACCTGGTATTCTGTACTGAAAGATACATGTAAGTGATTGTTCTGTACTGAGTGATGTCAGCCCTACCCTTATACAGACTGTACCCAGCCGTGGTTCGGTGATGGAAGCTGCTCTCCATGGAGTACAGCTTTGTTTGTAGACCTCTGTTCTAACAGTTATAATGACGCTTTTCATCATACTCACAAAGCATTTAATTGACAGAGCAATTTAGGTAACAGAGTCTAGATCAAGACAGATTGTCATCTAAGACAGTTAATACTAATCTAGAAAACAGGATATGCAAAAAACAAAATCATAAGCAATGAATAATTACAAAGATAAAGCTTAGCAGTTTCACTGTATTTCTGTTTGGGGTAAGTACATTTTGGACAACCCACCTTTGATTGCTAAATGCTTTAAGGGGCCATCAGGTACTATTATCTCCTCACTGAGCTCGCATTACTCCAAAAATCATGCTTCTCTGTCATCATTGGTTAAGGGGGGAAGACAGGGTGGGGCATACACTGAAAAACAGATAAATCCAACGAGTCATTTTTGTACAACATTTAAGCTAATTGTTTTAATAACACATAACATATACACAGCTAATTATCAAAGAACTATCCTCCTTCATACAATAACAGGTGACTATAATTGACAAGCATTTTTTTTTGCATTCCTTAAAGACTTGATTAAAAATGTAAGAATAAAAATCTTTTGGAAAGGGTAAATAACAAAAAGAAATATATATTCAAGGAAATAATAATAATAATAATAATGATAGTAATAACAGCCTTTTCTATTAAATCTTCCTAATGTTAAACTCCTAATATTCTTTAAATATCTTCTGGGTCTTATCAACAAATCTTTATTCCAAAAAGATAAGAATAATTTGAGCATTTTCAGGTATTTGCATATTACAATGATAACTGGTTATCAAAAAGAGATGAAACTAAGAAGAAATGCAATGTTTCTGGAATGTTTTCTAATATAGACTAAAATAGTTTAGTATCTAAAACCTGCAGTTTTAGATTCAAACAAAATATATCAATATAAAAAGTGGTAAATATTTTTAAGGCTGTTACTCTCGGACGGTGGGTGAAAACTTTAAGTTCAGTTTTGTGTGCCTTAATAAGGAAACAAAATAATTATGATTATAAAACAAAAAATTTTCCCTGAAACAAGGATTGCAACAGTTCTAAGCTGGTAAATTTTGTTCAAATTACACTCTGTTCTGCTTTAATGCAACATCTGTGTTTCTAAAAATCTCCACACTATGGAAAATAATGCAATTGGGGCACGATACTCAAAAAATTTGTCAAAAAAAAAAATTGTCAAGTAGAACACTTAAAAAAAAAGATAGAAAAGAACCTAGTAAAAATGGTAGCACAGTTTTATACTTCTTAAATAGATAAGAAATACATATATACTACAATAAACATGGCACTTTACCTAAAAAACGCCCTGAGGTTTGTTTGTGGAAGGGCTGCAGCTTGTGGTTGGAAGAAAGGTTTTCTGTATCAAGGGGAAGTTGTAACACCAGATGTGGATTACGGCGGGCTGCTGATTGTGTGCACATTTTGTGTGTTCTACAAGAATCAGCTGAGCTGTGTGCTGTTTATGTTAACGTTGAAAACAATAGCCAGTCATTTTACCAGCAAAAATGGGTTTATTGGGGACTAGCAGTAATTATAATCCGGGACAAGCAAGCTATGACAAAACCACAGGCATGTTCACCAAACAAAGGAGAGGAATGCTCTTTTATAGAGGAAAGTGGGAAGTCTGTGGGGGCGGGGCTGTTGTGAACAAAAAGTTCCCTTGGGGGCGCGGGAGGGGGGGCGGGGGCTGTTATCAACAAAATGTTCCTTGGAGTAAATTGGGAGTTGAGGTGTAATGGCTTCTCATTGGCTGAATTGTGACTGTCTCTCATTGGCTGGGTAATTGCCAGGGGAGGAGGAAAGCCTTTCTCCCTCCTGCGGTGATAGCAAAGCAGTATTGGCTTGCAAGGTCTGTCTCTTCCTGTTGGGTTTACGATTGACTATGAGTAGTAGGGCATGAGAGCTCCCGTGCCAAACGTCCTGACATTGTTTTAGTGAGATTTCTCTTTATTAATTTTTACACCTGCATTCACCTAATTTTTCTTAGCAGATGAAATCATGTATAAGCAATTGCAAAATTTGTCTCATGCTAAACATTTTTTCTTTTTTCTTAAGGTTTTATTTTTAAGTAATCTCCCCACTCACTGTGGGGCTGGAATTTACAATCCCAAAATCACGAGAACTGAGCCAGCCAGGTGCCCCTAAACTTGTTTCTTAATAAATCAATGGCATTGGGACAAATCCACATTTTAAAACATAACCATGATAGCAGAACTGGCTGTATAATGTTGGTCGAATCCAAAATTTTATTGGTATGTAGCGGAATATAACAAAAAAATAATTTATCTGAGACTCCGTTGTCTGATACACCCCAATCTCAAATAGGACTTAAATGAAAGTAAATGATCCTATCAAGTACACGTGGAAACTACAGAATAATGAAAGTTGAAGTAATTCTTAGGCCAATGGTTCTCAAACTTTAACTTGATCAGAATCAACTGCAGTATTTGTTAAAACTCAGAGTTTCTGTTTTAGTCTTTGCCTTTCTGAAGATTCCCAGGAGATGCTTGCCAGGACTGGGAAGGGAGTATGTGCATATTTTGGAAACCTCTTGGTTACATTTTATCAACTGCTGCAGAAAGCAGTTGACCACACCTGTCTCAGTACTTATGTACATGAGAAAATCGTTTTCATTGTGGTTATCATTAAGAATGTAACTTTCTTATGAAAAAGATCCCAAAAACCTTCCTCTAACTTCTTTGTTCCAGTGTTGGTAGCAAAACAAACAACAGAGAAGATATAAACAACTTTACTGTTTAAGTTCATGCAGTATGTTGGGCATTTGGATTACTTCCTGACAAGTATCTGTCATTCTCAGTTACACAGAAACCATGCATTTCTGGTGCAACTGACTTCTTCCAAGGATGAGCCTTGATTAGAATAAATCAGTTAGGTTAAATTGATTTCCCCTGAGCATCCATGGTTTATTCAGAGGAAAACTTCAATGATTTGGAAAGCAATGGTTTCATTCTTTTCTATAAACCTGAATGAAAAAACAGGTCATCCCAGAAGCTGCTGGCAGCCATTAATAATCATAAGACAAACCAGACGGAAGGCAAACCTAAAACTGCAGGAAACCAGAGCCAAGAAAATAACAGAAAACTAGAGCTGGATTTTTCACTGGACAGAACCTAACACTTTCAACTACGTGAGTGGATTAACCACTTTTTTTGTTTGTTTTTTAAGATTTTATTTATTTATTTGACAGAGAGAGACATAGCGAGAGAGGGAACACAAGCAGGGGAAGTGGGAGAGGGAGAAGCAGGCTTCCACTGAGCAGGGAGCCTGATATGGGGCTCGATCCTAGGACCCTGAGATCATGACCGAGCCAAAGGTAGATGCTTAATGACTGAGCCACCCAGGCACCCCCCACTTTTCATTTTTAAGCCATTTAGAGTTGGGCTTCTCGTAACTTTAAAAATATAAAAACATACATACACACACACAAGTCAAAAGAGAAAAAACAGAAACAAAAAAAATCCTACCTAAATATGTACAGACAGAGGCAGGAAAAGACAAGAACTAGTAAGTAAATCAAGCAGCAAGCATAATGGAAGAATATAAGTCACCATAGAAATCCACTAATAAACATTCTATTTAAAGTGAACTTTGGGGGTGCCTGGGCGGCTCAGTTGGTTAAGCGGCTGCCTTAGGCTCAGGTCATGATCCCAGGGTCCTGGGATCGAGCCCCGCATGTCCTTGAGCTCCCTGTTCAGCGGGGAGCCTGCTTCTCCCTCTCCCTCTGCCCTTCCCTGCCTGCTTGTGCTCTGTCTCTCAGTTTCTCTCTCTCTCAAATAAATAAGTATAATCTTAAAAAATAAACTGAGGGACGCCTGGGTGGCTCAGTTGGTTAAGCAACTGCCCTCGGCTCAGGTCATGATCCCAGGGTCCTCGGATGGAGGACCGCATCAGGCTCCTTGCTCGGTAGAGATCCTGCTTCTCCCTCTGCCTCTGCCTGCCACTCTACTTGCTTGTTCTCTCTGACAAATAAATAAATAAAATCTTTTTTTTTTAAATAAATAAAGTGAACTTTGGCTATGTTTACACGCAAGCACCAAGATCTTGTTAGTAAGTGTTCTGAAACAAAGTATCAATTTCAGATAGAAGAACCTGGATAAATCACCAAAAGAGTGAAAAGATACAAAATATCAGAACAATGAAGTGTAGAAGTTATTTCCATGGTCCCCTAGTTAGACTTATCTATACAGAATATGAAGGTAGTCTCCACTCTAGAGTATAGAGAGTCATTCTTAATAATTCTTTGATCAACATCATAAAATCTCAAGGAAAGAAGCATTCTAACATATTCTTACATACAGATGTCTGGACTGAGTAGAATTTACCTATTATAACAGTTTTGGGCAAAGCATGAGCAGAACCAGTTAGGCTGCCTTACTCCCACCCCACTTACAAAATTTCATCTTAACCAAACTTTCCTATCTGGATATGCCCTATGTTTACCAACAAAAACTAAACACCTACCTTACTCTTACTCTAAAGACCTCAATAGCTTCTTCGAACAAAGTATAAGACAGTTATGTTTCATCAGATGGTTTAGGCTATTCATGGAGGAGGACAATCTGTGTCCTACTGACCAGATAAGTCTCAAGGGCGTTACCATATTAGATGGGCTGCAATTTTGAGGTTACTCCTAAATAGTATTGGGCAAGGGGCCCTCCACTGGCGTATCTACTGGCAAAGGGAACCATAATAATATCCAGGGCAACCAGTGCAGCATTCATGTATATACAAGAAGGATAACAAATAGTTTCATAGAAACAAAGTGTTTCCTATTAACAAAAGTGCAGAAGCTCTTTATGTGCCTCTCAACAAGCAGCTTTCCTATTTTGCAATGGGACAAGAAACCTAAGTGCTGAGTGTGTGTCATCAAACAATAAAGCTGCAGGAAAATTACATGGCATTTTATTTTTTTATTTTTTTTAAGATTTTATTTATTTAACAGAGAGAGACACGGCTAGAGAGGGAACACAAGCAGGGGGAGGGGGAGAAGGAGAAGCAGGCTTCCCTCTGAGCAGGGAGCCTGATGGGGGGCTCGATCCCAGGACTCTGGGGTCATGACCTGAGCTGAAGGCAGCCTCTTAACAACTGAGCCACCCAGGCACCCCTACGTGGCATTTTAGAACTTGTTTATGAACACGATCTTCTAGAATACTTCTACAAAGCAGGTGAAATTGTGGTCCCATTTACTCCTGTTTACCAAACAGTAATAATATCAAACCAGTGAGCTTAAGAAGAAAGAGGATCCCCGGGCGCCTGGGTGGCTCAGTTGGTTAAGCGTCAGACTTTCGATTTTGGCTCAGGGTCATGAGATCCAGCTCCAAGCTGGACTCTATACTGAGCTTGGAGCCTGCTTAAGATTCTTTCTCTCTCTCTCTCTTCCTCTACCCCTGTCACCCCTAGTCACATGCTCTCTCTCTCTCAAAAGGAAGGAAGGAAGGGAGGGAGGGAAGGAGGGAGGAAGGAAGGAAAGAAGGGAGAAAGGGGATACCTTAACAGCTTTTGCATATATCAATCCTGCTGTCTTTTATGTAATAAAAACTGCACTATTAGAAATCCCATCCATCAAAAATAATATACATATGTACATTTGGGATGAAAAGTACAGCAGAGGGAATATACTCAATAATATTGTAATAACTTTGTATGGTGACAGATGGTAGCTACATTTACCATGGTGAACATTTCATAATGTATATAATTGTTGAATCACTATGTTGTTCACCTGAAACTAATTATATGCCAACTATACATCTATTAAAAAATTTTTTTTAAATGTACATTTCTACCTCTATAGTTACAGGTATGTATTAATAGATAGGAGGCTAGAGTTACATTTTGATTTTCCGGATATTGTTTTTTTGTTTTGTTTTGCTTTTTTCTGGTTGCTTTAATCTTATTTTGGCATCTGCAATGTACTTTTTTAAAATCCCTGTCTGAATGATAGGTTCACCTAAGAAAATCATAGAATACACTCTGAAAAGCAGAATGCGTTGCATAATATTTTTGTGGTTTTCCTGCCTGCCACTGTCACTTCATTATTCAAACTGTATACCTGAGTGTTATTCAGAGTATGAAATGTTATTCAGAAATTGATTTAAAGGGATATTAATCTATAAAGAATTAAAAAATCTCTGTCATATTTAAGATGAACTTTTAGGATTCCATTTGTCTAAAAGAATATAAAGAGATTAAAAAAATATTTGTCTGGTGTTTAACAGAAAAAGATTATTTTTTTTGATGAACATGGTCGGATTCTCAGTTCTACCATTACCAACTATTACCAACTAGATGACCTTGGACAAATAACCCAATTCCACACCCTCAGGTACCAAAATTAGAGAGGAATCAATAAGTACCACATAGAGCCTTGTGAAGAACACATTAACTAATGAATATAAAAATATTTTCTAAATTAAAAAGTGTTGAGGCAGTTTATAATACTTAAAAAATTCTAGATTCAAGCAGCTCAGCTACTTACACCTATGTGACCTTGAGAAGCCATTTCTTTGTTAAAGCCCAACTTCTGCATTTGTACATTGCAAAAAAAAAAATAGTAATAACACCTATCCACCTATCTTATCTGTAAGATTCTAAAAAATTATATTCTCTAAAGAGTATTGTCAACTGTGAAATATAAAATCTTTAAATAATAGATGTTCTTGTCCCAATTACACTAACATAAATCCTTAAAAGAGAGAGATTCTTCAGTTATACATATTAGATTAAAAACTCAATGAAGTTAGGGATTCTGACTGTTTTGTTTCTTCATGTATCTTGAACTCCTAGAACAATGCCTGATACATAGTGGGTGTTCAATAAATATTAACATAAATATATAGAAAAATATATTAGTCTATATGTTAGTAGTGACGGATTAAGAAAAAAAAATAATGATTTGTGTGCTGAGAAATCAGCTGGCAATGAGAGTGAAGAATTTTCTGGAGGAAAAGGAAACCGTTAGAGAGAAAGTGGTGTATTTTTATTCCATGGTTCATATTGGAGGGGTGCCTGGGTGGCTCAGTCAGTTAAGTGTTCCACTCTTGATCTCAGCTGAGGTCTTGATCTCAGGGTTGTGAAATCGAGCCCTGTGTCAGGCTCTGTGCTGGGCATGGAGCCCGCTTAAGATTCTCTCTCCCTTTCCCTCTGCCGCTCCCCCACTCTCTAAAAAAAATAAAAATAAAAGCACTCTTAGATATATTTAAAAAATATATATGTATATATATATATGTATAAAATATATATATATTCTTTTGCCAGATAAAAAGAAGTCACAGCCTACTGAGCTGGACAGTGTAGTCTCACAATACAAGTCACCTTAAGCCACGAGAGGCTCAGGTTTCCACAGCCAGACTGAAGCAGAACATTGTGGCAGTTACCTCAAAGACACAAGCAGGAGGAAGAGGAAGCACTTAATCATCCTCTATTTATACCTTTTTGCCTCAACTACCTGGGCAATTGGCTTAACTCTCCATTTTTCCTAGAATGTGGAGGGTTGGCAGACCTACAAATGGAAATTTGCCTGGTCTTAACCTAGGGTACTAGTCTCTTCATTATTAATCACCCCCACACTCTAAATAAACAATAAAACAACTAGAAACTTGCCGGGAAAGGTTTTGTCAAAATTACCTGCCTGCTGCTTCCAGACTTGAGAAACAGAAACTGAAAAGTGATTTAAAGGAAAACAAAAGGACAAATAAAAAGCTAGCCTGGCGCAGTCCCACAGAGCAAGTTTTACTGGTATAGCAGCAATCTCACTACCCCTCAGTGTGAGTGCTCTAGGATTCCACCCCAAGGGCACACCCCTGGGGATGTGGGATGGCCTCCCACCACCATTCTGTCCACAGCGGGCACTTCTCACTGATATCTGTTAGGACAGCTGGAAAGATATTATCTTACCAAAATAAACTTTTTTTTTTAATTGAAAGTTATGATTGCACCTCCAATACAACCCAGAATGTGGTGTGTCAGCTTTGCTGTACATTTTTTTCCTATTACTATTCCAGGAAAGATCTCTATCAGTGACTGCCTGCGGAGTAGAGAAAAAAAATCCAAAATGGAGCATTATAATTTATAGCCCAGAGGAGAGAAAAAGAAAAGAAAAAACATCAACAACAACTTGGGATCCCATGTCCTCCTTACCCTTAAGAAAGGAAAAGATTTATTTGCTTTTTGAAGTAGCTTAGTTCACATATGCAAGAATATTTTTATAAGCCTACCAGAAAAGAAAGTGCAACATCCAAGCAAATTTAAAATGTATTTTGAATGTGGATGTATATTCGAATTATATTCCAAAAAAAATGCTTTACCTATATGACCTCTCCAGTCTTACAAACCACATGGAATTCATCCTCCACTTTGGCTTGTGTGAGGGACTTGGAGGCTATGGGTGTCCCTCTACTCTCTCTGTCCCCCGCTCTTTGTCTTCCGAGAGACTTAGTTTAAGTGGCACCAACTCAGAGACACTTTCCCTGAACTTTCTTTCTTTCTTATTTTTTTTTTAAGATTTTAGTTTTGTTTGTTTATTTATTTATTTTTAGAGAGAGAGAGAGAGGGCAGAGGGAAAGGGAGAGAGAAACTCAAGCGGACTCTAAGCCAAGCGCAGAGCCCAATCTGGGGCTTGATCTTATGACCCACGATATCATGACCTGAGCTGAAACCAAGAGTTGGACACTTAAGCAACTGAGCCACCCAGCCGCCCCTAAAGATTTCATTTTTAAATACAATATACCTCTACACCCAAATCAAACTTACAACCCTGAGATCAAGAGTCACATGCTCTACCAACTGAGCCAACCAGGCGCTCCTCTTTCCCTGAACTTTCTACTTGGAATAGCTTTCTTCCCTATAAGGGTTTCTTACGTACTTTAATCAAAATTTTTATGAATTGTTAACTACTTTTTTTCTTTTTAAATTTTTGTTTAAATTCTAGTTAGTTGGCATACAGTGCAATATTGGTTTCAGGACTAGAATTCAGTGATTCATCACTTACAACCCAGTGCTCTCATTGTATTGTTAACTGCTTAATCTATTTCCTTGCTTGTATCTATTCCCCTCAGTAGAATTTATGTTGCCAAAGGCCAAATACCGTCGCTGTCTTGTTGATCATTGCATTCTCAACACCCTGCTCTCTGCTTGACATATATTAAGTACTCAGATATTTTGTTAATGAATGAACGAATGAATGAATTGGGCAAACTAGTATTAAACAATCATAGTTCCTTTACTGGATTTGTGATTTATGTAGTCTGTCTTGAGACTTATTTACTTCCCTAATGTCCTTTGATTTCCTTCCTTTGTAAAATAATGATAGTTCTAATCACATAGAGATGTTGTGAGCATTAAATGAAATAACAGAGTAAAGAGCATGATGTCTAAAAAGAATTTACAAATTACCCATTATTGCCTAAACCAGAAAGGGGGGCAGAGATAGGCAATGAGTGAACCCAACCAGGCACTCATTGGGAATTGTATAAACACTCATGGCAAGTGGAACCAATTTGTGTTATTGGTTGGCAGTTTCTTGGAGGCAGAAGACCACCATCTACTTGGCTACAATTTGATTAGAAGGTGCATGCATGTCTCTTGAAAGAGGAGATCATTTAAATTCCTTCTCCCTCAAGACATTTAAAGGATAAATTCCCACTAAATATCTCTATTCAACTCGTGGCTCCTGTGGTGTTTGTTTGGTTTTTGGTTTTGTCTTTGTTTTGGGGGGGGTCCCTATAGTTTCCTTGAAGGAACCAACTGTGAAAACTGTCATGATAGAGATAGGATTTTCAGGACTTTACGCTCAGCCCTATCCTACCATCACCCCCATCACTACATGACCAGAGAAGGGGAAAGTTTGGGAGAAAAAAATCTGAAGCAGAATATTGAGTCTTTCTATTGTCTTTATGAAGTAAGCCAAAGAAATCTGTGAAAGGCTCATGTTTGGCTCATAACATCAAAGATGAGATTTACTCCATTGGAAAATATGGAGAATTATATATTTGTATGTAAACTATCTTCATAAAATTAAGGAACTTTTGGTAATGAATTTCATTATAAATCATATAAGTAAAAATTAAAAGTGTTGCAAAGAATACAATATTTTAATTTTGAAAATGTATGCACATTATCATTTGGTAGTCAACATACAATTAAGATATATTTTAAGTTTTTATCTAAACAATTTTTTTAAACTAGCCTATTTTTGGTTTGAGCTATTTAGTCAATTTGCTTAGTTTCCACTATTGCTTTGTGAAGGCTTTAACAAATATATTAGATAAGCTCTATTTCTACTCTAGTCACAGGTCTGCAAGCAGAGGTTCTTTATAAAACTAAAATAAATAACAAACCAAGGTCAATATCTTCACTGACAGTAGCTCTAGATCTGCTTGAATATCCAAAGTATTTGGAGGTGTGTATTGGGGTCAGGTGATATTTTTATGTTGGTTTTCTGTTTGTTTGGGGGGTGTTTTTGGTTTGGTTTGGTTTGGTTTTGGTTTTGGTTTTTTTTTTTGTTTTGTTTTGTTTTGGTGGTGTTTTGTTTTGTTTTGGATAAGGGCACTTCAATTAGTCTTGAAGAGGTTTCAGTTTATTGTTCAGAATCAGCTTCCTACTTCTAACACAGTGGCTCTCAATCTGATGGTAACAACCCTCCCTTCTTGTTGTCATTATTTTGTTACTCTCTTTCTATGATTCTGAAATAAAATTCATAGATAATGCAACCTACTAATATGTATAATTTCAAAAAAGGAAGGGAGGAGGGAAGGAGTAAAGGAGGGAGAATAGGAAGGAAGGAAGGAAGTCCTAACTATAAAGTTTTAGAGTCGTAATAGGAAAACAAAATAATTTCTATTTCAGCATGTGTGAACTCAGATGCTTGCACATACACGAAGTGATTAAGATATGATTTATGACAAGTAGGGTGAGGTGAACTCATTTTGTACAAATATAGAAAAATGAAAGCAGGGCAATAAGTATGGACAGTAGAACAAAAACTGGTGTTATGAAAAAATACGATAGGCAGAATAATACCTCTTCCTCCCCTCCCCCCAGGATGTCCACATCCTAATCCTTGGAACATGTGATTATATATATTAAGCTACATGGCAAAGAAAAAATAGGATAGAATTAAGATTATTAACTGACTAACCTTAAAATAGAGGGATTATCCTGGATGGTCTGGGTATCACGAGAGTCATTAAAAGTGGAAGAGAGAATCAGTTAGAGGAAGAGATGGGGAGACAGAAGCGAGGCCAGAGTAGTGTGATGTGAGAAGGACACCCTGTGCTCCCCTTTGCTAGCTGTGAAAATGGAGCTGGACTAAAGGAATGCTGGCATCCCCTAGAAGCTGGAGAAAGGAAAGGAAATGATTCATCCCTATAGCCTCCAGAAGGGAACACTGTCCTGTCAAAACCTTGATTTTAGCCCAATGGGAACCATGTCAGTCTTCTAACCTATAGAACAGCAAGGTAAGAAATTTGTGTTGTTTGAAGCCGCTGTTGTTACAACAGCAATAGAAAATTAATGCAATAAATAAACACACCAATCTTAGCTATATGATAAGAGAAAGAGGGACATAATCTTAACTGAAATAAGGATGACAAGTCAAGACAAATGACAAACTTTCATAGGGGAGAAAAAAAAGGGAAATATGCTACCCTCACAAATGGTCTGAGCTTTATAAATATGGAGTCAAAATAAGTCCTTATTTTATGGCATGGAATGAGACAGAGACATATTATCACAGAAAATACATCTCTGGGGCGCCTGCGTGGCTCAGTCAGTTAAGTGTCTGCCTTTGGCTCAGGTCATGATCTCGGGGGTTGGACTGAGCCCAGCGTCCCGCTCCCGGCTTATCTCAGAGTCTGCTTCTCCCTCTCCTCCCCTCTCATGCTCTCTCTTGCTATCTCTCTCTCTCTCTCCCAAATAAGTAAATAAAATCTTTAAAAAAAAAAAAAAGAAGAAGAAGAAAATATATCTCTTCTCCTGGTAGCCTGCTACCTGCCAAGACATATTTTAGGCATCATACTTAGAACTTGAGTCACATCTTTCCATTGGTTTTGTGAAATGAAGGATGGATCAAGAGGAAAGAAGCAGGCAAACAAACTGGAGTCTTGCTTGCTCTATAGACCCTAGTAAGAGTCTGTGGAGATGTACAATTATCTCCAGGGGCAGTATAAAAATTCGAAAAACCCTAAAATTATATAACAATTTCACTGTGCTTTTTCAAAACAGATTTCCTACGGATAGGTTACAAAATGAATTAAAAATATATAGGTTGGAAAGTGTTGTGAACTAAATTGTGTTCTCTCAAACACAGTTTTTTTGTTTTTTGTCTGCAGGTTCATGGCCTTCATCAAATTTGGAAAGTTTTTGACCATTATTTCTTCGACTATTTCTTCCTTCTCCCTTTGGAAACTCCAATTATCTGTATACTAGGTCACATGAAATTGTCCCAGAGCTAACTGATACACCATTCATTTTCTTTTAAAGTCTTTTTTCTACTTATTTCATTTGAATAATTTTTATGGCTATATCTATAAATTCACTATTTTTTTTCCTGCAGTGCTTCGTATCCACTTAATACCACTTAGTGTATTTTTTCATCCCTGACATTGTATTTTTCATCTGCAGAAATTCTCTTTGGTTCTCTGTTGTATCTTCCAACTTTCTTACTATCATATTCAATCTTTCTTCTACCTACTTTAATATATAGAATGTAGTTATAAGTATTTTAATGTCCTTGTCAGCTAATTGTAACATCTTTGTCAGCTCTCATCAATTAATTGATTAGTTTTGATCACATGATTTTTCTCCTAACTGTGGGACATGTTTTTCCTACTCCTTTTATATCTAGTAATTTTTTATTAGCTATGAGGCAAGATGAATTTTATCTTGTGAAGTGGTGGATATTTTGCATTCTAAAAATATTTTTGAGCTTCTTCCGAGATAAAATTAAGTCACTTAGAAACAGTTTGATCCTTTGGTGGCCTGCTTTTAAAATTTGTTATGCAAGACTTGAGCCATGTGTGGTCTAAATATTCCCAGTACCAAGACTAGACCCTATACCCAAAGCCTTGTGAATTGTGTAGTTTTCCAATGTGGCTGGTAGTAAGATGCATTATTTCCCAACTTTCATGAGTGTTTGGTCCTGTTTTCTTTAATCATTTTGGGTGGTCTTCAGTTACTATTGAGTGAGGTAGTTTTCTTAAACGCATGCCCTGATCGGTACTTTGATGAATATTAGAGGATAATTCTCTGTAGTTGTCCAAAGTTTTATCTTTGTGTGGCTGTCTCCTCTCTGGTACTCTAGCTGCCTTTTGAAACTTTTTTTTTTTAAATAAACTTTATCCCCAATGTGGGGCGCAAACTCAACTCCAAGATGAAGAGTCCCCCAAGATCAAGAGTGGTATGCTCTACCATCTAAGACAGCAAGACTCCCTTGGCTGCCTTGTGAAATTTAGCTGCATTCTTCTCCTTAAATTCTTAGCTCAATCTCCTCAAATCAGGGAGTCCATTGATTGCTTACCTGCCTTATGATCTGGAGATTCTTTCAAATTTGGAGCAATCATAGAGCCCACCTCATTTGTTTCCTATCTGCCAGAAATCATTGTCCTTTGTTGTTTAAGGCCAATATTTTAAAAACCATTCTTTTCTATATGTGTTGTTTTTTAGTTGTTTCAGATAGAAGACTAAATCTTATTCTTGTTGTTCTATATTGGACACAAATAAAGTCGATGTGTCTCATAAATAATATATATATGGATTTTTAAATATTTGATTTTTAAATATTGGAGTTTAAGTTTGTAAGTCTAATCTGTCATCATTATTACTGATATACTTGGGCATGTTTCTCCAACCTTATTTTTGTTTTCCATTTCTGTTTCTTTTTAATGCTTTCTCCTTTCTTTCTTTTTTTTTTTTTTTAATGCTGTCTCCTTTTAAAAAGAAAAAAGCTAACCCTCTCTTTTAAGACAAAAAATTAGCAAGTCTTAAATTCTTTAATTTTCCTCTAAGGTAATGCCCATCATGTAATTTTTTTCTAGACCTTTAATTCTGGAGTACTGTAGATATATTTCTTCTTTTTATTTGGTCTTAAACAAATGGCTACAATAAGGTAAGCTATTTAATCATCTTTAGTCAGATATCTTTTGCAGCATTTCTTGGATTTTTCTCTCCTCCTACTTTACCTAAAACTATTGCCCATACAAGTCTTTGCATGGCAATCCTCTTAAGACTTTCCATGCCGGAGAATTTTTTTTTTTTTTAATTATGCTGACATACCTGGAAATGGTTTGGCTTGAAAATTCTATATTTTAAATTATTTTCTTTTACTACTTAAAAAACATCCCTTCATTATCTTCTTGCAGTTAGTGTTTTCTGTTGAAAAATCTGATTTCGGATGCTGTGTTGGTGCTTTGCCCTGGAAATTTTTGTATATTTATGTGGTGTGAATTTGGCTACTCTCTCTCTCCTTTAAAGATTTATTTATTTATTTGAGAGAGATCATGCATATGAACAGGGGAGGGGCAGAGGGAGAGGAAGAGAATCCCAGCAGACTTCTAGCTAAGTGTGGAGCCCAACACAGGGCTCCATCGAACGATCCCGAGATCATGACCTGAGTAGAAACCAAGAGCCCAACACTCAACCGATTGGGCCACCCAGATGCCCCCCTCTTTTCTTTTAATTTTCTCCATCTTTTAGTATCTTCCCTAATTGTATTCCTTTTTATTTTTTAAGTAATCTCTACATCCAACATGGGACTCCAACTGACAAACCTAAGATCAAGAGTTGCATGTTCTGCCACGGGGCCAGCCCAGTGCCCCTCTTCCCTAATTCTAAATTCACAGTCTGTTTTTCTTAATATTTCTACCCTATGGATGTCTGCAATCCGGAATATTGTTCTGAAATGGCTATGCTCCTCAAATACCCTCTTGTATTATGAGCTCTTTTTCACTAGGGCTAGTTCCCAAGCTTTGCTGCCCATTAGAACTACCTGTGGAACTTTTAAAAATGCCAAAGCCAGCTCTGACACCAGAGCAATTAAATCAGCATATCTAGGAGTGGGAGCCAGGTGTGAGTGTTTTTTTGTTTGTTTGTTTGTTTTTGTTTTAGTATCTCTAGGTGATTCCAACAGGCAACAAAATTTGGGAACCACTGGTCTGAAAATATCAGCCATGCTGCCAGGTAATGTTTATTTCCCAAAGTGTCAGCTTGATAAATCAGGGAGTGCAGATGGGGGGTTAATGACTCCTAAAATGAAGAACTCCAAACACCAAAACCACTCCCTACCCCCAAAATATCTCAGGTCACAGAGTCTGCTCCCTCTCCTTCTTCTTCTCCCCTCCACCCTGATCTCAAATAAATGAATAAATAAAATCTTAAAAAAAAAAACTTTCAATAAATACCTGCTGTGTTTATGTAAATAAGCAAGGCTTTATCTTATTCACATAACCGAGCTACTCAAATCCCAAGAAAAGCATGATGGATTATAGAGAGCTTGAAAAAGAGAGACAAACAAGAATGAGCAAAGGTCTGTTCACTAATTAATTGACTTTGAACATCTTATAAAACTTATGAAGAATAGGGATTTCATGAGGAAAAGAAAAAAAAAACTCACAAAATATTTATTGAATCATTATTCACAATAGCCAAGATATGGAAACAACCTAATGTTTGTCTATGGATATAACCTAGTATTTGTCTATGGATGAATAGATAAAGATATGCCACATATATATATGGCTATATATATATATACACATATATACATATATATATGCAATGGAATATTATTCAGCTATGAGAAAGAAGAAAATCCTGCCATTTGCAACAACATGGATGGAATTTGAGGACATTATGCTAAGTGAGATAAGTCAGTATTATCATCACTTATATGTGGAATCTTAGAAAGCCAAAGTTATAGAAACAGAGAGTGAATGGTAGTTACCAGGGGCTGGGAAGTGGGGAAATTGGGGAAATATTGGTCAAAGGTGAAAAAACAAACAAGCAAGCAAAAATAATAAGAAAAGAAGGAACTAAAACACATGTTTGTAAAATTAAAGTCACTGTGTGAAAGTTATTGCAACAGAACTGAGCGTTGTGTTATGGAAATGGTCACTGAACTCAGAAAGAAATCTTTTAGAGAACTCAAACTATTACAAAACCCAAAACGAAGACACAAGTATTTATGACGAGTTTTTCATATCATAGTTCCTTTTTTTTTTTTAGAAAGAGAGAGAGAGTGAGAGAGAGCAGTGGGGGTAGGGAGGAGAGGAAGAGAATCTTAAACAGGAGCCCTATGCACAGCTCATTCCTACCACCCTGAGATCATGACCTGAGCTGAAATCAAGAGTCAGTTGCTCAACTGACTGAGCCACCGAGGTACCTCGTATCATAGTTTCAATTAGGAAGTTTGTTTAATACATTTGGGTACAGAACAAATATAGGCTTTCAATGATATCAGAGAAAAAGTACCTGGGAGGAAAAAAAACCTACCTGTGCTCTCAAATCTAACATACAGAAACTCTAAATTATAGCAACAGATGAGAATTAAA
>CM052886.1:31043983-31183802 GCA_028534135.1 Potos flavus
CAATGACATATATATATATGACCATTTATATATATATATAATGACATATATATATGACATATATATGACATATATATATGTCATTTTATATATATTTTTATATATATATACATTTTTTATATATATATACATTTTATATATATATATATATATATATATATATGTCATTTTCCAATAATATCTATTAAATAATTTAGTCTTTCCACACTGGATTTAAAATGTTTCTCTTTCTATGGTTTTCTGTATTCTGTAGAAATATTCATTTATATGTTCACTTTGAGTCTCAGTAAAAACAATTTTTAAGACCTAGACTATCAGAAGAAAATTTAACAAGCTCATCTTTTACCAATATGACAATTAATTTATTACCTGCAGATCTTTTTTTTCTTAAGATTTTATATAAATTCAAGTTAGTTAACATACAGTGTATTACTAGTTGCAGGGGTAGAATTTAGTGACTCATCAGTTACATATAACACCCAGTGCTCATTACATCAAGTGCCCTCCTTAATGCCCATCATCCAATTACCCCATTCCCCCATCCACCTCCCCTCCAGCAACCCTCAATTTGTTTCCTATAGTTAAGAGTCTCTTATGGTTTGCCTCCCTCTCTGCTTTTGCCTTATTTTATTTTTCCTTCCATTCCCCTATGTTCATCAATTTTGTTTCTTAAATTATACATGAGTGAAATTACATGGTATTTGTCTTTCTCTGACTTATTTTGCTTGGCGTAGTACCTTCTAGTTCCATCCACCTCATTGTAAATGGCAAGATTTCATTCTTTTTGTTGGCTTAGTAATATTCCATGGTATATATATACTATATCCCACATCTTCTTTATCCATTCATCTGAGGATGGACATCTAAGATATTTCCATGTTTTTGTTATTATGGACATTGCGGCTATGAACATTAGGGTGCATGTGCCCATTCAAATCACTATTTTTGTATCCTTCAGATAAATACCTAGTAGTGCAATTGCTGTGTCCTGGGGTAGTTCTATTTTTAACTTTTTGAGGAACCTCCATACTGTTTTCCAGATTGGTTGCAACAGTTTGCATTCCCACCAACAGTGTAAGAGGGTTCCCCCTTTCTCTGCATCCTCACCAACATCTTTGTTTCCTGACTTGTTAATTTTAGCCATTCTGACTGGTGTGAGGTGGTATCTCACTGTGCTTTTGATTTGTATTTCCCTAATGATGAGTGATGAGCATCTTTTCATGTGTCTGTTGGCTATTTGTATGTCTTTTTGGAGAAATGTCTGTTCATATATTCTGCCCATTTCTTGACTAGATGCTTTTTGGATGTTGAGTTTGATTTTAGATACTAGCCCTTTAGTTAATATATCATTTGCAAATATCTTCTCCCATTCCATAGGTTGCTTTTGGGGGGGGTTATTATTCTTTTTTAAATAGTTTATTTGTTTTTATACAGTTAACCCTTAGAAAACATGGATTTGAACTTCACGAGTTCACTTATACATGGATTTTTTTTACATAAATTCAGTACACTACTGTAAGTGTATTTTCTCTTCCCTATGATTTTCTTAATAATAGTTCCTTTTTTAGCTTACTTTATTGTAAGAATACAGTATATAATACATACGTTACAGGATTTCTTCTCCTTTAGTGCCTGAGGTTCTTGGTCATACCACTTCGAAGAATGAAGAGGTAGACCAGACAGAGTGATGGGCAGCAAAGCAAGGTTTATTGAGCAATAGTAAAGTTTACTGAATGGTAGAATATAAAGCTCCTGAAGAGGGAGGGGACCAGAGACAGTTGCCCTAACTTTTAGTTTTGTTGATGTTTCCTTTGCTGTGCAGAAGCTTTTTATCTTGATGAAGTCTCAATAGTTTATTTTTGCTTTTGTTTCCCTTGTCTTTGGAGATGTGTCTAGTAAGACGTTGCTGCGGCCAAGGTCAAAGACATTGTTGCCTCTGTTCTCCTCTAGGATTTTGATGGTTTCCTGTCTCACTTTTAGGTCAACTTCCATCCATTTTGAGTTTCTGTGTATGATGTAAGAAAGTGACCCAATTCCATTCTTCTGCATGTTGCTGTCCAGTTTTCCCAACACCATTCATTGAAGAGACTGTCTTTCTTCTATTGGATTTTCTTTCCTGTTTTGTCGAAGACTCGTTGACCAGAGTTGAAGGTTCATTTCTGGGTTCTCTATTCTGTTCCACTGACCTATGTGTCTGTTTTTGTGCCAGTATCATACTGTCTGGATTATTACAGCTTTGTGACACAGCTTGAAGTCTGGAATGGTGATGCCTCCAGTTTTGGTTTTCTTTTTCAACATGATTTGGCTCTTCAGGGTCTTTTCTGGTTCCAACAAATTTTAGAATTATTTGTCCCAGCTCCGTGAAAAAATGCTGGTATTATTTTGAAAGGGATTGCATTCAATGTGTAGATTGCTTTGATAGTATATACATTTTAATAATATTTGTTCTTCTGATCCATAAGCATGGAATATTTTTCCATTTCTTTGTGTTTTCCTCAGTTTCTTTCATAACTGTTCTCCAGTTTTCAGAGTACAGATCTTTTACCTCTTTAGTTAGGTTTATTCCCAGGTATTTTATGATTTTTGGTGCAATTGCAAATAGGATCAATTCCTTGGTTTCTCTTTCTGATACTTCATTATTGGTGTATAGAAATGCAACAGACTTATGTTCATTGATTTTATATCCTGTGACTTTGCTGAATTCCTGTATGAGTACTAGCAAGTTTTTGGCGGAATTTTTCTGGTTTTCTCCATAGAGGCTCATGTAGTCTGTGAATAGTGAAAATTCGACTTCTTTGCTGATCTGGATGCCTTTTATTTCTTTTTGTTGTCTGATTGTTCAGGCCAGGACTTCCAGTGCTATGTTGAACAACAGTGGTGAGAGTGGACATCCTTGTTGTGTTCCTGATCTTTGGGGAAAAGCTCTCAGTATTTCCTCATTGCAGGTGCTATTAGCTGTGGGTCTTTCATATATGGCCTTTATGCTGTTAAGGTATATACCTTCTATACTTTCTTGAGGATTTTTATCAAGGAAGGATACTGTATTTTATCAAATGCTTTTTCAGCATCTGTTGAGAGGATCATACGGTTCTTACCTTTTCTATTGTTAATGTGGTATATCACGTTGATTGATCTGTGGGTATTAAACCACCCTTTCAGCCCAGGAATAAATCATTGAGAATTTTTGCATCCATGCCCATCAGGAATATTGATCGGTAATTATCCTTTTTAGTGGGGTCTTTGTCTGGTTTCGGGATCAAGGTAATGCTGGCCTCATAGAATGAGTTTGGAAGTTTTCCTTCCATTTCTATTTTTTGTAACAGTTTCAGAAGAATAGGTACTAATTCTTCTTAAATGTTTGGTAGAATTCCCCGGGAAGTCATCCAGCCCTGGACTCTTGTTTGTTGGGAGATTTTTGATTATTGATTCAATTTCTTTGCTGATTATAGGTTTGTTCAGGTTTTCTATTTCTTACTGTTTCAGTTTTGATAGTTTATATGTTTCTAGGAAGGCATCCATTTCTTCCAGATTGCCTAATTTGTTGGCATATAGCTGCTCATAACATTTTTTTTTTGTCAAGAATTCATATCTTGATCTTAATAATTTTATTTTTCTTGTTTATTTTTATTTTCTTATTATATTCAGTTAGCCAGCATACAGTACATCATTAGTTTTTGATGTAGTGTTTTCAACGATGCTCATAATATGTTCTTACAATTATTTGTATTTCTTCAGTGGTGGTCGTGATCTCTCCTCTTTCATTCATAATTTAAACTATTTGGGTTTTTTCTCTTTTTGAAAAGTCTGGCAAGGGGTTTATCAATTTTGTTAATTCTTTCAAAGAACCAGCAGCTCCTTGCTTCATTGATCTGTTCTATTGTTTTTTTGGTTTCTATTTCATTGATTTCTGCTCTAATCTTTATGATTTCCCTTCTCCTGCTGAATTTAAGCTTTATTTGCCTTTTTTTTCAAGCTCCTTTAGGTATAAGATTAGGTTGTGTATTTGAGACTTTTCTTGCTTCATGCGGAAGGCCTGTATGGCTATATACTTCCCATTTAGGACCACCTTTGTTGCATCCCAAAGGTTTTGGAGTGTCGTGTTCTCGTTTTCATTTGCTTCTATGTATTTTTTAAAATTCTTCTTTAATTTCCTGGTTAACCCATTCATTCTTCAGTAGAATGTTCTTTAACCTCCATGTATTTGTGGTCCTTCCAAATTTTTTCTTGTGGTTGACTTCAAGTTTCATAACACTGTGGTCTGAAAATGTGAATGGAATGATCTCAATCTTTTTGTACTGGTTGAGGTCTGATTTGTGACCCAGTATGGGATCTATTCTGTTCCATGTGCACCCAAAAAGAATATGTATTCTGCTGCTTTAGGATGAAATGCTCTGAATATATCTGTTAAGTCCATCTGATCCAGTGAGTCATTTAAAGTCCTTGTTTCCCTGTTGATCTTCTGCTTAGATGATCTGTCCATTGCTGTGAATGGGGTGTTAAAGTCCCCTACTATTATTGTGTTATTATCAATGAGTTTAAGGTTGTTATTAACTGATTTATATATTTGGCTGCTCCTAAGTTGGGGGCATAAATATTTATAATTATTAGATCTTCTTGTAGGATAGAACCCTTTATTATGATACAGTGTCCTTCTTCATCTCTTATTACAGTCTTTGGTTTAAAATCTAGTTTAGCTGATATAAGTATGGCTACTCCAGCTTTCTTTTGATGTTCGTTAGCATGATAAATTGTTCTCTACCCCCTCACTTCCAATCTGGAGGTGTCTTTAGGTCTAAAATGAGTCTCTTGTAAGTAGCATATTGAAGGGTCTTGGGTTTTTCTTTATCCATTCTGATACCCTGTGTCTTTTGATTGGAGCATTTAATTCATTTATATTCAGAGTAATTACATCTGAATTTAGTGCCATTGTATTACCTATAAAATTGCTGTTCCTGTAGATTGTCTCTGTTCCTTTGTAGTCTTTGTTACTTTTGGTCTCTCTTTCCCACTTGAAGGACTCTCTTTAGTATTTCTTGCAGAGTTGGTTTAGTGTTCACAAACTCCTTTAGCTTTCATTTGTCTTAGAAACTCTTTATCTTTCCTTCTTTTCTGCATGACAGCCTTGCCGGATAAAGTATTCTTGGCTGCATATTTTCCCATTTAGCAAGTTGAAGATATCATGCCACTCCTGTCTGACCTGCAAGGTCTCTGTGAACAGGTCTGCTGTTAGCCTTATGTTTCTACCCTTGTCGTTTAAGGACATTTTTTCCCCCAGCTGCTTTCAGAATTCTCTTTTTATCTTTGTATTTTGCAACTTCACTATGATATATTGTGGTATCGACCTATTTTTATTGATTTTGAGGGAGGTTCTCTGTGCCTCTTGGGTTGATGCCTGTTTGTTTTCTTCCCCAGATTAGGGATATTCTGAGCTATAATTTGTGCAAATAAACCTTCTGCTCCTTTTTCCTGCTCTTCTTCTTCTGGGACTCCTATGATATGGATATTATTTCACTTTATGGAATCACTGAGTTCCCTATATCTACATTCGTGATCTAGTAGTTTTCTTTTCCTCTTCTTTTCAGCTTCATTATTTTCCATAATTTTCTTTTCTATATCACCTGTCCTCTACTTCTTCAATCCTCATTATGACTGTATCCAGTCTGTTTTGCATCTCCATTACAGCATTTTTTTTTTTTTTATTTCAGCCTGACTAGTTTTTAGATCTTTTATCTCTGCGGGGTCAGTGTTTCCCTGTTGTCTTTTATTGTGGTATCTTATGACTGTTGATCTAAATTCTTGTTCAGATATATTGCTTGTATCTGTTTTCAGCAAGTCCCTGGCTGTGATATCTTCCTACCCTTCTTTTTGGGGAGAATTCTCTGTCTCGTCATTTTAGCTAAGTTTCTATTTTTTGTAGGTTGTGAAAGCTTGTTATGTTTCCTGTACCTCAGAGTAATGCTATATTAAAAAGAAGTCCTACACTGTCCAGGGCCTGGCACTTCAGGAAGTGTTTCTGGTATAAGCTCTGTGTACTCTGCTGTTGCATTTTGGCTGCTCTATTATTATGTTTAAGAAAGTTAGTATTTTCGGGGCACCTGGATGGCTCAGTGGGTTAAAGCCTCTGCCTTCGACTCAGGTCATGATCTCAGAGTCCTGGGATCGAGCCCTGCATTGGGCTCTCTGCTCAGTGGGGAGCCTGCTTCCCCGTCTCTCTCTGCCTGCCTCTCTGCCTACTTGTGATCTCTCTCTCTCTGCCAAATAAATAAATAAAATCTTAAAAAAAAAAAAAGAAAGAAAGTTTGTATTTTCAAATAATTATGGAGTTACAGAAAGTTGCAAAGGTAGTACAGAGTGATTCCATTCCTCATTTACCCAATTTCCTCAATGGTTACATCTTACATTACTATACTACAATATAAACCAGGAAACTGACACTGGTGCATTGTTTGGGTATAGTTTTTTCTCACTTTATCATGCATATAGATTCATGTAACCACCACTATAATCAAGATACAGAACCATTTCATCACCTCCAAGATCTCCTTCTGGCTACCGTTTTATAGTCAACATTTACCTTATATTCCTCACTATCTCTAACCTTAAAAAGGACTGATCTACTTTCCATTTCTATAATTTTTCATTTGCAAATGTTATATAAATGGAATCAGAATATGTAATCTTTGGATTTGGCTCTTCAAACTCAGCACAATGCTTTTGAGATCCATCCATATTTTCACATTTGGTAATAATTCATGCCTTTTTATTGCTGAGTAGTATTCTACAGAATGGATATACTTTTGAAAGACATTCAACTATTGGGAGACATTTAGTTTTTTCCAGTTTGAGGCTATTACAAATAAAACTGCTATAAACAATCATGGACAAGTTTTATGTGCACATAAATTTTCATTTCTCTGTGGTAAATGCTCAGGAATGCAATTGCTGGAATGTATGGTAAATTTAAGTAGTTTTTTGAGGGGGAGACTGTTATCAATCTTCCTATTCTTTTTTTTTTTATTTTAAGTTCCAGTATAGTTAACATACAGTGTTATAATAGTTTCAGGTGTACAATATAGCAATTCAATAATTCCCTACATCACCTAGTGCTCATTAAATGTATGTAGTTTAAAAGAAGTTGTCCTAGTATTTCAAGAGTGGCTATAACATTTTACATTCCCAACAACATGAGAAATTGAGTTTCTCTACAACCTCATTGATATTGTCACTATTATTTTTTTCTTTTAGCTGCTCTAATGTATGCAAAGTGATAACTCATCATGGTCTTAATTTCTATTTCACTAGTAGCTAGTGATACTGAACATCTTTTCATGTTTATTTGCCATCTGTATATTTTCTCCAGCAAAATGTTTCTTTATGTAAAAAAAAAAAGTTTCTTCATGTATTTTGTCCATTTTCTAATTGTATTATTTTTATTTGTTTCTTTTTTTTTTAGAATATTTTGTATACTCAAATATGAGTCATTTTCCTTATGAGGTTTACACATATTTTCTCTCAGTCTATAGCTTGTCTTTTTATCATTGTAATAGGATCTGTTGAAAAGTTCTTAATCTTGATGAAGTCTAATTTATTGGATTTTTTTTTTATCCAGGGATCATGTTTTGGGGGGGCAACATCTAAGACTCTACTGGCCTTAGGTCTTAAAAATTATATTCTGTGTAGTCTTTGAGATATTTCATAGTTTTTTTTGTTATTGTTGTTTTTTAAAGATTTTATTTATTTGTCAGAGAGAGAGAGCACAAGCAGGGGAGTGGCAGGCAGAGTAGGCAGAGGGAGAAGCAGGCTCCCCGCTGAGCAAGGAGCCTGATGTGGGACTCGATCCCAGGACCCTGGGATCATGACCTGAGCCGAAGGCAGGCGCTTAACCAACTGAGCCACCCAGGTGTCCCTAGACATTTCATAGTTTGATGTTTTACAGTTAAATTGATGATTCACTTTGAATTAATTTTTATATAAGCTGTAACATTTTGTTGGAGGATTTTTTTTGTTTATAGCTATCTGATTGCTCCAGCATCATCATTTGTTAAAAACACTTTCCTTCCTCCATTGAATTACTTTTGCACCTTTGTGAAAAATCAGTTTATCATACTTGTTTAGAGGTATCTACAAGTTCCTTGTTCTGTTCTATTTGTATGTGTGTCTATCTTTTGACCATTACCACACAGTCTTGATTACTGCAGTTATATAAGTCTCAAAATCAAGTAAACTGATTTCTTCCACTTCTTTCTTATTCTTAAAAATTGTTTTAGCTGATTTAGTCTCTTTGCCCGCCATATAAATTTATAAAAATCTTTTCCATATCTAAAAAAATTACTGATATTTTGATAGCAATTGCATTATACTGTATGTCAATTTGGGAAGGATTAACATTTATACTATGCTGAAACTTCCAATCCATGAAAAGACTACATCTCTCCATATATTTGGAAATGTCAAAGTTTCTTTTCTAATCATTTTGTAATTTCCACCTTACAAGATTTATATATGTTTTGCTAATTGTAACAGGATTTTTTTGAGTAATTTTAAGTGGTACTGTATTTTTAATTCCAATGTCCACATATTCATTGCTAGAATATAAAAATGTAGCTGACTTTGTGTCTTCATCTTGTATCTTGTGCCCTTGCTGAACTCTCTTCTTAGTTCTAAGAGTTTCGTTTTGTTTTATCTTCTATATATTCCTAGGAATGTGTGTGTAGAACATCATGCAGATAATTTGCAAATAGACAATTTTATTCCTTCCTTTTTTATCTGTATGCCTTTTATTTCATTTTCTGAACTTCATGTGTTAGCTAGAACTTCCAGTACCATGTTGAATAGCAATGGTGAGGGGCGCCTGGGTGGCTCAGTGGGTTAAGCCGCTGCCTTCGGCTCAGGTCGTGATCTCAGGGTCCTGAGATTGAGCCCCGCATCGGGCTCTCTGCTTGGTGGGGAGGCTGCTTCCCCCTCTCTCTCTGCCTGCCTCTCTGCCTACTTGTGATCTCTCTCTCTCTCTCTCTGTCAAATAAATAAATAAAATCTTTAAAAAAAATTATGGTCTTCCTGGTTTCTGATGAGAAATCCACTGTGAAAAGTCATTTCTCTTTCTGCTTTCAAGAGGTTTCATTGTCTTTATTTTTCAGAAGTTTTACACTGATGTGGCTCTGTTTGGTTTTCTTTGTGCTTTTCCTACTCAGATTTCACTTACCCATTGAATCACTCTATATTTACTTTAAAAATTGATTTTGTAGCTAGTAACTTTCTCAGAAAGAAAATTCTAGTCCTAGATAGCTTCATTGGTGAATTCCACAAAACATTTATTGAAGACATAATGCAATTCTCCACAAAATGTTTCAGATAATTAAAGGGGAAGAAATACTCCCTATGTCATTCTATGATCCTAGGACTATTATGCTAATACCAAAACCAGACAAATATTTGTAATATTTGAATATACAAAATAATTCTTAAAATTTTTGCAAAATTGTGATCAATAATATGTAAGTCGATCATATAATTCACCATATTAACAGACTAAAAAAGAAAAACTCTGTGACATTTCAATGAATTCAGAAAAAAACATTTGACAAAATCCAACATTCATTCCAAGTAAAAACTCTCGACTGACCAGGAATCAAAGGGAAATCTTCAACCTGATAAAGTCCACAATCTTCAATTAACCTCTAGCTACTTTAAGTAAAATTTTGAATGCTTTCTGGTTAAGATATGGGATAGGTAACATTATATTAAATGGAGAAACACAAATTTTTTCTCCTTAAGATCAGAAACAAAGCTGGGATGATTGCCTCACCTCTTCTATTTAAAATAGACATAGAAGTTTTAAGTAGTGCAGTAAGACAAGAAAATAAAATAAAAGGAATTCAGAGTGGGAAGGAAAAACAGAATTATCTTCATTTTCAGATGACATTGTCATATGAAGAAAATCTTTTAGAATTTACAAGAAGCTACTAGAATCAATAAGTTATACAATTTGAAGTATACAAGGTCAAGATATAAAATCAATTGTATATCTATATGCTGGTAATGAATAATCAGAAGTCGAAATTCTAAAATAACATTTACAATTATATGAAATACATAAAATAATTAGGAATAAATCTGACAGACATTGTGTGAGACATAGACACTAAAAACTTCCAAACAATGCTAAGAGAAATAAAATATCTAAACAAATGGAGAGATATATTATGTTCATATATCAGAAGTTCAATATTGTTAAAATGTCAATTCTCCCTGGATTTAGATATAGATTCAGTGCAGTTCCAGTTAAAAATTCCAGCTATTTTTGTTTTGTAGAAATTAAGAAGCTGATTCTAAAATTTATCTGGAAATTTAAGGAAACTGAAATAGTCAAAATAATTTTTGAGAAAGAAGAATAAAGCTAGAATTATATCACATTTTATCCAGACAATATAGAGGTACAGTAATCTAGATACTTTGCTAACGGTGTAAAAATGGAAATATAGAGGGGTGTCTGGGTAGCTCAGTTGCTTAAGTATCATGATCCCAGGGTCCTGGGATGGAGCCCCACATCTGGATCTGCTCAGTGGGGAGTCTGCTTCTCCCTCACCCTCTGCCTCTCCCCCCATGTTTTCACTCTCTCTCTCTCTCAAAATAAATATATAAAATCTTAAAAAAAAAAAAAAAAAAAAGAACTGTAGACCAAAGGAAGAAAATACAGCGTATAAAGATAGACACACCTATATGGCAATTGTGTTTTGGCAAAGGCGCAAAGGGAATCCAGTGGAGAAAGAAAGTATACTCTCTTCATCACATGATAGTGGAACAATTGAATACTCATAGCCAAAAAAAGGGAATCAATCCTCAATCCATACTTCACATTATACACACAAAAAAATCAAAATGCATCATAGACCTAAGAGTAAAACCTAAAACTATATTTTTAAAGATTTTATTTATTTATTTGACAGAGAGAGAGAGAGTGCAAGAGAGTACAAGCAGAGGGAGTGGCAGAGGGAGATGGAGAAGCAGACTGCCTGCTCAGCAGGGAGCCCAATGTGGGGCTCCATCCCAGGACCCTGGGATCATGACCTGAGCCAAAGACAGTTGCTTAACCAACTGAACTACCCAGGTGCATCTATTCTTTTCTTTTCTTTTCTTTTCTTTTTTTAAGATTTTATTTATTTGACAGAGAGAGAGAGCAGCAGATAAAACCTAAAACTTTACAGATTTTAGAAGAATCACAGAAAATGTATGACATTAGATTAAGCAAAGAGTTCTTAGATATAATACTGAAAGCATCTACATAAAACATAACCCAAAAAATTATAAATTGGAGTTCATCAAATTAAAAACTTCTACTTTTTAAAAGATACTGTTAAGAGAATGAAAAGATAAGCCAGAGACTTAGAGAAGACATGTGCATATTCTATATTTGGTAGAGGGCTTATATTCAAAATATATAAAGAACACTCCAAAGTTCATTGATAAGGAAACAACAAACTAATTTAAAAATGGTTATAAGGAAAATTAAGCTGTAAAATTAAGAAAATTAAGAAAGTAAAATGCTCAGAACATGGGGTCATGTCAAAGGGATGCGAAAACAAAATGAGAGAGCTCCCCATGTCCAAAGCTGGAACAATTTGAGCAATAACAACAACAAAAAAGAAATACTGATTTATAAGCCAGAATATAAAATAAATTTTCACTAGTAAGTCCATGTTAATATAAATAAATGATTGTATAAATAAATGAAAGAAAAAAAAGTTCCCTATGCAGAAGAATTCCAAATAATGTACATAAATGCTTCACCCTCAAGCAAGGGGAGTGTAATTTCCCACTTATTAAGTGTAGGATGCACATACTGACCTCTTTGCAAAGAGTACAGTATAGAAAGAGTAACCCTAGAGTGAAGAAATCTGTCAAACACTATTTTTGGTGATCAAGGTTAACATCAATAGTGACAAATCAAGTTTATAGTATATGTTGTTGAGATGATATGATAAAAGTGGTACTTTACCTTTGCAGTCTTCTCCAAAAATAACTATATTCCTAGTCTGACCAATTCCTAGTCTGAAAAATAACAGACAAATTCAATTAGAGGAGCATTCTATAAAATACCTGACCCATACTCTTGTCCATTGAAAACAAGGAAAGTCTAAGAAACTGCCACAGACAAGAGGATCTCAAGGAGACATGATAAATAAATATAATATGATATCCTAGATGGGATCCTAGTACAAATAGAGAACATTAGGTAAAAAAATAAGGAAATTTAAATAGAGTATGGATTTTAGTTAATGATAATGAATCAATATTGGTTCATTGTAACAAAGGTACCATACTAATGTAAAATGTTAGAAAAGACTGGTGCATGGTACATGGAAACTCACATTTTCTCAGTTTTTCTGTAAATCTAAAACTTCTGAAAAATAAAGTATTTTTAAAGGATGGATATAAATTTTGAAAAAACAGTTCACTAAATAAGATATATGGATGGAAAATAGTCACATGAAAAGATTCTTGACATCGTTAGTCAGTAGAAAAATGCAAATTAAAACCATAGTTGGATACCACTACCCACTTACTTGAATGTCCCACACCAGAAGGCTGACCATACCAAATGTTGATGAAGATACAAAATAACTAAAATTCTCCAACACTGCTGAGGGAAATGTAAAGTGGTACAACTGCTTTGAAAAGCAATGTGGCAATTTCTTGAAAAGTTAAATATACACCTACCATATGATCCATCTATTCTACTTCTAGATATTTACTAAAAAAAAAATGAAAGCATATGTCTATACAAAGACTTACACAAATATGTTCATGGCTCTTTTATTTGTAATTTCAAAAACTGCAATGTAGCCAATTTGATTCATGAACAAGTAAATTGATAAAGAAATTGTGGCATATCCATGCAATGTAATGCTACTCAACATTTAAAGGAATAAACCATTAATGCACATAAGAGCATGGATGGATTTCAAAATAATTATACTAAGGGGAATAAGTCAGTCAAAAAAGGAGTACACATTGTATGATTCCATTTATATAAAATCATGGAAAATACAATCTAATCTATAGTGACAGAAAGTGGATCAGTGATTGTCTGAGGACAAAATGGTGGAGAAGGCCAGGAAGAGAGGAAAGAAAGGGTGATAAACAATTTCAAAGAAACTCCTGCGGGTGATGGACATGTTCATTATCTCAATTGTGTTGATGTTTTCACAAGTGTATACATATGTCAAAATTTGTCAGATTGTGTATTTTAAATACATGCAGTTTATTATATGATATTTTCATCTATCTGAGGTGATTTGGAAATTTTTCCAAGTTAGAGAAGTTTACTTTCAAATTCCTATTTTTCTATCCAGAACAAATGTCATTAACATTTGATCTATGTTTGTTTAATTGATATAATAATATTATCATTTTTTAATTACATAATGATAATAATATATAATAATATTAACATATTATCAATATGTTAATAACATATTAATTATATTATAAATTAATATATTTCTATAAATGCTTATATAAATATAAATATATAAATATAAAATCTATTGTATATAATATATAATATAACATAATAACATATTATCAATAATAATAAAACATATTATCAAACGTTAATAATATTTTTATAATTGAAGACAAAAGTTCATTATAATTGTTTTAAATAGTGTGATATTTATGTGATTAACTTCCACTTGAGCAAGAAGCATTATTATTACAAGAGAAGAGCTTTAAATGCTCCAAAGTTCCTTAAAAAAAATATTCTTTGAAGGAAGAAAGACCAAATGGGAGGGCAGGAGGGAAGAATTAAGTGAGGGAGGGAGAGAGGAAGAAAGGAAGGAAGGAACATAAGAAGGAAGGAAAGGATCTAACATAGACTCCCTCCAAATCATCTCTTTTGCATTAATGACTTCTAAAATCCCATATATAGAGAATATAAAATGTTTTCTTTTATCTGTCAAAGAAAGGAAATATAAATACTGTGGGTATGTATGAGATATGGTACTAAATGGGAGTTAAATGGACCAGTACGATAAACAATTACATGATTCGCAGAGCAGGGTGGCAGAACACTAAGAGCCATCTATCAAAAACTTTGCAAACAGCTGGATTATGGTAGAAACTCAGAGGACTGGTGGCAGTTATACAGGCCAGGCATCTGCTTTTTGAGATGAGTTGGTAAAATGAAACTAAGGTGTACTCAGTGTCATTTAAATAAGATTACCTAGAATTTCGTATTTTATTTCCCTCCATGATAAGAAATAATATCCCTTTGTTTGTTTATTTTCAAATGCATAATCCTGTTTGACATCTAGTGTTCTTTCCTGCTCTCTAATAAAAATCGCTCTAATTCCACTTTTAATAGCTCATAAAAAAGGCCCTGAATTATTAACCCTTGATCAATTTCTAAACACAACTGACCTTTAATATAATCCAAGTTTATTGAATTTTTAAAAATAGAAATAAGGAAGGAAAGTTGAAAACCAATACAACAAAAGCAATCCTGAAG
Source organism: Potos flavus (assembly GCA_028534135.1). NCBI lineage: Eukaryota > Metazoa > Chordata > Mammalia > Carnivora > Procyonidae > Potos > Potos flavus. The sequence continues at coordinate 31,058,493 of CM052886.1, forward strand.
GAAGGCCAGGTCTACTGTCTCTTTCCTGAAATCCGTGGAGCAAGATGTGTATCAAAGTTAAGAACTTTTAGCATTCTAGAACAATCATGTGGTACTTATACCATATATTGCATACTTCCATGGTGGGATCCATGGAAGCACTGGAATCAAAGACATAGCTATTTTGGGAGGGAAATGTGTTAATATCCATAAGTGTGTCAAATAGAGATTATCAATAACCTCATGTTTAACCAAGTTTTGCCATCATATGTGTTTCAAAACACCTTTGGTGTTCAGATTATTTTGGATTTCCAATTTGCGGGTAAAATGATATGGATTCAATTTTGTAATTTCAATATGTTGCAAAGAAGAAAATGGTGACATAATACTGGAGAAGATGGGTTTAAGTATGAAAAAAACATATGTATACATTTTAACATATTCCCATTAGCTTTCAAAGTGCTGATAATATAGATAGATGGCTGTTAAATTTCAACTATTGTACTTCAGTTTCATTTTCCTGGAGTTTTAACAGAATGGTCATGTAGTTTTTGAAAAGTGTGGCTGTGGATCGTGAAACCAATGTAATTACTAGAGAAAAAAACTCAAGAATTATGAATAGTGGTGTGGTAGGCAGAACTATAAAAATTGTAACATATCATGTTCAAGATAGTATACTTAAGATATACTTTAAAATATACTTCTTATATTTAAGATAGTAAATTATATTCCTATTACACTGGAACCTCATTACAATACTATCATCAGCGTCTATGTAGAATAATCTTATACATCAGCATAGTGAAATCTTTTAGGTTTAATGTAGTATATTAAAGACTGAGGTCTAACTGATCTGTATTTTATCTGAAACTTTTGAATGAGTCAATGAATGAATGAAAAGATGGAAGGAAGGAAAAAATCTCAGTGTATTTCATTCTGGTGAATAATGTATTAGACATTTCATGTGTTATGGTAGGAATTGTAAGCTCAACCTTCCTGCTTAAATATGCACTTACTTAATTTCAGCATGGTTTACATATATAATATTGTTTTTCAGAAACTTGATTTTTATTCAGGTTAGGTTGGACTTATTTGACAAATTGAAAAGAAATGCTGAATACATAAAGTAGTCTGAGTACTTACAAAGGTAAAATACTATCAAAATGTCACATCCCCATTCCCACACCTCAGCAAGTATGAATTCTGATGTTATTCTGTGAATCATCTGATAAGTTTTTCTCTTCATTTTGTTGACGTGTTCTCCTTCGAATTTCAAAATGTTTACCCATATAAAGAAACAAAATGATTATGATTAATTTCAAAATATGGTAGACAAACAACGTTCTCTTAAACATAATCACCTACGTGTAGCTAACGGAAGAGGAGGGGTGCCCAGCTGGCTCAGTGGGTAGAACACATGTGATTCTTGATCTTGAGGTTGCGAGTTCAAGTCCCATCTTAGTGTTCTCTCTCTCTCTCTCACAAAAATAAATCAATTTTTAAAAAATTTAAAAAAATTTAAAAAATTAAGGAAAAGAAGGATATAACTATTAAAATAACAACAACAAAATCACTCTGTTCCAGGTACCATGTGAAGTCACTTTACCATACATAACTATTATTTCATATTTAGCACAATGAGCTCGGATGTGTACTATCATCTATTTATAGATAAGGTGAAGAAATTTACCCAGTTACGTAGTTTCTCTGTCTCTAGATCGCTAGCCATTTCTTTGTATTGGACTACTCCCTTTTTTCCTGATTCTGCAAAAGAACCACTGAACCACATAGATATTTTTCTTAATGCCGGGAGCTTGATAGAATTCTTGACCAAATTATCCCACTAAAACATCAAAGTATACAGATTTTGCCCCAAAAGTTTCTGGCAGCAAGCCTATCTGATCACTCCAGAACTACACAAAGTAGAGTATAAGAAGCTGAATCAAGAACTCAAAATGCTCGATTTGTGCTATTACCCCCACACATCCAGCCAATCAATTATTTTTAGCTTTTCATATTCCCTAATCCACAATCTAGAGCTCTCGATGCCCATCAGCTTTGTGCCTCCCTATCAGATTGGGGCATTTTAAGGCTGAATGAAATTAGAAATGTTTCTAAAGCAACATCTCTGAAATAATATCATGTCCTATTGCAACCTACATTTCTGTCTCTTTGGCCAGAATGTGCAAGGAACTTCAAGTAGTGCCCAGATGTTTTGAGACATTTGATTAGCAGGAGTTATTCCTCTGAAAGTGTGAGAGATTTATTTTGAGATGTGTGCTGTTACCCTGACTGCTGCTATAAAGCTGTGGGTTGTTCTTTCCTTTTTGCCATAGGAGTACTTTATAATTTCAGTAAGATTCTCTCTGCATGAAATAATGTACTTTAATGTAGATTTCCTGCAGCAATCCACAAATACTTCTCTGTGGGATTTTACGTTTCAACCAATTCAATGTACTCATATCACTTTTAAATTCATTTTTACTTACATTTTTATAATGCTCACCCTGACTAGTAATTTTAGCCTCACCATAGATATTTTTTGTCACGTTCCCTATAAATCTTAAAGCCCTGGAACTCTGAGCCATAAGGCAAAAAAGTCTTTTTTTTTCTTGGATCCTCATTCTAATAGGGAATGACAAGTATTAGATCATAAAATATTAAGTAAAAATGAAAATTTTCCTCAATGTTAACATGATTAGTTTGGATTAAAAAAATAAAACAGAGTGGTTTTTGCTAACTTGCGTTACAGTCCGGCTGAAGCTAGAGCAACATTCTTATTTGGATATAGCCTACATATATATATTTTTCTGACCTCTGGAATGGTTCTTTTGGTTTAAGCTTTTTAATTCCAATTCCAATTTCAATAAACTTTATTGGCATGGCAAGGAATGCTAGCATGGCCAGAATCCATAAATTATGTTTGTGACTCTAGGGCAGCAGGTTTCACAGAGGAAATGGGATTTTTTTTCTTGCATCTTCATTTTCCATTAAGTAAAGGAAATGGAAGAGAATATTTCAGTCCTAGTAAGACAGAGCAGAAGAGGGAAAAAATGGACTTCTCAGTGGGGTTGCTTTATGCAATGAGCCATGAGTAGGAAGCAAACACTGTCTTTGAAGAAATAAAAGAAATACCAATTCAGGATTTTATATCAAAATCAAATGTATATATAGGAGAATATCTAGGCTCTGTGGAGCCTGATGTTTAATACAACTTCGTGGACACTTTTTAAGAAAAGAAGTTAAAATTAAAAATTAGATTCCAAAGTGAGTATTTAAAATGATGAAAGAAATCACAACAAATTATATATTTTAGAAGGCTGACACGTAAAATAAACCACAAACATTCAAGAAAAACATAACATTTTTATGAATTATTGCCTAATTTTAACTCACCCCATGCCCCAGCACCTCTTTATATGAAGGGAATGAAAAGATAACTTAATTTGTCTTCTAGCCTGGTAGATCAAATGAGCTTTAAATTAATGTTAATTTAGAAAACTTTATTTCCATCTCATAAGTCATGGTTGGCAATGTCATGCCACGATGCCCCTAGGTTGGCATGTGTTAAAAATAGGCGACTTTAAAAACAGACATACACAATGTTTATAGCACTGCTTTAGGCATGTGTCCTACAATCTGAGGAGTTCTATAAATTCCATCGCACATAGTTCTCAACAAAAAGAAAAAAATGGGGGCACCTGGGTGGTTCGGTTGGTAAAGTATCTGCCTTTGGCTCACATCATAATCCTAGGGTCCTGGGACTAAGCCCCACATCGGGCTCCCTGCTCAGTGGGGAGCCTGCTTCTCCCTCTCCCTCCGCGGCTTCCCCTGCTTGTGCTCTCTCTCTCTCTCTCTCTCTGGCAATTAAATACTATCTCCATAAATGACCCTGGGTGAATCAGCACAGAATATTCATGAAAGCCATTTCTATACCAGGACAACCAGGAATAACTTAACTATATATAAAAGTAGTTGCAAACCACAAAAATTTATTCCACTAACTCAGGATTTCTCAGTGTTGACACTATTGACATTTGGGTCCCAATTAATTTTTATTGGTGGGTGTGAATTCCAGGTATTTGGCATCTTCCCCAGCCTCTATATGCCAGTGACATTCCCACTCCCCACCCCAGTTATGACACCCAAAAATGTTTAGTTAACTGAATACCAAAAAAGTCTACCACTATTCCAATATTACTCAGCAGGGCAAAACAAGGCACAGGGCAAACTGAAGGGAAAAGAGACAAAGTCTTAAGCAATTGGGGGTATAATATCTTTTTTCTGCAAATGTTACAAAAAGCTCATGATTACATAAACTATTGTTAGGGACCTCCCAGGGTTTTGGAAGGGGTCCATGAAATGGGGCTTATAAATTAAGCTTTATTAACTTTACGAGAAATCATTTTCTGTTTGTACTTGAGACTTCAAAGAAAATAATGACTTTTGGTATTTGTATGCTTAATTAGGCAGGGTTCCCTGAACTTGTCTGAAATGCTCCCAATGGGCAATAATTGTCTAAATTGGACTGCATAGGGAAAAACCTAGCTCACTGAATAGTTCTTGGGTTTCCTCATTCATTATTTCTGGCCTTGGTCTCTAGGGTGATGTAGCTAAAGGCCCATCAGTGAAAAACATATGTGTAGTGCCCGAGTAAGATTAAGAGACTAAGAGAACAGGGTTGTGAGATTGAGCCATGGGTCGGGCTCCACTCCTAGCGTGGATTCTCTCTCTTCCTCTCTCTCTGCTCCTCCCCACCTGCCCCTCCCAACCACCCCGGCTTGCATGCTCTCTCAAAAAAATAAAAGAATAAAAATAAGTAAGTAAGTAAGTAAATAAATAAATAGTAGACATGTGTATTTACAAAGAGTGTGTGTGTGTGTGTGTGTATTCTTTTATATATGTAAATATATAAAAGAAACTAAGAGTTAAGTTAAATGTTTCCTTCCTACAGTGTAATGTTTTGCAAACATAGTTTTGCAAACAATAAGGCCTTTTGTCATGGAACAGTCTTATCTCACAGGACACTAGTATTATTTGGATAACAGCTTGGTGAATATTGGTATTGTGGTCAGAAGATGACATTTGTACCAGGAAGTTCTGGGTCCAAATCATGGGTCAGTTCTTTATTAGCAATGTGGCCATCATGAAGTCAGTTAACCTCCTGAAGCCTTTGACATCTTATCTGTGAAACTGGGGTCAAAATACCTGCCCTACGTAGTATTTTGAGGTTTAAAAGTAACACATAGAAAGTACTTTGTACAGTATCTGACACATGGTACATACGCCATAAATCACACCTATTAATGTTTGAGTGTGTTCCCTGAAAGGACTTTAAAGAAGCGTCATTAATCTGAAATCACAGGGAAGACATTTGTATTGAGTTGTAATTCTTCTACCTTTACTTAATGTACAGTGAGTGGTTTTCTAGTGAGAATGAAATCTGCTTAGATTTGTTGAGCCCCATGAAGTGCTCAATTGTTTTGTGTGTGTGTGTGTGTGTGTGCGCACGCGTGCGTGCGTGTAAAAATCTCTTGGCTGTAGAAAAAGCAAACAAGCAGCTTTCTCTAGTAGAGAATAATTCACTATTAATTTGATATGGAAATAACAGTACTCTTAGTGAAGCTATGTACCAAGTATTAACCACGGTTGTGTCCAAATGCGTAGGAGTTGTAATGTGTCACAAAGTTCTTCCTTTGAATTTTTCTGTGTTATTTTTGTAATGAGGAAAAGTTATTTTTAAAATTTAAAATAATAAAACCCTGAGTTCTTTGGTGCCAAAGTTCTGGTAACGCTCTTGTTCCTAGTAGGAGGAGATTGTGTCTATTTAGATAGTGCTATACACAGCACAATTCTTCCAAGACCTAAAAATAACCATAGCCTTTAGGACTAAAAAAGAGATCTTAGGGATCATCGTTTCCCATGCTTTCCTGTGAAATATGAAGAAGCAGATCCCTGGGAGTTTAGGGTACTCACAAGCAGCAAGTTAAGGATAGAACCAGGACTTCTGTGTTTTTTTAACATATTTCTGTATAACAAACAATGCAGATCTTAGGTGACTGGGGGAAGGGTCAATTAAAAGGAATGTTGATGATTCATGTACTGTCAGTTCCATCATTCATATTCAGATTTCTTCCAAATTATCCTACTAATGTAATCCCAGCTGCCTTGTTTCTTTGCCTCTTAAAACAAGCTCTCAATGGTAAAAGTCTAAAATAGTCACAGGCTGTCTTATAATCTTCCCCTATTCCCTTCTCCCTTCTGGCATTTTTTCCCAGATTCTGAATCTATCTCCTCTCCCCTACCCACAGTGTCTTATGCTATTCCTGGCAGCTTGAAGTCTCTATCCTGGCCTTCACCCAAAACCTCCCCATTTCAAAGTATTCATAATTCCAATTTTTCCCCCTCCTTCCCTAACTCTGGCCAACTCCAACTTAAACTTCAAGATTTACCTCAAATCTGTGGTCCTTTCTCTGAAGTTTTTACCCAATTCCCAAGGCAGCATTGGTGGTTCCTCCTCCCAATAATTATCACTTATTAAAATCAGAGTTGTGTTTCTTTCCCCAATCAGCGTATGAGACTGACAAGTCTTACTCATTTTTGTAACAAGTTAACCTGTAAGAGGATGCTAAATAAATAGTGGCTGACTGAGTGAATTAGCCTCTGAAGGTAGCTCATCTCTACTAGATGGTGGAAATAATTCCAATGGATGTATAAACAACACATAGACCTTCTGCTCTACCCTCAAGGGAATATTTGAATATTTGACAAGACATACGAGATGATGGCATTTTAGGCAAAGTGACTCTAAAGAGTGCCCCCAAATTTGTAACATATAGGCAATAAAGTTCATCCTGGTACATAGATTGGCCTGTACTTGAAGTGTACAGCAGTTGGGATAGTCTGTGACCAGGAACTAGTGAGGCAGCAAAAGCAAAACACTGGGAAATCCTAGGAAGGCATTGGAAAGTTAGAAGAGAGAGGGAGAGATGAGAAAACATGACTGAAAGCAACTAGTATGGGGGGGGGGGTGTCCTAAAGCAGTAACTGGCAACAGGGACCTTGGATCATTGTTGCTCATAGAGATTTGGCCACCAAACTGCTCTCTCAGTATACTAAGTTAAAGACAGCCTCTTCTGTGGTTGACATCAGAATAAATTTCATCCTCCAGTTTCACATTTCAGTAGCAGAAACTGACAACTCAGATCCCAAATTGTCCCCATTAGAAGTGAGAGAAACAGATGGGAGGGGAGTACACAGAGTAAAGATATTTGTCACCCATCCTTGCTAGAAAATGACAGAAATTAATTGCTTCTTCGGATGTGTTTTTACAGCAGGTTGTTTGTACCTCAATTGTGCCTCTCATATTTGCCTTTATTTAGAATTCTTTTTTCCCATGTCATTCTCCCTGGTCCCATATTCAATATTAGATGGCAGCTTATGCTCTTGGATGTATAGATCCTTGTGTTCCATCTCTGTTTCCCTCAATGCCCAGCACAGGGTATTAAATATAGGAAGGAAGGGAGGGGAAAGGAGGGAGGAAAAGATGCAGAGGGGAGTGGCCATATTAGGAAGGTACTGGTTAACAAGAAATGGGCATATATGATGGAGGAGTGGAGGTAATTGGATGGGCTGGAGTGGGAAAAATGGAGGCTGAGGGTGAAGAGGCAGAAAACGGAGATGCTGATGATAGAAAAATTGCAAAACCTAGCTTCAAATTCACTTGCATTTTCTGTGATTATTGCTGAGAGTTTTGCAGAGTCTGGTGTTTCAATTTGTATTGAAGTGGTTAGGGCCAACTTTTCAATTTATTCCACTGCTAAATAATTAATCTGCCCTTGGGCTCCTTAGTAAACTGATCAGCAGCTGTATTACTACTGGACAAAATAGCTCTGTGATGAATCTTGTCATTTACCAACTCAGGTGTCATTTTTCTTCTTGAGAAATCATATCTTTAGATCTGAATCACATAGTTTTTTTAAATGCAGGAGTAGGTTACAGTAATTTAAAGGCATTTCTAATGTCTTACCTAGTCTCAAACATGTCCATTTGCTAAGATTTGTAGATTCTGTACCAAGATTTATTTTTCTTGACAATTTTGTTAAGAATTTGGAGGACCTGGTGGGTCATCCTAATCTCTTTCTCTCCAAAATCTAAGGATAACGGACAGAATGTTACATAGTGGAGATAGAACTCAAAGGCTAGTAGAATTCTGTGATTTGGAGATGTATAACCGTAAATTACATTTTAACCAATAGCTTTTCATAATGCAGAAACCATCCCCATTCCCATTTCACCCTGACAAGTGGTTAATTAGCACATACTTTAAGAATGCACCATGAAATCTTAGATAAGACATCCTACCCTTCTGTGACTTGGCATTTTTCATCTAGAAACATTTAAGAAGCAGGAAGGTAGAACCTTTTGATCTATTCTATGAATCTTCAAAACTTAAGTACTCATTCTCCTGGGATAGACCAATCGATTGATCAATTGATTGACTGATTTGCTTATTTAGTGGTAGACTTAGCTCTTAGTTTACAAAAATGAAACTAGTACATTAGACTATAAATGAGCAAATAAATCAAAGTGAAAGGAAAATAGGGTAGACTACTAAAATAAGATCACCAGAAATTTAATATATAACAAAGTAGACCAACAAACTACAAAATTACTAACTATAACTGCAAATTTAGCTCTGTGTTTCCTAGCAGCCAAAGTAAAAAAGAAAAACCCTATAGTTACAAATTTTTCATGAAATAGAAATACACATGGTTTAGAAAAAAGGTTTTTTCTTACCCATTAACCATATATTCTTTTCTTATAGGAGTCAAAATTTTAATGTTGGTAACATTACATTGAACCTAGTCTCAGTTTCAAAAACAAAATGCAAAAAAAGTCTCTCTTTTTTCGGATATTTTTCAGATATTGCAATATTAATTGAAATGATGTTTTATTTGTTTATTGTCCATCTCTCTTTGCTAGAGTATAAACATAGTACAGAGATTTTTTTGCCTACTTTGCACCTTACTGTATAAGCAGTACCTAGAATAGCACCCAGCACTGTGAGGTGCACAGTGAATATTTATTAAGTAAATGAAGAAAAAAAATCACGTTGCATGGGGCAGGCTGGAAGGAGAGATACCTTACTCAAACCACCAAATTAAGAATTTATAACCAGTAACTGGATCCTCAGCCATAAACCTGATCACTATTTATTTCCTAAAGTATTTTATGATTTAAAGGTAACATTTTGAATAAGGGTTATGAACTTAGCTGTCCCTTCTTGAATCTATGTAGGAAGGGTAAAATCCTAAACACTCAGATCTTAGATGACTGAAGCAGCCCCACATTGGGGGGGCCTGGCTGGCTCAGTCAGCAGAGCATGCTAATTTTGATCTCAGGGAAGTGAGTTCAAGTTCCACATTGGGCATGAAGGCTACTTAAAAATCTCTAAACTGTTTCAGGGTGCAATCTCACTTTACCCAGGATGCCTTGGATTTAGATTCACAGATTTCATTGCTGTAATAGGAACCGAGCTCTGAGTTTCAAACGATGAGTCGTGATTATAAACCATCAATATCTCTGGGTGTAAATAAGTGATGTTGACAGTTATTTGTCATGTCTAAAAGAAAATATTTCATCAGAAGAAAGAACACAAAAGTATAAACTAATGAGTTGGCATTCTTGATCAATATTGCAGCTATAAGCAAAAAAAAAAATAGACGAGGAATAAAGGAAAAAATGGTCTTCAGTATCTTGTATCATAATGATACTTTAAACTTCAAATGGTATAGAAGTTAAGATTTTCTTACTCTGTTTTTTTTCATGTTCTCTCCAGAGATTTCTTCTTTGTCTCGGAATTCTACACCTTCACCTGCCAGACTATTAAACCACTTGACCTTGAAAAGTCTTTTCATCCATCCTTCCCTCCCTCAACTATCATTATTTGACCAACTCTATGACAGTACCTGTTTTATGGGTAGGGATACAATGACAAACAATAGATAATCCTTAACTTCCAGGAAATTAGAGCGACAGCCTATGCACCAATTAAAGTTTGATTCCTAAGGAGGCAATGATCCCTACAATTTATGACCAACAGATTCACACATAAAAGATTTAAGCAAGCGTATGGAATGACGTGTGTGTGGGCCTTGCAGAAAATAGAGCAACTATAGTTTCAGTCCTTCAATAGCTTAGTCTACAGAAGACAACATAATGATAGTTATGACAGAAAATATACCAAATGTAAATGACGGTTAAATCTTCCAAATAACTACTGACAATGGCTATCTCCCAGTTTATGTGTTTCTCTGATTAAACAATATGATTATATCAGAATAGAATGTGATTGCTAGCATTTATAGCAAAGGAACTGTAACAGAATGCTAAGACCTGTATTCATTGCAAATACAGAAGAAAGAAAATTGCAAACACATTTTAAAAAATTTTATAAATTTTCTATACAATCGCCTTTTTGTGGTAATTCTATATGTTCTTGCCATTCAAAATTAGTGTTTTGAAACAGCATACTTCTTAACCCTGTAGACTCTGGAGTCAGGGCCTGAATCTGCCCATTAGCTCCATCACTTTCTTAAGCAGATTGCCTAATCTATTTGAGTATCAGTTTTCTAACTTCTTGTTTGAGCATTTAAGATGTGTCTAATAGCTACAAGGATCAAATGAGATAACCCATGTGTATCTTCCTATTGCTGCTGTAACAAATTATTACAAACGTAGAGGCTTAAAACTGCACACATTTATTATCTTACAGTTCTGAAGGTCAGAAGTCTGCAGTGTTCTTCACCGGACTAAAATCAAGGTGTCAGCAGGGCTGCATTCCATATGGAGGCTCTAGAGGAAATCCATTCACGTGACATTTCTAGCTTCTAGAAGCCATTTGCTCATGGTCCCCTCCTCTATCTCCAAAGCTAGCAATGTAGCATTTTCTCTCTTTTCAGATTTCTGCTTCCATCCTTACATCTCTCTTACTCTGTTGCTTCTCTCTTAAAAGGACCCTGTGGATCACATTGAGCCCACCAAGATATTCCTCAGGTATATTACCTTTTCAAGATCCTTACCTTAATCACACCCACAAAGTCTCTTTAGCCATACGAGGGAACATATACACATGTTCCAGGGACATGAATATTTGGGGGAGGGAATAGGATATTGTCATTATTCTTCCTAACACCCCAAGTAAAATGTTTTTAAAAAATTATCTAATATTATTATTTCTTATGTATACTCACCTTGTCCAATAAGCTTCTCTAAAGTTTATACAAAATAGTTATGTGGCCATTTCACATGCAGAAACTGAAATAAAACTAGGTTTAGACCAACTCAGCCTCTGATTGTTTCCCCAGACTAATGTAGCTTGTTGTTCTCTGACTTTTTGCTGAGATCAGTGGACCATTAGTTTATATCAGTGGTAGTTGTCAACAAGTAAAAGGGCTAATTGACTATTTCATTATGGCCCCAAAGAAACTGCATGTGATTTTAATACTCTACTGGGCTTATAAGGCTACTTCTTAATGAACTCTTTCCTGGGCTTATGTAGTTTAGGCAATTGTGAAGCTTTCAAAGCATACAAACTGATGTTATGAGAAATCTGTATTTTAGGCATCTTCCAACAAGGCTTCTTAGGTGATCTGGAAACATTCAACAATAAAATATAAGAACTCGTCTCCAGGATAGGCAGCTATCAAAGTCAACGAAAGACACATTTTGGTCAGTTATCAAGAGCAAGCTACTTCACAGAAAGCCAGTTTGAGTAAGAAGTTCAAACTTCAGGGGTGCCTGAGTGGCTGAGTCTGTTAAGTGTCTGTATTCAGCTCTGGGTCCTGGGATCGAGTCCTGCATGGGGGGGGGGTCCCTACTCAGCGGGAAGCCAGCTTCTTCCTCTGCCCCTCACCCCACTTCTGCGTGCGCTCTCTCTCTCTCAAATAAACAAATAGAATCTCTAAAAAAAGAAAAAGTTCAAGCTCCAAAAGCTGTTTTACACATTGGGACTTTTTTTCCTGCCAGTCACAACCATCACTTTCTTTTTGTTTGTTTTTTAGTAATCTCTATCCCCAACGTGGGTCTTGAACTCACAACCCTGAGATCAAGAGTCACATGCTCCACTGACTGAGCCAGCCAGGGGTCCCACAAACCATCACTTTCTTCAAGATGTAGCTCAAAACTAGAGCCCTCAAAAGCTTTTCCCTCCAACTGTACTCCACCATGACCGAATACTTTGTTTTCTATTCTTTCACATTAAGGAGATGTGCGTGTGTGCGAGTGTATTATTACACACGTGATTGTACATATATATTACACACACACACTACAATATGGTTTGTTGTCTCTTATTTTTTTTTGTCTGTTAAATTCAAATGTAAACTACTAATTCTCCTGTATCCCCCATAGAGTAACTAGCACTGTATTGTACACTTAATAAATGCTTGCAAATGACAAAATGAATTTTTTGCTTTAGTTTAAGAGGACTTCAGCACTGAAATGAGCCCCTATGTTTGTGTGTAGGTTTTAATGGCTTATTTTCTTGTCAGACTTCCTCTGGTTATGAATGCTGTGGCAGCACCAACAATGTAAAGGGAAGATTTCATTGGAGAACATTTGGAGGATTAGAAAAGTCTCCAGAGCCTTGGAAGTACCACATTGTGTGTTCAGAATTCTATTTCTTTCTGTCTCGAGATGAGAATAAGCAGAGAAGAAAGATGGCAAGATCCACAGGATTCCATATGTGGAGCTAGCCCCCAACCCCCTTCAGAAGTAAGTAGGAGGAAGGAAGGAGCATAATCATTAGAGGATTTCTCATTCAGCTGTGTTAATTCTCCTTGGGCTGCAACTTTGCATATGAGCTCTTAACTCTGCAAAATGTATTACTGAATACATGATGAATTTAATTAGTTGTAAGAGTTATCCTCTTTCCTGTTTTACTAAAATAACAAACAAAAAATACCTCAGGATAATTGGTCCATTCAGACCAAAAGAATTCAAACAGTATTCAATGGGATACTATATTGCTCATACCTTTATTCCTTTTTTCTTCTAGTGAGACAGCAGAGAGAGAAAAAACAAAACAAAACAACTTTTTCTTTCTTTTTTTTTTTGGCATGGAAATTACTTGCTAGTATAAAGGGTGGATAAGGCACCCTATAGTGTTCCAGAAAAGATAATTTGTCAACCACATACCAGGTACTATGAAGACCCTAATTTTTTCCCTCCAAGTTCAATCTTTTATTAACATTATTAGACTAGGCTTTTTGAAATTGAGGAGAGACTCTAAAGTCAGAATACGCCAGTTCTGAAGTGACTGTCACTGTCCCCATCCCTCCACCTCTATTCAATTCACACTTTTATGATTGGCTTCCTTTTTGACCCATGCTTGTTAATTATATCCAGCTGTAGGCAAATTGCTCTTCCAAATTGGCAACACCGAGCTCTCAAGCTGCTCAAATTTTTTTTTTCTTCCCTGGATAAAACCTTTGGAGCATGCATTTTCTTGACTAGTGCTTCTGAACTAATCCCCAGTTATGGATTTTTTAAAGGGTTCAAGGGACTCACAAAATAACTCTGGTTTTGAATACAGTGCATTTCTTTCCATTTGATCCAAAATTACATAAGAACATATAGAGAGAAGAATTTCCTTAGAGACTTAGGCACACAGCCATCACTATTCAATTTGTTCCTGGATGTTCTGATGTCAATATCTAGGTAGTAATTGGCCAAGTCCCAACACTACTCCAGGGAGCAATTGGGCTTTGCCCTGCAGTGGAAGACCCAACACCCACCCAGAACAACAGTTTTCAAAGACATAACAGGTACTTTTTTTTTCTTTTTTGGAAGTCCCTGATCTGTTCAAGGGCTTTCTTGTCAGAAATTCCCTGCCCTTCCCTTCCTGAATACATACATACCCATGCAAGAATATTACAGCAAGGAAATGCTTTTAGGTTATTTTTTTCTTTTCTTTTTCTTTTTTCTCTTTGCAAAGAGAAAATAGAAACTCATTTCCACCTGCCTGCCTAAGAGGCTCGGTCTGGTGAATTGGCATTGAGAATTTTGCCTCCAACTCAAATGAACATTTTTAGAGATGAGAATGAAGTACATAGTCATTGGCGGGAAGGTGGGAATGAAATTCGTGGTCAAAATGCCCAGGTCAAAGAGATAACTCTGTTATTGACCAGCATCAAAACTTGGCCAATTTTAATCCCTCTAAGCTTTGGTTTTCCTTGTCAGTTAAGTGAAATTAGTAATACTACCTGCCCTGGCTTCAATCTTCCTGGGGTTTGATAGATTGAGGATAGATTGCGATCATGTGGGTGAACAGGCATTACGAACTGACAAGCATATGTAAGCAATTAGTTGTTATTAACAACCTGAGATTATTATCTAATTGCTTATAAACACATGCTGTGGGTACTCATGGTCTGTCATCGGGTAAATAAAAACTTTGCTTCAGCTGGGTATAGATTTGTGCCTAATCCTTCAGTGGAGGAGAAGGAAAATATCATTTACTTAGCAACTATTATTGTCCAGGCCCTTTCATATCTATACCTATAATTGAATTTATATCTATAGTAAAAATCTATATACTTGACCCTTGAACAATTTGGGTTTGAACTGCATGGGTCCACTTTTATGAATACTTTTTTTATGAATACAGTGCCGCTTACTATAAATGTATTTTCTTTTATAATTTCCTTAACATTTTCTTTTCTCTACCTTTATTGTAATAATACAGTATATAATACATATACAGAATATATGTTAATCAACCATTTATGCTAGCCATAGGTTTCTGGTCAACAGTAGGCTATTATTAGTTAAGGTTTTGGGGGAGTCAAAGTTAACATGAGGCTTTTTGACTGTGCAGGGGGTCCGTGCCCTAAACCCTTGAGTTTGAGCCACTGTATTTCATTAGTTATCTGAAAATCTGATTGAGTAGCCTCATTTTCATATGAAGGAATTGAGATATAGAGATATTAAATGTTACTTGACAGTGCTTCCCAAACTCTGTTCCCTGAAATCTTACTTGTGAGAAATACTTCTTTATTAAAGAGTTCCATGGTCCAAAACTTTGAGAAACTTTGCATTCTTTTCCCCCCTCCAGATTCACAGTGCCTAATACCATATTGATAACCATGGAAAAAGTACTATGTAGAAAAGAAGACTGCTTTGGTAAAGGAACCTTTTAACTTTGCTCAATTCAGAGTGCTCCAAGCTTATCTGATCTTCAGACCCTATTTTCCGAACATACTTGGGAAATTTTGATAAAACTGGGATTCCACAGAAAACATTTTCTCAAATACAGATCTAAATTCATGACTGGAGTTACTTTGTGGTAAATCTGCAATCAGAATACAAACCTATCCTCTTTAAAAGATATACTCTCACCACACACCCCAAATGGTAAGAAAATAGAGAAGGGCAATTATGAAATTTTATTAGTCTATATCTACTACTAATTTTATTAATATTATGGTTTATGTTTTTTTCATTCTTCATTATTTCTCTGTTGTAATCGTAGTATATTTTGATTTTTGTCTTCTAATTTTTTTACGGTAGTAAAACATATATTGCATAAAATTTTACCATATTAACCATTTTTAAATATGCAGTTCAGTGGCATTAGGTACACATTGTTATATAACCATCACTGCAGTGCATCTCCAGAATGTTTTCATTTTCCCAGACTGAAACTTTGTACTATCTTCTGAAGTTTTTTATCTGACATTTTATTATGTGCATTTTCTCATGTTGCAACTTGCTCTTTTTTTTTTTATAACTTTTATTTCTAGTTGCTGTGAGATATTCTATCTAGATAATGTTCATGAATCTGCCTATTATTGGACATTTATATGATTTCCACTTTTCTCTTTTGGAAATGACAAAATATCTTTGTGTATGTAACATTTTCCATATTTTGGCTTATTTCCTTAGAATAGCCAGTAGATCGAAGAATATGAACGTTTTAGTGATTTTTAATACGTGTTGACTAATTTTTTCTAACAGTTATACCAAATTTATAGTTCTTCTATGGATTGATTGATATATTCATTCATTCTATTTTCTGTGAAATAAACAAGATCTAGCAAGTTTTAAATACTTGCCAAATACCTTGTGGAGACAAATATACTCTACTTAAAGGATTTCAGTCCCACTCTGGCCAGCATCAGTTATTATGGCTAGTATTTGTGACAACTAAGGACAAAAGGACTGATTTACTTGTTTAAAAGTTTTATTTTATTCCTTTGACTTTTATTGAGAAGTCGTTCTTGCTAGTTTGCTGATTCCTTTTCAAGAATTTTCTTGCCTTTCTTTTTTCCCCTTACCCACTTTTCACTCATGTATGTGCTGATGACCAAATTACTTAATCCCTAATCTTGTTTCCTCATTTGTCAAATGGGAGTAATAATTGTACGAATGTCAAAGAATTGTTGTCTGAATTCAGTGAGACACTGCTTATCTTAAGTCAGAGTCTAGCACATTCTAAGTGCTCTGTAAACATTACCTGTTATCGTTATTACTTCTAGGATAGATAAAGTGAAATGAATCTTCCATCAGTTGACCCAAGGAATAGGCAAGATAAGAACTGTGTGTGGACTCTCCCCTGGCACCTATGTCAATTTTTCAAACAAACATTTTGTGTTTAAACAAACAAATCTACCAAGTCATGAACCTCCTTCATCTTTCTTTCAAGAATAGAACAGGTGAATTAGTATATGGGTAGTGGGTTTTGTTTGTTTTTCCTGAGATATATTCCTGCTAAATTTTACAAAGTTCTGCTTACTCCTTCAAAAAGAAAATATATGCCCTTCAGTTTTTTGTTACTTTGGATTAAGGAATGTCCCTCAATCAAAGAAATAGGAACAGTGATATGTGACCAGTTATAAGTTAGTGAGTTGAAAAAAAAATTATACCCTGTACCCTAAGAAAAAATGAATTTTATTGTGCCAAATTGAATTGACAAGCATTGGGCTAGTAAGTGTGCTAATGACCCAGCCGGAAGACTCCAAATTCTGTTTAATCAAGCTTCTACTCTTAGCAAAAAATTTTTTTAAAGATTTCATTTATTTATTTGACAGACAGAGACTGCCAGAGAGGGAACATAAGCAGGGGGAGTGGGAGAGGGAGAAGCAGGCTCCCCACGGAGCAGAGAGCTCGATGAGGGGCTTGATCTCAGGACCCTGGAATCAGGACGGGAGCCAAAGGCAGAAGCTCACTGACTGAGCCACTCAGGTGCCCCTCTTAGCAAATTTTTTTAAAAGTCTTTTTCTTCCTGTATGTGTGTATATATATCCAGTTCTATCATAAACTTGGTCATTAATAGCATATATTTAATTTGAATAAAGGAGGAATATATGGCTCGGTAAATAAACTATATTAGTGTTAAATTGGATTTCACAGTGTCTTGTTTACAAAGGCTGAAGATATGAATACCTGACAGATGTCAATCAATAGATTGTATTGTTCTACGAATTGTATATATGACATTAAAATTCTTAATAAAAATATATATTCAATTGTGACGTTTATTTTATTTTAAAATTTTACAAAAATGAATATAGTGCACAACTAAATAGTCTCACAGAAGCAAGTAAATGTGGCATATGGTGAAACCACTTCAAGCTGCTGAAGAACTAGCAAACTGTAAAATACTTTACTGTCATAATAGAATATCATTTTCCTCCGGATGAAATCATTCGTTGCCGTTTTCATTGTCAGTGTAAAGCCCTTTTGTTAAATACTTCTGTCTTAAGTACCCATTAGATATTTTAAAAAAAGCAAAAAAACCTTTTCTACTCCAGCAGACCTATGGGAAAGGAAAAGATACTAAGCCCTGATGCAGTTCTTAGGTTCTTCCTGAGGGAAGAAGCGGAAAGAGGCCGGAAGGTTTCAGAACAACAAGCAAAGTCAGCGAAGCAGAGAGTAAATCCAAATATTCGGCAAATGACAAATAAACTAGAGACACGCCAGCTGCTCACACTGGAAAGTTACCGAACGTTTATTTTGGTTCAAGTTTTATTTTTATATTATAAGGAACAATAAGTTTTCTGTAGGGGTGGGGTGTCTTAGTCCTCATTACAGGAATAAGGAACAGTGAGTTTTCAATGCAGGTGGTGTTTCCTTAGGGCGCTTCTACACTCCCGCTTTTTCCTACCGGCATCCGCTCCGGTGGGACCTCCACCCAGGGACACAAGCCCAGGGCGCCTCTGCTCGGGCGTTGGGGCTTTCTCCGCGCTCGTCCTCTGTGGTCCCGCCACACTGCTTACCAAACACTCGCATCTCAGACTCCCATTTCTGCAACAGGGCAGCCAACCGCGCGGGTCTCCTTTCCC
Source organism: Potos flavus (assembly GCA_028534135.1). NCBI lineage: Eukaryota > Metazoa > Chordata > Mammalia > Carnivora > Procyonidae > Potos > Potos flavus. The sequence continues at coordinate 31,076,819 of CM052886.1, forward strand.
GCCCGCTCCCCCGAGCGGCAGCGGGCGGCGAACAAAGGCGGCGAGAGGCGCGGGGCGCGCGGCCGGGGCTGGCGCGCGTCTCTCCGGCAGGAGGCGGCGGCGCCGCGCCCGAGCCTGCATTCCTCAGAAGCTCCCGGAGCCCGCGGGGCGACGTCACCCCCGGCTCCGCCCCCGTCCCTCCCCGAGCAAAGTAACTCTTGACTAACAGGAGCAGCCTCCGCTGAGCATGGAGAGCTGCCGCCGCGGCCGGCCGGCGACGCGGGAGACGCTTGCGCCCCAGAGGTAGTTTCGGGACCGCGAAGAAGGAAAAAGTGCCGGCGGGCGGCAGAGGACTTCCCGCCCTCATCCCGCGAGGCTCGGCCGGCACCTCGGTAGTGGATTTCGCTGCGATCCCTCCGGCAGCTCTTTGCAAACTTCTCCCAAAGTCGACATGGATACGGCGGCGGCGGCGCTGCCTGTTTTTGTGGCGCTCTTGCTCCTCTCCCCTTGGTCTCCCCTGGGGTCGGCCCAAGGCCAGTTCTCCGCAGGTGAGTGGTCCGAAAGGTGGGCTGGGGGGGGGGGCAGCCGAATGCCCTACGAAAGCCCCACGAATGCCCCCGGCCCGGGGCTCGCGAGGGCTGGAGCCGGCTCCTCGCCAGGGTCTGGGGGCAAGGATTCGGGGAAGCTTTCGCGGCCCGGGCGGGGGCACAGGGTGGAGGGAGAGATGTTTCCAGAGTTTGTGCTGGGTGGGACGCGGGGCACAGGCCTGGGCGCCACTCGGCGCAGGTAACTTTCATCTTCGCGACCCATTGTTCCTCTCGGAGGCTCGCTCGGGGCCAAGGCAGGCAGGGCTGTCCGGGAGTGTGGGGAGACATTTCTTTTCTTGGGAAACTGGTAGCCTCCGCGTCCAGCGCACGCTGCACCACGCTGGGGAAGAGAGAAGGAAAAAGTAGTTACGACTCTGGGGACGGCTACTCTGTTGCTCGTGGTGTGGGCTTGTTGCTGTCTACCTCTAGAGCGTTCAAGAAAAAAAAAAAAAATCCTTCCCCCCTCCCCGGGAAGCCATTGTCAGAAATGTGGAGACTGGAAGCGACTGATCTCGGCGCGCTTTGCCAGGTGCTTTTTGTCCCCGGGAATAACCTCCCTTGACTATTGTCTAACTACTTCCCCGTCCCTCCCCCAGTCCCTTTCTCCTCCCCCAGTGTTGGCTGCTCCTGGTTTTGCCCTGTGGGTTAGGGCACTGCGTGGAGTAGGTTCCGTGTGTGTGTTGACGGAGCCTGTATGATGTTTTGAAATATGATTCTAAGAACCCACACCGAGCCGTCTCGGGCAGCGAGGACTGGGTGTCGGGTGGGGGAAGCCTCACCCCGGCTGTGGCAGCCCACTTCTCCCGCGGAGCCGCTGCGAAGCTGTCGCGGTGACTCCCGGAGCCCGCCTTGGTGATGGGGGCTTCGAGCGACAGCCGGCTGAGTCCAAAAGGAGGGATGTGGTGTGGTCTTGCAGGATGGCTCTTTGGGTTCTTGGTAAAGCCACTTAGAGAAGTCCCTGAAACCTGTCTCTTCCAGTCTCGTCCTCTACGCTTCCAGTTTTGTTATCTTTTCTGTTAGTTGCTTCTTTCGTTCTCTCCTCTGGGGGCTCTGAAGTTTCACCAGGTGGATGCTGGGGAGCGGGCTCCCGGGCGCTTGTCTGCTGCTCGCCGGTCCTGACAACTTTTCTGGCCAGTCCACCCCGCTCAGCTTGGCTGGCAAGCGCATTTGCTGCCCTGGGTCTTGGTGCAGATGGAGACACATTGGTGGCCGAGGGGTGATGGAGAAGACCGGGAAAGTGACAGCCGCGCTCTTGGCTGAGGCCGCAGGATGCCGAGAACGAACTTACTTTGCGCTTGTCAGTTTCTCTCGTCGTTGTGGCTGCCCTGTTTCCTGGAAATAAACTCAGATTGTTGTGATCCGGAGTAATGTTTATTTCTCTTACATCCCCCCCCCCCCCCCGGCCCCATGGAACACTATAAAAGGAGTTAGACCACAGATTCAGGTGGCAGTATGTGTTGTGCACTAAAGCAGATTATGAAATGCAGCGTGTAGAGGAAAAGCTATGTATATTGGTGATGTATGCAGGACAACAGATCTATGCAATGAGTGATCCGATGGCTTAATTTAATTCATTCTGAAGTAAGCATTACTGCTGAATGCATCTCTGACAAATAATGCGGGTTGGTATTGGAACCATGCTTGATGGAAGTCATTATATGCAGGCAAGTTAGAGTGGGTATTGATTTCTGCACAGTGTTTGTCACTGCATTGAGAGCCTGCGCTTCAAAAGGCATGTAGTTTGTTAATTGAAAGTTTGAATTCTACCAGTTGCATGATTAGATTTACATGTATTCAAGAGTTGCAACTACTAATGCCTCAACTGCTGATGGATATATTTTCAGCAGTAAAGAAACTTTTATATTTCTCCTTTCAAATGTTATTTACCTTTTAGTAAATACTAAATTCCCTCCAACAATGTGCAGATGAGCTTTTCTGATTCCTGGAGTTTAGATATCTCTAGTAAACTATTGTGTTCTTAGACATCCAGTTCTAAGTAATTTTACCAAATATGCCTGGCTTTGCTTTAGTAACAAAGCAAAACATTTGACTTTATGTTACATTTAAGTAAGAGAATGTGCAGTCCTAATAAATGCAATTCTTGTAGGAATGTATCTCAAAAATTTTGCCATTCAGGATTTACATATATGCCCAGAAATGAATGCTTTTTATTCTCCCTGTTTAAAATCAGATTGTGAATCTGCTTTTCTCCATGAATTAAAAGTTTGTTTTGTAAACATTTTCGTGTTATGGTTATCCTAAGCCATTTGGTTTTCTACCGTCATCAGATTTTATGGTAGATTTGCTGCAAATACATAGATTCAGAGATTGAAGGTGTATTCTTTCTTGCTGTTTTTTTTTTCTTAGATTCTACTTTAATGAACCTTTATTTCTTTTGAGAAATTTGAATAAAATACTTTAAAAGTCTAAAACAAATATATATTCAGAATTTTAAAATATCCTATTAAATATGTCTTTTAAGGCACATCCATTAAGGCCAATTTACTATTTTTAGATATTATCATGTGATTTCTAATGTAGTACACTTCAAAAGCAAATTTTGAAAGACTAAGGATTGTTGGATATCTCATATACTCATCCAGTGTGCTTTCTTTAAACTACAAATTTAAATACAAATATTTTTATCACTGTGACTTTTTCCTTAGCTTTTGGAATGAAAGTGTAAAAATGCTACATGCTGCATGGTGAGCCTCTTTAAAACCAGAACAGCCTGTAAATATCAACTTAATGTTATTTTAGCCTAATATTTCACTTAAAATGATACCTGGGGAAACTGAGGCATGGAAGCACAAAGATGCACTGACATTCATGGGACTGTGTAGCTATTATCTCTTGATATTATAATGTGAGACAGTATTCTGTCCTGGGACTCAGATGCCTGACAAAACGAATCACAAAGAAGTTACTTGGAAACTCAGCATTCTCATCTGTAAAATGGGTAATAATACCTGACCTTTCTACCTGGTTTTTATGAGGATGGTATGAAATAATTTATGTGAACTGGAACTGTAAGCTGTAAAGTATTATGCAGCTCTTTGGGGTGTAGGGGGTCATACGTTAAGGTAGCTAAGTGCCTTGACTTTAGTCTCCTTTGCTTGCTCCCACACTTATCTAGTGAGGGCAGGCTGTTCAGGTGTGTGTGTGTGTGTGTGTGTGTGTGTGTTTCCTCTGCCAGTCATTCATTTGAATCATTATTAAACATAAATATCGTATATTGGCCAGACTATAATTATATCAGTATAGTGAGAGAAATTATCCTTAATTTTTTTTTGCTTACCTCGTGTAAATTGTTATTTGGCCTATACCTGTGGAAGACTCATTATTAACGTTCCTAGTATTCTAACAATAGAAGAAATATATTTTGGTCATTTGTTGTGCTGTTTGTTCAACTGTTGGTTGTTCAGCTTTTTCATCAGAGTATGGAGAAAAAAATATGCAGCATTTTAGATGCAGTCTTATCAATGACCTAGAGAGGGACTATTGTGTCTCTAGTATGATGTGAGCCTGGAAATGCAGCTCAAGATCCTCCTCACTTGATCTAGTTTCTGGCATGTCATACTGTGAGTGTGCACTCACTTGATCCCTTAGGATCTTGCAGCTCATCTAAACAATGCCCCTTTCCTGGTGTCTGACTCCTTGATGTCTCTATATGTGAAGTTAATTCCTCTCATACTTACTACCTAGTAGGAAAATATATCAGAAACAGCTTGTTTCAAGGTTTGCTGGCTGATTTTCTGGTTTTGATTGACCAGAATCACTCAGTCCCTCAATTCATTGAAACTATAAATTCTAACAGTAGTAATAATATATAAGGGGACATTTCCAGGACTGTTTTTTCTCTCACTCTTCTCCATATATCTGACTCTGCCGATTTTCCTGGATTGCAAGATGTCGTTTTGTGTCTGGCTTACCCAGACGGGAAGAGGCAGGTCTGGCTGCTCTGTGGGCTTGGCATGTGTGCTGCTGACAGCTCTTCTCTTTGTATTCATAAATGCGAATTTGAAAAATAAATCAACCCCTCTGCTGCTCTGCCCCTCTCCCACACTCCTTCCCACTCCTCTGTAGCAACAATAAAGCCCGCATGCACATACGTAGCATCACAGTCTTTTTGTTCCCGCTAAATATCTTTTGGTGCTGGACATGTTCTTAAAAACTGGAACTATGACTCAACCACTACCCAGAGCGAATGCCAGTTTTCCCATCAAATCTCATATTTCTACCAGTGATGGTTTACTACACATTTTTATGGCCTTTAAAAAGCATTTAATTCTTGTGATATGGTCCTATATAGAGAACCTGTGTTGTTGTCTACCAGTGCTTTTGAAGTGTCATGATCTAGGTCCGCTCAAGGTGGTATTAAAGACAGTGTAAATCATGCTAAATATGGATGTACTTCTCAGAGGCATGGAAAATGCTGTCCTCATCTGCCCTGTGCTATTCCCATTTCCTCTACTTGCTCTTCATGGAGGGCAGGAAGAGGATTGCAGCACGATTGAGAGCAGGAAACATCAAGAGAGTTTACAGATTGTTCTTAAAGACAAAACAAAGAACACTAGGATTCTGTGTGTGTGTGCGCGTTTGATCTTTTATTTACTTTTCTAAAGAAGAAAAAAAGCATCTTATTTTTGATTTGTTTATTGGAGTCAGCCTTTGCCTTCGTCCAAACAATTCATTTCTTATTCTGTAGATGTAAAAATTTCCCTCTGTGTATTCCTCTCAGACTTTATCCTTTGATCATATGTATTTGTTTTGTGTTCCTTTATCAAATGGTGTTTCTCTTTGCCTAAAAAGGTTATAATTGCTTTTGAACATGACTTGTTTTTTCACCAAAACTCATGCTGTTTGTCACGGGTTACTGAACAATGATATCTTCCCAGTTCATGATGTCTTAAACTGGTATTTGATAACAAAGTAAGTAAATCTGTCCATCAGGCTAATTTTAATTTTAATTGAAGCCAGAAATAAAGTTGTAAATCCATGAAATGATATTTTAATGTCACAGAGTGTTTGTGCTTAGGTATCTCTGAACGGAAGAGAGACTTTCCTTTTTGTAAGTGGGGATAGAACAAATTTGAGGACCATATTACCTGTTATTTTGAGATGAGTGAGATAAGCATACAACTATGCTTTGGAAAATGGAAAAAATGGAAAAAAACATGTTTGAATCTTTCATATTGGTGAGAACTCTGGAGGTAGTTTGTAAACTTTAGGCTGTGTTTTTATGAGCAACGCTCTTAAAGAAACTTCATTCCACACACAAGTTTTTCTTAGTTCCACAAAGATTCTGTTGAGAGAGGGTTGTTTATTTTCCTGAAGTATTCTTATGGGAATTCTTTGGTAGTTAATATTTTAGTAATAAAAACTGAACGTATATAATTCAACCTAGTTTTGTGAGGTTTTGCAGAGTGTTGAGGTTCTGGGAAAACACTGGCCGGGGTGGGAGACCGCATTGATCCTGTTGTGGAACACTGCCATTTCACCACTTTATTCTGCTTGGAGTTTTTTGGCATTCTCAGCTGTGTGTTGATAATCCATAAAAATTACGAGTGGCTTATTTTGTCACTTACAGTTGTTTTAGGAGCAAATTAAGTAGTCCTGAATGAAATAATCCATGTTTCCACTTTATATGATTGTCGAACTCTGTTAATAAAAATGATGAGCAGGGCAGTGCTGGCTGAATTTTTCTACAGGTTAGTCATTCTAGGAATTATCTTAAGAGGAATGCAGATAGAAATAAGGCCAAATAAAAGAGTGTCTAGGTGAGTTCTTATTTGCATTTGTTTTGTTGGGAAAGCTGAAAGAACAAGAATGAATTCTGTACATACACACACACATCTTAATAGTGATAGAATAGTGATAGAACGTCATTGTCCAAAGGTTTGGGTAAGAAGGAAGCTAAGGACACCTACAGATGGAATCAAACTCTTGTACTCATATTTTGGAAAGAGTATTGCAAATAGATAATTACTTTGCCTATTAAATAGATGAAAAAACTGAAATGGATAAACGAACTATATAGTATATAATATATTGTACTATACTTTTAATGAGAAAGTAATAAGCCTTCCTCCGGATTGGTGTCTATTTATATAAACGCTTCCCCGTGCAGCCTGCTCCTTACCAGCTGCTTGCACGCCGATTCTCCAAACCCTATCCCGAGCAGCAGCTGACCAGCTACAGAAATTCCCCTAATCCTTGTTGGGTGGTAGGGTGACCTAGCAGCTGCTTCATATGGCCACAGCTCCTTGATATGATTTGCCTTAGGTCATTCAACAAATTCAAGAGCAGACAGAAAGTCTTTCTGGTACCCTCACAGCTCACCTAGGGATTGATGGTCGACTGCCTCATGGTCATTGGATTTATCAACTCCAAGGTGCCCTAGAATTTTGCTGCTTGGATTGTGGTCCATGCACCAGCAACATTCGTCTTGGGAACTTGTGATGATCTTGTGGTCACTTATCAGAGCTCTTCTCAGAACTACTGACTCAGAATCTGCATTTTAATAAAATTCCCAGGTGATTTGCTTGAACATGTAATTTTGAGAAACACTGCTTTAGGACAAAGAAAGCTCAGCTTGAAATGATTTGTCACATGCACTTTACTGTAGAATTGTATGAGTATTGTGAAGGGATTAATTACAATATGAAACAAATTTCCCCAGAATTATATTTCCGATCAGTATTTACTTAATTATAATTTAATGCCCTAGACATATCAAAACAACAGTACTATTCACTTTTTAAAAAGAATACTCAGATGATTTTGAAAGAAGTATTTTCATAGGAGAATAAAAATAAGGCTAAATGGTTTGGGCTATGAACGTGTTGTGTGAGAATATTTGAAGGTAAAGATATTATCAAGGAACCAAACATGATATAGGCGAATAATTTTTATTTAGCATATTGATATATTGATACAGGAAATGATATTCCCTCTGTAGTAATAGTAGAAGCAATTTCTTGTTTTATATTTCTCTTTTTCTTCAATGTGTAATATAAGGATCTTTGTAATAAGGAGCTCATTTATGGGACAGTCAAATTTAATGAATGGGAGTTAGGTAGAATGCATTAAATATCACTGGTGTTCTTTTGACTATCTTTTGTGCTCATATTTAAGAACAGATTCTTGTCAGTTTTCTCAAGAGAAAAATTATGATGTAATAGACAGTGTACAGTATTCATGTCAAAACACAATTTTACTCGCATTTTATAGCTTGCTTTAGCATTCTTTTAGAAAATGAATTTTCCCAGAAGACCTAATTGCCTTCTTATTAATGAGGCTGTAAGTGTGTTTTGTTATCCATTTACTATTCTAAACGTGTCTACTTTGGCTGGCTGTTTTAACAGTGAAGTCTCTGATTAAATCACGACTACTATATTTGTTTTGCCATTCACTAGCGATTCAGAATATACTGGCATAATGACACGGTTATGGCAGAGACTAATGAAAAACAAGAAATATAAATTAATGTTAACCCATAATAGTTGGTTGTAGTATGATATTGGGAGCAGGAGTTTGGGGCAATGCACAACAGAATTCCCTGCACGTTTGACTGGAAATGAAAGTCTCTTAACCTGTGTTGTTTGAAATACAAAATATGTAGTTGCTGGATTCATAAATAAACTACAAATCAATGATCTCCGCATTTACTTATTCGAGACACTGGCGTTTAAAGGAAGAGGTTTAACTGTAGATAGATCAGTGCTTGAGTGGAGCTCAGCGATGGAGAAAAACCCAGAAAGGTACTTGCATACCTGAAAGAGCTTTAGAGTGAAGAATCTGACTTGTTACATTTTCTAATTTTACTACAAATTCTGGAGCTTTCTCTTTGTACTACTTCTGCTTATGTTCTTGTCAGCAGTAATTAGGTTCATTTATTCTCTCACACGTTGGAGAAGAGCAACTGGAAAAACAACAATAGGAGCTGCCACGTACTGAGTGCCTATGACTTGCCAGGCCTTATGGTCAAAGTTTCACGTGAATTTACATCCTCGCGAGAATCCTTGAAAGTTGGAATCCTCTCCACTTTGCAAACTGAGGACTTGAGAAGTTAAATAAAAACTTGCCTTAGGTGACAGTGTGAGGAACTAGTTGAGCCCAAAATTCATTATCAGATATATACATATATGTACCAGTTAGGCATTTTTTTTGGTTGCACGGTTGGCAGGAAATGCAACTCAGACTGGTTACAACAAAAGAGGAATTTATTTTCTCTCCTAACTGATGATTCAGGTATAACTTGACTTAGAGTTCACATAATTCCATTGGGGTATGACATCTTTCTGCCCAGTCAGCTTCCCTGTGGGGCATTCCAGGAGGTTCATTCTTAGGCTCCATATAGAGCATGGTAGCTTTGGCAGCTCCCATACCATGAGATTCTTGGTTCAAGTCTGGTATGAAAATGTATACTTTACGTGGCGGTTGCACCTACAAAGGCCCTGAAGTTCACTGACGAGATTCTGTGAATCGAGAGGCTCTGGCTGAGGGGAAGTAAGTGCCCTGATTGGCTTAGTTGATAGGATTCTGGGTTCAGCTCTAGATCCTCATTGAGGTCACATGGACTGATGGGGGCACTGTGGATCAAACCATCACTTATCAACAGATACGGGGATGGGTTCTGGAAAGACCACCAAACTACAGTGTGGTTGCTCAAGATAGAATTAAATAAGGCAAGAGAAGTAAAAGCAAAGAAAGCGGGATGCATCCTTTGAGGGGGAAGAAAGTACATGGTGAGGAAAAGACAGTTGCATCAGATGGTTCCCAGCTGTGGACCACTAAGTAGTAGCATTAAGAAGACATGGTGGCCTAAGCTGGAGTCTCTAAGGGAAAGAGGGAGGGGGAGGTAGAAGGGAAAGAGGTACTTTGCACCTGACAGTTTTGTGTGCCTTGCAGAACAGCGGTTCATAATTTTTGAAGTATTTCTTTTTGGTTTATCTTCTGTGCATGAATTTTATTATTTTATTTTATTTTATTATTTTATTATTATTATTTTATTATTTTATTATTTTCATTATTTTATTTTTTTCATTATTTTATTATTTTATTCTCTTTGCCTCAGTATTGAATAAATCCAACATTAAAAATTCACAGAATTTTAGTGCTCAAAGGGACTTTAGACATTAATGGCCCTTCATTTGATATCACTTGTCCAAAGTCATACAGCTTGGAAGAACTTAGCTCAAAGTCAAGATTTTTTTTTAAGGATTTATTTACTTATTTAAGAGAGAAAGAGAAAGAGAGTGCAGTGGGGAGAGGTAGGGAGAGAGGGAGAGAGAGAATCTCAAGCAGACTCCATGCTGAGTGCAGAACCTGACGTGAATCTCAGTCTCACGACCCTGAGAGCATGACCTGAACTGAAATCAAGGATTGGACGCTTAACCAATTGAGCCACCCAGGCGCCCCTCAAATTAAACATTTTTATTTCTTAGGTCACTATTGTCACCAATATATACATTGTTTTGCTTAATGGTAATTTATATAGGTAATTAATTATTTAGAATTTTCTTTAATTATTTTGGTTTGTATTTCGAAGTTCTAAAACAATGTTTCCAAAAGCAAACCAGACTTAATGATTGGCTTTAATTAAAATTTTAGCCCAAATATGATGTGATAATAATTAATATGTCTGTGAATAAAAGAGGCCATTTTAGATAACTGCTTTGTTTTCAGTTATCCTACATATCCTCCATATGTACATGAATAGGTATTTGCATGCATGCATTTGTTTATTTTTAATGGAAGCCAGAGGGTAAGCTAAGCTGTGATAAATGATGCTAATTGACACAGAGAAATAGAACCTAGTAACTCTTCACTTTGGAAACTAATTTTGAAAAACTTAGAGGCAAAAGTGAACTTATTTATAATTTTGGTCTTCTCACCTCTGCTGCCTAACTTTATAATGCGTATTTGCATAACATGGGATATTCAAGAGTTGCTATATGATAATTGGGGTGCTAGATAATGAATGAAATGTAAGGAAGTAGCAGCAGTTTGCCCAGCCTCCCCACTTACAAGGAGAGATTTATCCAGCCTGTGTTAGGTACACGTCTGTGCTAGTGGCCTAAAGCTGAATGTGACTGAAGACCAGGGGCTCAAACGTGGTTGTGCCAGTTTAGACCAGAGTATTATCCCCAGGCACTTCTATGGCTGGTAACAGCCCTGCTGTGGCCAGAGCAGCTGGCCTGGCAATGTAGGGGTGAAGACAGTGGTTGTGGAAGATTTGTTGACTAGAGCATGCTTCTTTCTGTCACTGGTGGTTTCTGTTCACACACCTTTGAGTGTTATCTTAAATAAGTTACTGAATTATTATTTTTTTCCCCTGTGTATTGCCTGCTTTTTCTGTAACTTTTTTTTTTTAACCCCTTATTTATATTCTTATGAGGTGTGATTCCTGAATGATAAGTTTTATAAGTTTGTCTAACAACCTGGCAGGTTGAGGCAGAGTGCTATCTAGGGTTGGCTCATTATTGCCCCTTTATCTAAACTGACATTTAAATACTTAGGTAATATATGAGGTCAAGGGGTTGGCAGCGACCAGCTTCAGAGAGAGCAAAAGGTACCTTTAGAGAGCTATGTAAGAGTCCATTCAGTGCCTGGAGCATCAGGCTTGCTATGACTGTGTGCCAGTCTTAGTTTTGTTACTTTCCGGCACTGAGATTTGGAGGAAATTCCTTTCTGCTGAATCCTTAATTTCCTTATCATTAAAATGGGAATATTACAATGAAGAGTGATTGTAATATCTTTTCCAGTTACTCAGGACAATTTTGAATAATATCTTCTCTAGTAACTCAATAGAACAATTTTGAAAGGTAAAATTGAAATATATGTGAAAGTATTTTTTAAATTGTAAACTACTGTAAAAATATAATTTATTTTTGGGGGAATAGAAATTTTGATAAATTGTTGCTGAAGGCAAAAATAATATGCTGAACAATGGAAATGAAACCAGTAGACGCTTTGTATATTTGCAGTTATACATTGCATATCTGTTTGCATATCTAAGCTTTGGGGAAAGTGGGATGATAAAGAGGTCGGTATGGTTCTTGTGAACAGTGAGAAAATTTGTTATTACGTATCATAAAATGTACCCCCCAGATTCATTTTCACCTATATACTTACTTTCATTCTATATAAGCCAACTTTACTCTGTAATGCTGCCAAATAGTGTTTGTATTTTCTCCAGATACGTCAGTAAAGATTACATGATTATGGAATATTTTTATTGAAAAAATTTTAACCAAAAGTTTTAAGGGCTGTAGTCATATATAGCAAGTTTAATGTACTGTATAGTTTTTTCTTTGAGTATTTTCATGAAGAAATAGAAAATGCTCTGGATATCTGAAGTGGGGTGCCTAGCTGGCGAGAAAGCGTGATTCAGATAAGGTTTGTATGTCTTTTTTTGTTGTTGTTCCAGATGTAAATCTGTTCTTTATTTTATTTTTTAAATTATTATTTTTTATTATGTTATGTTAGTCACCATACCGTAGTCATTAGATTTTTTTTTTTTCCGTAGTCATTAGATTTTGATGTAGTGTTCCAAGATTGGTTTGTATGTATTTAATTCTTCCACTCTGCATATTTTTGAACATTTGCTAAATGTCAGTGCTGTGTCAGGTCTTGGGTGTGCTGGCAAGCAAGCCAGGCATGGTCCTTGAACTTTGGCAATATATGTGACTTTTATGACTATTAAGGAGTGGTAATCTTTGCATAGCTTCACATCTAGTGATTCATGGGTGAAGCCCCGGGCTATTCAGTAACTGACCATACCTCTGCCTGTGGCTTGGCAAATCTCAAAGTGCACACTGTCTCTCACAATTTGCTGGTCTACTTTAGATGTTGCCTGGGAGAATCCAGTGTGTCAGCAATCTTTCCATATCCTTGACTCTACACACAAAAAGCTAGAAGGCTACCAAAAAAGCATTATGCAAAAATTTGCTGCAATGATAATAAAATTCCATCAAGTGGAATTTCCCAAAAGTTGAGTGAGTAATCGGAAGTGTAAGCAAGTGTAAACAAGTTGGGCAGAGGAGAGAGCACATTTGTTTTTCTAGAGACTTCATTTATTCTCCCTCTGGGAACTTGAGCAGGAAGGTTGGAGGGCAGCCTCATCCAGGTTGTATGTAAATGTGCATTCACAGCATTCCAATGCAGAGGCCCTGGTTGTTTGGCTGCAGATTCATATTTGCTGTGACCTACAGCTGTTTATTGACTGCCTCGCTAGTCTCTGATCAGCCTTCTCTCTGCTGCTGTTCCAGGAATGCTCATTTTCCCAAGGAGTGGGCAGCCCCTAGGGAGGGAGGCCAGAGGCTGGCAGAGAGACCTGGTGGCCCAGAATCAGTGGGCTGAGATAATCCCCAGACTGTCCCTGCACCTGCATCCTGGAAGAGGCAAATTCAATTCCTACTGCTTTAGTCATTCATTTTGGAGGGGGCAGCAGTATTGTCATTTAAATATACCTGTTGCTCTACCAGGAAATGGTGATTTTGAACCTCTGTATCAAAGGAGGCCCAAATGACCTGCAGTGTGTGAATGAAGGAGAGACGTAATTTTGGATGTGTACTTTTTTCTAAGGAAAAGTAATCCCAAATTCCATAGACCCAAACTTCAAAAATTAGAATTTAGAAAATTTATTTTATTTTTAAGATTTTATTTTTTTAAGTAATCTCTACACTTAACGTGGGGCTCGAACCCATAACCCCGAGATCAAGAGTCACATTCTCCACCAACTGAACCAGCCAGGAGCCCCCACTTTTAGAAAACTTATTTTAATTTAGTTGAGTCACTAACATTTTGTGCCCATTTTACATTTATGCAAGGGGGACTGGAATGCTTATCTCCACTTATAAAATATATAGCATAATGTTTATGATCACAGACTTTGGAACCTGATTGTGCTTGAGTGTGCATTCTGGTTCCAACATTTTCTTGCTGTGGGACCTGACCATGTTCCTTTAGTTTCCACACCACATCTGTGAAATGGGATAATATCAGTCACCTATCTGTCCTGGATATGTTTTTTTTTTTTTTAAGAATATTGAGTTAAAGTGCTTCGAAGAATGCCTGACACATTAATAAAATTCATTCACTTTAGCTTGTGTTATCATCATCCTAATGAGTGGACTAAATTAACTCATGTTTGCACAATATCCTATTCCAGGCTGTTATCTTTAAAAATAACTGTAATATCTTTTACTTTAAAATAAAACCAGCATAGAGGTGCCTGGGTGGCTCAGTCATTAAGCATCTGCCTTTGGCTCAGGTCATGATCCCAGGACCCTGGGATCAAGTGTGGCATCAGGCTCCCTGCTCGGCGGGAAGTCTGCTTCTCCCTCTCCCACTCCCCCTGCTTGTGTTCCCTCTCTCGCTGTGTCTTTTTCTCTGTCAAATAAATAAATAAATAAAATCTTAAAAAAAAAATAAATAAAATAAAACCAGCAGACAGTAGATAATAGGATACCTGAAACAACTCAATATGCTCATTAACAAAGACCACAGCAAACATTATAAAGAATATCATCCAGTGTTTATGAAAACAAGTCGCAAATTTATACTGATCCATAAAGAACCAAAATCTTAGGATAAATGACTAAAAAAACCCAAACAAAAACAAAACCAAAAAACCGCAAATAAACAAAATGCCAAATCTATATATGTAGAGTGAGAGTGCCAGAAGCATTAACTTTTAGGTATAAACACCTCAGAAATCTTTGCAAGATGGATTTAACATTTTTTATCCACGCTGGAGAAGGTAGGAAATTTGGGGCATTCCAGAAAAAAGCATGTTTACTGCCTGGACAGATTTAATCTCAGATAAAATACAAAACTCTAATTTGGGAATAAGATTAAAACAGGCATTTGAGCAGAAAGTTGAGGAGTGAAATCTCTGCCACTTACAAGAAGTGTCCATCCCAGTGATACTATTGTCCAATGTAGGACCAGCGCTCAGATTTAGAAATGAGACAATAAGCATTAGCAGAAGATAAAGAGATGCCTCTTTAGTTCCCGAAGAATGTTGTTTCTCCAAGGATTATAGAATGAGAAAAAGGTATCTGTACTGTTCCATTTGCATTTAACGCCTGCCGAGTAAATGAATTACTGGTACTTAGAACGTCTATTTCCCTGTGAATTCTAGATAACGTTTTTTGTTTTCCTTTTGAAAGTTGCTCTTGATATTTAATCTTCCTCAGCTCAGGTAGTTTCAAATCCATTTAAACCCCAAGACTTTTTCAAGCCATTGTCAACAGGGAAAAGCCATTTTAGAATCCTGGCATATGGCTGGAGGGTCTGGCTAAACTTTTGACAATTGTTAGCTCAGTTACAGAGTTGCTCTGTGGCCAGTCATTGTAGAAGAAAGCCTCTCTCAATTTCAACAAGGATTTTACGTTCCACTCAAGCTTTAGATTTCTTACATTCTCACTTTTTTACTGTAACTCTTCTAGCTTTAATCAAAATAAACCTCCCTTTTCCTTGAGTTAAACTGTGAAAATGTTTGATCTCCAGAAATAATTAAAAGTTCCTGTCAACTTTCTTATCAGTGAAGCTCTTTGCACTGCAGGTTTGAATCTCGCTGACATAAATACTTTTATAATATTCAATTTACCATAATAATGTTACTTTGTATCCTGACTGGATGTTCCTACTAACATAGGTCTTTGTGATTATGGTGGCAGAAGGTGTTTTCATAAGCTCCTCTCCATTTAAAAAGTTACTTAATAAAAAAAAAAAAGTTACTTAAGATGTTGTCATTTTGATGCAACATTTGACCAAGTTCATAGTTTTAATAGAAAGGAGCATAAAAAAGCAACAAAACAAACACTTCTGGCATGTGTAAACTTAAATATGGAACCATTCAAAAAGGGGCTGTATAGTGGATTGCCTGTTTTGTGCCCCAGAATCATGACCCAGCTATTATTTGCAAAGCAGACTGGTTCTTATATAAGTCACAACAAATACCGAAAGGATATTGAATTGGAAAAAGATTAAGAATGGCATACCTATGTATGGAATGGAAACAGTATATAGCAGACAGTACTTAAATATAATGTATATAGGAACTGGGGTGCCTGACTGGCTCGGTCAATAGAGCATGCAACTTTTGATCTCAGGGTCCTAAGTTCAAGTCCCATGCTGGGAGTAGAGCCTACTGAAAAAAAAAATATGTAAAACATAGGAATTGTAAATTCTAACCAGTGTGGTTTAGACTGGCCTTCTTGTCTTTTGGCATGAGGAAATTGGAGAAACCCATAACCAGGGAATGTTAGAGCAGATATATCCAGAAGGGCCTAGGTGCTTTGACTTCTTGCTTAGATTCTGCAAAGTAGGTTTCTGGCTCATTCTTATCAGGAAGACAGATCCCAGGTGAGGACTGGGAATTCTTTTGAGGGCTGTTGTTCATTCACTCTGTTAGCTTAGGTACAGGAATCTATAGGATAGTGCTCTGGATTTCCCACAGTTACCATGCCGATCACTTAACATATCCATTTAAGATCTTTCCAGGTCCCTCAGCAATTTGCTCACAGTTTGGAGTCAGGATACCAGTAGAAAGAGGCACTTCATCCACCCCCATCATTCAGTCATAATTATACCACAACTGCCCCAGTTGCAGCACATTTTAGAAGAGCATAGGGGTGCACTGCTGGCTCAGTCCATAGAGTATGTGACTTTTGATCTTGGGGTCGTGAGTTTGAACCCCATCTTGAGTATAGAGATTACTTAAAAAAATAAAAATAAAAACAATGTTTTCAGGGCACCTGGCTGGCTCAGTCAGAAGAGTGTGCAACTCTTGATCTCGGGGTTGTGAGTTTGAGACTCGCATTAGGTGTAGAGATTACTAAAATAAATAAATAAACTTAAAAAAAAAAGCATGTAATTTTAGTATCTCATGTTGTTACGGCGTCTGGGTGACTCGGTTAAGCATCCAACTCTGGATTTTGGCTCAGGTCATGATCTCAGGGTCGTGAGTTCGAGCCCTGAGTGGGGTTCAGTGCTGGGCATGGAGCCTGCTTAAGATTCTCTCTTTCTCCCTTTCCCTTTGTTCCCCTTCCTCCCCCCACTCGCTTGTGCTCTCTCTCTTTAAAAAAAAAAAAAGTATCTCATGTTGCTTCAAATATGGTCAAATAAAGGGTAGGAGAGAACAGAAGTCAGGATGTCCTACCAGCAGTTACTTATTCAGGTGCCATGCCTTGAATGGAGTTAAGAGCTTTCTTTCCTTTGAGGTGGGGACTTATTATTGTTAACACTCTTATTAATTGTTGGAATTTGAGCTATATCAAGCATTGACTTTTTTTTAAGTTTATTTTTTTATAAAGAGTCACATGCTCTTCCAGCTGAGCCAGCCAGATACCCCTCAAGCATTGTTTTTTATGTGAACAATGAGAAAAAGGATATTATCTATTCTGTGCATTATGGCAATGGACTTGAACACTATATGACAGCTTCTTGAATATAACATCCCTATGAGCTTGTTAAAATAGGTGATATCAAGTCTAAATTATTAGCACATTCTTTTTGGCAATACCTTGTTTGGGATAGACGACACTGATTTGTGCATTCATATGATTGATTAGGATCCCTGTTAGAGTTAGAGAGACTGAGTTAGTGGCTTCTTCATTCAATAAGATGTGTATGGCAGAGCTTATCTCATTTCATGTTAATTAAGTTTACCAAAAATTGGATGATTGTCCATTTTTGTGCCAGGCAGTGTGTTTAGCAAAAAGGGCAAAAAGATGAAAAAGTTGACCAAGTCCTTACACTCAAAGACCTCACAGACTAGTTGGGGGATCTGGAAATAAATTAAGTTATAATTCAGAGTAGGAGGTGCAATGAGAAAGTACCATCTGAATGTGGGGAAAGGACAGTCACTCACTGTTGATTAGTTAGGTTTTTCTGGATCAGAAGGTCATCAGCGGCAAATGCTAAGAACAATGGCCATACTATCCTCATGGAAAACTGGGGAAATAATGGTGATAATGGTAAATGCTTAAAGTGGGATTAAAAAAAAAAAAAAGACCCACATTCAGGTTTTAGCATTTGCCAATTTCCATGGTTGTAAATGCTACCACTATAGCTGATATCAAATTACCAATGTGAGTGACATCACTGAACACAGAGTTGGGAAGAGATGAGTAGTAGCACACCTTTATGTAGCGTTTCCATCATACAAATACAAGAGAAGTAAATAACTTCAAGAACATAAAGATAATATAGTAATAGTAAAATGTAGTAAAATATTTAGGAAGTTATGCATTTTGAGTTAATACATCTGTTTTAAATATAATTTATTCAACTGTAAGTTTAGATAATTTAATTTTTGAAAATGGCTGTTGAATAACAACTGTATGACAAAATTGCTGGAAATTTTAACAGTTGATGGTCAGGACTGGTATGGGCTGGCTCTAGCACACCACTCAATGCATTGTAATCCTGCATATGGGTCTGATGGGTACAGTGAGTGTGAATCCTCTTTAATCATGAGGCTTTTGGATAATACTCTCCCAATAAAGCAGAATTTAGTGTGAGAAAAGACTAGTTCACATTGAAACCCATTGGTGAGGATTTAGTTTCCAACAAGGCCTAGGTTCATAGAAAGGTAATGCTGAGTTCAGAAGGGTTTGGGAGCCATCCGCTATGGAATCTACTCTCAGGAAAAGTCCTGGGAAGACTATTTTCTGCTGAATTGAAGTTTTCTCACTGCACCAGGTGAATATCTTTGGTCATGAGTGTTGGTGTGAGTAGTCACTCTCCTTAAGGACTGTTGACTTAGAGCCCTGCTAAGTATACCTAAATAAGTTTTTAAATTCCTTTGAATTATGTGCATTTTCATGCTAAGCACCATCTTTTCAAGAATATTACATAGTAGGTGGTGGGTTTCCAACCAATAGAGCTTTAAAATTATTATGTAATCCTTATAATAACATATCACTGTGGCTGACGAAAGCACCCAACATTTAAGTTACTGAGAAATATTTGAAGAATAAACATGCCAGTGAAAGTGAATGGATTTGCATCCCAGTGTGCTTTACATTGTTGCTTTGATGGGCTTTTTTTTGATGTATATGAAATTAACATCTACAAAACCTACACTTTTTTATATAAGGTATCTATTTCTTAAATGTATTTAAGTTCTTGATTTAATGATCTTTTGTTATTTCCCACTGAATTATCAATTGTTTCCAAAGTTACTTTTGAAACAATTTTACTTATTTTACTTATCTAAAAGTCTTTTTCATCTTTTAATCTCTCCCAGGGTCACATACAAGTGGAATGTTGTTTTAACACATGCTCTTACACTTATTTCCTTAAGACAAGAATATTTCATGTTCTAAAAAATGTCATATAAGTTAATCCTATAGTGCTAAATGAAAATTCTTGTGTCCTGTATGCTTTTGTTAAGCCCTGCCCATAAAGAAGTTGGTGTCTAAAAATTAGATATTCGGGGCGCTTGGGTGGCTCAGATGGTTAAGCGTCTGCCTTTAGCTCACGTCATGATCCCAGGGTCCTGGGATTGAGCCCCGCATCCGGCTCCCTGCTCAGCAGGAGGCCTACTTCTCCCTCTCCCATTCCCCCTGCTTGTGTTCCCTCTCTCGCTGTGTCTCTGTCATATAAATAAATAAAATCTTAAAAAAAATAAAAGTAAAAAAAATAAAAGATATTCATACTTAGGGAATATATTGTAAGCTATTTTGTGAAATTGGCAGATAGTATGTATGTTGTGTATATATGTTTTTTGTTTTTGTTTTTCCTTTTGGTAGGAAGGTGTGTGTGTGTGTAAATGTGTGTGTGAATTAAGTTTAGTAATTATAATGACAAAGTGCTGACAAGGCTCTCAAGTGACTTATTTTGGCAAAATGGATTTCTCTCTATGACTTTTCTCTGTATATCTTACATAAAATCTTTCATTCCATATTTGGAAAAAAAATCTTTTCTCTTTCACATAAGGACAATTTTAAGAATTTGGAAGCATTCCAGACTTTATAATTTAAAACTGGATTTCATAAAAATTTTTCCTCATTTGTTCAAAACAAAATACAAATTTTAATTCTTAATTAGTGGTCTCTCTTCCTTGAAGAAACCAAGTGGGAGAAGAGATAGAGACAAATATTATTTAGTATTATTAATAAAGGTATAGTACTGAATTGGCTGGAAGTTTTGTTTTTCTGCATTTAAACACGATTATAGGAAAGAGGCATATGTTAATATAAACTCTTAGGGACTTACTTTACAAACGAATTCCTATTGTATGACTGGGATCAGTAAATGTTAAACTCAGACTCTTTTATGCCTATAATACTATAGAAATTAATTGATATTCAGAATGGTGACTGAATTAGCTAAGCATAATAGGAGATTTAATTATGTTAGGTATACTGTAGTAATTCATAAGTCTGGAAAGCTTACCAATAGTGGCCACAGTGATTGAAATGAAAGAACCTCCCCTACCCCCCCATTTCTGAGGTAATCAAATGATTATATTATCTAGGACAGACCATTTTAGAGCATTTGTTTTTAATAGACAATTTCTCCTTAGTATTACTTTCTGTGGCGACAGTGTTCATCAGGGCCTGATAAAGATCTGTAATTAGTTTCTCACTGTTTTAAACACTTCTACTTTTTTTTTTTTTTTGAAGAGAAGGAGGGGAGGGAGGGGCAGAAGGAGAGAGAGAGAGAGAATCTTAAGCAGGCTCCATACCCAGCATGGAGCCCCATGCGGAGATGGATGTGGGGCTCTATGTCACAACACTGAGATCATGCATGACCTAAGCTAAAATCAAGAGTCCGACACTTAACTGACTGAGCCACTCAGGCACCCTTTGCTAGCCTCTTCTTTGTTGAAGCCTGACGACATGACAAAACAATGTATGGGCGTTAGGATTTTACCTGATACTGTGTCAGAAACTGGAGCCATTGGTGTGTATTTTCCTGGGCTGTTTACATGTTTTCTAGACGGTCATTTCAAGGGGGGAAAAAAGTCTTTCTTTAATATTTTAGGCCGTTAACCTGTAGTGACATTAACTTTCAAAAATATTATTTTCATTAGCTGAAATTTTAGTGTTTACTGGGTCAAGCACCGGGCTAAGTACTTTATAAGCATCAGTTCAGTATTTTCAAACTGCACGTAACCACCCATTTTGTGGGTATGGAATTCAGTTCTGCAAGTCACAGCCAGCTTAAAAAAACAAACCACCAAATAGACTATAACAACAATAATAAGAATAGGCATGCATACCATGGAGGAAGTATTATTTCATGAAACTTTGGCTTTAATTAAATAGATTTGTATATCTTTTTCTCTGTGTACTGAGTCACAGCATGAAATGAATTTCTCAATGTGGGTCTTACCAAAAAAGCAGAAAAGCACCGCACTTTTTTATATAATGCTCACAGTAATCCTATGAAGTAACCTGGGGTAGGTGGTGTGTGCAAGGTCACACAGTTTATAAACTCCAAGATTAATCTTTGACTACTATGTTGTGGCACTTTTGGTGTACTCTAAAGAACACAGGGTTTGCCTGATTTGGTGAATGAGTGATTTAATTTACCTGGGTCTGTTTCCTTATCCTCAGTTTGGGGATGATGCCACTACCACACTCACTATTTAGAGGGTTTTAAGGATCAAATAAGGTAATTTATGTGAATATGCTTTCCACCTTCAAAGATCTGTACAAATGTAAGTTATTATTATAATGACTCACTCTTTGGCTCTTCAAATACTAATTGACTACCAGGTTTGACTAGAGATGATTTGATTAAGTATCTTTTGAAGTATTTTTTCAGGGGGCACCTGGCTGGCTCCAGCGGTAAAGCATGGACCCTTGATTTTGGGGTTGTGAGTTTGAACCCCACACTGGGTGTAGAGATTACTAAAAAAAAAAAAAAAATGTATTTTTCAAACTTAGAAGTTTACAATCCAGTGTTTCAGGAGTAGACATCACTCCTGTTGGGTACCTTTATAGCTTTGTTTCTTGTTCACGACAGAATGTTGTAGTGAATGAAGAAGCTATGATTTTTATTTATATTTACTTTTCCTATTTTGGTGTTACTCTTGACAAAACAACAGAAGGCAAATGTACTTTGGACATACCTGTACAAACTCATTATTTCCATTCGTCTTCAAATAAACCTGCATCTCGATTTTAAAATAAAACACTTTGTAAATAAAATTTGATTTAAAAAAATGCCAATGGTGATACTCAATGGAACATCTAAAAAATTCTGAATAAATCTATATCCAAGACTTAATGAAAAACAACAGCCACAGAACAAGAAACAAATATAAAAACTTCAGTTTGATTGTACAACTTGTGAGTGGAGGTATTTCAATAAATAAAAGCTAGTAAAATAGCTAGCTGTCTGTCTTCTGCCTGTCTTCTCTCTTTCCATCATTCTTTCTTTCTCTCAGTCATCTTTCTATCTATGTGCCCATCTAGCCAAACTTGTTAAGATATATGTTTTTATTCCATATTTATTCTGTACCCCAATTCCAGGATATAATGATACAGATATGTGTATTTTGCATTTTGTATGTTGGTATGGCATAACCTCATAATTCAGTGTACATCCTGAAGTCTTAGAGTTATGAACATTATCATAATTAGACATTTAGAGGACAGGCAGTTATCTGGACAGAGGAGCATTGATGCCTCTGTTCTCCATCAGCCCTTTAATGTAGTCCTAGGAAAAGCAGAGGAGGATATTGGGATGCAAATTAGGTGGAGGAAGGCGGTTTGCCAAGTGTTGTTTATTGAACAGAGTAAATGTCTCCCCAGTGGGTTGGAGCTGGTTGGTTTAAGTGGGCAGGAAGAGCAAGGGTTCTTCCAAGTGCTGAGGTTTCTCAAAGAAGTACCCCAAATGTAGATTCCCTGGGCCCTGGTGGGAGGAGCAGGCCTGAAGGCCCCTCCCCATCCAGTAGCCGGGGTCCAGAGGATGATCTATTTTGAAACTGGGACTTGTCCATAGTTTAGAAGTTAGGCTCCTTGGAATGGAAGCTAAGCTGTGATTTATTTTTTTAACAACTTGACAGAAAGAGAGTATTAAGGAAGTAAGATGACTACAGATTCAGGGAATTTATTTATGGTTCCTAAGAGAATTAATTGTTTTACTTTTTCACACTTCGGGTATGAATTGTATACTAATAGCAAAGCATTCATACCTATTCATGAGAAAAATTCTCTAGAGGAGTTATGTTAAACATGTTAAAAAAACTACAACATGTTAAAAAAACTTACTATTAGAAAAAAATACTTCAAAGTATAAAAACATAATCTTTAAAAATGCTCTACAATTCATATTTTTAAAATAATTCACTGAATGACCTTACCCCACATTCAAATAATGAGATTTTACTTGATGTGTTAGCTACATCTATGGGGGAAAAAATTCTGGTAAGTGGTAATCGCATAAGCTTTAGATCCAAACTAAGAGAACAGGAATCATTAAAATATGGGTGAATAAAAATTGGGAGAGAATGTGTAAGGGTGTTGGAGTAAGAAATAAAGGAGGGAAAATGGGAAGAATTCAGTCAAAACAGGAATGCTGAGGTATTTAAATGCATAACTCATTTTGTTGTTTATGGGATTAAGTGTGAAATTTTACCTTTACTCATTTCAAAGCAAGATAAAAATCTCAAGTATTTAGAGCAACTTTATTTCTGTCTAGTTGGTGTTAAAAGTATTTTTTAGTGTATAGTCAGGGATAATTAAAATAAAGATATTTAAAATGGAGCTTACTTTTCATGTTACTTGTTCCCTTCATTCCCTGGAATCCTGAGGCTATCAATATTAAGATTAGTGTTCAGCTACTGACTCTCCCTGGCATGTTTATTTTGTCCCTCTGAAGTGAAAACTTACTTAGCTGCTGGTAGTATAGAACACAGCCATCTCCAATGTTGACAATTGATATAAGGCAATTTTATAAGTGATTAGTTACACGCTGTTACTGTGTATGTGGGAGGGTTATGGCATAGAGTTATTTTGTTAGCTTGTTTGGCTGTTACCCTTTTTTTATCTTGTAAGTAACCTAATGTTTGTTACCCTTAATGTTTTACTGATTCTAGAGCCACCTTGGCCTTCTTTAGTTTACTGTGATGCCAAGCACTATAAACATATTTTGAGTAAAATTTTCTGAGGGAAACTATGATCTTCTTTGTTTATAATTTTATAAAATAAGAACAGTTCCACCAAAAGAAAAATAAAAGAGTGAGGAAGAAAAAAAAAAGGTTTTTTTAAATAAAGATTTTATTTATTTGGGAGTGAGAGACAGAGATAGTGATGGAGATAGCAAGAGAGAGCACCAGTGGGGAGGAGAGGGAGAAGCAGACTCCGTGCTGAGCAGAGAACCCGATGTGGGGCTTGATACCCGGACCCTGGGATCATGACCTGAGGCAAAGGCAGAAGCTTAACCGACTGAGCTGCCCAGGTGCCCCCCAAGAAACAGACTCTTAACTATAGAGAACAAACTGATGGTGGGGGGATCACTTATCATGATCAAAATAAAGACCAATTCCACAAGCCACACCTGAAAATATCACCTGACATCATCATTAGTTCATTATCATACTTTGTGTCACATTTATGCATTTTATAAATCTAGAAGCAGTTAAGGTTGGTTTATATAATATTTATGTGCTTATACATTAAGATACAATGAATTTTAAAGGATAGTAATTTAAAGGGCTATATATGTTATTACTAATGGTGAAGCTGAAGGAAGAAATATTATTTCAAAGATTGCAGTCTTTCTTATCCTCTAAGACAAGACCATCTAAGCATTAAATCTGAACCTCCAGACCTGGTCATACATCCCAAGATCCTAAATGAAATTTAAGTTCTAGTATCTTATTCTGGCCTAATATTTTATATTAAAAAACAATCATTTATTAAATACTAACTGTATGTATGTATTTAGCTAGAAACTGTCAGGATATATAATATATGATAGTTTCCTTTAAAGATTTATTTATTTGAAAGAGAGAGAGGCCCGGGGTTGCGGGGTTGGATGGGGCAGAGGGAGAGGGAGAGAGAATCTCAAGCAGACTCTCCGTTGAGCGTGGAGCTGGTCATGGGGCTTGATCTCACCACCCTGAGATCATGACCTGAACTGAAACCAAGAGTTGGACACTTAACTGACCGTGCCACCCAGGTGCCCCAAATACGTGATAAATTCTCTTTTTTTTTTAATTCTTTAATAAATAACAAGCATAGGTAGAATTTTATAATTAATATCCTTTGTTTTCCACTTTACTACTGGATAGGGTTTTAGGACCCACCACCTCTCTGTCTGTCCTACTTTTCTACCTCAAGATATAGGAAAATTTTTTTTTTCCCCCAGCTGTCTCATTGGTAGACCCTAAGATGAGACTTCCTCATTAGCTCAGCTTCTTCTTCTAAGATTTTGGAGGACATTTTCAAAGAATCCTTAAAGATATGTTGAGCACCCTCACTATCACATGTTTTAGGGATGAGGACATGATCCTTTTCAGCATGAACCTTTTATTATGGTCCTTATAGTCTAGGGTAGACAGACAGGTACTTGTAAATAAGTAATCATAAGTTTGTAAGGTACTACAAAGGAGCTAGTGGAATGTCTCTTTAGGAAGATTGTCCTTGCCTTGGAGTTGCTAAGAATGAAAGAGTGAACAGGAATTCTTGATGTGAAGGAACCTGGGTGGAAGATTCTAAAAGAGCACAACCTGCATGGTGAGTAGAGAGAATATGGTGTATTGTATCAACTGACAGAAGTCCACCACACTTGGAGAGGGGACTGGGAAGAGGAGCTTGACTGACTATCAGTAATTGTGGGGATTTTATTATAAGAAAAAATTAGAACCAAAACCCAAGAAAGTCATGATTGGATTTTCATTTTATAAGGATCACTCTGAGCACAGTGCAAAAAATAGTTTGGAGGGAGCCATCAGGATTTTGGTGAGAGCATTTAGGAGGACATCTTTGGAATCTAATCGAGGGATGGTACCTTTTGGGGGTAAGGTGAGAGAAAAGTGGACAGGAATGATGGGTCTTGCTGATAGATCAGTGAGAGGGAAGGATGAGAGGTTCTGCCTAAGCACCGGGTTTAAACAGTAACGTTTACCAAGATAGGGAACGTTAAAGTTAGGTTTTTGGGGCCTTTGCCACCCTGAGAATTTATTTATTTATTTCTCCTTTTTTTTTTTTAGGATTTTATTTATTTTATTTGACAGAGAGTGCGAGTGTACAAGCTGGGGGAGTATCAGGCAGAGGGAGAGGCAGGCAAGGAGCCAGATATGGGGCTCAATCCCAGAACCCTGGGATGATGACCTGAGCTGAAGGCAGACACTTAACCAACTGAGCCACCCAGGCACCCCAGGGGTCTGAGAATTTAAACACAAGTCTGCATGTTACTTTTTCCCTGCAAGATTCTGTTTTAGGTATCATGACTGAATATTCATATTTTTCAATTACGGTTGAAGGTGTGTGTGTACGGATTTGTCTGTGGCGTATCTGTTGAAAACTTAGTCATTTCAAGTCATCTCAGTTCCAAACAACAGGGTCCTTACCTTCAGGCACCTTTCCGTGTTGGTTTTCTCTTCTTTATACTTTAGCTTCCCTGAGTAATAAGCTTTACTATTTTCAAAGTTCTTTTCCTGTTAACTTTCTCTTCTTTAGAATATATAAAACTACATATATATGTGTATGTGTGTATCCACACATATGGTTTCTTTTAGACTACACTGGGTTGGTAGGTAATAAATTAAGGAGAAAGGAAGAAATTTAAAAAAATTGTTTTTTTTAATGGATAGCCTTAGGAAATGGACACATAGCAAGTTGAGAACGGAGAATCTTGTTTTTTTGTTTGTTTGTTTGTTTTAAGAGAATAGCAAAGATTCTACCATTTGACTGCTTACTAAAGTCAGAAGAAATACGAACTCCACTGTTATTTTCCCCCCACATACTTTCAGGGCATTATGACAGTTTTAATGTGAATTGTAAAATGTAGGAGGTATACTCTAATTCCCTTTCACGCGCATAAATCAAGTCTGAGGCTCTTTCGGAAATGTTTACTAGAAAACATCGTGGGCAGATTTTAAAATGCTTTTGGATTGCATGACGGCATGGTGCCACTTCGATTGAAGGCTTGTAATATTTTATTTTCTTTCCCAAAGAGTCAAGATAAATCCTGTAAACCTTTTTTCTCGTTTTGTTGTTTCTGTTGTACCATTGTGTTTGGCTCTAACCTTTTACCCCCGGGGAAACAAAAGTGTTTTCTTACTCTGGTGCTCCTGCTGAGTCCTCCAGCCGATGGGCAGCAGTTTCAAAGTTGTTCCTTATTTACACACTGTAATTCTGGCTGATCCGAAAACTTCCTAAGTCTTATCTGAAGTATAATGTACTAGTTTTAAGGGATATATTTTGACAGGAGATCTTTGTCAACACTTACCAGAATGCAGCTTATTTTTTTAAAATATAAAATCTAATTTAATTAAACTATTACATCCTTTAAAAAAAAATGGTTATGGCAAACTTCAGCATAAAGCCTAGTCTAAGAAACCGCAAGCAAATTCATCAAATAGCAGGTTCAAGTAACTACTCTTATTCATTCATCATTAATAGTTAACAACAAATGTGTTAAGCCACGAGTGTATGCCAGGCACTGTGTTAGGTTCTTTCTGTTTAGACTTTGCCTTCCAGCAGCTTCAGTCTTTTGAGGGAAATGGACTTGTTGATAAATGTTACAACTCACTTTGGCATGAAAGGCTGAAAGACAGATGGAGGCGGGGCAGGGGGCGGGGACTAGCTGTACTCCGGAAAATTTGGGAAAAGTATCCTAGATGAAGGGACAGTTGTGTTAAGTCTTACCATTAGAGTTTCCAGATGAAGAGCAGGGGAGTGGCTTAAATATTTACAGAGTGACAGTGTGATAAATTCTGTAATAGAATTAGGTTTTGGCATTGTGGGAACACACTGAAGAGGCCTATTACTCATGTGGAGGTGGGTGAATGAATGGAGTTTACTTAGGAAGGAATTTACCTACGAAGCATGGAGATCTAAGAATGTGTAGGAATTTGTAGGGTGAAGAGAGAGCCAAAGAGGGTTTAGAAAGGCAGGGAGAGCAGCCTGTGTTGGAAGGCACCAGAGGAATGTGGCGGGGTGTTGGGACTAGACCATGAAACCTTTGGGTCCTGTGCAAGGCAGCACTGACTTTATCTTGGAGGCAACCTGATGAGATTAAAGGGTTTGAGGTAGGGGAGTGATAGATCTGATTTTCACAATTAGAAGATTATGTTAAATTCATTAAAAAAAATTGGGAACATTGGTGAATCATTTCCCAGGGGCAGCTTCATCACCTAGCTCTCTTCCTGCTTTAACGCTTGGGGTATTAAGTTACCTAGCAGCCTTTGCTTTTAGCGTCCTGTGCTTGCTGTAATTTTTGCTATCCTTGTCCTTGCTGCTACCCACCATTCTCTTTTGCATCCATCATGTTTGTGGTACACGGCGCTCCAGCCAGGATCATGCAGGGAGATTGAAAAACGAACAAGAGAAAAAAAATTCTGTATTAATAGAAGCCTAATGTTTATTTTGGTGCTAGATTTTGGTGTTCACATGAGTCCTTGAGTCTGTTTAAATTAACCTGACGTTCTCATCAGTTTTTCAGCTCAGGAATTGACCACAGCTAAAATAATTGGAAATTATTGGTATAACCCAAACTCCATTATAGCTGCCAAATGTGGATACATGGGAGCCAGGCTTTTTTTGTCTGCTTCCTCATAAACATTCCTTCCCCATTCTTTATTAGCACATAATCCTGAGACACAAAAAGCCTTTGTGTCCCACTGGGAATGTGAGAAAATCAAACCTCTATATTGGTTTTGCTCCTGGTTAGGAACCACTAACATTTCTATATTAACCACCCAGGTTTTGAATGGAGATAAATGTTTCCACAAAGATGTGTCCTACATTTTTCTCAAAGATATCACCATTGCAGTACAGGATCTCTTAAAGACAGACTATAAATGTCTGTTTTTAATCCACCTGATGCTGTGATTTGTGGGTACTTGTTAGAAATGGAAATTTAATGGAGCTTAGCCTAATAGTAAGCACTTACATAGCACTTCCCAAGTGCCAGGCACTTTATGTAAATGAACACATTTAATCTTCACTACCGTCTGAGGTAGATGTTATTGTTATACACTCTTACAGGCTGAATTATGTGCCCCCCCAACCAGATTCATATGTTGAAGCCCTAATCCCTAATGACTATATTTGGAGATAGAACCTTTAAAGAGGTAATTAAGTTTAAATGAGATCTTCAGGGCGGGGCCCTAATCCAGTAGGACCAGAGTCCTTATAAGAAGAGAAGGAGACAGTAAGAATGCAGGCACAGAGGAAAAAGGCTATGTTAAGGACATCGAGAGGAGGCAACCCTCTGGTAGTCATGAGAGAAGCCTCTGGAAAACCTTACCAGCACCTTGATCTTGGACTTCAAGCCTTTGGAACTGCAAGAAAAGAAATCTGTTCTCTAAGTTACCTAGTCTATAGTATTTTGTGATGGCAGCCCTAACAGAATAATACATACAAATTTTGCACACAGGGAAATGCAGGCAGAGAGATTAAGCAACTCGCTCAAGGTCATACAACTTAAAAAAAAAAATAGACATATTCAAGATTTGTACTTGGGAAGTGTGATTATGTAATCAGTGGGGTTAACCACTTTGCTATACTGGATCTCTTGAAGATAGAGCCTCCCAGTACCTGGGCCTGGATGGTGTGACTCTATACTGCCTGTGGCGTTTTCTGGTCCCTCCTTTCCTCCACCCACCCATCTGCTTTCTAGTGCGCAACATTCATGGACTGTTCACTTTGGGCTGTATACTATGTAGGAATGATACATCTGCAGAATCCCTTGCACTTATCACGGCTGGTAATTTGCTGTGTGTCGCTCAAGCAATTTCATGATTCTGAATGAACAGGGTCAGCAAACACCGTTAAGATTTTTCTTGTCACGCATTAACTTTTCAAATAATAGCAAAACTCACCTTCGTTTTTTTTCCCCAGCATTAGTCTCATTATTTCTGTTAAAGGCTGCTTTTGTGATATTTCCCTGACTGCTGTCATTTGCCAGAGGATTTCTGGGGAAGGACAGGAAGAAGGAAAGGGAGGGAAAAGAAAAGGATTTGGAATTAAAGTGATCGTTAATGCCCAAAACTGTTCTAACTGCTCAATTGAGCACTTTTTCACTATCTAAAAATAAGTTTAGTATATTACATGCTTTAAAATAGTCTTTAAAATATGGTAATATTCTTGGTAAATAGGAGCTTATGCCTCAGTAAACCTAAAGAAATCATGTGGTTGTAAAAATGCGATACAGTGACCATTGAGGGTAAGTTGTGGGATTTTTCCGAAAATAGATATATAGTGGTCTGGGAGATAATAAAGTTTACCTCTGAGCTTATTAAACATTTATGAATTTGTAATTATGTAGGTTGTATAAGGCTATAGAACTTTTTTTTTTAAGATTTATTTATTTTTTCGTTTGACAGAGAGAGAGGAAGTGAGTGCCCGTGGGGGGGTGGGGCAGAGGGAGAGGGAGAAGGAGAAAGCGGAGTCCCCGCTGAGCCAGACTTGGGCTCTATCCCACAACCCAGAGACCATGGTCTGGAGACCATGACCCTTGCCAAAACCAAGAGTCAGAGGCCCAATCGATCAAGCCACCCAAGCACCCCAAGAAAGTAGAACTTATAATGAATACTTGGACTCCTTTCCTGATCCTCCGTTTATAATGTAATTAAATGAAGGCTAGTTTGTGTGCATTGTCAGGTGCCTTTTATATAATAGTGCCATTTGATGCAAATACTATGACACATAAAGATGGTAAAATTATATTTTATTGATTAATTTTTATGTTTTATGTTTTACTTAATTTTATATGATTGAGAGCTACATGATTAGCATGGCTTAATTTCTGAAACCCTGTTACTGTTATTTCACTTAGTGTTATGATAGAGGCTTGAGATTGTGCATCATTTCCTAGTGAACTTTGCTCAGGGACCAACCCATCACCTGCTCTGTGTGCAGGACTCTTACCAGGATCAGGAGAAACAGGAGTATACATGTTGCACTTTACTCGTTATGTGTGGAACTCCAAACACATTGCCTTTGGAATGATTTATGAAATTTTTTTTTCCTATCACGGAACCATTTTGTTATTTCTGCATTTCTCTGTGTCCATTTCAGTAGGAAATATATTCCATTTTCAAAACGAGACATTTGTCCTTGTAAGTTACATTTGTCTTTATAAGTTTGTTTAATACCTGAATGTGTACTCTTCAGTTTACGGCGCGAAATTGGTTGCCATGGAAATATTTTCAAAAGCCTAAGCTTATATGATTGTGTAAAGTATATCAGAGAATCACATGAATTGTTCTTTTTTTTTAAGCATGCTCTTTTCTCATGCCTACTCACAATAAAAATAAGAGAATGTAACTTATGAGAAAGTTTTTTTTTCAGATAGAGTAGTTTTTCTTTTCCTTTAGAGATCAATGGCTTTATGTGTTAGTGTAAATTTTTTTTATATCAATAAACTTGTTCTAGTTTTAAAGCATTCTGTTTGCCAGTGGAAAGTCAAAGAAAGTAATCACTGCGTTTTTTATTATAGCTGAAATTCACTTTTAAGAATTCTCATCAGATTTTAAATAATTAAATGACATTTACATGTATTTATTGAAAAACATCAATACCATCACACTAATAGAGGTTGTAATGATTTTCTTCTTGAACCTCATCCTCTCAACACCAACTCTCAGAATGCTAACTCTGGGTTCCTTGTTGCCAAAGAACTGTAATAGGAGGTTTTTCTCTGCATTCTAGCAAGTTTTGCTGGAATGATCTAGACCGCTTCTGATTCTGACACCAGTTCCCGTGTGTGTTTCTTTCAACAACACCAAGCAGTTAACTCAGTTCCGACACTATCTACCTGGAGGTAACATCAGATCCCACAGCTGAAGGCCTCAGTGCTGTAAGACTGTCTCCACTTCCCCTTCAGAGGCCGATGCAAGTCCAGGTCCTCAACTTTGCTTCTGACCAACCACCCACAGATGGGAGGTTCCCTCAGCTTCCTCCTTGTATTTAATTTGCTAGAATGGCTCACAAAACTCAGAGAAACATTTTATTTACTAGATTACCAATTTATTATAAAAGGGTATAATTCAAGAATAGCAAGATGGAAGAGAAACGTAGGACAGGGTATGGAGAAAAGGGCAAGGATTCTCCATGTTCTTTGGGCTTGCCATTCTCCCTGAATCTTCACATGCTCACCAACTTGGAAACTGTCTGAATATAGTCCTTTTGGGTTTTTATGGAGTGTCCATTACAGAGGCATGGTTGATTGAATCATTGACATTTTGGGTGATTTAATTCAACCTCCAGCCCTTCTCCCCTTCCTGGAGGTGGTGGGTTGTGTGACCAAAAGCTTAACCCTCCACACACATGGCTGGTTCTCCTGGCAACCAGCCCCCATCTGGAGAAGCTTTCCAAAGGTGACCTCATTAACATCAGCTCAGGTGTGGTTGAAAAGGGATTTTTATGAATATCAAGATACCTTTATTACTCTTACAACTTAGGAAATGCCAAGGGTTTTAGAAGCTCTGTGTCAGAAGCAGGGATGAAGATTATATTTTTTTTATAAATTACAATATCAGAATGCTCAACATGTTTCAAAGATAATTATCTGAATTGAGTTATGGACATTGGGGAGGGTATGTGCTATGGTAAGTGCTGTGAAATGTGTAAGCCTGATGATTCACAGGCATGTACCCTGGGCCAAATAATACATTATATGTTAATTTAAAAAAAGATAATTATCTGATTTTTTTAGGTTGCAAATATCATATTATCTTGGATCCCAAAGTAGGCAGTTGTGGTTTGTGGATGCCCAGCATCTATTCCTTATTCCAATAGCAGCATCCATATTTCACATTGGTAAACTATACCTCTTCATTATATGTAGTCTTGGAGTAACTTTCAACCAAGGTGTCCAGCCCTCCTTTATCCAGGGGGTGGGTAGCTTAGCTACATTTGGAAAATAAAAGCCCTGCTCTAGGATTTCTTTTTTTTTTTTTAAGACATAAATGTTTTTATTTTTTAATCATCTTATTTTATTTTTTACCATAAGTGTACTCTTTAATCTCCATCACCTATTTCATCCATCCTCCCACCCACCTCCCCTCTGGTAACCCTCAGTTTGTTCTCTATAGGTAAGAGTCTGTTTTTTTGGTTTCTCTGTCTCTCTTTCCTTTGCTTATTTGTTTTGTTTCC
This sequence comes from Potos flavus, assembly GCA_028534135.1. NCBI lineage: Eukaryota > Metazoa > Chordata > Mammalia > Carnivora > Procyonidae > Potos > Potos flavus. Next base: position 31,109,688 of record CM052886.1, read on the forward strand.
TAGATTCCACATATAAGTGAGATCATATGATATTTGTCTTTCTCTGACTGACTTCTTCCTTTTTTTTTTTTCCCAAGTTTTTATTTAAATTCAAGGTAGTTAACATACAATGTAGTATTAGTGTCAGGAGTAGGATTTAGTGATTCATCACTTAAATAAAAAACACAAGTACTCATCACAGCAAGTGCCCTACTTAATGCCCATCACCCTTTTAGCCCATCCCTTACCCACCTCCCCTCCTGCAACCCTCAGTTTATTCTCTACAGTTAAGAGTCTTATGGTTTGCCTCTCTCCGTTTTCATCTTATTTTTCCTTCCCTTCCCCCATGTACATCTGTTTTGTTTCTTAAATTCGACATGAGTGAAATCATCTGATATTTGTCTTTCTCTGACTTGCCTAGCATTATACGCTCTAGCTCAATCCATGTTCTTGCAAATGGCAAGATTTCACTCTTTTTTATGGCTGAATAATATTCCAGTGCGTGCGCGCGCGCGCGCGCGCGTGTGTGTGTGTGTGTGTGTGTGTGTGTATGTCTGTCTGTCTGTCTTTCTTTATCCATTCATCTATCTATGGACACTTGGGCTGCTTCGATAATTTGGCTGTTGTAAATATTTCTGCAATAAATATAGGGGTATATGTATTCCTTTGAGTTAGTGTTTTTGTATTTTTTTGGTAAACACCTAGTAGTGTGGTTCCTGGATCTTGGCTAGTTCTATTTTTAGTTTTTTGAGGAACCTCTGTTCAGTTTTGGACGGTGGCTGCACCAGTTTGCATTCCCACTAACAGTGTAAGAGGTTTCCTTTTTCTTTACATCCTCTCCAACACTTGTTTCTTGTTACCCTAGGATTTCTTCACCAGATCAAAAAAGTCATTTGCTAACAGGTAGAGAAAATTTTAGGATCTAAAATGAGAGAGCTTGTGGCATTCATCTTTTCTGCCTTGTGGAGAAAGCAGTAGAAGGATATTAGAGAGAGGACCTGGAGATTCCCTGCCATGTTTAAAAGTCCCTGGTTCCACCTGTTAAATACAAGACACCAGGCCTATTGTGTCGCCAAACCAATACTTAATTACGGCTTCCAGCTCTCCCAGAGATGAATTCTTAAACCAGTCAACCAGGAATCCTCTGATCAGCATTAGGTAATCTACCTCATAGACTTAGCAATAACCAACCCACTTTTTTGTCTAGTATAACTTCCTTGTTCTTGCTTCCTTTGGTCTATACAAGTCTTTCATTTTGTATAGCTCCTTGGAGTTCCTTTATTTTTACTAGATTGGATGCTGCCTGAGTCATGAATTGTTGAATAAAGCCAATAAGTGCTTTTAAATTTATTCAGTTGAATTTTTTAAAAAAGATTTTATTTATTTGAGGGAGAGAGAAAGAGAGCACGAATAGGGCAAGGGGTAGAGGGAGAAGGAGAAGCTGGGGAGCCCGACACAGGGCTCCATCTCAGGACCCCGGGATCATGACCTGAGCTGAGGCAGATGCTTAACCGACCGAGCCACACAGGTGCCTCTGAATTTTTTTACTCAACTGTTTATGAGAACATTTCTTCCTTGCGTATTTATGGTTTAATTATTCAGCATTTCCTTTGATTCTGCAAGTCAGTGCATTTCTCCTTTTGCCTAAGCTAGTTTGGGTTCAATTTCAGTCACTTACAACCAAATTGATAATCGTCTCATAATATTTTTGTGTGTGTTCATATTTCTTCTGTTCTATCCATAAATTATTTCCAATAGTTATAATCACAGCATATATACAATTTTGTTTTCTATTTTTTTCCCCAATTCATTCATCCAATAAATGCATGCTTTTTTCCCCTAAATATTTTCTTTCTTTTTGTTATAAAGACCTGTCTGATAGATGAATTTTTATTGTAGTTTGGTTTGCCATTTAACTTATGTTAAATATTTAGATTTCTTTTCAAACCTTTGAAAAAATTTTTTAAACAATTAAAAATAACAAGGAACTTTGTGGATTTTGAGTAGTATTCCCTGGGTTAATTTCTAAAAGCTCTATTATCAAGAAAAAGATAAGACTGTTTTAATATTCTTTTTTTTTTTTAAAGATTTTATTTATTTTAGAGAGAGTTTGCACATGCGTCCATGAGAGCAAGTTGGGGGAGGGGCAATGGGGGAAGGAGAGAGAATCTCAAGCAGACTCCCTGCTGAGCGTGGAGCCAGATGGAGGGCTCGATCTCATGACTCTGAGAGCATGACCTGAGCAGAAATCAAGAGTTGGAGGCTTAACTGACTGAGCCACCCTGGTGCTCTGAGACTATTTGAATATTCTTTGATGTAATTTCATATTTGTTTCCCAAATGGATATTCCATATTTGTATTGACAATCGCACTATGTTCCACTGTCCACAACTGTATCAGCTTTATTACAATTTTAAAAATTAATACATGTTAACTTTTTTTTTTTAAGAGAGAAAGAAGAGGGAGTAGGGGCAATGGGAGAGGGCAAGAATCCTAAGCGGGCATGGAGCCTGAGGTGGGACGCTATCTCATAACCCTGAGATTATGACCTGTGCAAAATCAAGACTCAGATGATTAACCAACTGAGCCATCCAGGTGCCCCCCAAATTAATACATTTTAATAATGTATTCTGTATTCAGTTACTTAAATTCTTTAATTATTTATCAAGTTTTTGTTTAGACTCTGTGATCTCCCCTTCTGTTAATTTTTACTACTTTTACCCTATTTCAGCCCATTATCAATTTACTCCTGTATAATTGGAATAAATTCCTAGCTAACATTTAATGTATTTGGTCTCTCCCTTTGCCAGTCATGTTTCATCTCCATCACTTATTAAGTGTGCAACCTTGAAGAAGATAATAAATCTTCAATTGACTCATCTAGATGGAACTGATAACAATACCCACCTTAGAGTGGTATAATGCATGCTTAGCATGGCGCCTGGCACATAGGATGTAAGATAATTACAAGAAATTTATGTGCTGATATATCATTCCCTTGAAACCAGTGCAGTTTGCCTACTTTCAAGGATCTGTCTTTGTTGGCTTATAAGTAGTTTCAGTACCTCTGGGAATATCTTTTCTCTTTATAGGCAGGATTCTTAGATAATCTCCTTCCCTTTTTATGGGGTAGGCTTGGTTCACGGTTACTCAGAGGATCAAGATTCACTGATAGAATATAGATGTGAGACAAGTACTAAGTTTCTAGAATACTTAAGAATTATATTAGTCAGACAGAGCCCTCATTCACATTAGGTGTACTCTGTCCCCAAACAAATACTGATTTTAATGAGAAAAACGAATGTATGGCACAGTAGTGTTGGGGTTAGGGGTAGGCACTTGTTGATTTTGTCACGGAATTCAGAATAATGGAATAACTGTGGACTCTGGAGCCCAGTTAAACTTAATGCAAATCCAAACTCTGCCAGTTGCAATCTAAGTTATATTAGTTAAAGGCATTATTTAACTTTTTTGTCCAAAACAGGGAGAAATCCCTGTTTTTTGGTTCTTATAAAGATGAGATGAAAAAGAAAATGGTACATAGATTTTTTTAAAAAGTATGTTCAGTGCTCAAGAAAAACTGCTGATTATTTTCATTCCTAGAAGGTATTTTCCATCATTGCGTGGTGGAGTATTGTTAATGTATTCTTTGATAAGATGTTTCCAGCAGGAGCAACATTCTGTTTCTTCTTGGACCCAGTCAACTTCCCTTTTCTGCTGCTGTCTTCTTTCTGTAGTGATTACCTCCAGACTTGGTCCCCTTGCAGAGCTCCTCTCAGTTGCTCCGTGGGCTCTCCCTTTGTTCACTGGCGTCCCTCACTGGTGCAACTGGAGCCAAAACAGTCCTTTTTTCTTTTCTTTCTTCTTTTGTTTTACTTCATTTTTTTTATTGTAGCAACACATGTGAGTTAGTTCAATGTCTCCTCTCCACCAGGGGGACTTTGTCTTTGTAATAATAATGCTTGCCGTATTCGAAGTATTATTTATGTATGTGTGTATATGCACACATATATTCTTTATCAATATATTTTTAAATAGAATTGTATATATGTAAGGCGTGCAACGTGATTTGATATACGTATACATAGCGAAATGAATACTACAGCCAAACTAATTAACATATCATTTTCTCCTATAATTAGCATGTTTGTGTGTGGGATGAATGCACCTGAAATCTACTATTTTAGCATATTTTCAGTGTTCAATAGAGTATTAAATGTAGTCATCTGTATGTGTTTCCAGGGAATGATTTGTTAGATATAACATTTTAATGATATGGATCTTTACGACCTTACATGAGATGATAGGCAACTTTTCTCTTTCCACTCTTATTTTTCCCTCAGTGAAGGGAATTATTAGAAATTTGATGGCAACAGAACTGAGTGAAGACTAAATAGCATGAGTTGCTTATTTGTTTAGAACCAGACAATAAATGTGTGATGTGCCATTATAAACAATGGTTCTGTATTTAGAATGTCATTACTTAAGTTATTTAAAAAATGTCATTATGGATTGGTTGTAACAAAACCAGAGGTTAACATTTTTATAGACTACTAGGTATTTCTGATAATTTTCCTAATTATATAGTGGTTGAATTATAATTATGTGGCTTGTATTTATTTGTGGGTAGCATTAAAACTTCACATAATTGACATTGTTATATGTAGATCATTCTTCCTTTTTGTTGTGGGCTCAGAGATTCCATTCTAATGCTTTTGATCCTATGAGCATCCTGTTGAGATTGTCTGCTTGTTAAAATGGAAATTTAATTTTTATGAGGTTTGTATGTATTTTGAAACAAATTAAAATTACAGCAGTTACGATTGTGGATTTGATTTGTATTTTATGAAAGGAAGGAAAGTATTTAGTTTAAAAATATGATTTGATTTGAACGAACCATGCTAATTAAATTTATTTTTGAGGACAATATCAGAAAAAATATAAATGGGAATAAATTACCATTGCCTCTCTTTGCATTTGAGAAGTATAACTCAGTATTTTCTTAAAACTTTGTTTTTAAAATAGAACAATAACAAAAGTCATTTGCAAGTGCCTTATTACCTTGTAAAGTATTACTCAGGAAATATTTTCTTGCTCAGTTTATTTCTGAGCATGGGAACATATAGGTGTTGCTATTATTTGATAACTGGCTCAGTAGCAATGAAATTAGCAGCACAGTCAGTCTTACTCAAATTTGTTATATTTAGTATTTGATTGTTAAAACTTGGAGACAGATGTTTATTGAAGGCTAATTATTCACTTGCAAATTTAACTAAGGTTATAGACAGAATTGAGAATAACCTCAAGAAAAGCATTACTTCTCCAAAAAAAAACCTAAATCTTAATTTTACTGTTAGGAGTTCAAAATGTTGCTGAGCCTTGATTGTTAGGGTTTCTATAGAATGAAGTAGAAAGAAAGGTTAGTGGAACTGAAATCCACTATTCTTGAAGAAAATGTAGATTTGTTGAAAGATTACTGCTTATTATTAAACCTCTTTTGTACTGTCTTGGAAATAATTTAAGACCAAGAATGATGCATAAGCTCACTAATACCAAAAGAAAAAAGGAAAAGCTTTTGTTTTCTTTGATAAACTTGGCAATTGTAACGTGTATATTTAGAATTCACCAGTTACTATATTTGAAGGATACTTTGGTCAGTAGCTAAGATATGTTCTAAGGAATCAAGGGACACTGGGGATATATAACAGAGCCATGAAGAGGGGAGATAAATTGAGAAGGAAATGACTGACCCTGGAAATTACCAGGACATCCTGTCCAGGATGTCATTACCAAATCTGTGCTCCATTATTTTTATAAAAAGATAAAATTTATACACATTCGAGGACAATGGGATACTGAGACATAATTGGCCTGTGATAATAAAGGACATTTCATACCACATTAGCCTAGTACTTTTAATTAGGGTTTCAGTTTAATTACGCTATAATTCTAAACTAGTTGCCAGCGCTGTGTGATGATAGAGTGCAGAGATTTTATTTAGGACTGAGTCTTCAAGTGGGAACCATGATTGTGTGCAAAATGACATTGAATGCACAGCCTAGTATCTATGATCTGAGCATTAGGGAAAAGTGTGAGTTCTTTTAGTACATTGGATTTCCATTACTATTTTTTTTTTTTTTCCTGTTTCCTTGTTACTCAGAGTCAGGCTCAATATTACTATACTTAAATTAATTCATAATGTCCAAGGAAGAGAAAAGGAGAAGGAAGAAGAAGTGAAAAATCAGAATTATATTACTTTTATGAAAGTCATGCTGCTTTTTCCCCTTTAAACACTTGAATGGCAGAAAACGCGATGTAAATGAGTCAATAGAATAAAATACAATGGAAAAAAATACTGCTCTTGTAGGTCTTGATAATGAATAGAGACATTGCTGGACTCAGTATTGATGGCATTACTAGACTATTAAGGGCCATGTCTAAATACTTACTAATTAGGCTTCAGATTAGTAAAATTTTATTTTGATCAAGCACCATGCATCTAAGAAGTCAGCCCAAAATTGGCTAAGCTCAGAAAAAAGCATGGTGTGGATGCATCAAGTGGTTTTACGAGTGGGATATACTACTTGGTTCCTCCCTGCTCTGACTTCATTTGTTGTTGTCTGGGATAATGAGAACTGTTCATTGGCTTAATGCCTCTACTTGTAGAGACAGATGCTATCTGGTCTCTCCTGTCAGAAGAATTCCCAGAATAAGTCATTCAACCGAGAACAATTGGTGTCTTGTTGATTGCAAACACTAGGGATTCTCTATTTTCTCTCACACCTTGGTTTTTTTTTTTTTCGTTTTTTTTTTTTGGTTCATGTGTGTCCATCAGTAGCAAAAACTGCACTGATTAACTGAAATGGTACATTGGCGGCTTTTGAGGAGAGACTGCTTTTCAGTGATTTGGCTGTTAATTTTATTACTCTGATGTAAGGACGAAAATGAAAATGCATGAAAATGCCCACGTGGCTAGCTCATCTGTAGCATTTCTGTTGAGCCTGTCTCCCACAGTGTGTTTCTGTTTGTGTCTTCTGATGTATACACTTTATTATTATTTTTTATTTTAATTTTTTTATTTAAGATTTTATTTATTAGAGAGACAGCGCATGCGAGTGTGTGCGAAGAAAGTATGGGGGTGGGAGAGACAGAGGCAGAGGGAGAAGCAGACTCCCCGCTGAGCAGGGAGCCCATGCGGGCTAGATCCCAGGACTCTGAGATCACGACCTGAGCCAAAGGCAGACACTTAACCCACCGAGCCACCCAGGCGCCTCTGATGTACACACTTTATGTTAAACTGGTCTCTCTTTCCAGTCTTCCTTCTCTACCTCCTCCTATTTCTCATCCGATGACCAAACATTCATAATCAGGAGTTTCTTTCGCTTTGTTCCTATTTCAGAGTACGTTAAGCAGTACATTGGGGCTAAAAACAAATCAATGATAAGTGAGGTTTGAATTATGAAGAAAAGGGAGAGAGAGCTGGGCCACAGGGGATATATTTTCAATTTTACTTATAGGCTGAGGTGTGTCTTACAGCCCTTGCTTTTTCACTTGATGCTTCACGTCTTCTTCAGGCTGGGGAGTACAGCTGACACAGGGGTGGAGGGCACTGGCCCCAATGCCACTGAAAATCCACATATAACTTTTGAGCCCCCAGAAATTTTACTAGAAGTTGACTAGATGCCTCATCAATACCAAGAAACTACACATACTTTATATATGCCTTATATATTGTATTCTTACAATAAACGAAGTTAGAGCAAAGAAAAGGCTGCAAAGACAATTATAAGGAAGAGAAAATACACTTACAGTACTGTACTGTATTTGCTGAAAAAGAAAATCCACATCTAGGGGGACCGTATATTGTTAAAACCCATGCCCTTCAAGGGTCAGCTGTACTGTTGAACGTCATCCAGCACAGGTCCTACTGGGGCTCTGGAGTCAGGCTTCCTGCCACTAAGGGTGAGGAGTAAGAGCAAGCAAACAACTTGAAAGAAACCCTGTAAATTGCTAATTTGTGTTCATGTCTAAAATCCACATCAACAGGATTTATTTATTCATTTATTTTTAAACATTTTTTTTTTTTAAACAATTCGATTAGAACAAAATTAAATTCTGAGAAGAAAATACACTGGCTGCTGTGTAGCAGCAGCCAGATGGTCCATTTTAGAGTCCCTCTTGAGTGAGTTAACAAGCCTTTATTGAGTGCTTGACTTCTGGAAACTAGGAGGCTGTATAGTCCTGGAAGAGAGAAATACCTCTAAGACCCCATTCCTTTAAGTATGTAAATCTTGCTGGGACTCTTGAAATGTATATTTATAAAAAGTCTTGGTAGAAATTGAGGACTAGCTCTCACTGAGTTAACAATATTGCAGTTCATTTATTTTTAAATATTTTATTTATTTGAGAGAGAGCACAAGCAGTGGGGAGCTGCGAGGGAGAGAGAGAAGCAGGCTCCCCACTGAGCAGGGAGCCCAGCGTGGGGACTCGGGGCTCCATCCCAGAACCCTGGGATCATGACCTGAGCTGAAGGAAGACACTTTACTTGACTGAGGTGCCCAGGCGCCCACAATATTGCAGTTTAAAACAAATGAATTGAAGGGATGTAATGTGATCAGAATATCTCTAAGCTAACTGAGGAATAGTTATTGAATTAGGTCAAGGAAGAGGGAGAGATATAGAGCTGGAGGAGAAAAAGATGTGAAATGTTTTCTTAATGAAAGGGGTCTTGCTACCACAGTTCCCGCAATGCAATATTGCAGATGGTGCATGGAGAAACAGGAGAATCATGAATTAGTCCATCACTTAAAAAGCATGTCTCTGTGAACTCAGAGCAACAGACTGAGGGTTTTGGAGGGGAGAGGGGTAGGGGGATGGGCGAGCCTGGTGGTGGTTATTGAGGAGGGCACGTATTGCATGGAGCACTGGTTGTGGTACATGAACAATGAATCTTGTAACACTGAAAAAATAAAATAAAAGTATTTGGGGAAAAAAAAAAGTGTGTCTCTATTCCTTCATCTTTTTTCAGCCCACTATCTTACCATCTGGATTGGTTAGTCTCTTGAAGATTGTTGCAAAACCTTTGGTATGCAAAATTGCTAACTTTTAAAAATGTTAAAGGATCTCACATTCTAAATCTTGGCAAAACCATTGGTAAATGAGGCGTAAGGTAAGTGGCCAGTGAACAGGCGAACTTAAGTAATTGGCTATATATTTAGTTTTAATGGCAGAACAAAGTTAAAGAATATGTATGAGATGAAAATATACTTTCAAAATTACTTCAAGAGCAAGATGTAATTAGGGCTTTTAAATAAATTTTTTGCTCTCTGAAATTGGAATTAGAAATGTAAGCCTGTTTGACTCCGGTATTTGTCTCAAAACTGCTATTAGGACTTAACAATGTATCAAAATTAGAAGACTGTGTTTGCAGGGTGTTGTATGTCCAATAAGCCAGCACTGGAGTTCAGAGTTATGTTGGTATGGGGGTGCCTGGCTGGTTCAGTTGGTAGAGAATGCAACTTTTGATCTCAGGGCTGTAAGTTCAAGGCCCATGTTTGGTGTAGAGATTACTTAAAAAAAAAATCCTTAGAAAAACACAAAGTAATATTGATATGGATATGATAAAGAGGGTGACCTAAGAAAGAGGGGCATAATGATGAATTATAAGAAGTGAATTTGGAGAAGCAAACAGAAGTATTTTTAAGGGCTCGAATGGTACAATACAAGATTTTAGGCCTTGTACAGTGTGATGTATGAAGACTCAGTCGGCCTTGACCATGGGAGGTGGATTTGACATTGGAAAGCACCTTGATACAGTGGGTAGAACCCTGGACTAGAAGTGATGAGCCCTGTGTTCTATAGCCTTGACTTCATCTCCAACGAGATAGGGCAGCCTCTGTGAGCCTTTGTTTTCATCAGGAAAATAAGGGTGTTAGACTGATTTGTAAGGCGCCTTCTGTATTTTGTGCAGGTTATTCTGACAATTCAGTATAGTGGAAGACACTGGGGTGGGGGGATGAGCCAGGGACTTACTATTAATTCATGTCTGAGAAATAAGGGTTGGGTTGGAATGACGTTTAAGAATGAAGAGAAGGGGAGCCTGGGTGGCTCAGTCGGTTGAGTGTCCGACTTTTGACTTTGGCTCAGTCATGATCTCAGGGTCGTGAGATCGAGGCACCTGTCGGGCTCTATGCTCAGGGTGGAGTTAGCTTGTCCCTCTCCCTCTACTCCTCTCCCTGCTCGTGCACTCCCTAAAATAAATAAATAAAAATCTTAAAAAAAAAAAAAAGTGGAGAGAAAAGGATATATCAGGGAGCTATGGTAGAGGTGGAAATGGCAGAGTTTGTAGACAGGTCGAATGTTGAGGGTAAAGAGGGAGAGTCAGAAATAACTAAAGTTTTGAACATAGGGGATTGAGAGGACACAGTTAACCTTAACAGTTACTGGAAATTTGCAAACACTTGCTTATAACTGGGGGGAGGAGATGAGTTCAGGTTTTTGCATGTCAGATTTTAGCAGACATCTGAGTGAGAGGTCCTACGGGTACTGGCAAGTACAAGAGTGAAGGGCGAATGAGGGAGGTTCCTGGGTGTCAGCCACAGGCTGTCTGTAGAACTTAAAGGGAACCAGCTCCTTGAGGGAGGAATGAGAAGAATGGGTGAGCATTGCCCTCAGGCTGGACTGAGGAGGGCCGAAAAGGCTTCATCTAATTCATAGCCTATAGTGTGCAAGGTAAGAACAAAACCAAGTTAGAGGAATGGGAGAAGGCCAAAGGGGAACTGAGAGCTTGAGAAAGCCACTGAATTTGGTTGTGATAGTAAGTGGCCTCAGGTGGTGTCCTTGGACTATTTCCAGAATACTCAAGAAAGTATTTTATGGAAGAATAGGCTCTTTATTTTAACCACAAGACAGAATGCAGGAGCTCTAATAAGTAGGAAAATAAATAGTACCAAGTAAAATTAAGGCACTTAATTTTCTAGTGTGCCAAGAGAAAAAACTTTCTTCTCCCTTCGTTCTGTCTTCAGTGAGCAATTAACAGTTCTTTCTTATCATTCCTCTTTCAAATCCTACCAAAACTACACTATGATCTACCCAAAGCATTTCCCTTACAGGAAAGCAGAGAGGGAAAACCTGTATGTGACACCCACTCTTTCACAACTGCTGAGATTAAAAATTACCGCACCCCCCATCTGTTTACTACAAAGAGACCTGGGCCAGCTTAGTTTGACCACCCTGATCTGTAAACACTGTGTGTGAGTTAAGATGGATTTTGTTACAGTGGAATTTGGACAGTGGGATCGAGTCAATACAGATACAGGGCTTTATATGACTTTGTTTATTTTGTAAATAGGAACTTGAAACAAGATGTTGTCATGAGAAATACCTACCCGAGGATAGCCAAGATGACTGTTTTCCCCCACTAATATTTTAAGTACCAATATAATTTCAGAAGTAAAATGTGCTTTTTTTTTTTTTTTGATTTATCTGAGACATCTAATTAGTTGCAATGACTTAGCACCAGAACTATACTCTTCTATCGATGCGTGGGAGGAAAGCTCTTGTGAACACCTGCACCACTGAGCACATGTGTAGCGTTGTGCAGAACCAGAAGTCTGCTGGGTCTTAGAGTGTGGGCAAGTCGCCGGACCACTTTTTGCCAACTAGAACAATCCCAGGGCCACTCTGATATAGTCTGTGTTTGCCGAGGTGTTACCCCGGCCTCAGACTTCTCTCTTTTTACCCATAGAGAATATCTGGCTTCCTCTGTAGCTCCTCAGGAAGGAGTGGGAACCCAGCTGCTTGGGTGAGGAAGATCAAGCCAGGAGGGAGCCACGGTGAGGGGGGTGTGGAACGGAATGTTCCACTCACCTGTTCGTCCAGGAAAAGGAAGTGCTATACGGAACACCTGCTGAATTTTGTATCCTAGGGATTTTATTTCCTAGCAGTGGATCTTAGCCTGTAACTGAGAGCACTTCTTAATTTGTCAGCAAATTAGCAAAACTTTTAAAATATTGTTTTTTGAAAAAAAAAACACCCTTTTTTCTAGCTATAATAGTCCTTTTCTTTGAGGTGGGCAGGTGGAACATAAAGCAACTATGAAACTTTTTTTTTTTTTTTAAAGATTTTATTTATTTATTTGACAGAGAGAGATATCACAAGTAGGCAGAGAGGAAGGCAGGCAGAGAGAGAGGGGGAAGCAGGCTCCCAGCTCCATCCCAGGACCCTGAGATCATGACCTGAGCCGAGGGCAGAGGCTTAACCCACTGAGCCCCCCAGGTGCCCCTATGAAACTGTTTTAAGTAACAGAAATCCAAGGCACAATTCTCTTTCCTTTTGGGAAAAAAACCAACCAACCAAACCCGTATTTGAGATCCACATGTATTTGAGATCCTTTCACCTGAAGTGACAAAAAAGACCATAAAAATGCAAAATGGCCTGTTGTAGCTTTATTTTGTTTACCTTTATCAGGATAAAGGTCGTATGAGGGTTCTCTGAATACATGCATTCTACTTCCCAGAGTAGAGAGGTGGCCGGAGGTACATGAGAGCAGTCCCAGCACAAGTATATGGTAGAATACCAAGCACATCTCCAGCTACCAGGCAGTTCACGTGGAGGATGAATAAATCACAAGAGTCTCCCTCTGGTGGGGGGATGTGTCCCATTGCAGCCACCAATGCACGGACACATTGGACTGGATCCAGTGAGGAGGGCAGAAGTGAAGCTCTTATGTGTACACAGGTATCGCTATCAGAAAACAGTGGCATGCAGAGGGGAGATGTGGGTAAGGTGGGAAGCCATCCATGAACCTCCAGCAAAATTGTGCGGGTCTCAAACCCTTTAATCTTTGTCTAACCCTTTTTCCCACTGAACACCGATATCAAAACATTGTCTCCAAATATTGGCTGCATTCATTAATTCCAAGTAGGGAGGAATGGCACGCCCCCCTCTTTCAGCTAGTTTTAAATAGCATTAGCACATACGCTCTAAGTACAGTGATAGTTAAACATGCCTTTATCATGGGGAGTGTATAGTTCTTCTCTCCAGGCCCTTTCATGTGCATTGCAGCGGCAGTGGCATTTGGGAAAAAATGGCAAGAAGAACTATTGTAATGCCTCGAAACTGAGCTGTGCCTCTTCTCATACACCTGTGAAAAAAGGATGTTTTTAAGTAGGAACTTTAATGGTCATCAACTTTGCTCTATTCTTAATGGGAAAAAAAAATGGTCAGTGTCTCACTTGTATATTTGAATACATTCTGTATATGTCAAGTTTACATCACAAATATCAACTGCTTTTTACACAAAAGGTTTTTTCATTTTTGAGTGTTTTAGAAAGAACTGGGTGAATGTAGCTTTTTCTTTGGTGCTTTTAAATAATATTAGTTGATTTGTGGTGATTACTTCTCTTGAAGTTTAGCTTTTAGACTTTAATTTATAGCTTATAGAAAAGAGATTGCATCTTTTTGGTAAAGGTTGAATGCAACTATGAAAATGTTATTACCTTTTCTCTCTCTGTCTCTCTTTCTCTTGGCTACATCTGCTAGAGATTCCTAAGTGTAACTGTGTGTGGATTTTCTTTAATAGAATTTGTTAACTTCTTTCCTGAAATAATGTTGGCTTGCTTTATTAGTCATAAGTGTGTTACTTTTCTTAAAATTTAAGTCAGGGTAATTTCACACCAAAATGGGTAAACATTTTTATTCTTCCTGGCTTGATTGCTCTGACTTCTTCATAAAATTTGGAAATCACATTTTAACTTTTCATTGCCTTTTTATTAAGTGTTTGGAACACTAAACATGGAAGCATCTTGATTTTACTAGGTTGTGATAACAACCTAGTAAAATCAGATTTTTTAAAAAATCTCCAGATTGATTTTTTAGAACACTTTAGAAAGAACCCATGCTTGTTGATGACATTTATCATCTTCTAGAACTTAATGTCATATTGCCCAAGTTCCTCAGGAATTATTTAAAGGTTTCCAGGACTTAAATAAGTAATCAACCATAAACCTGAAAAATATGCAGTAATTTGTGGAATCAAATCAAAATGAAATTATACTTTCTTACCCATGAATGAAACTAAATTACTTAAAGACTACCAAATTATAGTAAAAAGAGGGTTGAAAACTAATAACTAAATCTATATATTTTAGACACTTATTAAACTACACCTGCTTTATTAAAATGACTTTGAGATTTTCCAGTGATTATTTATATGTATTTTATCTAAAGAGTCACACCTAGCTGACGATACTGCCGACATAATTTCACGTGAGTCGACCTCACACAAAAAGGGTGCTTCTCAGTGCACAGGACATGCTGAGCATATTTCATGACCAAGTTACTGTGTGAGATGTTTCTGAGGGTCTGTTTATATGGTCTCAATAAAAACTAGATCCCTTCTTGGGAGGAGAGGAAAAAGTGCTGGTGAACACAGGGGTTGCCATGGGGAGGTATAGCTCTTGGACGGCAGAATTAGATCTGCACTATGAATGTCCTCTTTTGGGAATTACAGAATGAAATAATGAATGAAACAACAGAAAACTTGTATTTGTACAACATCCTTCCTACCTTTTTTTTTTTTAAGATTTTATTTAGTTATTTGACAGAGACACAGTGAGAGAGGGAACACAAGCAGTGGGAGTGGGAGAGGGAGAAGCAGGCTCCCCCCATCCCCCAGCAGGGAGCCTGATGCGACTCCAGCTCAGGATAGATCCCAGCACCCTGGGATCATGACCTGAGCCGAAGGCAGAAGCTTAACGACTGAGCCACCCTGGCGCCCGATTCCTACATTTTTTTTTTTTAAGAAAAGGACTTGGTTTCTCAAAAGCAGGCCTGATTTTGAAGGACGAATGCAATGTTGATGGAATGACTTTGATATTATTTTAAAATACTGTGCAAAAATACTCGCCACCGAACTTTATACTAGGATGTGGCTGTAAACCCTCTCTTTTATTAGGAAGTACCATCTGTTTCTTCTCTAAAATAAATTTAAAATGTTTTTCTCATCAGTAAAATATGATTGATGGTATTCTAGCACAGTCCTCTCCTTTATGCTTTAGATCTTTTTAAGACAGTATCCCACAGGGATGCCCAGGAGTGTATCTCAATCTCACCACATTTAAAAGCAATTGTATCATTTGCTCTCAAGTATGCTTCATTATAATCTTTCCTAGTTCCAGTTACCCAACTGATTCCTCCTCTTTCCTTTCTTACACCAAACCATGTACTGTCTCTTTAATATCTTACATACCTATCTATACCTCCCGCCTGTTCCAAATGCTGCTTAAGTTAAGACCCTCAGAATAGCTTTCTTGGACTATTGCAGTAGTCTTATCTGGTCTCCTGCCTTGGCTGCACAAACGACCTCTAATCAATCCCTCTTTCACTGCGCTCTCCAAGTGAGTTATCTGAGACAAAAATCTGATCATGTGAGCCCCATCTGAAATGTTCACTGCCTCCCTATTGCCAACAGAATATAGCTTTGCCTCTTAAACGGTTTCTATGTATAAGGCACTCTTTAAATATATTATCTTGTATAATCCTCCCAGCAAGTAAATGAGGTGCTTACTACCTCTTATTATCTCCATTTTTCAAATGAGGAAACAGACACAGAGAGATTAAGTGCCTGGCCCAGGCTCACAGTAGGCGATAGATGACAGGGCTGGGATTTGGCCCAGACAGCCTGATGCTAGGTCCCCTGTTTGTCCACAAACACTGTGCTGTGATGCTTCTAACTTAGCTTCCCACAAAGGCAAGGTTTGAAATTCAAAGTGAACAGAGAGGATGTACTCATTTTATATCATCACAGACCCACTTTCTGTAAAGGAGGTGATTTTAAATTTTATGGCATAAAATGAATGTTGAACGGCAATGGATGGTTCTTGGCGTGAGAGGTGGTATGTCAGAATTAATAATGGTTCGTAAGCTATTAGTGCATTGTATGGCTTTAGTTTTAGTGGAGTCATTTTTAAATGTTTTTGCAACCCTCGGACATGATCTTTTCCTTTTGGCAGTGTCTTTTCTTGACGTTGTGTCATTGACAGTTTGGGGCATACATTTTGCTCCAGAGAAAAATATAATGACACTGAGCCTTTGGTACGAGGATATTTCATTTCTTGCTTCTGCCTGAGGCGATCATGAGTTTTCAGTTGTAGAAGTTGAGAAAACTTTAAAAATTTTTATGGATGGAGCCATCGAGAGCTTTCTGTCTGAAAGTTAAGTTTCATTTGAGAAAAGGAACATATAGATCCAAATACACAGTCTCCTCTTGCCGACTCTTTGCCATTCTTTCAATCCACAGCTTATTTTGAGCATTTATCCTATTTTCTGATATCACTCATTTTCCCTCTAGTGTCCGATCAGTTAGAAAGATCATTTTTTCTGTTGAAAAATGAATTCTTGGTCATAGTTCAAACTTTTGTGAGCGACTTAAAACAGGTAAATTTCTAAATGCATCTTCCATTTATCTATTTGGTGATGGCTGTCATGCCTCCTGCCCGTGTCACTCTCCTTTAAATAAACATTCACGTTCCACCCACAACATGACTTTCAGGGGTTTTACCATTCTAATCCCACTTTGAATTAGAAGAGCCAAGTATATAAGTTGGTATAGTTTTGTGTCCTAGAAAAGTCATAGTTTTATGGTGATTATCTTAGTTATTGGTCCCTCTTAGGGGCTGAATTGTGTCCCCTCCACATTCACATGTTTGAAGTCCTAACTCCCAGTACATCGGAATGTGACTGTATTCAGAGATAGGGTCTTTGAAGAGGTACTTAAAGAAAATGAAGTCATATGTTGGGCCCTAATCCTATATGACTGGAGTCCTTATTAGAAGAGATGAAGGCACAGACAGATACAGTGAGGAGGAGGCCATCTGCAAGTGAAGGAGAGAGGCCGC
This sequence comes from Potos flavus, assembly GCA_028534135.1. Classification (NCBI taxonomy): domain Eukaryota; kingdom Metazoa; phylum Chordata; class Mammalia; order Carnivora; family Procyonidae; genus Potos; species Potos flavus. The sequence goes on from CM052886.1 coordinate 31,126,565, forward strand.
AGAAGAAACCAAACCTACTGACACCTTGATCTTAGACTTCTGTCTTCCAGAATTGTGAGAAAATAAATTTCAGTTGTTTCAGTCATCCAGTCTGTAGTTTTTTGTTATGACAGCCTTAGCAAACTAATATAGTCTGTAAACTTTATGCCTTAAGTGCTTAAGCCTGAGATAATGATTATCGAACCATGATTTGTGGCCCTGGTAGTTTAAGTAGAAAGGGATGACTTATGGGCAGACTCAAAATTGATATTATCCAAAACTTATTAGTTTTTTTAAAATTTTTTTAAGATTTTATTTTTAAGTAATCTCAACACCCAACATGGGGCTCAAATTCACAACCCAGAGATCAAGAGTCATTTGGTCCACTGACTGAGCCAGCTAGGTGCCCCCACGTTAGTTTTTGTGGGTGTTTCTTCTCTACTTTGTACTACAGAAGGGAATGTTCATTCTAAAGTAAAAATAGTGTGTGAACCTGCTTGGCTCAGTCGGTTAAGCATCTGCCTTTGGCTCAGGTCATAATCCCAGGGTCCTGGGATCCAGCCCCGTGTTGGGCTTCCTGCTCAGCAGGGAATCTGCTTCACCCTCTCCTTCTACCTTCCCTCCCCCCACTCGTGCTCTCTCTCTCTCTCTCTTCTCTCTCAAATAGATAAATAAAATCTTTAAAAGAAAAAAGATAAAGTAAAAACAGTGGAAGTTTAAAAACTTAGCTTTTGAGCATACGTGGTAGCTTTATAAGATAGGTTTTGTATGCTGATGTGCAAGAGATTCTGATTGAGTCTTGAGAACATTTGCCTGAATTAGTACTCTAGCCCGAGAGACTTCAGGACCACGGAAGTTCAAGAGTTAAAGTTATAAAGTTCTCTAAGAAGCTCCTTGAGAAATAGGCAGCCATAGATAAATCATTTAGTATTTCTGAACATCTGATTTCTAATCACAAACTGATACCATCTTGGATTCTGTGATACTACAAACAAATTAGGAAAAATTTCATTGTGCTTTAATAATAATAAACATTGATTTGGGAAAAGAATCATCAATTGATGTTAAATTGGGGGTGGGAGAAGTTTGATGGAGAACAGAATATTTACATGCTCCTAAAGCATCCCCCATAGATTTGTTATTAATTGCAAGGACAAAAAATAATACCTATATAATGGAGAAACAGAACATCAAAATGACCATCATTAAAGAGGGGGGCCCTCTTTATGTTGAAGAACATAAAATCACTTTTGTTGTGTTCTGACAACAAACTCATTATCTGAATCTAATCATGAGGAAACGTCGGATAAACCCTAATAGGGGAGTATTCTTAAAAAAAAAAAAAAAAAATACCTGGCTTTTCTTCCTTAAAATGACAATGTCGTGAAAGACAAAGAAAGGCTGAGGAATTACTCTGGATAAAAGGAGACCCTGAGAAGTGCCAGTTAAGTACAATTCATGACCCTTGATTGAATCCTGGACTGGGAAATCCAATTAAAAAGGATATTCTTGAGACAATTGACAATGGAATACGGACTATGAATTATATTGTGATCAAATTTTTTTCTGTAAAGGACCAAAAAGTAAATTTTTTAGGTTTTGCAGGCCATCTTGGCTCTCGTGCAACAACTATCCAATTTTGCTGCTGTTCACATTGTTGCCATGGACAATACACAAAGAATGGGCATGTGTTCCGGTAAAATTTTATTCACAGAATCAGTTGGCAGGCCAGGGTTTGGCCCACAGGGTTGCCGAACCCTGCCCTACATAATCATATTGTGTCAATGTTAAAGTTTCTGAATTTGATAATAGTATCGAGGTTATGTAAGAGAATATTCTTGCGGTTTGGAAATATATACTGTGGAAACACTAGAGGATTAAGGGCATGTTGTATGCCACCTACTATCAAATTGTTTAGGAAATATAAAGTTGTATGGAATTGCATAGACCAAATGTATAGAATTATATAAAATAATGTTAAACATATGGAAAGATAAAGAGAGAACAAATGTGACAGCATGTTGAAAACTGAATTTGGTTAGTAAAGGATATACATGAGTTTTTTGTATTATTCTTGCAACTTTTCTCTAAGTTTGAGATTATTTCAAAATAAAAAGGTAAAGGCAGATTAAAAGAATTCCCTACACTAAAATGGGGAAGGAAGCAAGAAACAAAAGTAACAGTCAACATACACGTGCACACACACCCACTTGCAGCATTGGACCATCTGTGACATACAGAACCATGTGAATAAACAGAAGCTACAAAACCAGGCTTCTGGGGGACTATTCAATTAAAAGGCAGAATTCATGAGGGAGATGTAAACAAAGAACAAAATTAGGAACAAAGACTCTGCAGAACCTCATTTCGCCTTTGAGCGCTCCTGAAGGACAAAGCCTTGGGGAGAAAGCAAAATGTGGAGGTGTTGATGATTTGCTCTGCCTTCCTGACCTTCCTCTCAATCCCTCCTCTCTCAATGCCCCCCCCTTTCTGTCTTCCTCTTTTCCCTACTCATTTTTTTTTCTGTCGTTAGCCTTTTTTAAGTCTTTTACTTCTCTCCCTCTACTCTTTACTTCTGTCTCATAAGATAGGTAGTACATGGATTTGCTTCTGATATATTCTTACTAAACATCAACTGAGTTAAAATCAATGTAGAGAAACCATAATCAGCAAAACTATGTTCAAATCATTAGAAACCTAGCTCCAAAACTGGAATATGAAACATCTAGTGTTAACTCCACACATACTTACGTATAGCTGCTGGACCTTTAGCTTATGATTAAGAATAGGAAAGAATGTGGTTCACCTGTCCATTAGCTTGGTCCATTTCACAGCCAGGCTATTTTCTCCTTATTGATTGGCCTGATTTGGGGGAGTTGTGTATGTGGTTTGGGAGGGTTTTTTTCTTTTTTTCTATTAAATGCATTTCTGATTTCTATTTCCATTTATTCGTAATTTTTTCCCTTTAAGACATCTCTTTCCTCCAAGAATATAACCCCCATCACAGCTCTCTTGCCCCATTTGCACCTTATCCCAAACTTCCTGATAGCTTTCTTTCTTTCTTTTTTTTTGCATGTAAAGCAATGTTATTTTATTTTTAAAGGGTGTACAATGTGATGATATAGTATCCATTGTAAAATGATTACCATGATCAAGTTAACTGTCATACCCATCATCTCACATAGTTACTATTTTTGTGTGTATGTGATGGTAACAGTTAAGATATACACTCTTAGCACAAATCTCAAGTGTACATTGCAGTATTATTGATGGTAGTCACCATGTTGTACATTAGATCCATAGAACTTCATTTTGTAATTGAAAATTTGTCGATAACCAGCAAAGAAATTGAATAAGTAATCAAAAACTCCCAACAAACAGGACCAGATGATGTTGCAGGTGAATTTTACCAAACATTTAAAGAAGTTAATACCTCTTCTTCTCAAACTATTCTAAAAAATAGAAAAGGAAGGAAAACTTTCGAATTCATTCTTTGAGGCCAGCATTACCCTGATACCAAAACCAGATAAAGACACTACTAGAAAAGAGAAATACAGGTCAGTATCTCTGATGAATATAGATTCAAAAAATCCTCAAAAAATACTAGCAAACTGAATCCAACAATATATTAAAAGAATCATTGACCACAATCAAATGGGATTTATTCCTGGGTTGCAAGGGTAGTTCAGTATTTGCAAATCGATCATCATGATATATCGCATCAATAACAGAAAGGATATAAAAAAAAAATAACAGAAAAGATAAGAACCACGTGATCATTTTAGTAGATGTAGAAAAGCATTTGTTGAGACAACATCCATTCATGATAAAAACTCTCAATAAAGCAGGTTTAGAGGGAACATACCTCAACGTAATAAAGGCTATAGATGAAAAACCGACAGCTAACATCATCCTCAATGGTCAAAAACCGAGAGCTTTTCCCCTAAGGACAGGAACAAGACAAGGATGTCCATTCTCACCACTTTTATTCAGCATACTACTGCAAGTCCTAGCCACAGCAATCAGACAACAAAAAGAAAGAAAAGGCATCCAAATCAATAAGGAAGAAGTAAAACTTTCACTATTTGCAGACAACATGATACTATGTATAGAAAACCTGAAAGATCACCAAAAAATTGCTAGAACTGATAAATTCAGTAAAGTCATAGGATACAAAATCAAAGTAAGAAATCTGTTGCATTTCTATACATCAATAATGAAGAAACAGAAAGAGATATTAAGGAATCAAACCCATTTGCAATTGCACCAAAAATAATGAGATACCTAGGAATAAACCTAACCAAACTGGTGAAACGTCTATACTCTGAAAACTAAAACACTGATGAAAGAAATTGAAGATAACACAAAGAAAATAAATTGAAGATAACACAAAGAAATGGAAAAACATCCCATGCTTATGGATTGGAAGAACAAATACTGTTAAAATGTCCATAGTAAAAAAAAAAAAAGTCCATACTAGGGGTGCCAGGGTGGCTCAGTTGTTAAGTGTCTGCCTTTGGCTCAGGTCCTGGGACAGAGCCCCACATTAGGCTCCCTGCTCAGCAGGAGGCCTGCTTCTCCGTCTTCCATTCCCCCTGCTTGTGTTCCTTCTCTCTCTCTCTCTCTGTTAAATAAATAAATAAAATCTTAAAAAGAAGTACATACTAAAAGCAATCTACATACTTAATGCAATCCCTATCAAAATGCCACCAGCATTTTTCTCAGAACTAAAATAAATAATTTTAAAATTTGTATAGAGCTAAGACCCCGAATAGCCAAGCAATCTTGAAAAAGAGAAGCAATGCTAGAGGCATCACAATTCTGGAGTTCAAGTTATATTACAAAGCCACAGTAATCAAAACAGTATGGTACTGACACAAAAATAGACACATAGATCAGTGGAACAGAATAGAAAACCCAGAAATAAATCCACAGCTATATGGTCAATTAATCCTCAACAAAGCAGGAAAGAATATCCAGTGGGAAAAGGACAGTGTCTTCAACAAATGGTGTTGGGAAAACTGGACAGCAACATGCAAAAGAAAGAAGCATATGCCATATATGAAAATAAATTCAAAATGGATTAAGGACCTAAATGTGAGACCTGAAACCATAAGAAATCCTACAAGAGAACATAGGCAGTAATCTTTTTGACATTGGCTGTAACAACTTTTTTCTAGATATGTCTCCAGAGGCAAGGGAAACAAAAGCAAAAATAAACTATTGGGACTTCATCAATATAAAAAGCTTCTGCACAGTGAAGGAAACAATCAACAAAACTAAAAGTCAACCTTCAGAATGGGAGAAGACATTTGCAAATAACATATCTGTTAAACAGTATCTAAAATATATAAAGAACTTAAGAACTCAATACCCAAAATACAAATAATCCAATTAATGGGCAGAAGACATGGATAGACATTTCTCCAAAGAAGACATACAGATGGTCAACAGACAATGAAAAGATGCTCATTATCACTTACTTTCAGGGAAGTCCAAATCAAAACTACAATGAGATACCACCTCATACCTGTCAGAATGGCTAAAATCAACAACACAAGAAAGAGTAGGTGTTGGTGAGGATGTGGAGAGAGGGGAACCCTTTTGCTCTGTTGGTGGGAATGCAAACTGGTGAAACTACTGTGGAAAACAATCTGGGGGTTCCTCAAAAAGTTAAAAAATAGAACTACCCTACAATCCAGGAATTACACTACAGGGTATGTAACCCCAAAATACAAAAACTCTAATTCAAAGGGATACATGCACTCCTATACGTTTATAGCAACATTATTTACAATAGCCAAATTATGGAAGCAGCCCAACTGTCCATTGATAGATGAATGGATAAAGATGTGGTTATATATACAATGGGATATTATTCAACCTTAAAATAGAATGAAATCTTGCCATTTGCAATGACATGGATGGAGCTAGAGAGTGCAAAGTTAAACGAAATAAGTCGGAGAAAGACAAATACCCTATGATCTCACTCATATGTGGAATTTAAAAAACAAAACAAACAATCAAAGGATAAAAAAGAGAGAGACTCTTAATTATAGAGCACAAACTGATGGTTACCAGAGGGAAAGTGGGTGAGGGGATGGGTCAAATAGGTGATGGGGATTAAAGAGGACACTTGTGATGAGTTCCAGGTGACGTATGGAATTTTTGAATCATTATATTGTATACTTGAAACTAATATAACACTGTGTGTTAACTAACTGGAATTAAAATAAAAACTTAAAAACAATAAATAAAAACAAAAAAGAAAGAAAGTTTAGAAAGAAAGAAAGACCTACATCTCCCCATTTATTCTACCCCCCTCACTTCTGGAAACCACCATCCTATTCTCTGATTGTGTAAGTTTGACTTTTTAAAAATCATTTTTTGTTTTCTTCTGCAAGAGGTTTGTCTCAACCTTTTCTGCTCATTTTCCATAGTATCTAGAATCCTCTGCCCAATTTTTTTTCTATTCATTTTCTGCCCTCCAATCTATTGAAAATTAAACATTATATTTTGTTCAGTAAAATTTTACACAACAGCTATGACAGTTATCAGAAAACTGCAAATACCTTTACTATTTATGATAGTGAATGAGAAAATGTGGCACATGTGTACCCTCTGAATTTTTTCATCTGCTGGTCTTAACAGTTACTTGCTTACTTAAATTCATTTAATGCCAGGAGAACTTTGCTGCATAAAATTTAGTTTCAAATGATGTCCTTCAGTAGTATTTCTTGAAAACACTATCAGGTAGTCTAATGATATTTTGACTGTTCAGCTTAAAGGACACTTAGCAACCCGTTATGTAATGTGACTTAACTTTCCTTGTTTGGCTTCTTTTCAGTTTGGTGACATACTCTCTTTTTTGAAGAGGAAGAAATTCACTATGGTTAAATGCAGTGAAAATGAGTACTTTTGTGTGTGTGTGTGTGTGTGTGTGTGTGTGTGTGTGTGTTTTCGACTGTATGTATTAAGTGATATATCCAGGACTTATAATAGTTTACAGGGAAGGCTTTTTAGCTATTTAAAAGGGAGATGATAATATTGTTTTATTTCTCGATAATGCTTTATTGAACCCCTTAAAATCTGTGTGTTAAGAATTATTTAAAAGCAAAATTCTGCACTGTACTGATTTTTTTTTTCCTTGCCTTTTCTGAGGTAACAACAAAAAAGCTGCAGGCAATTCCTAACTGAAACATTCCTTCATTTGAACTGGTCTTTTTGAAAGATAAGAGAAGTGCCATAGTAAAGCAAAGAAATTGTTAGGGACCTCAAGTGAAAAGCTGTAGGTTATTATGAATAATTTTGTGAACTTACATCAGATTTATTTTAACATGACTACTTTTGTTAAAAAGCTCATTAGAGGTTAACAAAATGATTTCATAGAAAAAGCCAAAGCTCAGACAACTCTTCATAATTAGCATTTATGAGACAAGGACACAAAGAACTTTAGAGCTCAAAGGAACCTTACAACATTCCAACAAAGTCCATTATATTGAAAAGAAGGTTATGACTTTATAGTTACGACCTAAGGAGAAGTAACTAATTGTTTTATTGAGGTCTGAAGTAGACTGTGAGTTTGTTTTGTTTTGTTTTGTTTGTAACTACAAGGTAGATAAAGTAAAATGGTTAATTTATTATTATGCTTAGAAATAACAGGATATATAAAATTTTTGTTCATTGCAAAGTATTTAGTCTATTAGTTTTCTTTCTTTTTTTTTTTTTTTTTTTAAAGATTTTATTTATTTATTTGACAGAGAGGGAGAGATCACAAGTAGGCAGAGAGGCAGGCAAAGAGAGAGGGGGAAGCAGGCTCCCTGGGAGCCTGATGCAGGGCTCGATCCCAGGACCCTGAGATCATGACCTGAGCCAAAGGCAGAGGCTTAACCCACTGAGCCACCCAGGTGCCCTAGTCTATTAGTTTTCTATGGCTGTTGCAACAAATTGCAACAAAGTTAGTGGCTTAAAACAAGAATTTATTAACTTACATTTCTTGAGGTTAGAGGTCAGATGGGTTTCAGTGGGCTAAAATCAAAGTTGGGCTTCTTCTCAGGCTCTAGGGAAGGAATCATTTGCTCACCTTTTGCAGGTGCAAGCCAAGACAACGTTGCTTGGCTCATGGTTCCTTCTTGATCTTTAAAGCCTACAAGGTCAGGCATTGCTGCCTCTCAGGTTCTCCTCCTCTACTTCCTCTTAACACAAGTAAGGACTCTCAGAATTACATTGGATTTACCCAGGCAATCCAGGATAATCTCCCTATCTCAAAGTCAGCTGAGTACTAACCTCAACTTCATCTGCAACCTTCATTCCTTTTTGTCTCATAATCTAACATATTCACAGGTTCTAGGGATTAGGATATAGACCCTTTGGGGAGGCTTTTATTTTGCCTATCACAAGTGCTAATCTAAATACTTACGTTAAAATAAAAATATGACTAGAAGCACCTAAATGCTTATTTGTTTGGAGGCACAGATATGAATTTATTTGATTGTTTAATGTTCCTGTTTCTTCCCCTATTCTCAACCCTTATGTTAGAACATTTCCTTAAAGTTACTCTAGGGCATTAATAAATAACACCAATATAAGAAATGGCTAGCATTTTATTTTACTGTATTTGAAGTGGCTTTCCAGGTCAGGATATAAATTATTTTGGAGGTATTTTCAAGTTATTAGAAATTGAGCAAATCGGGGTGCTCTCCTTGTGCGCATTCTTATCTTATTAATTTGTAATGGCAACATTTCTTGGCATACACCTACAGCTAAGTACACAAGATAACCTTTTGTTTCTTGATAGATGGCTTAATATATGCATTCTAGCTAGATAAAATAAACGGAGGAAAGCAGTCATTTATAGTGGTCATTTCTATTTTTTACAAGGTTAGATACTGGTCTGGTTGTGTTAATCTTGCCATGGATATTGTGATCTTATTTTTCTACAGATATGAAAAGTACATTTATCATTTCTGTCAACAAACTAACTTGTTTCAGAGCTGTGAAATTTATTTATCAAAGGGAACTTGTGTGGGAAAGGAATTTGCACTGTATTGGTTGAATCAGATACATTACACTTTTTTGTTTTGTAAAGGTGTTTAATGTGTATATTGAATTTCCCCAGCTTGAGGTACCGTTTCTGTTTGGTACAAAGATTTTAGAAAATTTTTTCTGATTGCATTAGAAACATTGCAAATTTTCAAAGGGCTGGAGGAATATCTGATTAAAGGAAAGTTCCAAATAATAGTTAGGTTAAAGATAATTGAGAGAAAATAGAAAAGAACTAGTAGCAGTCTTGTTTTGTCTTTTTTCTTTTCTTTCCTTTTCTTTTCTTTTTCTTTTCTTTTCTTTTCTTTTCTTTTCTTTTCTTTTCTTTTGTCTTCCTTTCTTTCTTCTTTCTTTCTTTCTTTCTTTCTTTCTTTCTTTCTTTCTTTCTTTCTTTCTTTCAGATTTTATTTATTTATTTGAGAGAGAGTGTGTGAGTGCACACAAGCAATGGGGAGAGGCAGAGGAAGAGGGGGAAGCAGACTCCCTGTTGAACAGGGAACCCAGTGCAGGGCTTGATCCCAGGATCTCGAGATCATGACCAGAGCCGAAGGCAGATGCCTAACCGACTGAACCACCCAGATGCCCCTAGCAGTCTGTTTCTTGGGGTGGGAATAAATGGACATGTCTATAAATAAATGGCCAGTGAGGGGGTTTGGATGCTGTCCATGGGAGTTGTGGAATTACTGATGAGTTTGTTAGGAGTCTGTAAATCTGTTCCAGAACAATTTTGTACTCATGTGATGACATCAAAGATAATAGGTTCAACAATATTATAAACTTGAGCACTGAAAAGAAAAAGGTATCAGTCTAAATAGAGACAAACTACACTACTTGAAAATAAACTTACATGCTAAGAAGTGTCAAGTTGCGGTATTGACAGGGAGTTAAATGAAGGTCCTAATAAACTTCTGCTGAAAACTATGGTTAACTCAAAGCTTGAAATTCAAGATTTGTGTGATGCTCCCAGACTTATTTTGTCCAAGATGGTATGTGTGTTTTGCATATATATTTAGTAAATGTAGAAATATCAACCCGTTAATATTCCTAGAAACTGTGAGTTCCAAATTAGGTCATCCTGATGACTGAATCACCAATAAAAAAGTCTTGTCCTCTTCCTTGTCAAGTAAGATTTCTCAAATTAGAACAGCCTTTACTTATTTGACAGGAACTTGAATATCCATTGATTGCCTGGCATTATATTACGTGGTAGATGTAAGATACTGAATATAAAAGCAACTTTAGTCCCTGATCTTATGCAGTTTATAGTCTAATGGGGAAGCTGCATTTTAATTTTTTTATTTTAAAGATTTTATATGGTCACCTGGGTGCTCAGTTGTTACGCGTCTGCCTTAGGCTCAGGTCATGATCCCAGGGTCCTGGGATAGAGCCCTGCATTGGGCTCTCTGCTCGGCGGGAAGCCTGCTTCTCCCTCACCCACTCCCCCTGCTTGTGTTCCCTCTCTCGCTCTGTCTTTCTCTGTCAAATAAATAAATAAAATCTTAAAAAAAAGATTTTATGTATCTATCTATCTGTCTAGAGAGTGCCTGAGTGGGGAGAGGGGCAAAAGGAGAGAAGGAGAGAGAATCTCAGGCAGACTCTACATTGAGCTTGAAGCTGGACGTGGGGCTCCATCTCATGACACAGAGATCACGACCTGAACTGAAATCAACAGTCGGACCCTTAACTGAGCCATGCAGGAGCCCTGGGAAGCTACATTTTAATTAGTTAATCATACAACATTAAGGTCCATGCTGCTACGAGAATCTGGAAAACCTTTCCCCAAAAGGTGAGCTGTGATCAGAGGGATAGATAGAAAGTAAACAGTGAAGAGATATGAATTAGGGAGATCAAAGCATTCAAGTTTGAGGAAACAGCTTTTGCAAAGACTATGTGGCTGGAAGGTGTTGGAGTTCACAGAGTACAGAATGGAAGAAAATGTTGAGTGAGATGAGGATGGAGAATAAGGTGATACCTGGGATAAGAATAGATAGTAGGAAATCTTTAAAAGGTTGTAACAAGGTAGATCATAGTGGTGATAAAATTGGATTTCAAAAGATTATTTTGGCTACAATGTAGAAGGCAGGATGGAAGCAGGTAGGATTGACCATAGGGGGATGAGTTGAGATATCTGCAGTTATCTGAGTGAGAAAAATTCATTACTTGTTTACTATTGCAGGGTATGTAGAGGAGGTGATGGATTTCAGGGAAAGTTACAAGGTTAAAACCTCAAGATTTGGTGAGGGATTGGGAATGAGAAGGTAGGGTCAAGAATGTATCTGGGGTTTTGTTTTTTGCTTTTTTTTTCTTTTTCCTGGCTTTATCTGGTTGAGAGGAGATATTACACTGAGAGAGGGAGGTCTAGGAGAGGACCACATTTGAGGGTGAGGATGAAGGTGCAGATCATAAACATAGATATGGATGTATTTTGAAATACCTTTGTGATGGACAAATTGAGAGATCAATTAGGCAGTTGGATATGTAGGTCTAGAGTGTAAAGGAAATGTTTGGTCAGATACCTTATGGTATGTCTGCGTTGGCTTGCAATGGACACTGATGAGAAATTGACACTGATGAGAAATTCCAACATTTAATGGCCAATAAGAGGCAAATATATCTGCAAATCTAGGAGTGGCCAGAATGTTTGAAGGAAATTTATAGGTTTACACTAGGGAAACCAAAAATGTGAAGAGGGAGGGATCATCAGTGTTGAATTCTGATGAAACATGAAGAATAGTGAGGGCTGAAAAATGCCCGTTGCTGCATGAGTGGTAAAAAAGTCATCAGAGACTTTAGGCAAAATAGTTTTCTTATGGTGGGTATAAAAACTTTAGGCAAGTTTTCTTATGGTGGGTATAATTCTTCTGGGAGTAGCTATTTAAACTTACCAGGGGTGGTCATTTGCTATTTTATGGAATTCTCATCTAAATGCAGGGTTTATTGTCTTCTTACTCATTCATTCACTCACTCACGCATTCATTCATTCATTCATTCTTTGTGATATTTAACTTACCCTCTCAAACCAAATGGAATGGGATTTGTGAAATAGGACTTGCCATTATAAACAATATATTTAGCTGTTCTGATATGAACATCTTTTTTTTTTAGCATCTTTTCTTTGTTTCTCTTGTCAAATGTAATAGTAAAAGCTTCTTTTATTACTTTTAGTGTCTTTTTTGAGTCTTAGTCTATTCTCAGCAATAGTCTCCCTGACCTTATTTGAGGGTATATTTCTTTGTATTATTTTGGTCTCTTAAATTTTATGCAGATTTTATGTATATTACATAGCTTGGTCAAAGAAAGGACCGTATAGTGCTTTTAAGGATATCCTGCCTTTTCTGTTTGTTCATCTTAATTGCACATTCAGTTGTTTGTTTTGTTAGAATGAGCCTAGGCCCTTTCCTTTCAACTTATAAAAATCATTATTTCCCCACCCTAATTAAAAATAATTTATTTTTTAATGTCCGTATATATGACGTTACATACTGTTCTTCCCCCTCCTAGTTATTAGGAAGAAACCTACTTGCCTTCTGGTCACTTTGCCTTTCAAGGATTTTCAAAAATTTGTGGTCGTTTTATGCTTTTCAAAGGCTTGAAATGCATCTACTGCCAGTTGTTACCCTGGGGTCAGTAAGAGTCCCTTGAACATTACACACAGGAAGTACTTCAGCTATAATTGTGTATTTATAAATAAATTGTATATTTGTTTTCTAGATTAAAAAATCCAAAACTATTAGTTGGCATATTCGTCTTTGCTGTTCTTGCCCATACTATGGTCTGTTTGTTTGTTTGTTTATTTATTTATTTATTTATTTTAGAGAGTGGGGGAGGGCAGAGGGAGAGGGAGAAAGAGAATCCTTGACGCTCAATCTCATGACCTTGAGATGACCTGAGCCAAAAATCAAGAGTTGGACATTTAACTAACTGAGCCACCCGGCACTCCTGTGGTCTTCAAATTTTGGGACTAATTTGCTTTGGAGTTGATGGATTGTCTGACACAGGAATTAATAGATAGGATATTGTATATGCAGTATATTTTTTTTCTTATCAGATTACTCCTATTTGTAATTGTACATTGTTGAAGACTTGGAGGTAGATATTATGAAGACAGATTCAACCAAGTAAATTGGCAGTAGCTGCTACAACGAAACAAAACAAAACATTTAGTTATTTTTTCCTTAGTTTGAATAATAATTTTCAGGCCTTTTTTGATGGGCAAGTAACCAGAGTAGTCACACAGGTCTCAAATTCAGAAGAGGGCCCATACTTGGGATTTAATGCCCCATGATTGCTGTTTTGAAATTTTTACTAAGTTTTTCTTTGATTTCGGTTTTGTGAAATGGGATACCTGGGTAAGAGATTAAGGCTTGGAATCCCACGTCACACATGGTCCACCTCCCATCATCTCCCATCCCCTTTGGGGTGAGTTCTTGGGCATTCACTCTCCTGCCTTCTCCGCCCAGTGACTCCTCTGCCCCTGGAGGTCGCATGGGTATACATGTGGCAAGGGTTGAATCTAGCACATGACTCCTGCTTCTTGAGTTTATAGTACAGGACCTTAGCCATCTGTGAGAGTCCGTAGTCACCCTATGAGTATCCCCACACCTGAGAATTTCACATTATATAGCAAATGAAAAATATGACAAGTTGAGACACTAAGGAAAAAAGAAGGTAAAGAATTTTTACTTGTTTGTGTAAACAAGGGGCATGCATTTTCACTTTGCTTTGGTCAAAATATGTCATTGGCCCTGACAATTGTTAATAGTGAACTAGTGCCTAGAATCTAACTTCCCCTTGGCAACTTATTGATTGTATTATTGGAAATAAGGTAAAAGTTTTTAAAATTGTTAGTTTTTTTGAAACATGGTGTATAAATGGATTTGGTTGTAATTAGAACCAAATATTTTACAACAGTAGTTGTTTTTCCACAGATCATGCTCTTAGTCTTTAAATTTATTTTTCACTAAAAAAGATTTTTGAAATTGAGCTCTTTGTACCCTCACAGTAGTAGCAAACAGAATTGGAATTTCAAATATGAATTTACAAAATTAATACCAAATATTGTACAATTATTTGTACTTTGTTGGAAAAAAAGCTGTTGGATAGCAATTGTTTACTGAAGATTCTTTTTCATGATGTTTTGAAAATTATGATTATATATTTTTATTTTGTATTTGGAGACTTATTTTCAGTTGAGCTTTTTTTGTACCATCACAACCTCTTCCTGGCTCCTGCTGCACATTCAGCTGCTCTTTTACCCTCAATGACTTAAGTTAGCAATCTGCTTTTGTTGGAAAATGTAAGTTTTATTTGATTGTTTTACTGAAGGCCATATTTGCTTTGCACAGGGTCTTTTAATACAAAAAAGTAATGTAGGGCTGCCTGGGGCAAATTCTAAAACCTTTTTTTTCAGCGGCAAAATCAAACCCAAGAGACGGAGAGAGCAAATTGGATTTAATCTTTCCATCTATAGCTTTTGTGACCTCTCTTATTCCCACATATGTGAACTGGCAATATTTTTGTTGTTGTTGTCTTTTAAAAAAATCACCTCAATGACCTTATTTTCTTCTAAATTAAAAAAAAATATTGGTGTCACTATTTGAGTTGTCTTCTTTGTCATGCGTTGGAAGACTTGATCTTGCTGGTGTTACAGGTGCTCACTGGGGAATGTGTCGGAGCCATCTGTTGCATTTTTTTTAAAACTAAAATAAAGCTACTAAAGGGATTTTTGTGAAATATATAATAATGAGATGTTAAAGATTGCTGATTTATGACTTTCTTAAAAAATATATTTTATGTATTTGTCAGAGAGAGCACAAGCAGGGGGAGCGGCAGGCAGAGTAGGCAGAAGGAGAAGCAGGCTCCCCGCTGAGCAGGGAGACCTATGCGGAGCTCAGTCCCAGGACCCCAGGATCATGACCTGAGCCGAAGGCAGACACTGAACCGACTCAGCCACCCAGACGTCCCAACTAGTTTATTACTTTTGATTTACAGTTCTATCAGTAGAGATCATTTTAAAAATTTTTTTGAGATTTCAGAGGTCTGCTTTGTTGGTTTTATCCACATTCACTTTTAGCTTTCTTTAATATCTGGTAAGGCAGTTCCCACTAATGGTCATTTCCTGTACTCCTTTCTTTTTCAGAAGTCCTAAGGATCTTAAGGAATTTACTTTGGTTTCCATGTCAGTATTTATCTGGTTTATGAGCTAACATTTTCTTTCCATCTAGTGGTTAGACTGTCTCTCTAACTTAATAGTTGAATTTGTGACTTTTTAAATGATTCCATGTTGAAATGACTGTTACAAAGCTATATAAAGCTTTTGTGTTTATTGTAATTTGACCTTCGGCCTAAAATACTATGCAGTGATGAATAGGTACATGCATTCCGGGCATACTTTAGTTTATCTCGAAGTTCGTCATGGAATTTAAGGGAAAAATCATTTATTTAAAAGTAAACTGTAGGCGCCTGGGTGGCTCAGTCGGTTAAGCGGGTGCCTTTGGCTCAGGTCGTGATCTTGGGGGCCCTGAGATCGAGGCCTGCGTCCGGGCTCCTTGCTCAGTGGGGTATCTGCTTCTTTCTACCTCTGCCACCTGCCCTTCCCCCTCCCCTACCCCCGCTTGTGCTCTCTCTCTCTCTCAGATGAATAAATAGAATCTTTAAAAATAAATAAATAATGGGGCACCTGGGTGGCTCAGTCGGTTAAGCAGCTGCCTTCAGCCCAGGTCATGATCCCAGGCGAGCCCCACATTGGGCTCCTTGCTCAGTGGAGAGCCTGCTTCTCCCTCTCCTTCTGCCTGTCACTCTGCCAACTTGTGCTCTCTCTATCTCTCTGTCAAATAAATAAATAAAAAATCCTCAAAAAAAATATTAAAAATAAATAAATAAATAAATAAATAAAAGTAAACTTTGCTTGTAAAGAGAGGGCCAAATTATTTTGTACTTACCTAGATGGTTATTTAACTTCAGAGTGTCAATTTGCTTTATATAAGTAAGGTACTTAAGCTAGAACACAGATAGTAGGTTGGAGAAGGGAGTGTACATCACAGACTTGTGAGTAATGCTTCAGAGCTCCAAATCCTAAAATGATGATTCCCCTTGGGGGATGGCACACGGGAGGCTACCGGGTGATGAGAGCACTGACCTCAAGCCGACTTTTAATTTTAACTGTTCTAATAGAGGCCATTCAAGTGTAAAAGAGCACAGAATAGAGGACAAGCTTGGAAGGAAAGTGCTGGATTCTCCCACTTGTGAATAAATTCCTCCAGCTTGAAACTCTTTCCATGGGTCTGTCTCTGAATTTGTCACGTAGGAGGCCTCGTTTTCTTACTTGGAGTTTTAAAGAACAATGTATCTCCCTTTCCTGATGGTATTTTATTGAGGACGGGTATAGATTGTATCCTCCTTTATAGCCCCCTCGGTAACCCAGTTGGTCAGTTCATTCTACCTTGTATCGTGCACTGAGGTAGGTACCATAGCTGTGGGAATCAAACTATGTTTAATGCAAAAATTAAAAGCTACTTTTTTTTTTACCTTTGATATTCTTCATTTCTCCACTTCATTTTTGCTTCTTGGTTCTCATTCCTCATCCTTTCTAACCATTCTCTTTTTTCTCTGATGTCCCTCTCCTCCACCTTGTAAATTTATGCCTTCTAAATAGGAGCAACTAGCCACATGTGTCTTTTGAGCCTTTAAAATGTGGCTAGTTTTAAGTGAAATCTGTGGTAAATGTAAGTTACATAGTGGATATGAGGTGAAGAAAATAATGTAAAATATCTCAATTTTTATACTGATTGCATATTGATATGATAATATTTTGGGGTACATTGGATTAAATAAAATATTATTGAAATTAATGTCTTCT
Organism: Potos flavus; assembly: GCA_028534135.1. Taxonomy (NCBI): domain Eukaryota; kingdom Metazoa; phylum Chordata; class Mammalia; order Carnivora; family Procyonidae; genus Potos; species Potos flavus. The sequence continues at coordinate 31,143,444 of CM052886.1, forward strand.
GCTTTTTAACTTTTTAAAGTGTAGCTAACTAGAAAATTTAGAATTATATACATAGGTCTAATTATATTTCTATTGGAGAGTGCTACTCTAGATTCTTTTATTAGTTTTTTACTAATTCTTTTAAGATACCTTTCTTCCTGTTCTATCCTTATACCCCTAGCCCCCCAATATTTTCACAGAGTCCAGAAATTATAAAAATGACAGATCTCTTGAAACTGTCTTTGCAAATCAATGTTAGGTGGAATATTTAGCAATAGCGACCGTGAAGTACTGATCTGTGTGAACACAGGGATAAACCTCAGAAACATTATGCTAAATGAAAGAAGCCAGTCATAACATACACTATATGATTTTAGTTATGTGCAATGTCTAGAATAGGTAAGTCTACAGAGACAGAGGGGAGATCAGTCTTTACGTATGTAGGGTTGGGGAAGTGGGTTGTGGGGAATGACTCTACTGGTAGGTACTACTAGTTTTTTTTTTAAGAAAGATGAAATGTAAAATCATATAGTGGTGATTGCAGCACAACTCTGAATATACTAAAAACTACTGAATTGTACACTATATTAAGAGGGTGAATTTTATGGTTATGAGAATTTTATGTCAGTAAAGTTGTTCATAAATGTTAGATCATTCTCATCACACCAAAGTGTTACGGGTTGGTTTTGTTTGTTGTTCTGCTCCCCTTTTTCTGCTTATTAGGGCAAATTTGCCTTATCTTTATTAATCAATTTAGCCTTTCCAGAAACTAAGTGTATTTTCTTGTTAATGTTAGTACTAGTCAGGGGCTTTCGTTATAAAAAATGAAAAAAATCAGTCAATGTGTGTTGAGACTTTTGTAAGCAGTTACGATCCCTTTTTTAAATTGGTGTATGTGCAGAACAGATATTTTAATGCAGTTTTCCCCTTAAAGGGATTTATTAGGCAAATGTATTTCAGTGTCATTTTAATGCATTTTTATAGTTTTAATTTGTTCCTTTCTACCTCTGTGATGTTCCAACATCTGATGAATTGTGGCTTTTCATTAGGACATCTGGGTTTCATATAATATATATAAAACAAAAGAGAAAAAAATCTTTTTTTCAAACGGTACACAAATCTATTTATATTACAAGTGCATAAATACACATTTTTTTTTTCCTAACACCTGGACAATACATGGATCTCAGTGCTGAAAAGAAATGTTTTGATTGAACTGGTCCATTATAAGAAGTGAAAAAAAGATTAGTTGGGAAGTATTTTTTGAAAAAATTTTTCAAGCTGCATTTTTCCTTTCACCATTTTCTTTTAAAGATGGCTGCAAATGGCAATATCTTAAGAAAATATTATTTTTACCTTTATGTTTCTAAGTGTTCATTATTTTACATTTGTCCACCATTTTGAGATGCTTACTTTTGTAATCTTAGAAATAAATATGTAAGTAAACTGTTACAAAATTAATGTAACCTTTGACAGGTGCTTTCTGCCGCTTTGATCCATTTGACCTAAAGTAAGAAAAATGTGGAGAAATTAAAGTTTGGTGAGTTTTATCATTCATTATAGAAGTTTAGCATCTTCAATGAGGAAGCTTTTTTCTTCCATCTTTTCCATCAGCTGCAGTTGTGACTCTATTCAATTAGGAGTGCTTTGTTTCTCCTAATGGATTTTGTAATCTCTGTTTCTCCTGAAGAATTTTGTACTCTTGAATTGTACCATAACTTAATGGGCAAGGAACCCCGAAAATTGCAACCATATTTATCCTTAATATTACTTTGTGGGGAAGGAAAAGATCATTCTTTATGATTTTCGAGCCATGGTTGGCTCATATAACAAATATATAATCAATTATATATTATGAATCTCTACCTCTTTGTATCTTTCCCAATTAGTTATAGACTACTTGCTATAGATTGAATGTTGATGTTCCCACAAAATTTATATGTTAAAACCTAACCCTTAGTGTGGCGGTATTTGGTGGTGGGGTCTTTGGGAGGTAATTAGGTCATGAGGGTAGAACTCTCATGAAGGGGATTAGTGCCCTCATAAAGAGGTCCCAGGTAGCTCCCTTGCCCTCTTCTGCCATGTGAGGATGCCATGAAAAGACAACCATCCATGACCCTAGGAGCAGGCTCTCACCAGACACAGAATCTGCTGGTGGCTTGATCTTGGATTTCTCAGCCTTCAGAAATGTGGGAAATAAATTTCTGTTGTTTCTAAGCCACTCAGCCTATGGTATTTTGTTATAGTGGCTAAATGAACTAAGACTCTACTATTATCTTCAATGTAATGTTGCTCATTTGAGAGATAAGCACCATTATTGCCTTATTTGCTAATAATGGCAACCCATGAAGGCTTATTACTTGCAGAATCTTAAAGAATAATAGTAACTTCTTGTAGTCTGTAGAGGATAGAGCCGACCCAAAGACCTTTGCTTCTTTATTGGTCCAAATGACTCCATTTGTTGTTTTTGTGGGTGTCAGTTTGTTTCACAATAGCAGCTCTGGGTACAAAGGTTTCAAAGCCATCTTTTCAGAGTTCATAAGAAAGGACCTGGAGAGCTGGAAGTTGGCCTGTATCATTGGCCTCCAGGGTGAGTCTTGGTGAGGTGAGAGGTGAACGAGGTACACTGATGTCTGTGGGTTTCCTGCCTTCGTTCTTTGTTCTTTTCTCCCATTCTAGCAGTGGGCTTAAAAGCTACAGGATATGCTGAACTCTGCCAAGTTTTGGTATCATGTCCTGATCTTTGTAGAAACTAGGTATGTTAATTAGTGTGACACTCTAACTATAAGGAGTTGTTTTGATTTATTGGTTATTATAGTTTAAGGAACATAGAGTTTATGAAATCTGTCCTCCTCATTTTTCTACCAAAGCTTCCTGCACACAGCATTAATATCCTTTCTTCCTTCATAACACACTCCTGATAGTTTTAACCCATAGTACCCATCTTTAAATGTTCCAGTTTTTAAGCTATGAGGATAGCTTTTTATGTGCATATAACTTTTCATTTATTTATTTTAGAGAGAAAGAGTGTGTGCCTATGTAAGACAGTGCATGAGTTGGGGGAGGGGCAAAGGGAGTGGGAGAGAATCTCAAGCAGATTCCCTGCTGAGCACAGAGCCAAATGGTGCAGGTGAAGGGGGGATGAGGGGATGTGGGGATGTGGGACTTGGTTCCACAACCTGAGATCACAGCCTGAGCCCAAAACCAAGACTTGAATGCTTAACTCACTGAGCCACCCAGGCACCACTTGGTACATGTGATTTTAAGGTAAATATGTGTATTTCCAAAATTTGTGAGCTTTAAAAATCCAAAGAATGTATTTATTTTTAAATGGTCATGAGAAAAGTTATAGATCATTCTGTGTGTGCCTTTTTATTGGTGGTAGAGATAGTTAGAGAACACCAGAGAAGATGAGCATAATGAGATTTCTTTCTTAAGTTTAATAAAGAATTACATTTTAAAATGCTCTGCTTCTTTCAAATGGTATGCTTTTGTATTGTGAGCAATTTAAAGAAGATAGCCATTTATTTCTAATCAACAATCAGATATCGAGTTTATGATCTTTCCTGAGGTTATGTTTTTAATTTCTTAGTGTAGAATTAGCTCATTTATCTGTAGTAGGCATATGGCCACATACTTCTAATCTGTGAGGATATTTGTACCTATTTTTAACTTTATTTTGTCTTTATTTTATAATACAGAAAATAAACTGATTGGCTTAATTTCAAGGTGCAGCAATGATCGTCAGATGACTTACTCTTCATCTCTCCTCTTTTCTGATTTTGATCCGATTTGTTTCCCAAAACATTTATATCTTTTCCAGTTTTTCATTTTGGTGGAGGGATAGGGATTGATTTTTGTTGTTGTTATTGTTTATCATTACATTAAACTGAGGTGAGGTGCGGTGCAGGGGAATTGTCCAAATGCTCAAGTCCCTTATGGAGACCAGAGCGTTGCCAGGCACAGAAATGGAGAGTACAAATCAGGACACTGATTTCCTTGCCTTGTCTACCACTTGCACATTTGACAGGATAAGGTGTTTGAGGGCAGTGCATGTGGGAATGCTAAGGAGTTAACATTATTAGTACTGTGGCTAAACAGATGGTGTAATTAGCCCACAATGGGGAAGAACAACGTTTTTATGTTTGGATAAAAAGGGCTCACTGTGGGTGGCAGAGAAACAGGTTCCAAATGGCAATACCTTGTGAAGATTAGAAGAGTGACAGTTTTATACCTCATGATTTAGACATTTATGGCACATACATGCACCTATACATGATTGGCCCGCCTATTTTATTTAAGTCTATTCCTACTAGTTACTTTTACGAAAAAATCCTCTGTAAGGGAATGCACAAATGACTGTTCGTTCAACTTAGCCCAGGAGACATGGCTAACTACTGTGGAGGATCCAGAAAGGAATATGGTTTTTGTATTCAAATAAATAATTTTGTGGAACAAATTCATCGAACATTGGCAGATATAGAACCAGACAGACGTTTTAATAGTAAAACTATATTGTAAATGGTTGGCTTTATGAGATACTTGTTCACATGTATTTTTAGGCACCACAAAAGTTGTTCAACAAGCAAGGAAACATCATCAAATAGATAAAAGAATATGCAATCCCTTCTAGTTGTATAATTTAAAAACGTCTTCTTTAGTAAAAATTCAGAAGTTGAAATTGGTTGTATTTTGTACTGTTCAAATTGATCTTTCTCAAGTTTTATAATAATGTAAATTTAAAGTAATGCCTGACACTTTGGTTAATTATTAGAGAGATATTTGCAAAGATTTTTTTTCCTTTGTCAGCCCATCTGCTCCTATAGTACAGTCATAATGCACAAACATTGACATCTCAATTATTTCCATGGCAACAAATTGATGTCAGAATCTCACATTTGACTTCCCTGCAGGACCAAATAGAATTTGGATTACAGGGTGGCTGGGAGTTCTTACTGACTCACAGGTCTTTAAGAAAGAGAAATAGAAATATCTTCGGGAAATAATTTTAAGCCTTTAAAAAAAATTGTTTAATTTTAAAGAGGAAATATAAAACTATACATAAAGTATATGAATACTGCTCTTCTCTCTTTATATATATACACATATACACACACATGCATACACACACACACACACACACACACACACACACACACACACACGCACACAGGCAAACATATACTCTATGTGTCTATGTGACAGCTGCCGGTAAGACTTTGAATCTGATTTAGTGTTCACTCAAAAACTTCGAGTAAAGGCTCAAGCAGTTATCAGTAGTACAGAATGGTAAGAGCCCACAACCATCTTACTTTTAGTTAAGTAATGTATATAAACTGTCAGTGTGTTACATCTCAGCTTTGAATTATGTAATCTCTCTGTCTTTGGTTTAGAATCTCATACTTCCAGTTGTCCCTCTCCACTCTATGGCTGGCATAACGTCAAAGATTTTGCAGTACTTTGCCTTCCTTCTCATGTTATTTTGTGCTCCAGGGAGGAGTATTTAGTATTCTGTTACCTATTCCAAATGTGATTCTACCTATTCTTTATTGCTAATGCTCAGGGGAAATAATTAGATTTGATTCCCATGAATAAACTTCTTTATTACATTTTAAGTGATTTCTAACACTTTTCTGTACCATAGGCCTTTGTATGTAACTTGTCATAAGACTGCTCTCACTGTATTTAAGGTTGTTTAGGCTTCTGCCTCTCTGACTAGATTGTAAAGACATGGACTGTCTTTATACTGTCAGTGTCTGGCTCATATTGGGGACCTTATTCTGTCTGTTGAAAAAGTGGTGTGGTCTGATGGGTTTTCAGGGTGTGATAGATTTTCAGAACATTGGTGGTGGCCATTTTACTGCTGGATTTTGAGTTTCATAGGTTTAACCTCTTGTTTTTATCTGTTTTTAGGAGAATGATTCATCCTAAGCAAACTGAAAAAAAGAATGACTTGAGATGTATAATTGGAGATAATTCCCTTATTCTATTAACTTCTGATGACCAAGTCCACGTAAAGGGTTATGTTATGTATTAGATGGCTCCTGGGTGAACAAATTCTGAAACTTGGTGAATTAGGTATTCAAAGGTATATTGGTTGTGTATAAGTTGTCTCCGGACATTTCTGTGTAGGTATCTGATAACCATCTCTAGGATGAAAAAGTTCTGTCCCTCTGAAGTGTGTTGGACAAATACCACTGTATGGTTAATTTTATGTATCAACTTGACTGGGCTAAGGGTATGCCCAAACAGCTGGTAAAATATTTCTGGGTGTGTCTGTGAGGCTGTTTCCAGAGGAGATTAGCATTTGAATTGGCAGCCTGAGTAGAGAAGATTGCCCTCAGCCTGCGGGCATCTCCTGTCTTTTGAGAGTCTGTGACTGGGTGGTGGATTGTGGAATTCTTTGCTTGTCTTCTTTTTTTTTTTTTTTTTTAGGATTTTATTTATTTATTTGACAGAGAGAGAGCACAAGTAGGCGGAGAGGCAGGCAGAGAGAGAGGGAAGCAGGCTCTCCGCCAACTAGAGAGCCCGATGCGGGGCTCGATCCCAGGACCCCGAGATCATGACCTGAGCCGAAGGCATAGGCTTTAACCCACTGAGCCACCCAGGCGCCCCCCTTTGCTTGTCTTCTTGAAGGAAAAGAATTCAGTGAGACACCCAATAGAGAGTTAAAGCAGCAAAAGGTTTAATTTTGCAAAGGGAAAGTACACTCCAGAGATAGAGGAGAGGCTGACTTCAGGATGGGTGGCAGCCCACTGAGTTTCTCATTGTGTTTTTTTATGGGGGTTTATTGGGTCTCCTTCCTTCCATCTTGTTATTCTCACTCCACCCTTGTGTCGGCCTTGGTTGCCTGCCGTCCAACCCTTTGCGCAAGTCTATGGTAGTCATCTTGCCCTGAGTGCCTAAGCACAATCCACGGAGGAGCCCAAACCACAATGCAAATGATGTTATAATGATATTATTACTATTTTTTTAATCCCCTAGGAAGTTTAAGCTCTACAGCTTCAAAGAGTTGAGGAAGAAGGATGCAATTCTAGTTGCAGCTTAAGAAAGACAACTCAGGGGCGCCTGGGTGGCTCAGTCAGTTGGGCGTCTGCCTTTGGCTCAGGTCATGATCCCAGGGTCCTGGGATTGAGCCCACATCGTGCATGCTCCCTTTTCAGCAGGAGCCTGCTTCTCCCTCTCCCTGTCCTTGCTGCTCTGCCTGCTTGTGCTCTCTCTCTCTGTCAAATAAATAAAATCTTAAAAACAAAAAAAAAGAAAAAACAACGTGCATTTGTTCCCTGCTTGCCCACCTCCTCCCCCTTAAAACACGTGCGTGTGCGCGCACAGTCTCTTGGATTGCTTTCTGATCTTGCTGTTTGCCGTTTTAAAATATAAACTTTGTGTCATATATTGTTGATCCACTGTGTCTAGTATGTAGGATCATAAATCAAATTTTCCCTCTCTGAAAATGATAATCACCTGTGGGTTACTAGCAGGCAAGGTCTGTCTTAAGTGTGCATGTTCCAAAGTTGGGTAAGCCTTTGCTTACCAATCTTAGCTAAATTGCAAAATGGGTTGGTCCAAGGGAGATGGGGCGGTCTCTGGGTAGAGTAGGAGTAGTCCTTGGCAATTGTCTGTCTGTTTCACTCCTCCCTCCTGCTCCTGCCTATTTAACTGCTTACTCTAATGTGGCTAGAACAGAAAGGCACGGAAAGGTGAATTTATTCTCTGCTTGAGCTGTTGACAGCCATCTTTCTCCTTCTCTTGGACTTTTAGCTCAGACCAGGACTTAAACCATTCGTTCCTCAAGTCTTGGGCCTTAAAATGTAGATTGGGACTTAAATCATTGGCTCCTCTGGTTCTCAGGCCTTTGAAATTTGGACTGCATTATACGACTGGCCTTCCCGGTTCTCTAGCTTGCAGACAGCAGATTGTGGGACTTCTCAGCCTCCGTAATTGTGTAAGCCAATTCCTATAGTAAGTTCCTTTATAAATGTATAATACATATATGTATCATATTATCCTATTGGTTCTGTAAGTGTACATGCGTATATTATATTATATATCCTTATTGGTTCTGTGTCTTTGGAGAACTCTGACTCATAGAACCATCAATAATTACATTTTCCTCTTCTCCTAAGAGGACTTCCGCATCTTTGCCCTTCCTTTAATTAATACTATAGACAATAGAGTGTGAATAAACTTGTCAAAACTTGTTCTAACCTTCCTGAGAATCCACCCTGGGACTGGGCCATGACGAACGCCAGTGTCTGTCAGAGGTTCCTTCTGTGCCTGACGTGGTGCTAAGGGCTTTATATGTGCAACATCACATTCAAATTGTTTTAATACCCTAGGAGAGAGCTACTCTTATCTCCTCATGTAATAGAGAGGGAAGGAGAGGTCGAGGAATGTGCAGTAGCTTGCCTCAGATCACATCCTGAAATAAGTGGAGCAGCTGGGATTTGAATCTGATTCTGCTCGTTCTGAAGTCAGGGCACTTCCACAGAGTGATAGACCTCCACTTTTTAAATTTTATTTATCTTTTTGAGGTGGAATAGGCTGCTTATGTTTTACTTTTTATTTTCAATTTTGGAAGGTGAGCTTGTTTCCAAATTCTGAGAATGTCTCACTGTAGCGCCTAAGTGGGAATGGTAGTTTCCTACCTGTCATATTCCTGCTTTCAAGGTCACAGAAGTAGTGAATTGGCATAAGGCTAGAAGAAAATGAGTGTACTTAATGATAAGAATTTATAATGAGATTTCAGATGAGCAAATATACCCATTTTAGGTTCATTTATTTTTTTTCCCAGTCATCTTAATAGCATTGCAGTAAAAACTTGCTAATTTAGATAAATTGTGGGCAACACCTGTCTTGAATTAACAAAGTCTGAATTGCAAAATAATTTTATAGAAATTAAGTTTTATTATTTTTCTGATACATGTAATTAGCCTATCATTTAGGAGCTGAGAAAATTAAGCTTCTGAGTTACTTATTAGAATAGTTTATTTTACATTAGCACTCTACCTTCAATCTTGTTTATGCTATTAATTGACTTTTGAAATATCTTAATATTTTCTACATAAAGGATCTGTTCTTTGCGAATGGCTTCATGTATAGCAACACATTTAAGCCTCAGAAGAACCCTTGTTTTTCGGATTAGTCAATTTTATGTGAAAGGAGAACGGTAAAATAATTTCTTCAGAGTAATGTTGGTTAGCCAGAGCCTGGTCTAGAACTTGTGTCTTTTGGAGCATTTAATTGTCATTACCCAAATTACCATTAGACATTCCTTTTTGAATGTCATTAAAGTTTGTTAAGCAGCATTTGGACTTAAGTTTTTTCTCTACCCTCCCTCCCTCTCTTCTTCCCTCTTCCTTTCCTTCCTTCCATCTGTCCATTAACCCAGATTTATATTTCTGAAATATGCAGAGAATGTGTTTGTCTTAAGTAGATTTTCGGCTTCTTAATTTCTTTGGTGGTTTTTTCGTTAAGTTCTTGTTACAGTGTAAATTTAGACTCACTGGATTGAATCATTTCACAATGTGGTTAAATTATTGGCTGCATTCATTTTCTGTTTTGTCATTTGGGATATCTATCAATAATCAATCTGAAATAGGCCCTATAATTGCCATGTTTTAAGTTAAGAATAAAGTTGGTTCCTCTTCTGGTCTCTCAATTTTACTTGCATTCAGAACTCTGAAGATTTTAAGTTATATAACTGGCATTGGCTATCTTTAGCAAACAGAAAAATTGATTATAAGGCAGTTGGGGTGCCTAGTTACCAAAGGACAAGAACACAGTGAGTTTCAGGATCAACTCGAGTCAGGAACCTAAGTCTGTTTTGCTTCTTTGCCTTCTCTGGTACAAGAATACCCTTTCTTTTCTCCTTCCCCCTCTTTCCTCACTTACTCTTCCCATCCTGCATCCTTTCTCCTCTCCTGTAGTCCTCCCTTTCCCTTCTTCATGCCTCTTTTCTTTTTTTTCCCTCTCTTCCCCTTTCTCTACCTCTTTCTCTCCCTTCTCCCTTCTCTTTCTGTTGTCCCTCTCCTTCCCCCAAACCCCTCCTTCTATCCTGCCACTTCCCTTGCCCTCAACTACTTCTGTCGCATCTTATCTCAGGGAATATAGGACCAATTGTCTCACATGTAGCAGTGGGACGATAGACTTGGAGTAGTGGCTTCCTGTGGTAAAAGCCCAATTGTTTTGTTAAGGGATTCCTCATCAACCTAACACCTAATGGTTTGGTTCATTCATTGAGGACTATTGCCTCATTTTTTTAGGGGTACAAAATGGAGATTTCCTTATTGTTCCTCTCCGTATATTATCTAGAATTGTTTTATATAAACGAACTCTTATCTGCTAGGGCTATTTGTTTACCTTGAAATACAGTTCGTAATGGGACAGTGGGACAATTCTTTATGTATCAGTTTTTAGCACACTGAGGTCCTCAGTATGCATTGTTTTGTTTTGTTTTGTTTTAGATATCTCTCCAGGTGATTTTTAGATGCTGCTGGGGTAGAGAAGCCCCAAGAAGCTTGGATACATCCCAAATTCCAAAGTTTTATTACTTATTATAAAAGCAAGTTTAGGGAGCCTGGGTGGCTCAGTGGGTTAAAGCTTCTGCCTTCTGTCATGATCTCAGGGTCCTGGGATCGAGTCCCGCATCAGGCTCTCTGCTCGGCGGGGAGCCTGCTTCCCACTCTCTCTGCCAGCCTCTCTGCCTGCTTGTGATCTCTCTCCTCTCTGTCAAATAAATAAATAAAATCTTAAAAAAAAAAAAGCAAGTTTACAAGATAGCTACATGATATAGTCTTTTGCCAAGCTTTATCACAGTATATGGAGTTCATTCAAAGCAACTTATGTAGGAGTGTTTTGGGAAGTGCTTGCTTATTTTTGTTAAATTATAAAGTAAATGAACCATAGAAAAATCTCCAAAGGCAACCTGAAAATCATAATAGAATAGTTAAAATTTATTCAGGGCTCATTCTGTGTTCAGCTTTGCGCTTAGTCCTTTGCAATCATTGGTCCATTTGACCCTGTGGAGTGGATAATCTAATTCTTCAGGCAAAGGAGGAGGAACTGGAAGCTGAAATTTACCTACTTGTCTAAAATTATGGGACTAGAAAAGGGTGGGGCTGGGGCTAAGGGGTGCAGACATTTGGGAGACCTAGACCCTATGCAGTGGATCCCAATACTCTTCTGCTCTCCGCGCGGGATGTTGTGTATGTTTAATTCCATCCTTCTTGTGGATTTTTTCTATTTTCATTCTGGGGCAAAGAAATGGAATGTCTATTTTTAATCTTCAGATTCTGCCATAGGAAAAGGGATATATGTATAGTTGTATATATAATGGTTAGAATTTAATTAGACCATTTAGCTAGCATTTTCCAAATGGTTAAAATGTGGTTACTTACTTTTATGATGTCATTCAGTCATAAAATCTGCAGGTTAGTTATTAGCTCTCTTTTTATGTCTGAGAAAATAGGCTTAAGGAAGTTAAGTGCTCATCGTCACGTGGTGAACTTTGAGCTGGGGTTCCTCTGCCCAGTCTTTATTCTTAGCCACATTACACTGACTAGATAGAGGAAGAGTGGTTTGGAGAGTAGCACAGAACCTTCTCCAGAAGCCATTTAATGTGTTTTCTCAGCCAATACAGAAGACCTACATAGCAGTGAACAACATGAATTTTAGAGAGTATGGTCCAATTAACTTTCCCAGTGTTAGATCGTGGTCGTATCTCTGTAGTCTGTTCTCACTTTTTAGTTACTCCCTACTGTTGAACAGTGAAAGAATGGGGTGTTGACTAATCATGATCCACTCAGAATTTTGCTATAATTTTTCAGTAGGTGTTACTTATTATTTGGAAATGATCTCAATAAGAGATCTTGCTGTATCTTAACTCTCATATGGTTTGCCTCATCGTAGATGTGGAGTTTGAACTTAAGAAAAGTAAGCTTATATTATTTTCTCCCGTAATTAAAGCTTGGGTTTTACAGGTACAGAATTTTACCTAATCCAAAGTTTTTAAAACCTAAAAGCTTGTAAAATGAATCCCTACAACATTCTTTGGTGGTGAAGACATAATCAGTAGCCAGCAACAAATAACTCAGGCAATAAAACATGATGTGAATGTTATACTGAACACACTTGTGTATACTTTAAGTGAAAAGAGGGGTGGTCTCTGATGGATAGCTTTGTTTATTTCAAGGGCACCCCCTTTATAAAGGGACCTTTTATGTGAAATTTAGAAGGTCCAGAAAAGGAGAAAGAAGGCCAACACACACAAAAGACCCAGAAAATAAAATCAGCAGAGATTAATGGTGGCACTTGAACTGGTAACAAACATTGTTAACTGGAAGAACAGTGGTGGCACCTTTGAGAGTGGGTTCTGTCACATGGCCTGTCCCCAGATAGTCCTGAGGTGACTAAGACATCTCCTTGTGAGACTGTACGCAACTCGAGACTAAGCACTTTCATCATAAATCATGAGAAATTCACATGATGCTTGACATTTTATGGGCTCTCTTTAAGTGTGCATCGGAAAAGCATATTTTAGTTTTATTAGGGGTTTGGTCAAAATCCTTTAGAAAATCATGCTATAAAGTAGATAATGAGCTTTATTTGCTTTAGTTTAGGTCAAAGGCTATCAAACATTTTTGGACCAAGGAACCATTTATGATTTGAAAAATTATTGAGGATTCAAAGGAACTTTTGTTTATGTGGAGTATGTCTATCGATATTTACCATATAAGAAACTAAAACTGAAAAGTTTAAAAAACAGTAACTAAACCATTCATGTTAACATAAAACATGTTTTTGTGGGAACCCTCTCCACCTGCCACATTTCCAAAATGAAATAGAAGACTGGCATTTCTTTACATACTTTACAATTCCCTTTAATTTGTAGTTTGATAGAAGGGTGTAGGTTTCTGCATCTGCTTCTGAAATCAATTTCTTGTGATATGTTGTTTTGGTATAGTATATGAAAGAAAGGGAGGTGTATTTTAACAGACTTTCCAAATAACTGTTGGTATTCTTCTTTGATACTACACTAAAAATCAATTGTAATTTCCTAAAAGTTAGTTTCTTTTTTTTTTTAAGATTTTATTTATTTATTTGACAGAGAGAGAGAAAGATCACAAGTAGGCAGAGAGGCAGGCAGAGAGAGAGGGGGAAGCAGGCTCCCCGCTGAGCAGAGAGCCCGATATGGGGCTCAATCCCAGGACCCTGAGATCATGACCTGAGCCTAAGGCAGAGGCTTGAGCCCACTGAGCCATACAGGTGCCCCCTGAAAGTTAGTTTCAATGAGGAATTGAAAACTTTATCAATGAACATTTTGTACTTTGTTACATTAAAAAAAATAGGTATTTCTTGTACTTTGTATAGATCTTTTACCCATGCATTGGTCAGTTGGAAAATACTGGTCCACTAAATTATGCAGATCTTTAAGATGTTGACACATTTCATTATAGAAAATCAAACAATCACGTTTGTTAATATCAGAAAATGTTTTAAGTGCTGGAAAGCTGTCAAGCTCGGGATGATGGATAAAATTTTCAAGATACTAATTTTCATTTAAAAGCTCAATTTTTATCAGTGGCAACAGATACTGTCAGTTATTTTCCTTGAAGTGACAGGCTAACTTGCTCTTTTTCCCACAAATGTCAGTCATCCCCAGTTCCGAATAGTTTGTCATCAGTCATTCATTGAAATAAAAATAGTGTTTCATGAAAAAATAGCTAGTTCACCTCATATCTCAGTCACATAAGTGCTGTTTCTTCAGACAACTGTCCCATTGTATTTTGATTTGCAGCAGAAATGCTTTATGCATGCTTCCCCTCTTTATCATATACAGCATGTACTCAAGGATTGTGATTTTTAAAATTAGCTAATTTTACAGGCTTACCAATAGGCATTTTTAAGAAACTGCATTTTATTTACTCTGATTGCATGCCAATAGAGAGTAAAATAACTACTAGTAAAATTTTATGCCCTCGCTTTGATTCATGCTAATGGCATCAGCAACTTGACCCACCATTGCTGCAGCATTATCAGTGAAAAAGGTAATACTGTCTCAGTATCTTTATTACAATAGTTTTGATGTCATGATTCCTAGAAGGGTTCCTGGAACTCATACTTTGAGTATCATTGGCTTAGGGGAGTGGTTGTCATATACAGGTAAAGCGGTTGTTCTTGTATGTAAAAAATATTCTCTTGGTATGTATTTCTAACAGTGGAATTTCTTCCGTGCATTAGAATAAATGGTTTTGTTTAATTGGTTCATTAACAGCTTGAAAAAATTAAATTGCTTTTTAGAGAAGAGGATAATTTGTTTTTAATTTTCAAATAAATTAAGTACAATCATGCCTCACAGTGAATTTCTTAATTGTGATCTCGCTCATTATTATAACTTTGTATGTATCCTTAGAAGCAAGTATGGTTTGAGCTGGTGACATACTTCTTCACCGTCAACGTAATAATTATTTCTCTGTTTATAGAGTTCTTGGTTTGATTTTTATGCTACTGTGGTTTGATAGCATACAGTAAGTATATGGGCAAAAATAACTTAAGGGTGAATGTGTTTGACTCTTAAGGTATTGAATTTACATAGGGTCAATTCTACATACAAGTATTAAATCTTTATTCCTAATTTTTGTTAACAGTCCATTTAAAAAATTCACACGTTGGGGGAAAATACCATTTTTTAACCTGGGAAATAGATTAGATTATGTCAGTTCTAGTATTTCCTGGGTTTCCCCTTCTCTTTCAGGTTTCCCTTGTGGGGAAAAAAAGCAACACTAAAATGTTATATGGAAACATATGAGAAATGTCCTTCCAGTGATAACAATGCCTATCGTACATTTTCTTTTTAAGTTCTACAGGTATGTTAAGAACTTAAAACAGTTGTATAGCTGAAACCAAGTACGAGGAGTGTCTAAAACAGTAAATTCTAATGAAATAATAAAGTTTGGATTTTAGTTTTTGTTTTAAATAATGCAAAGTTCTGTAGACAAAGGAATAAATTGTAAACGGGGTTTTAAGGGAGACTGTTTTCAACCACGTGCAGTGTAAGGTTTTGTGAAGCCCCTTCCTGATGCATGTGCATGTTTATGTTTAAAAATGACTTGAGTAAAAACATGGGAACACATTTTGTGAAAGTGGGCTGGCATAAGAAATATGCCAGCTTTGTGATCTATGTGATCTTTGCTATTTAGACAAGGTAAAATATTTTGTTATTTTGTTAGGGGGCCACTTTTAAGGGTTGTTCTTGGTTAATATTTTTTGCACTAGGTTAATGATTACAGTTTAGGTTGTAAATGATATTTGTAATTTCTTGCCCCATCCCATTCCAAACACACATGGTAAAAAAATAAAAAAATAAAAAAAGATTCCTGATGGCAAAGAGCCGTATACATAAATAATTACTCTTAATAATTATTTAGTGTCTCATATATGCCATGCACTATGCTGGGTTCTAAAGATAAAGGAGGAATAATACAAGATCTTTATAGTTTAACAGAGGGAGAGCGTGGGGAATATAAGGGAGGAAAAAGTGTTGTGAGGTCTGTAATAGGAATGTGTACAGGGCACTCAATAAGAATTTGATTTTATGGAGAAAGGAGTATATGAAATGAAGACTAGAGAAGTCTCTTCTAGAAAAGGTGGCCAATTGGAATTATACTCCGATATTGTACTCAGATGATTTAATAACTATAAGTAGCAATCATTTATTGATTCTGTAGAACTCTAGAACTAACAGCATAAAAAATATCAATAGTTCTTCATTTAGCCCACAAATGTTCATAAAGCATCTCTTATGTGGTGGGCCCTGTGATGCTGTCATGACTGGCATGGCCCTTATCATTGACTGGGCTGCAGTCTAGTGGGAGAGTCACATAATTTCACTATGATGTAGTACATACCCCCCAAGATTGTACTACTTAACCCCAGATGTGGCCTGTGACTGGCCACATCACCAAGACATTTATGTTTGTCACAATGTAAAGAAGGATGCTTACTGAGTCATGGAATTTTTTTTTTTATGTACTTGGCACTGATATTTTTAAATAAAAAGAGGCCTTTGCTTTTGAGCTATATTTCTTATTATTAAGGAGCACGGTCTTGATTCTGCACACTGGAAAGTGGCCAAGATTTTCCCATTACCTTCAAGCACCCATAACAGGTTAAGCTTGGTTCAAACCCTGGTCGCATCACTAATTAGCTATTAGGTTCTTGAATGAGTTTCGTAACTCCTCTAAACTGTACTTTCTCCAACTATAAATGAGAGATGAAAATAGTGGCTAATTCCTAGGGTTTTGGTGAGCATTTAATGACATAATCTATGTAAAGTGCTTAGCATGGTGCCTGGCATGTGTTAGATGCTTGTTATATGTTAGTTATTATTATTTGTCTTAAACAAAATGCTTTAATAAGCCAAATAGCAGTTAGTCCTCAAAAAAAACGCCAAAATAGAATTCTTTCTTATTTCATAGGTCAGGTGGAAATCTTGGCATTCTTGCCTGGCCTTTTACTTACCAACCAAGAAAAGCATGCCTGTTCAAACCAGTGTTGGTAATGATTTCATAGAGAATAAATGCTATCCAGCTCTTTCCCATTAAAGTGGGATAATAAATATTTTCTAATCCCGCACCGTGTACAAAGCACTGTGCTAAGTATTGTAGAAATAAGAAACTTGAAACTGAAAATATTTTTGTCCTTAAGTAGCTTATAATTTATCATGATAAATAAGATAAATATTTCAATAACCATGAATAGAATGTATAGTAAAAAAATAATAAAGGATTAAGTATTACTTAGCTTTGACTCCATTAAGCTTTAGATTTTCCGAGGGTTAAAAACTGTAAGATTGCAGTTGTTAGAAAGGCCTTTGTTGAGAGATGTTTTGAGCATTTTCCCCTACTGTTTTCCTTAGTTTTATTTGCAAGCTGGAGCAGGTATTAAAGATGAAGTTTTCTGGTGGGAGCGGTAGCCCGGAGCGCTTGAAGCGTTGCTAATTTCAAACCTTGTAATTTAGTTAAATTGAAACATAACTGCATTTAGATGAATGGGCCGCTAGTTTTGCTTCCCAGAGCAAACATGCCAACCTTTCATTACTTCTTGTCTGTGCTGTGGCTTCTGTGCTATTCAGATCGGCTTGTTTACACATAATTGACTTGTTACGCTGGTGCAGATTTTTTATTTTGAAAAAAGGAACTTCAAAAAATTAGGGATGCTTTGCATAGCATGTTGCAGCCATCATTTTACCTTTCGAGGTGAGAATGGGGGAGGGATTCCAGGTAACGTGGTGCTCCTGTGGAAGGTGGTTTGCAATTGGCTCACGCTCTTAGGAACCCGTGAGTTGAGTAAGTGACACAGTAGGTCTGATTACAAATAACAGTTTATCTTCATTTGGAATCCATGACTTCTATTAAATTTAATTACTTCCCCCGTGGCTTCTATTAAATTTAATTAATTTCCCCTGCAGCTGGCATAGTGGAGGTGCTGCTGCTAAATGAAGGTGATTGCTAATTGAGGGAGTTTCTGAGAGAGGTTTTACCCTTTCTCTTGTTTATCTGGAAATCGCTTATCCAGCCAGACATCTCGCAACGTTACGGAGAAGTTGTAGGTTACAAAGTCATACGTGAGTTCATCACTGTTACTTAGAGAAATCTGCAGGGTTGGTTTTTTTTTTGTTTTTTGTTTTTGTTTTTGTTTTTTTTGGTCTCATCCTTCAGTTAGCATGTCTTTTTGGTGAGAGGCCCGCCTAGGGCTATCATGAAGAAAACTGGCCCAGTCTTAACCAGACAAGATGGAACGTGTTAGGCCTATCTGTACATGGAGGTTTCTGGCAACTGTACCAACGTTAATTGCTGCTCAGTTTCAAAAACCCAGAGAAAGAGAGGCAAAGAATTTGGCATTGTGAGCAGTGTATTACTTATCCGACAATCATTATCTGGGGGACCCTCTCAAATTAGAATTAACAATCTCCTTGTTAATGTAGTTTTTCTTACTGGGGCCGCACAACTATCGTGGTAATACAAATGTCAGTATACATTCCTAAGGCAAAGCTAAAAAATTTCAAAGCATTTAAAAAAAAAAATCAAGATATGAAAATGTGTACCTATTGCCATTGCGTTGCTTTCCCAGCTTGGTCACACATTAATGCAGGGGAAAGCGAAACGTTTCCTTTTTTCCCTTCTAGGTTCTTTGGCTAGTCTCATGATTCAATGGATCTAACACAGATTAACAGGAGAAAAGCAATTTAATTAGTACAAATGGGAGCCTGTAGAAATAGGAGTCTCAAAGAAGTGACCAAAGCAGGCATCTTTTATTATCTTTTAGACAAAGAAACAATAAATTTGTGAAGAATTGACAAGCAAAGGGGTTTAGACTTAGGGTAGTCAATTAGTAAAGAAGTAACAAGGTTTGTTTAGATAGCCTTCTTGGCCTTAAATTCCTGGTCTCTGGCAATAAGGATGCCTTTTGCTCTCCAGGTACAGGAAGGGTACTTCATATGGACAATTTATTTTCTGCTTTCAGGAGGACAGAGGAGGGTCTGATGTTCTTGTTGCACTGGGTTTCTTTAGTAACTTTAGTTCAATAATCAGTATGCCAAAGTGGCATATTTTGGTGTGACCTTCCCATAGTTAAGAAAAAATGTAGGGGTACCTGGGTGGCTCAGTCGTTAAGTGTCTTCCTTTGGCTCGGGTCATGATCCCAGGGTCCTGGGATAAAGTCACACATCGGGCTTCTGCTCAGTGGGAGGCCTGGCTTCTCCCTCTCCCACTCCCCCTGCTTGTGTTCCCTCTCTTACTGTGTCTCTCTCTGTCAAATAAATAAATACAATCTTTAAAAAAGAAAATTTAAAAAAATGTATACCATAAATAGATGTACACTCATTTAATGCATTTTTATTTTCAGGCTTTCAAGTTATAATACAAAGGAATTCTCATTTTTGAGCCTCAGTATGTCCCAGATATTATGTACACATTATGCACACACACATTGTGTGTGTATATATGTATGTATATATATATAAATTTTCCTAGCAGTCCAGTGGCATATTCTTTACACACAAATAACTGAAGCTCAAACTCTTCTCTTTTTTGCTCAGTAATTACCTGTCTATTTTAGTCATATGTGAAAATTCTGGTTTTGGAGAAAATTCTATTTTTCTTCAAATGGACAATACTCTTTTTTTTTTTAAGATTTTGTTTATTTATTTGACACAGAGAGAGAGAGAGCACAAGCAGAGGGAGCAGTAGTCAGAGGTAGAGGGAGAAGCAGACTCTGGATGCGGGGCTCGATCCCAGGACTCTGGGATCATGAGCTGAGCCGAAGGCAGACCCTTAACCGACTGAGCCACCCAAGTGCCCTGGACAATACTCTTTTGACAACAAACTCCTTAAAAAGCTGTTTGCCTTGTTTTTCCTAATATCATTCTCTTGCTTTTTTTTTCTCCTACCTTTCTGGCCACTTCTGCTTAGCTCCAACTGGAAAGTCATTATCCTTTCAACTTGAAATTTTAGTTTGATGTCCTTCAGGGTGGTCCTCTTCTCTTTTTTATTCTATACTTTCTCCTTGATTGTTTTATCTAATCTCATAGCTACCAATACCATCTATAAGCCCTTTAATTACTCTAAATTTAAGTCTTTTAAGTCCTGACCTCTCTTCTCAGCTGTTAAAGAAAACCAGAGCTGGACAGTCTTTAAAGGGGTAAACCAAATTTCATTCAGGAACTATTGTAGAACTACACAGAAAAAGAGACCTCAGGATAAAATTAGTCTCAATTCCTAATTGAGCAGGGACAAGTGGGGATTCATCGCCAAGGAGTAGGGTGCATGTCAGTGGAGAGAAAATTACTAAGAGGAAGTCTCAGAGGTAAGGGGGGATTCTAGTTGAATCGACTTGACAGGATTCTCACTGAAGGCAGGCAGGGTGTTGAGGTATCACCAAGGAGAGTGGTGGGAGATGAGGGATTTGATCAGATACTGAGGTTGATCAGGTTTTGAGAGTAGGGATTCTGGATAAAGTGACTCAGCAGGAGTTTTGCTAAAATTGGGCTATGCAGGTGTGGTAAACGCATAGCCTAATTGAGAAGAGGGCTTAAAGGAGCCTTTCCAAAGTTTGGTCAAGGAGGTAATCTTTGTCAAGTCCCCCGGACCTTCCTTTCACCCATTCTGTATCTCTATTTGGTTATTTACTAAACAAACTGAAATAGTCAAATTCCTGTAGAAATCTGTATTTTCTTCCTCCAACTGCCACTGCTAATCTAGCCTCAGTGGCCACTCTCAGAAGCCCAAGAGTCACTCTTATTCTGTCCCTCTGCTTGGTAAGCTCCCTTTACTCTATTACCATGTCCTTCTCCTTACATTTACCGAAACTTCATTGTTTTAGTCTATGCCCCTGGATTGATTACTGGATTTGCTCTGTAACTCACATAGAGTTCCCTCAAATCCATTCTTCATAGAGCATATGTCTTTGAATTGTAATTATGATCATATTACTTTTCTCTTACCCTCCTTCCCTCCACCTCCCGGCTTTCCTCCTCCCCTATCCCTCTACTTGGTCTGCTCCTCCTGCCTTCCCCTTTTCCAGGTGCCCATCAAATGCAATGAGGAAGACTTACATGTTTAAGTACACTGTGGAGCTTATTAATGATTCAGACTGAACTTAGTTAAAGACAATGTTTAAATTACCTGTTGTCTTCTTTTAAGAATGACCAGAATGTTTTTCGCTGCCACCATTTTAAAGAAATTAATCTTTTTTCTTTGTGAAATGAGCTTCTCTTATTATTACTATGTTATTATAACTTGACTTGCTCCTTTGTTTTAAACTTGCAACTTCTGAAGTTTTGGGCTTTATAGTTCTGCTAAAAATATTATGTGTGTTATTCACCAATGCTATCAGAATTTGAATTGCTTTTACAATAAACCTTGATTTTTCTTCTTAATTAGTCATTAAGGTCCCTGGTCGTTACTTAACTGATACTGTATTGTACTGGATACACTAATTAGAGCCATGAAAATGCACTAGTCAATTAATGAATAAATTACAGCTCTTTCCTTAACCCTTTATGTGCCTGTGACTGTCCTCCGTTGTTTTACTCAGGACATAGTGGAGACTGCCTCACCATTTTTTTTTTTTTTAAGATTTTTATTTATTTATTTATTTAAGAGAGAGAGGGAGAGGGAGAAGCAGGCTTCCCGCTGAGCAGGGAGACCTACTTGGGGCTCATCCCAGGACCCTGGGGATCATGACCTGAGCTGAAGGCAGATGCTTAACTGACTGAGCCACCCAGGTGCCCTGCCTCACCATTTTTATGCAGTTTGAATATATTTGTTGCCATCTGTAAAGACAACTCTTATTCTTTAGACTCTCACCACTGCATGGGAGAAATGACATAGGTAATTGGTAGTGTATAAGCGTCTGGGTTGAAAGTCAAGTAGGTGTATTTTATGGGCACTGGTGGCCCAGATTTCTACAAAGGAGAGGCTTGTGGTGGTTGGTTATGTGGTTGCGAGTGGGAGGCCGAGGGGCTTGTTTTGAAGCTGCATTTGATAGCAAGTAAATGCTTATTTACTTGGAATGTAGTTTACCTGAGGTGATTCTGGGGACCCGAGAAAAGGGGGCTGAGATGTGAGACCATATATCCCCAGTATATTCTGGTTCCACCAATGCGGAAGAAAGGAAGAGAATACGGACAGAGATGAAATAGTGAAAGCAGGAGCTACAAAGGGGCTATAGTGCATAAGGGAGTAGGCAATGTAGACAAAAAGTGAGGTGACTATGTGGCAGGGCTAGGAGGATTTTTCTGGCAGAGTAGAAGAGAATTCAGCAAGGACTGTCCACCTGCTTAGTGTATTTATGGCTCCAGAACTAAGTTTTGCATATTTAAACTTTACAAAGCTGCATCTCTGTTCAGAATTGTAAACAGTATTCCGAAGTATTTTAAGGACACATCTGCCCAGTATTCTTCTTTGCCTGTCTTTGTTGATATTTATCCAGATACTGATTCAGTACCTAATATTGGCCTTTGAAGACTTGTTGGTTGGCCTGGGTTCGGAAGTTCGAATGACTCTGAAGGGTTAGTTACGCTTCCTCTTTAGAAGTGGGACTTACCGTAGGTGGTGAGTGTTGGTACTGGGCTGAGGTTTTTTTCTGAGCTGTGTTTTTAGGCTCTCTTTGCTGATGACTTCTCTTTAGAGTGATGGTACAGACTATCTGGGCTTTCCTAACCTGTCTTATTACTGTCATAGTGAATAACACCAGCTGCCTGGCTTTCCTGTGTAACCGCCCTGGACATACCTGCTTAAATTACTAATTTTGTGATTACCTTTTAGATCAGTTTAGTGTGAATCTGGCTTTTTTAATCCTTTGTTTTTGGAACTGTGTTATACCTTTATTATGTCTTATTCATGGGAGATAGATCTGTTTGATCCCCAAGCTTACACAAATTAATACTTTACTAGGTTGCCTTGAGGAGAAACATAAGGCCTGAACTGAAGGGAACGAGGGCTGGTCTTTGGGAAAGGAGCCTTGAGCATGAGCAGTGGTCCTCACCAGCATGAAAACAAACCCTCCTTCCCAATTGGCTTAATTTTCTCATCTTTGGTTTTCTTATTCATAAAAGAGCACTTCAGAACACCTAGACCAGACTGACCTAGCTCTTTGTTGATGATTTCTGCCCAATAGTATGTTCTCCCTGCACTGCCTAAGGGTTTCATTTCACCTTTTCATATTTTCCTGAAATAGTCCACTTGAGGACTAATTTCAGTGATTAAGTCTCCTTAAAAAACATCAAATCCCTTTCAGGGACTTCAGTGGCTACCCCAAATTCATACTATAGGTGGGCTGTGAACAAATTCTTCACAGAAAAGGAAATACCTTTAAACAGATGAAGAGATGCTCAATTACCCTTATAATATAGAAATGCAAATTAAAAGTACAGAGAAGTGCCATTTGTTCACTTATCAAATTGGCAAATATCCAGACATTTGATAACAGGAAGCACAGGTTTTGGAAGCAGGCACTCTCTTGCATCCTGTCGTGTGGTGTGTAAAATAGAATACACACTATAGAGGGTAATTTAACATTGTCCATCCAAATGCAGATGGGTATAGCCAATCGTACCTATCCTGGGAATTTATTCAGAATAGCGATATACAAGATGTTCATTGCATTATTGTTTTCAATAGTAAAAGATTGAAAAGCCATAAAACATAAAATGTCCACCAACAGGGAAGTACTTAAATCAGTTTTAGTCCATTCATACTGTGGAGTACTCTCTAGCAGTTAAAAAAAAAAAAAAAGAGGGGCGCCTTTAAGCATCTGTCTTAGGCTCAGGTCCTGATCCCAGGGTCCTGGGATGGAGCTCCACGTCAGGCTCCCTGCTCAGAGGGGAGCCTACTTTTCCCACTGCTGCTCCCTCTGCTTGTGTTCCCTCTCTCACTGTCCCTCTCTCTAATAAATAAATAAATAAATAAACTCTTTAAAAAATAAAAAAATAAAAGAAGGGGCAGTCCCATATATACTGATTGGCTCATTTGGTTAAGCGTCCGACTTTTATGCTCAGGTCACGATCTCAGAGTCCTGAGATCGGGCCTCCTGTTGGGCTCCTCACTGGGCTTGGAGCCTGCTTAAGAGTCTCTCCCTCTCCTTCTCCCTCTGCCCCTCTCTAAAAAAAAAAAAAAAAGGTGCCAATAATGTATACACTGTGCTAGTTTTTCTAATAAATAGGAGAGAAAATAAAGTGTAGTCCTACTTTTTGTATTCATGCATACATACATATACAGAAATTTAGGAAGGATCCACAAAATGCAGTATCTGTGGAAGGGGGAGTTTTTACTGTGTTCCTCTTTTTTTAATTTGTGAAACATGCAAATACATTATCTATTGAAAATTAAATTCAAAAACTGTAAGTTGGTGTGAGTTAATGACATTGTTTCCTTCTTAACGCTCATCTGAAATCAGTTTCACTTGGTTGGGGGTGGGAGTTGGGGTGCAGTTGATTGGGAAGGAAGGAGGACCTGAACAAATTGCAGGGCGTTAAATCCTCAGGTGAGGCAGGATCCGTCCATACCCTACAACATGGGCATCTTGATGTCCTTCAGAGATTTGAAATTTAGGTAATAGGAGCTTTGCAAGAAATTGGAGGTAAAGGGATGCCAGAGGCTAATTTAAACTACTTAGAAATTTTGCCTAGAGCCAGCAGACTCCAAACAAAGCAAATAGCTAGGATGAGGACATTCCTCCATTTCCATTTTCCTGCTTCTTGTTTGAATCAGAATTTAAATCAGATTCAGAAGCAGAATTTAAAGTAATTCTTTGTATTAGCACATGGTTGAGGTTTATTACAGGCCAAATATATTTAATTATCTACTCTGGGAACCTTAATAATGTTTGGAAGTCTGTATCTGATTGCAACTGAGTTTTCATTTTCAACAAACTAATTCTCAAACATTTGAAAGACTAATTAGGAACAGCATGTAATCATTTGCAGGGTTATAGACCCTGTCATTCACTGTGGCCTTTACTCCTTGGCGTTTGGCCTGTTTTCTTAGTACTTTCTCTTTACCCTTAAGGATAGATTTTAGATTTCTGAAATTAGAGCAAAAATCATGAAGATAGTATGTTAAAGGAGATTGTATTACCGTAAACCTACTGTGATTATTTCACAGTTGAATTAGCCTTTGTACTAAGGCTGATTGTTTCAAATTATATCAGTGTGAATAGTTTTCACTTTTCTTAAATTCTTTTATTAAAAAATATATATTGACCTCTTGACATGCGCCATAATTTATTTATGGCTCTGGGAATTCACTGGTGAATTAGACAAAATTTCTGCGTTCATTTAATTTGTGATCTTATAGATGAAAGTGTTATCTATGTTGTTTATTCATAGTCCCCACACCCCCTTTGATAATTTCAATGTAAAATATTTCGAAGAAGGAGGGGTGGGGAAGGATGGATAATTGTTCAACTGTTGTTTCTCTCCTAAACATTCCGTCCCATTTAGTCAATAACTTTATCATCATTAATCGGAATCTTGATCTCTTAAGAATTTTTTTTCATTTTTTAAAGTAGTTCCTTGATTGCTATGAAGTCCTTTGTAAGCAGATCTCAGTGTGCCCCTGGTATTAGAAATATATCACGGTGTAATGGAAAGAACATAAAATTTGGAGATCTGATTGGAATACTGATCCATTACAATGAGTAAGTGGTCTTATTTAAGTTACCTTTTCTTTGAACTTCAGTTTCAACAGGAAAGCAAAAGTTACCTCCCAGAGTTGATGCAGAAGTTGGAGGTATATCTGTAGTGTGTGTGGCATACAATAGGAGCTCTGTAAGTGCTGGCCAGTAGTGGGTGGTGTATTCGAGTTTCAGTCTGGGAGTAGTAACTCCTTTTTAAGGCTTTTCTTAGCCTTAGCACTGAGGAAACTTTTTAGGTTTTTCTCAGCATAGCTTGGCACTTGGGGCAGCCCTAGTTAACTCTTCTTATCTCTTTGTAAGTTGATAGAGCGTTGCATCTGAGGTGGGCAATTGCTCTCTGATTTGATCCCCAAATCAAAAGAGGTAAGATGAAGGCACATGAAGAGAGTTAGTAGTTAGTTGGACAGAAGTAGAGATAAATGCAGAGTGGCTCTCTCTTCCCCATTCCCTGCCTGTGGCAAGCAGTGAGCTATTTCCCTAATTCAAACTTCTCTGTGCCCTGGCAATGGTAAAACACATTGTTCTTAGAGAAATCCCTGCTGGCAATTGCCGTTTCAAAGAAGAAGAAAGTTCCAGTAGAAGAATTATTATGGTTTAGGGTATTCATGTGTGTGTAAGAGTTGGTAGAGTGAAGAGCCAGGAATTGGCATCCATTTAAAAGTGGCATGCCAAAAATTCACCTATTTTTTCACTCCTGAGCAGAGTGGAAGTGTTAGTGGGGGTCCCCCACAGAAAAGACTCTTTTGAAATCGCTGTGGTGTGAAGCGGTAATAAAACAAATCAGAGGAACCTAAGGAACACGGACTCCATTGAACCTTGCGCTTCTAGGAGTAGCGCCACCTTCTGGCCAATAGTGAAAGTTGTCTTTTTCAAGTTCAACTCATTCACGCAGGGCACGTAGGCTGTATCCCTGTGGCCCCACTCCCCAGCCCAGAGGGTTCTGCACTGCCTAGACTGTTACTTTTGGATGTGCCTTTATTTCTTCACGTGATGCTCATTTAATTTTATCTCATTATATTTCTTTCTAGCAAGAGCTTCTTTACCTCTATTCTTTTCTCTCTTCCAATTTTTGGCCAGCTAAATTTTGGGAAAATCTTTCACAGAAGCAAGATAACATGATAGTCAAGGCTGTGGAGTCTTACTTTACGGGCTTTAATTTTCTTCCTACCTGGAGATACTGGGCAAGTTAGCTTGTACTCTGTGGTTTTGCTTCCTATAAAATGGGAAAAGCAATACCTACCTTACAGGATTATTTTGAGGCTAAAATAAAATAATGTATGTGAACTGTTCAGCATATCATTTTATGAGAAAAAGTTACTCAGTGATTGTTAGCTTTTATTATTTAGCTGCCACTCTGCCCTTTCATTTATGTGCCATAAATAATCTCAGTTGATGAAATTAGTGTCAGTATATACTCAAAGCATGGAAAAGAAAAGGTGTTTTAGAGAAAGTAGCTTTACATCAATTTCTAAAGTGAGCAAAAATGTCAAAAGTTGCCTCAGAAACTTCATATATCTCTAAATATTCCTCCTCCACAAATTTTCAAATTTGCTTTTCTTTAAGATCTAGCAGCTGAGATTAAAAGATTCCTTCAATTGGATCATTTTAGTGTTTTAATTGCTCATGTTTTTGTCATTTTCTAATTTAAATACAGAATTTTAAAACTATCTTTTAAAACTTGATTTAAACTACCTACCAATTTTTAGGGGTTTTAGGGGTTTTAAACACTATTTTGGAAAAATGTCAGTTGAGACCCCAACCAACCAACAAAGTTGGTTGAATAACTGACAAATCATCTTTTCTTTTATTTTTTTAAAATTTTATTTATTTATTTGACAGAGAGAGAGATCACAAGTAGGCAGAGAGGCAGGCAGAGAGAGAGGGGGAAGCAGGCTCCCCGCTGAGCAGAGAGCCCGATGTGGGGTTCGATCCCAGGACCCTGAAATCATGCCCTGAGCCGAAGGCAGAGAGGCTTTAACCCACCTAGCCACCCAGGCGCCCCACAAATTATCTTTTCATTTACGTTCTTTGTCCCTTTGCCTGTGATTCTCCAAAACTCCTAAGAAGTATAAATCTTGTCTTTCATATTGTCTTTTTTTTTTGGCAGGCCAATTAGTTGGCTTCTTTCCCTAAACTGCTGTCTTAATGCCAAAATGTTTGTTTCTGGTGTGGTTTATTTGAGAACTCAATTTTTACTAGAAGACTTTTGATCACTAGAAAGCACAACAGCTTGTTTTCATTATAATTTCTGAGTGCTGAGTCTTCTGAAAATTTTTGTCCAGCTTCACATAGTGGCCAAACTATTCTGATCCTAGAGGAGTTCACTACTTCGTAAGCAGTCGTGATTGCTGTCCTGCCCTTTGATCCATCAACTCTTTGTGACTTGTCTCTTAAGAGTAAGCTCTAATGATTGTTTGGGTCAGCATTTCTCTTTCAAGTAACAATTAAGGAACTACTTTAAAGTGACCCACTAGCAAGATGGAGAACTATCATCTTCGACTTTCATCAGCTGACCCAGGCTGTTCTGTTCTTGGTCTTTCTCCAGCTTCTCCCTAGATGCTATAGTAGACTCAGATCTAAGTCATTTGCCAATTATGTTGAGATCAATTTCACATAAAAAAGTTGTTAAAAATTAAAAAAAAATAATCCTATACTATTAGAGTTAGTTGTATAATACACCTCCAGTCAAACCTTTCATCCTCAGAAGACCAACTAATTTAGGAGAAGCTATTTAATTACACATTTGTGGGGCTCAAAATATTACACCCTATCAGAATGACCATTGTAAACCAAGCTTTTGGAAGTTTTAAGCTTTGAAATGGTTTTAAACAACTGTAGATCCTATTTGAGAGAATCTCAACACTAGGCATCTTCTTGATTTTTGTGATGAAGACAGAAGACTGGTGGGGTTTACACATGAGGAATATTTAAATTCCTTTCTTTTTTTTTTAATGATTTTATTTATTTATTTGACAGAGAGGAGAGAGATCACAAGTAGGCAGAGAGGCAGGCAGAGAGAGAGGAGGAAGCAGGCTCCCTGCCAAGCAGAGAGCCCGATGCGGGACTCGATCCCAGGACCCTGGGATCGTGACCTGAGCTGAAGGCAGAGGCTTTAATCCACTGAGCCACCCAGGAGCCCCTGAATTCCTTTCTTGAAGTGGAATAATACTATTTTTCCAAGTTCATTTTGGAATGGAGTAGCATAAGAGAGATTCCAGTACTTTGGATTTGATTTTTTTAAATTAATTTGCATTTATTGAGTTTTGAAGGGCCATCATGCTTCGTTTAATACTCATTTAATACTGTCATATATATGTATTAAATATTTTTATATATCTATGAAATATATGTATGTATATATATGGCAATTTCTATGCAAGTAAATAAACTGAGATTTCTGGAAGTTAAGTTTGCTCAAGGTCACATAACTCTCAGGTGGTGGGTCTGCTCTGCTATTGCTCACAACTGTGTTCTGCTGCCCTCTCTATTGTGAATCTCTCCAAAAAGGATGGAAGGGTGTTAAGAAGTATTTAGTTAAGCTCTAGTGTGTGTTGTTTTGCAAAGGAGTGAAAGGCTTATTAAGGGAAGCCCCACGCGCCTTCTTTATCCACAGCTGGTTTGCTCCGGAGAAAAAGCCACAATCGTGCTCAGAGACTGTGGTTTTTACTATATCCATCGGCCTCCTAGAGAGGTTGTGAGTTGTTCCAAAAACAAAATAATATTTTTGCTGCAGCTCATCTGGACTGTTCTGTAGGCTAGTTTGTCATCCTCCTGCAGGGGTAATTTTACCCATGTAGTTCCTATTCCTAGACTGTTGTCTAAATGGATTAAAAAATAGTTCTCTCAGTAATGATTGGTTAATGATGGTTGGGATCAGATATCTTCTCTAGGAATGCCTAGGAGATTTCTGACTTGGGAGACGGGTGTCTCTATATAAAACCTTTTAAAAGAAAGGCGTCCTGTTTTCCCAGTTATGGTTCATGCATTGTGTTCCTGTGACTTTTATCTGCTGTGCCCAGGTGACTTCTCTGTATCTACTCAAAAGGGAATAAAAATTACTTAGAAATTTCATAAAACAAAAAAACAAACAGAAAATCCCCAAACTGTTACAAAATGCCTTGGAAATAAAAAATAAAAAAAAAATTAAAATAATATTAAAATCAGGGTAGAATAAAGTTACAAAGTCAGAAAACAATTAAATGAATACACTTGGGTTAGGAAAAAATGTAAAATAAGAGTTTATAGTAAAAATATAAAAGTAAAATTGAATTACATTGAGTCACGTGTGTTATTTGTGAACACAACATTGGTTTAGACTAATCTTATGCTTCATGCTTTTGGTCAGACGACTCGACTGATCTCTTTGGGAAAGTATTAATTAGAAAATGTTGAATTGATGCCTACCTGAAATAGTTTGATTTTGGGAGTAACATATTTTTATATGGTTTGGATGAAATCTGATAATCTTAGCAATTTGTAAAGGGTCTGAATGGTTCTGCAATGTTATATAAAGCATGTTAAATTGTCGAGGCCTATTGCTTTAGAACAGTAAACGGACAGAGTTCTAGAATAAAAACTTGTATTGGTTTAGCTCTATCTCTAAGACCTGCTCTCAGTTACATTATTACATTTGCAAATGTACCAAAGGTGGACTTTATTTTATATATTACAGTAGTAATTCTTAAGAGGCTTATTTGTATCAAATTATTTTTAAAAAACCAAATCCTGTTTAAAATACCAGAGTATTCATAAAATAGCCAGTTATCACAATTTACCTATTTTATAAGTAAGGAATAATGTTTATTTTTCTGTGGGATTTTTGAATTTCTGTTTGAGCTTTTAAAAACAAAATCCTTTGAAAATGGTAGTTATGCAGGCAATGATCCATGGTTGTTTGTGGCAGTTCTCACAAATTGTATTTAGGTAAAACTGTAAGGAGCTATGTTTTCAACAGACTTTCTCTCCTCCCTCTCCTTTCTTTCCTTCCTTCCTTCCTTCCTTCCTTCCTTCCTTCCTTCCTTCCTTCCTTCCTTCCAGTATCAGAAGTAAGAACATATGTATCTTTCTACAAAGACTGGGAGTGGAGAACAGTAAATTTTTTCATGAAAATGTCAGGATACCATGATAGCTACACCCCATCCTTAGACTAGGTCTTATTCATTTGGATATTTCTCCTGGCTTTATAAGGATATGTGTGATTTAAAAGGAGATCTCATGTTAAGTTTCAGTTTGTTCTATGTACTTAAATGAGGTTTTATAAGAGACAGTTGCTTCATTAAAAAGGAGAGAAAAACAAGCAATTAGATCCAGGAGAAGGCTAGATTATTTGATGGTTTAACATGAACATGTCTTGAGCATCATAATGAGGCTGCCTTAACTGAAATGGCATTTCATTTCAGTTGATATACTCTTGGCATTATTTGTAGCATCTGATAAATTTTAAAACGTATTTAAGAAACTGATTTCATTCTCACATCATCAGCTGTGACCACTAGTTGAGCTGGAGAGATTGGAATCTGTTGTCTTAATTATTTATTAAATAAAACATTTTTCAGACTCTTTAGCTTAGATAGTTTGTGTTCTTTTTCAAAACATATTTCAGATATGATAGACACTTGTGTTTTAAGACTGTGCATTTATTTAGCATTTCTAAAGAACTCTGGAGAACACTGCCAACAATATATGATCTGCACATTTGCACAGTAAGTAAGATTATGAAAGATTACTGTACTGATTAATATTTTTATGTGGGATTGTGAGATAGGCTTTAGGGAGAGCGTTCATAGTATATATTTGTTCTTTCTGGAGGATGCTATGTATATGTACACTCCAGACTTTTGCTTAGGCATACTTGGTGCTAGACTGGGGCTTAGCACACACTAAGCTGCTTAATCAATATTTACTGATTTTATGACTCCTCTTTTTCTTGATGTCGCCTTTCTTGTCTTTTTGACAGATTCTTGCTTATATTTCAAGGTCAAATCTAGAAGTCACTTCTTTGTGGCTTTCCTCCTTTTTTGTTTTCAGCAGAATTTATATATTTGTATCTTATTACAGTCTCATGTAGTATATACCATGTTGCATTAGTTATCGTGTCCTTTCTATCTTTTCTGCTATCATTAAAGGTCTGTGACATATTTTAGTCATCATTGCATCATCAGCACTTAATATATTTTGTGACGTATAATAGACACTCGATAAATGCTTGTTGAATCAAATGAAATCAAATGGGGTTCAATAGAGGATGACTTGGGACTAGAACTAACATGTATTGACTACCTAATCTATGTTCAGCAATTCACTGGTTACTTTAGAATTCAGTGCCTCTATACTATTTCAAATAATCTTGGGAGAAAGGAGGTACTATCACTATTTTACCTTAGACAGGGAACCTGTGGGACTAATGAGGGCAGAACTAGGCTTTTCCCTCTTCTGTCTCCTTTCAGACTGTCTTAAGCTATCTCCTGAGAGATTTTTTTTTTCTGATTTTCTTTCCTTTTTCTTTCTTAAATCATTGCTAAGCTTAGATGGTAGAGTCTGCTATTTTCAAATCTAAGGTCTTTGCTTAAATTGCGCGTTATAAAAATATACCCAATTTTGCACTCATTTATCAAGTTGATTCCATTATTCCTATAGGTAACCTTTTTATCATCACAATCACATGTAAAATCTTACAAACTATTGAGGTTTGAATTCTGATCTTTTATGACTAAAAGGTCATATTTAAGAAGTGAATTAAAAACATGAAAACTACACCTACAATGTAAAATAAACTATATAGCATTGGATATTATGCAGACATATCTCATCATGGTGGATATTCTCAGTTGTATTTGAAATCTTCCTTTAAAACCCTTCTCTGCCAATGTCTTACCATTAGAATGCCCTAGAATGCATTATAAGGGGATATATTTCATAGATGAGATGGATGGGATGGGTTTCTAGCTGCCAAGCTTTATTTTGCTATTACTTTGGAAGTGATATTTTTACCTTTGTTTTATCATAGTCTAGCCCTTTCTCTTATAAAGGTAAATTTTAACCTTATTTCCAGGTTATTATTATTTTTTAATTATTAGGACAGGATCACAGAATATGAATATTTATTTTAATCAGGAACACCTTGGAGATTTTGATAGTGGTGACTCATTCAGTTGTTAGGAATAATGCAGTAGTCAGTTTGAAGTCCTTGGTTTATATCTGCTGGATACCCTGTGGTTGCTAAGAGGTTGCTCCTACCTTAGACACTCTGTCCTTGAGGTTTGCTGTGTCTGGAATGAGTCAATCACAGATCTTCACACTGTTCTCCTTTTTCTAGTCATTCCAGCTCTTCTTTGAGAGGTATCCCCTCTACTGCTTGGCATTACATTCACAGATCTACCTTGCCATGTTCTACCTGAACATTTCATTGTCTTGTTGACCTTGGTAAGCTCAGAATAGTGCCTAGCATTTAATAAATATTTACAAACAAATTAGAAGTTCGTACAGCTAATGGTAGGCTTATGGTCTTTCCAGTAGTCTACTAATGATGTGCATTTTTACGTTGCTGGAATTGCTTTCCCCCTCAGCTAGGGGTACAATACTTAGTGATGGGGCAATCCTGCTCTAGAATTCCAAGCAGCTAATTCTAGAATGGACTCGGTGTTGTCCCTGAGCAAGTGAATCCATGAAATTCTTCTGAAAATAAAATGAAATACAAATTCTTTTATGATTTATTTCTCTGTATATGGAAAAGGCAGTGTTAAACATTGTGTTGTATAATGTCTTGTTAGCTGATGGTGGTAGGTAGTACAGGAAGTGGGGAGGCTGGTAGATGGAGAAGTGAAGAGAAAGGACTGATTCTGGTGTGGTAGTCTCCCAGGAATTGACAAAGATTTCCAATTTTACTTTGAGGAACACACAGAGGTAATTAATAAATTAATTACATCTATCTAATTATCCCCTAAATCTGTTAATTAAATCACGAAAGTTTTGAAAGTCCTCTTCATGGTTTACACTGTGTCTTCTTCCTAGCAGACATACTACCCTTGTCTAGGAAGCAACACGGACGTTATTGCTTTCCCATATCTTGACATAACCTTCAGACTGTCAGTAATGGTAAGAAGTATGCTGTTGGAGAGGAGTAGCTCTCCGACCATGAATGTAATTGCGTGGTGTTTCTTGTATGCCTTAGTAAGGCACGTGGGAGAGCATGGTGGTGAAGAGGAGCTCTGAAAGCAGACTACTGGGGTTAAAATCCTGGAGCTATCATTACTAACTGTGTGAATTGGATAAGTTATATAACATTTCCCTAAGTTTTCTTATTTGTGGAAATAATAATAGTGCTTACTTCATTGAGCTACTGTGATGGTTAAATAAGATGTCTGTAAAGCACATAAGCACTCTCTGGCACATCCTGACTGACAGAAGTATTACCTCTCCTTGCTGTTATTAATACGACCTGTGTTGGCTCTTCACACTTAACTTGTGCCTGTCCAGGTGCACATTAGAACTTGTGACGGGGAGATAGAGTAAAGGAAAGTCATAGTCTTCCAACTTACTGGTGTTTCATGTTTTGAAAGGAGAGCTTGTGTCTCACCCCTGGCCATGCTAGCTTGGTGGACAACTCCCTGATGGAAGGCTGAAATGGATAATACCAGGAAAAGTAAAGGCTCTGAAATCTTCAGAGTGTATCAGCTTATTAAAAAAAAAAAAAAAAGTTTTCTTGACAGTTCTGCCTTGGATTGGGAACACTGTATTAATTTCAGGTAAATCAAGAAAAAAGATGACTTTATAAGGTCTAATGCAGGAACAAATGATTTTCTTTTTCATTGTTTTCACTGCCTCCCCCAAAACATGGGTTATAAAGAGTCTTTTTAGTTACAAAGGACAAGATGAAGTGACAACATGTTCAGTACAATCTTTTCTTTTGAAACTGTTAGATTTTATTCCTATATGATCTTAAAGATGTGATGAATACTGGAAATCCTGACTTTTTATTCATTTTTTTTCTCAAAGCAAAGAGCATTGGAAGGAGCATGGTGTGTGATAGGGGTCATAGGGAGTTATAAGAAGTTATAAGGATTAGGCTACATTTGAATTTTTCACTTAAGAAATAATTAAAATCCACTGTTGGGTGCTGAGAAGAATAAAAAGATGAATAAGGCCTAGATGCTGCTTTCAAAGGGATTATAGGGATTGAATAAAATACTAGAAAAATAGCTTTAATAGAAAGTAGAAGGCGGTAGATACTGAAAGAAAAGTAGAATCATGGATCTTTGGGAGGTATTATTTCTAGCTAGGGACCTCAAGGAGAGCTTAAAAAATGAACTGGTGTTTGAGCTGGGCCTTGAATGGATACACATTGGAGGTCAAGAGGGGGGAAGCATCTTCGTCAAAGGGACTAGAATGTGCAAGGACTAGAGGTATAAATCAGAAGACTGATTATGGGAAGCAGTAAGTCATAGTTTATTTCTCAAGAATGCTAATAATCCTAAGAAGTACTGTGTGCAGAGAGGTTTCTATGGTGAAATTCCATTGGGAAACTTTGTATACTATATATGCCTCCTACAGTTGGTCTAGTATTAAAGATTCTGAGACATCTTCTATTAAAACAAGTATTTAATATTGTTTATGGTAGTTTAATCATGAACCCTTCTTTTTTAGTAAATTGCATGAAAATGTTATAAAACAATTTTATATAGACCCTTATTGGGAGATGCTGGTCCATGAAGGTTAGGTTGGGAGAAGGTGGTGGAAGGTTTGTACATCAGAGGAAAGCTTTCTGATGTGGGTGAGTCATGGTCTGGTGTACTCTTCAGGAAAGTTCATCTGGGGACTGTGCATGAAATGGGATGGATTGGAGACTGGCAAGACATGTATGGAGGGGCCTTCAGTAATATGTCTTTTTCAGCAGACTAGGTATGAGGTGATGTTGGTCTCACCTGGGCTGGTTTGGAAGTAAAGGATCTTCTGGAAGAAGAGCCAGCAGTTCTTTGATGTCCGTGGACTGTGGCAAATATGAGAGAGTCTGTAGATTGGCTTTTTGATTTTAAAAATCTCCTCCACCCTCCATTTTACCATCTTTGAAATCAGGAAGTATCTTAGCAGTTAGTCATTGTTTAGTTGCTGGTGACTTTCTGACTGGCACATAAAGTGAGATTTGTGAAAATACCATTGTTGTCAAGGGAGCTTTCAAGATAAAGGAATACATTTGCCAAAGAGTAGGTTGGGGTTTAGTTTCTAACGGTATGATGTTGGCCACTCCTTTTTGGAAGAGAAGGAACACTGGAAGAGTGTCCTCCTGTTGTCACTGAGGCCAAAGGGAATGTGCTGTGTTTCAGAGAAAATGAGTGACCAAGGCATTAGGACCAGGATTCCCTCATGACTTTGGCCATGGGCTTTTTTGAGCTGTCGATACAAGGGAGGGAATCCTTCTGAACTTTCACTTATTAATTTACCTAGTCCTATTTTATCCAACTGTGAATAGTGTGACGTTAGGCAAAATGCTGCTTTGTTGAAAGACACGGACCTTACTCTCAGTCTTCCAGATATTAACTTGGCAAGGTGAGGAGAACTAAACTTCCTGTCTAAAAATGCTTTTTCAGTGGCTGCCATTCTTTCTCTTCAGTAGCTCTTTACACACTAGCTGTAAAAATAAAACCTTTTGTATCACAACATTTTATTCACTGTGGTTCTTTTAGAATTTTTATTTTTTATTTATTTTATTTTTTTTAAAGATTTTATTTATTTATTTGTCAGAGAGAGAGCACAAGCAGGCAGAGGCAGAGGGAGAAGCAGGCTCCCTGCCAAGCAAGGAGCCCGATGTGGGACTCGATCCCAGGACCCTGGGATCATGACCTGAGCTGAAGGCAGCTGCTTAACCAACTGAGCCACCCAGGTGTCCCTCACTGTGGTTCTTTTAAGTAATTTAGTCTGTTATTTTTTTCTTAAAGATTCAAATAAATTGAAATATATGTGTTCCTTCCCATGCATTCTGTTCCTATAGGTCTATAAAACTCAAGAAATTTTTATTAGAAAACACCAGCTCCCTCTGATCCGGAAATATTTATCCAGCAGATTATTATGAAAAGGCAAAAGGTTTATTCGGGATATCATTCTTAAATTGCTCTGAAATATATTATTCGACTCTTCATACCTGCATAAAAGTTAATGTCATGAAACTCATGATCATATTTTTTTCTTCTCTTACTCTCCTGTCCCTGATGCTTTGATGAAAGAAAACTATTAAAAAAATAAAAGTCTCAGAGCATGTCCATGATGGTTTGATAGTTTAGTCACTTCATAAAATGTTAAGCTCTTCTTTT
This sequence comes from Potos flavus, assembly GCA_028534135.1. Taxonomy (NCBI): domain Eukaryota; kingdom Metazoa; phylum Chordata; class Mammalia; order Carnivora; family Procyonidae; genus Potos; species Potos flavus. The sequence goes on from CM052886.1 coordinate 31,179,923, forward strand.
TCCCTTTTTTAAGTTTTAGAGTGATAATGTTCCCAGTTCATGAAAAGGGTCTGAAAGTAGTTTTGGTTCATTGTTGGTTACAGCTGTTATTACTAACCAGGGGACAGATCCTGCACTGGGAGAAACAGACAGACCAACTGGTGGAGGGTGGGAGGGAAGGAAGGGAAAAGAATTCACAGACAGTTTCCACTTTTTAAATCAGAAAAGCTGGACTTGCCCAGGTTTTCCAGCCAGACATTTTAATTTGATCTTAGGTGCTCAGAAAAGACCACACCCAACTTGACTCATCAAAGGGTTTTTAATTGGCTGAGAGAGCTGAACCTGTTTTAAGATGACTGTGTGCTAGGGTTAGGTTGGAACCACATAAATTAGGGAACAAAGAAGAGTAATTTTGAATTTTTTTATTTTAGCACAGTATGTATACCACTGATTGCCTAGGTTATTATGTGAGTCACTTCAACCTCTTAACCTCTGTTTTTCAACATTTCTAAAGAGCAGCAATGCTCAGTTTATTTTTTAAAAGACATCTGTGATACTTTTTATTTTGAGTTCTTTGGGGAAAAAAAGCATTCTCCCATGCTATAACGAATGGGACCGATGTGTTCGTTAAGATCTTTTGATTATAGACAAAGGTCTGACTGTTTGGAGTGGAAAGGGAATATATGAGAAAGCTACATGGGAATCTAATGAAGTCCAGGGATGAACTGAATAATAAACAACAAGCCACGGGGAGGTCAGGCATGCAGTCTGACCTCTGCAATGAGCAGAACTGGGACACGGAACCCCTCAGGGCACATCTTCATTTTACTTCTCTATTTCTCTTTGTGTGTTGGCTTCAGTTTTCTTTCTTTGAGGTACACCCTTTTTCTCACACTTTCTCATACAATAGTACGATCGTTGAGAGTTCCCATATTTTAGATTGTGATTTTTGTCAGCAGAGTGAGTCTTAATTGGGTCCAAAATTTCAGGCAGAGAATCCTGTTGTGTTGGGTTTGGTCCCACCCTTGTGCCAATTCACTGTGGTAAGGGAACAAGGTCTGTGGACCAGACAGTGCAGCAGCCTGAATAAGCATGTTGATTAGGGGTGAGGAGGCAGTAGAACCACCTCGAGATAGCTGGAGGCTGGACCTAAATCCCATATGTGGCCGCTGTAAAAATAATGACTTGCATATGTTATTTAGTTTGCAATTTTCTGAATAAATTGTCAGTACTTGTATCTGGATGAATTTTCATAGTGGCACATGTTTGTTTTTCAGAGTGAGGATAAGAAATTTTTGTGGTACTTGAGTTCACAGATATATTTATTGCAGGGGAGTGGAGAAGAGTGGGTTTTTATTATAGAGTGATTATAAGGTAATAAAATCATTTATACACATACATATGCTTGCACACACATGAGAAGCGTGACATTAAATTCATAGCTTAAATAACAGATTAAAACATGTGCATGGGGAAATAACGCATCATGAAAAATTAGACGTAACATTTTATCAACACACTTAGAAAATGTACAACATGCAAAAGGGGTTGTAGGCTCAAGCAACTCTGAGTAGAAGTACAAAGCAGCTCTGTTGGCTCCTGGTTGCTGGCCTGGGCTCAGAGGTGGGTAAGCTTTTGTGTTGCTTAGCAATGTGTGTGTGTGTGTGTGTGTGTGTGTGTGTTTGAGCCTTATGAATCATGAATTGTTAGTTTATAAGAGTAAGGTGTTCTTACAAGCTTGCCAGAACGGTAACCAAACCCAGACCCTTTTTATACCAGGAGGATTTTAAGAACAGAATTGTAGCTTCTCAGATTTATTGTGGAGCTTGAAGAATTATTATGTGATGATAATTCTGTCATTATAATCAACCTCTAACTCTGCTTTTTGTATGCAGATCTTTGTGATCCCAGCTAAAGAACAACATTTCTGACTAATTCTACTCTTTAGCAATTCATTTTGGACTTACTGTCTGGGGTGGGAAGCAGAGAGTTGCTTTCTTGTATAGTTACCAACTCGCTCCTTCATGAAATGGATTGTAACTCTGAAAGGGTGAATGCTTGAGAAGATAGTCTTGAATGCTTTGTAAAAAATCCTGTTCTTATTATTTAACAAGTTTCAAATCTTTATCAGAACAGTATTTCTGTTAGATTAAAAAAGAAGAAGGAAAGGAAAACACCCAACCACACAATAATTTCTTATTTCTCACTCTTATCTTATTTCCACATTTTTGGATAAAAGACCGACTAATGTATTCTGACACAATCACCAATGGAAAAAACTACTCATGAGATGTTTCTGAGAGCTGGTTCCCCTCTTCTGCTATCATTCCCCCTTTTGCTCTAACTTTCCAAGCTCGTAGATTCAAAAATTATATTTCTCAGTTTTATTCTATGTGGTGAGATTGTTTTCCACCCCAAACTTTATTGCTTTATCATTTTTAAAAAGGTAAACTCTTTTAATGGTTTTCCCTACCAATTCATGTACAAAAAATACAGTAAACTTTTGTTTAAGAATGGTAGTAGGAGAACTAAACCTGCCAGGTTTGATGAATATTCATTTTAAAGGATCTGAAAATGAATGATTGCATTGTATACAAACAACCAGCAACTGATGTAGGAAAAGTGATGAAGTTTGAGAGACACAGATGGGCCACTGAGGTAGGAAGTAAGGGTCTCTCACTTGGGCATAGAAAATCTCTTCCAAGTACCAAAACTGGATTCTGTCATTTTGCCCAGAGTCGAACATGATTATACTAAGAGCAACCAACTAATTTGTATCTTTACTGCTGTTTTTCTGATTCAGATATAAGCTATACAATGCATGGCTCCCCAACACCCTGTGGCTTTCTGTCCTATGCTGTTCCCACAGTTTGAATGTTCTCCTTCAGCTGTTGTGGGCAAAAATGTGTATGGCTTAGTCTTAATGCTACCATTTCCATAAAATCTTCTCAGCCATAAGTGGCAAATGTAGGATTGCATCCCTGTTTTCTTCTGAGCACTTACATAATTTTGCTCGTGCTTTCTGTTGTAATTACCACAGATCGCTGTGTGTAGTTGTGTTTTGTATCCTTGCCCAGGCTTCTCCATGGAGCTCTGCACTCTTTGAGAGCATCAACAAGGTCTCGTTCGTCGAAGCATGTTCCCTGTATCTAGTGTAGAGTTTTGGATTAGTAGGTGGTAATTAAACATTTATTGATTTAAAACAACCGTTGATTCACAGATCAAAGAAGGGAAAAGATACCTTTTAGCTTTTTACTAGAAAGCCTTTCAGGCATAATTGTGCAAATCAGTTTGGAGACTTGTGTTTATATTAAATGATTAATTTCACTCTGTGTTGGAATAAAAGACGATTCCCAGAATTTCAGCCTCACTGAAACAATTTATATATTTTTCTTTGAATTTGTTACAGTGGTTTAAGTCGACTCTTTTTTTTCCTCTGTAAATTTATAGCTGATGACAGCATTCCCTTTCCCCTTTTAGGGAGAACAGGCAGCCACATTTTAAGCCACGTGCAAGGTGGACTAAATACACATGAACTAAAGTTTGGAAAGGTAATGGCATAGACTCACAACAAAGTAAATCTAATGCATGTTCAGTATTTGCATGATTATTCATGCAAACCTTCTACTCTTGTAGAAGGTTTAGTTAGTACTTAGTAAGTTAGTAAGGTTTAGTTAGTACTTAGAACTAAGTACACATAAACTAAAGTTTGGAAAGGTAATGGCATAGACTCACAACAAAGTAAATCTAATGCATGTTCAGTATTTGCATGATTATTCATGCAAACCTACTCTTGTAGAAGGTTTAGTTAGGTAAGGTTTAGCTAGTACTTAGTAAGTTAGTAAGGTTTAGTTAGTACTTAGAACTAAGTACACATAAACTAAAGTTTGGAAAGGTAATG